>JAFFSR010000257.1:1480000-2220000 GCA_017163975.1 Anastatus disparis
GTTTCAACGCATGTTATAAGGCTTTCCATTAAAATATTCAATAAAACATTGTCAAAATAATACATTTTTTTTATAATAACAGAGGGTCAAAGAAAATATTTTTTTTTCAACCATTCTGCTGAAATGTATGTACGAATGGAAAAAAATATTTTTTGATCCTTCAAAAGTATTAATTCATCTATCCTGTATCTCTAAAACGTTTAAAAAAATTTTTATATATGATTACAGACAGGGGAGATTACTTTTTATACTTTCTAAGGGTTCCCACAAAAGCTACATTGAAATTAGCGATTAAAAAGTCAACGGATCATAAAGTTACAAGCTGAAAGTATATGAAAAATTTGTGGTTAATAATATTTGAACCTTGTATTGATAGTTTATTAAACGATTACATGTGATTACCCGTTAGAATAGAATCACCCATATATTAATTTTATAAAATGGAAAAGAAAGGTCTCTTCAAGACCATCAGTTTTGGAAAGTTCTGTATACATTTGTTATAAATAATGATGATTGTAAATGAAAAATATTTTCGAATTATTTGCAAAATTATGAGTTCAGGTAAAAAAATTTGAAGAAGAATTTTGTTTTTATTAAAAAAAACGACCAATTTTTATTAAATAGGTTTTTAATAAAAACGAAATTATATTGTCAAAATATTTATAATATAATATTAATAGTTTTTGATCAAATCTAGAGTTGTAAGTTTAATTAAACATATGTATAATGAACCTTACAATGTATTTTATTATAAATTATATCTTTTAGGGTAACTTTTTATTATTTGAAATTTTCGCATAAATTATAAACGTACAAGAGTAAAATATTCTCTTGTTACAAATCAATATTAACTTTATAAAATCAAGTACCTGATATTTACAAACATATAGAAATTTTTAAAATACTACCATATTTATCGTTCTTTTTATCTTTATAAATTTCTTTATCCTAAAAATACATCTTCTTATAAAATAAATTATCAAAATCAATGACATATTATGATAAATATTTTCACATTCACTTAATATTTAGATTGATGAATTAATCATTATAATATATTAATAATTCTTAACTTTTTTTTATTATTACAGATTAGGTATATTTAATCTTATTAACTTAATGCTGGTTTGTTTAAAACAGAAGAATGTTTTACAATTAAAAGTAACCCTAAAAGATATAATTTATGATGAAATACATTGTAAGGTTCATTATACATATGTTTAATTAAACTTACAATTTTGGATTTGATAAAAAACTATAAATATTATATTATAAATATTTTGACAATATAATTTCGTTTTTCTTAAAAAACCTATTTAAAAAAATTGGTTGTTTTTTTAATAAAAAAAATTCTTCTTTAAATTTCTTTACCTAAACTCATAATTTTGCAAATATTTTGAAAATATTTTTTATTTACAATCATCATTATTTTTAACAAATGTATACAGAACTTTCCAAAACTGATATCAAAGTTATTATTATTTTTACGCTACCCTAGATTAAAAAAAAAACATGTAAATCGAACCATAGTTACCAGAGATATTATTAATTTTCATATGCAATATGAATTTTAACTTTTGAAAATTTTTTCTGTTCTTGCGTGAAGAAAAAGATTTCACCGTGCGCATGCATGCTGGCCGTTTATATACTCTGTTACCTGATATTCACACTCAATGTAATGCGTAAAAAAATTTAGAAATGATGATATATATATAAAAACCACTTTGTATATATTAATGTCGTTTCACCAATAAATAATTTATATCATAAACTGGCTATTAAACTTTGAAACGAGTTAAAATATTGAAAAACAATGGTGCAATTGTTAGTCAAAGTCAAAGCCATGTTACTCTTTTTATTTTCACGATAAAAAACTTTTAAAAAATTCAAATTAAAGGTCTTGAAGAGACCTTTCTTTTCTATTTTATAAAATTAATATATATCAAAAATTGGCTAAAATATATGAATTTATTCATAAGAAATAAAATTGTAAAATCGGAAAAACGCTAAAAAATAGAGCAAAAAAATAAAAAATTGAAATTTTTATAATCGTTTGTGATAAAGGTACCCTATCATTACATGCTCAAGAAGTTTGACATATTTGCAATAATTATTGTTAACTTGGCATTAATTTGAATTTTCGACTTTTTTTAATAAACAAATTAATTGTTGCTCTTCTTACAGGCCGAAACAGATCAGGTTGGAGGAGGATTAAAGACAATAGAAAATTTTTCTTTTCCCGAAGTTTCATCGAATTTTAAATAAAATATCTGTCTTTAACTTTAATTTAAAAAATTACACATTTTCTCGGAAAAACTTCATTTCCCGAGAAAATTTTAGAAAATCGCACACCCATAGTCTTAAAGAAAATTTAATTCTGAACAACTTTTGTTGATAAAATTTTCTTCTAGAGTTAAAAGCAGTGCAGTTACAGAGGAAAAAAGAAAAAAAGTCGATTTTTCTATCTTAAATTGTTTATAAACATTTTTCCACAACTTTTCGAGATGGCGCACATCGATATTCTCATTATACATATTATCTACAATATATTTCTGCAAAAAACCGACCTGTAGCACGTTTTGCAGAAAAAAATTCTAGTTTGACTGGACTAATATAACAAGAATAAAAGAATTAACGGAAAAAATCAGAGATAAAAAGAAAAAAGAGACTGGAATAGAGAGAGCAACCTTAGAACGATTTATTAATCAATTAAATCAAGACGAATCTAATTATTTTAAACAGGGGCTACTTAACGAAATAAGATATGAAATGAAAGTAGCAGACAATTTCTCTGATGCAACTATAGAAGCAATTAAAATAGAAAAACAACTAGAAAAACAAAAAGCTATTAGAGGGAATCCAAATAAACAGAAAATTATGTGTAGTAATATTTTTCAAGAAGAAATTAAGCAAATACAGTGTTGTCAAATATGCAAAAATATTGGCCACGAAGCATTATATTGCAATATAGCAGGGTGCGTATACTGTAAAAAACCAAATCATTCATCATTTGAATGCTCCAATACAAAAAATAAAATAAGATTAATATGTAAATTTTGCAATCAATGGGATCATTCAAGAAACACGTGTGATTTCTTAAATGACAACATACATTATTGTCAATATTGTCAAGGAAGTAATCATAAAATTAATCATTTCCCAATAATACGAAAATATGAAATATGTTGGAAATGTAATAAGAATGGACATAACCTAAATTTTTGCACTGATGTCATTTAAAGAAAACCTCCACAAGTATGCGAGCTTTGTAACGATGAAAATCATATGACAAATGATTGCGAGAAAATAAAAATATTTATAAATCAAGCTAAGGCAAGCAATCAAATTAAATGTCAATTGTGTGACAAATGAGGTCACTCAGGTAAAGTATGTAAAAATCATCATGCTCAAAATACAAGTTTTGGAAGAAACAATAAAGTCAACACTAACTTTTACAGACCGAATTTTCAATCGAAATTTTGCAGATATTGCAAAAATAAAGGTCACGCTGCAGACGAATGTAGGACTTTGAAGAATAACAATGAAAAATTTCAAAATAATAATCAACATATAAAATGCTCATATTGCAAGAAACCAGGACATTCAATAGAAAAATGTTTCATAATAAAAAATTTAGAAAATAATCAGAATAGATTTTGTACGATTTGCAAAAAGACAAATCATACTTACGAATATTGTCGACTAAAAACACCTGAATTAACAAATATACAAGGAAATGCTTAAACTCGGTTTGGAGAGGGCGTACAAGACCCACATAGCACCAAAGCTTCCAGAAAGCTTTCAAGAAGCTTCCATAAAAGGTTCGGAAACTTCCCGGAAGCTTCCATGTAAGCTTCCTGGAAGCGTCCAATGTCCCGTGCACTTTTTTTTTAGAAAGATTCAATGGAAGCTTCCATGGAAGCTAGCACTAAAGTCTTTTTGAATCTTAAAAGAAGCTTTCAGGGAAGATTACCGTAAGGTTCCAAAAGTACTTCATCGAAGCTTCCACAGAATAATGCAAGAAGCTTACATGCGAGCTGCCGTATAACCTTTAATTAAAGCTTCCTGGAAGCGTAAAATGTCCCGCGCGCTTTTCTTTCAGAAAGATTCAATGGAAGATTCCAGGAAGCTTCCGTGGTAGAAATAAGTAAGCTTCCATGGAAGCTAGCATAAAGGCCTTTTGAATCTTACAAGAAGCTTTTAAGGAAGATTGCCATAAGGTTCCAAAAATACTTCATAGAAGCTTCCATAAAAAATGCTAAAAGCTTCCAGGAAGATTCTAGTGTAAGGTTCCCGGAGGCTTTGGGGAAGTCAACAATTCAAATATCAATTGATTAATTTTATCTTTTTTCACCGTTCGGAAGGTATTTTGTTACGATTCTGTTCAACGTTCTACTTTGTATTTTTTGTAAATCAAATATTTGCTGTGAAAAACACATATTTACTTACAACATACTATTTTATATATTATTATATCATATTTATGCGTCAAAACATACTCACATATATTAGGATTTACGTATAATTATAAAGACGCATTTACATTTTTAAGACAGGCGCTGTGGGTACATACTCAAAACCGCCAACGTTCGACTTATATAGTAAGTGTGGTATCATCTCACCACTTAGAGGCACGAAACGCCCATTCAACTCGTATCCCCCTGCAGGCGTAACTGCGAAGCGAAGATGACGGACTTGTAAGATATCTGTTGGTAGTTTAATTCCCCACTAAACATATTATATTTTTTTTTTCTTTATGAATTACGTTGTACATGCATATATTTCACTATTTTTTTTAAATTTTAATATTTTTTATGCATACAGATAAATGTATATGTACATGTACTTACGTACAATTCACACACAAACATTTTCATGCTATATGAAGTCGAAAAATTCATTTTATATAGATTTTAAAATAAATTTATTCAGAAAAATCTAAATAAATAATACAATACTCTTTCGTAAAACTTTATTAAATTAAAGACTTTTCTTTAAAAAAGCAACAAGATGTTTCGTGTGCTTACTTACTAACTTAAATTAATATTAAAAGAAATTTTTCATCTGAAGTTATACAATTATAAAAATTTTTAATCATTTAATTTGTAATCTGTTTTATTCGTATTATTATAATAATCCGATATTGATTTTTTATATTAAAAAGAATATCTTTATACATTAATTTAACAAAAAAAGATTATATTTTTAATTTATAAAATTAATGGGGGATCATCATATAAATACGGAAAAAGCAGATTATACAAATTAAATGAATTAATTTTTATAATTATGTAACTTTGGGTAGAAATTTTTTATCACTATTAATTTTTCGCTGGTAAAAGAACACAAAATATTATGCTTTTTTGAGGAAAAATCTTTTATTTGATAAAATTCATGTATTCAAAACATTGTAAAGATATTTAGACTTTGTAATTAATTTATTTAATTTATAAAATTTTATTAAACTAACGATTTTCTCTTAAAAAATAACATATTTTTTTGTGTTCTTTTTCAGTAATTAAAATCAGTAACAATAAAAGTTCTTTATCGAAAGTTATACACAATTATAAAAAATTTTCAATCATTTAAAATGTAATATGTTTTATTTCATATTTAAATAATCTGTCATAAATTTTGTAAGTTAAAAAGAATATGAAACATTAATTTAATAGAAAAAAAAACAATATTTTTAATCTATAAAATTAAATTAATGTAAGGCAGACACTACACCTGTACTCATAAATATTGCCTGACTTTTCATATTATTGTAAAATTTAAAAAAAGAAATGCATTAGGTTATAGCAAAGAAGATAGACGCTTATAGAAGGATACTTCTGGGTTAAATTTTTCGTCCGTAACGCTGGGTAACACTTCAACATTGTTTGTATATCTATACATATGGAAAATATGATATGTATAGATATAAAAATACATGGGATCTAGTGGCGCCCTCAGTAGCTGGGTAACTCATTTTTGGCAGAAATTTCCCATTCAAGAGTACGCTTCTATAAGCGTCTATATTCGTTGGTGATAGTATGTACCATGAAGATTATTCTATTAAATTTTTGAATCAATTCATTTATCAGTTATTTAAAATATTAGAGTACAATGATATATGGGTAAATCTTTCATAATGTTAAAATTTCACCTGCAACAAATTAAAAAAAAAAAAATACAGGCACACGTATAAAACTAATTTTCTCTGAATGTTGACGTATTATAATGAAAAAAAAAATCGTGTTACTCACTTTTAAGGGTAGTCTTTTTAACAAACATCAAAAGACAGATTTTCGAGTAAATTTTTCATAGTGTTAAAATTTACTTTCAATAAATTAAAAAAAATTGAAGACACATGTATCAAATTTATTTTTTTTAAATGTTGATATATTAAAATGATAATAAAAGAAAAAATCGCATTACTCACTTTTGAAGATAGCTTTTTTTAATATAAGACATTTAAATATATTCATTATTATCACACCCAGGTATAATATTTTACATATCTCAGATCAGTTTTTAAGTATTTTGGGCTATAATAGATCATTTTCCATTGAGCTTTTTCATTTTTACATGTTTAATATGTTACAGAAAATATTTAAATACGCAATTTACATTAATAATTACAAAATTTTTTGTAATAAATAAAATATGCCAGAAATGCCAATTTTTTGGAAAATTCATTTTTGGCGATTCGGGTATTAAAATTGAGTGATATTAGTTACCCAATGGCTTTT
This sequence comes from Anastatus disparis, assembly GCA_017163975.1. Classification (NCBI taxonomy): domain Eukaryota; kingdom Metazoa; phylum Arthropoda; class Insecta; order Hymenoptera; family Eupelmidae; genus Anastatus; species Anastatus disparis. The sequence continues at coordinate 1,486,735 of JAFFSR010000257.1, forward strand.
GGGATTCCTGATTACAAATCATAAGTGAGTGGAATATCAATTTATTTTTGCTAAAATTGTCAATCTTAGGGTATGAAATTTGACATAGATTTGTGTAGTTTATGTTTTCGAATAAAAATACTTATATTCCTTTTAACCAAATATTTTAGTTTATTTAATAAACATTAAATCTAAAAATTTTAAATTTAAAATCTAGAAACTTCAGTGATGATTCAACTCAACGTTCTAGGTGTAAGCTATTAAATACATACTAAAACTGAGCTTTTTGATGTTTAAACTCTTTAGAATTAAAACATTGATAGAAACTAGGTAATCGATGTAAATTTGGAAAATTTAATAGCCGGGAAAAATTCAATGATTTCCAGAATACTCGAAATAATACTTCAAAAGCAACTTAAAGATTACATTGAGTATTATAAAATAGTAAATTACAAAGTTCACAACAGAGAAAAGGTGAATCAAAGCTTAGGTTTTCATATTAGTGGATAAAAACCTATTTTCAAAAGTGAGTCACGTTTTTTAAGTATAATTTCAAACGAACAAAGAACTTTATCTACACTAGGCACACGTTCCTAATAAAAAAATTTCTCTTTGTGATTCTAAATATCACCTTTTGATGTAGTTTAGAATGTCACCGCTGAATAGTCTTTTTTACAGCATCGTATTTTCCAGAAAAAAGTAAAATATATAAATTTTTGGTAACATTTTAATAACCTTTCAGAAAGTACTTTTGTTAACAGGCACACACCCATGCTCTTGATTTTCCAAAAGTATGTGTATAGATAAAGCTTTGGTGTGAATTTCAAATCAAATAAGCAGTAGTCATTTTTTTTATAGCGGTAATTTATCATTTTACATGGCCTGGTAACATTTAAATTTCAAAAAAAAAACCTCTTTTCCCCATCCGCCATAAAATGACACGTCTAATTATCATTAAAAATATAACAAAATTAGTTTCTAATAACTCAATAAATCAGTGAACATTTGCTTACAAGATGTGCTATCTCATATTTAGGAGAAATGACGCAGTAACATGATTTTTAAAAGTATGAAAGAATTACCCATATATTAAAATTGTTCGATTTTGTACCAGGAATACAACATTCTTATAAACAAAGGAATAGATTTATTTAAAAATTCAACTGAATAATTTTTATGATATTTACTACAAACTAATGTATTTTTTTTCTGAAACTTTGCAATAACTTTCCGTGAACATTAATATATCCTTCCTGTAATATTCTGTGAAAGGCTGCAAAAAGTTTGAATAGAATTTTCCGCAAAATGTTACTGCAAGCTTCCTGCAAGATGTAAAGTAATCTTCCGAATAACATTCGGATATAACTTTTCGGAAGCTATTTCGTAATGTTCCATTTAGCCCTCATGGAATATTACATGTTAGCTTTCCTGAATCTTTAGTAAAGCTTACATGAAACATTTCAATGGAAGCTTCCTGAAACTTTCATTTAGCTTCCAGGAAGCTTACAGGGAATCTTCTTGAAAAGTTACTGGTAACCTTCCGTAAACATTGAAATATTTTTCCTGTAACATGCCGTGGAAGGCTGCAGGAAGTTTGAATAGAATCATCCACAAAATATTACTGCAAGCTTCCTGTAAGATATAATGTAATATCCCGAAAAACATTTCTGTGATATTGCCTGTAATCTTTCCAGAAGCTTACTGGCAGCTATTTTGTAATGTTCCATTTAGCCCTCATGAAATATTGCATGTTAGTTTCCCTGAACCTTCCGTAAAGCTTACATGAAAAATTCCAATGGAAGCTTCCTGAAACTTTCATTTAGTTTCCGGGAAGCTTACAGGGAATCTTCTTGACAAGTTACTGGTAACCTTCCGTGATCATTGAAATATTCTTCCTGTAACATTCCGTGGAAATCTGCAGGAAGTTTAAATGAAATCTTCCACAAAATATTACTGGAAGCTTCCTGCAAGATATAATGCAATCATCCAAATAACGTTTCTGTAATATTGCATGTGTTCTTTCCGGAATCTTACTGGAAGCTATTTTGTAATGTTTCATTTAGCCCTCATGGAATATTACATGTAAGCTTCCCTGAACCTTCCGTAAAGCTAACATGAGAGATTCCAATGGAAGCTTCCTGAAACTTTCATTCAGCTTCCGGAAAGCTTGCAAGAAGCTTACATTGGAATCTTTCTCGAATCTTTCGATGGAAGCTTCTTGAATCTTTCATGCTATGTGGGGAGGAGTTACACAACTTGAGTCGCTCAAAAATTATATAGATATACGATATTTTGCAAAGGAACAGATAATTGATTATGAGTTTGAAACTTGCAGTAATTTAAATAATGATTACAACATTGAGCTTATTCATGCAAACATTATTGAAAAAAATATACCGTTATACAAAATAATAGAATTTGAAGAAGAAATAAAAAATGACTCAATAACAATAAATACATGCAACGAAAGTTTTGAAGTAAATTATGTATGTGATAAACAAATTAAAAAAGATATTAATAATGAAATGGTTACAAATAAAAATAGTATGGACACTGATATCCCAATTCACATATTTAAATTAGGCGATACACTACAATTTATTCAAAAAAAAAACCTATTCACTAACAAATTATGTAAATTATTAATAGATACAGGTGCTCAACTTAATATTATGAAAGAAAGCTTAGTACCATTAAATTTTGTTAATGATAGTGTTAAAATTTATTTGTCTGGAATTATCAACACTCCTAATAAAACATGTGGTTTGATAAATTTTCAGATTAATGATTTAAATACAGACTTTCATGTAGCGTCGGAAAAGTTTTCAATACCTTACGATGGAATTTTAGGTATAAATGTATTTAAAAAAAATAAATTAAGATTGGATAAAGGCTATTTAGAAATAAATAGAGAAAAATTCTTTATTCAAACAGATTGCAAACATAACGAGAATGTAATTTCAAATGTATATATACAAAATACGGAAAATACAGACTTAACAACTACTAATTCATTTCAAATATTAAATTATACTTCAAAAACACAGGACAGTCAAAATTATTCAATCTCGGATTTTCTTAAAAACAAAAATAAAAATATAGAACATTTTTTAAAAGATATTAATAACACATTAGACAAAGATTATTCTAAAATATCAAATAATAAAGATTTTGAATATCAACGATTTCTTTTAAAACTTCAAGAAAATACGAATTTTAATGTTCAAGAAAAAGATAAAGAATTTCTTACATATTTTATAAAAGAAAATACCGATATAAATATTATAACAGATATACAAAAAGAAAAATCTAGTAAATTTGAGAAAAATTTAGTGTATGAAAACATAAATCATATTCAAGAAGGAAATTTTGATCGTGATGGAAAATTATTAAATAAAATAATTTTAAATCACTTAAAGAAAGAAAATAAACAGATTATAAAAAATTTAATCTTGAAAAATGAAGACATATTTTGGCTAGAAGGAGGGAAAATTGGAAAATGTAATTTAGAAAACCATGAAATAAATTTAACAGATAATAAACCAATATATGTTAAACAATTTCTATTGCCATATAAGTCAAAAGAAATCGCTATAGAAGAAACAAGAAAATTAATTGAAACTAATTTAGTGAGACCATCTAAAAGTGCTCATAATGCACCAGCATTTGTAGTAAAGGAAAAACCAGGTAATGATGGGAAAGAAAGATGGCGATTAGTTATAGATTATAGAAAATTAAATGAAAAAACAATACTTGACCCATATTTAATACCATTTTTGACAGAAATTTTTGATGACTTAGGTGGAAATAAATATTATACAACGTTAGATATCGTATCAGCCTTCCATTGGGTACCTATAAAAGAATTGGATATTCATAAGACAGCTTTTAGCCTTCGTCCATTAGGGAGATTTGAATTCATGGTTTTACCATTTGGTTTAACAAATTCTCCGCGAACATTTATGAGAGTAGCTAACACTGCTCTGGGTGAACTTATTTACAAAAAAATATGTCAAGTATATATTGATGACATAATTATAACTGCAAAATTACAAAAAGAACATTATACTAAATTCAATTTAGTAGCATCAAAACTTAGAGAAGCTGGATTAAAACTAGAACAAAAAAATGTGAATTGATGAAGGAAGAAGTAACGTTTTTAGGACATATTATAAGCGAAAATGGGATAAAAGCAGATCCAAAGAAAGTCGAAGCAGTAAAATTATTTTTAATTTCGAAAACAGTTAAAAATATTAGAGAATTCTTGGGACTAGCAGGATACTATAGAAGATTTATAAATGAATTCGCAAAAATAGCACAACCATTAACATGTTTATTACAACAAGATACAAAATTTTCATGGGGTTTGGAACAGCAGCAAGCTTTTGATTAACTTAAAGAAACATTATGTACTGCTCCATTATTACAATTTCCACAACTAGATAAGCCTTTTATAATTACAACTGATGCATCAGGATACGCATTAGGAGCTATATCATCTCAGGGAGAGATTGGAAGATATACCTATAGCATATGCTTCAAGAGTTTTAAGAGGCCCAGAACTTAATTATCATACATACGAGAAAGAAGCGTTAGAAATATTATTCGTTATAGAGTCATTTAGAAATTATATTTTCGCAAATGAATTTATTATAGTAACGGATTATAAACCATTACTATCTTTCAAATCAGCAGATAAAAATAATAGAGTTCAAAGATAGTGACTAAAATTATCAGAATATGATTTTGATGTAATATATAAAAAGGGAAAAAAGAATGTGAATACTGATGCATTATCTGGAAATCCCATAGATACAGTAAAAATTAATGTTGTAACTAAAGCCCAAAAAGCAATAGAAAATCAAGAAAATATTAAATTAACAAATATACCCACAAATGAAATGAAAATACAAAAATTAAATGAGGAACGCACACGTATTAAAATGAAACGTGGTCGACCTAAAAAAGTAAGTAAAGCAGTAACAAATGAAGAAATTAAAACTGTCGAAAATAAAGACGAAAAACAAGAAAATATATATTCAAATAAGACTAATACCATTATATACTCTAAAAATCCTATTCAAAATAGAAAAGATAATATACTGCATTTAATCATGAGCGAAAGGATATCTTTAGATGAAATTCAAAATGAATACTTTAAACACAAAAATATTGAAATAAATAATAATTTAAAAGATAATAAAATTGAAATAATAAATTATAAAAAGAGGCAAATTTTTATAATGTGTTTAAATATAAAAGAATCATCAATATTAATAAAAGAAAAATTAATAAATAAATTTAATACATTTAAAAATTTATTAATTAAAAACAATTGCACTATATTTCGTATATCTAAGAATATTAAAATCTTAAATATAAATTGGAATGAAATCGAAGAAATATTATACGATACTTTTAAAAATACAAATATAAAAGTTATAATTTGTTTAAATAGTACAGAATATGTAGAAAATGAGAAAAGAATGAAATTTTTGAATTATATCATTCATCAAGTTTAGGAGGTCATTCAGGAGTCAATAGAACTTATAGTCGGATTGAAAACAAATATTTCTGGGAAAATCTAAAAAATGATATACAAAATCGCATAAAAAACTGCGAAACATGTCAAAGAAATAAATTAAAAAGAAATAAAACAAAACAACCCATGATAATAACAGATACCCCAGAAAAAACATTCGATAAAATTTCATTAGATATAGTAGGACCTCTTAACATAACTAAAAATAATAATAAATACACATTAACTGTTCAAGATCATTTATCAAAATTTTTAATAGCGGTCGCGCTCAAAGATCAAACAGTAGAGTCATATTTAGCTGATGCATTTATAAAAAAATTCATTTGCATTTTCAGTTCACCAAAACTAGTACTTACAGATAAGGATGCAAATTTTACAGGCAAATTAATAAAAGCTATTTCAAAAAGATTTAAATTTAAAAATATCGAAACTACTGCCTTTCATCTACAATCTCATGGTTCATTAGAAAGGGCTCATCATCTATGTGAATATTTAAAAAATTTTGTTCATAAAAAATCAGAATGGGATGATTGGCTTGAACTTGCACAATTTAATTATAATACTAGTGTTCATTCAAGTCATAAATTAACACCATATGAATTAGTTTTCGCCTACCCAGTTAGATTACCATCTAGCAAACTTTTAAAATCATCAGAAAAATTACAAACTTTTAATGATTATATACAAAAATTATTAATAAATATGAAAGATATTGCGAAAATAGCCCGTAAAAATTTAATACTGTTGAAGGAAAAATCTAAATTTTATCACGACAGATTCATAAATCCTGTAGAATTTAACATAGGAGATAAAGTATGGCTTATAAAAGAGCCAAAACCAGATAAATTAGAAAAAAATCAAAACCTGGGACCTTTTGAAGTATTAAAAGTTCACGAAAATAGCAACATCTCTATAAATTTTAAGGGTGGCACAAAATTAGTTCATGCAAATTAATTTTACATGAACAAAAAAATTAATATTATTTTATGTTTCAGAAAGAAAATGGAAAAGAGAGAGAAAAAAAAATACTGTTAATTTTATTCATATTATTATCTATTGTTAGAGAAAATGTTGCGATTATTGGATTCAATTGTAAATCTACAGACCCAATTATCACTACATATTCTCTACTAGACACAGGAGAATGTGACTTTCAACAGGAAAATATTACTATAACTAACTCTACAATAGAACTATTACAAGTTGCAGAATTTAAAAAAATTACAGTTATACAATGCAAAGTAGAAATTCAAAGAACGGTTTTCCGTTGCGGGATGTTCAGTCTTTTAGGATCAACTGTTCACGTTTTACAAGAATACTTATATGAAATTAGCCATGCAAAATCTAAATTCATTCACGATACAGGGATATTTAAATATGATAATATACATACTATAGCTGACCTGAAAATAAATTCAACAAAAGCAGTTGGAATAGACTTTGCAGTCTCAGTAAAGGATAAAACTTGCACAGGAGCTTCATACACAGATAATTTTGGATCATGGGACAACGTTTGAGTACAGGGTCTTATAAGAATAACTTTATTAGAAGAATACGCTCAAGTAAGTCTAAAAAATGATAAATTAAGATTAAATTCAGGGACTGTATGTAAATTTTCGGATCAACATTGCATTGATTCACAAGCAGGCTATACTTTTTGGGAAAATTTACCTACAGAAGAGGGTTTTAAAACAGAATATGAGACTTTATACAGAGGCACTGCAACTATAATCAATTCACCTAATCAAAATCCCATATATACTGTAAACACAGAAACAATAACATTTTCTTCGTCCGCTTTAAATAATGTAAAAATTTGCGATAGAATATTAACAAAAACGGAACACCCGAAGCTATTTATTTTAGATATATCTTATAATAAAACGATAAAAAAAGATGTAACGGGCTGATCTTACAGATTTATATTTTGATATTTTAAAAGAAAAATGCGAGACAGAAAAAAAGGTAATTCGCGAATCCTTATCCCTTGCATCTATAAACTGTAATTCGATAATTTCTCAATATTATAAAATTGGAGGAAATTGGATAAATCTTCTACCGAAACCACGACCAACAAAAAATATAGTAAAAGTCCTAAAACCAAACGCTCAAAAGTCGTGGACAACAGATAAAATATCTTTTCTAGCAACAAGCGGAATTTATTCTCAAGAGGATTTACAAGAATTACAGCAACACATCATGTTTCCTTTATAGGCTATCCGCTTCACACTATTTATGGCTGGTCTATACATTTGTTAGGAGCAATTTTCAGCTTTCTAACACATTTAATGATTACATTGAATAACAATCAAGTAAAAAGAAAAACAAATTACGAAGAGATCCAACTAAAAGAAATAAGGATAGAAAAACCTTCTATATCAAAACCAACACCATTAAAAGAAACAACAAAATCATGCATAGCGAAACCTACACCTCCACCTTTACCCTTAAAAGCACCATACACCAAACCACCAATACCTACACCTTCACCCAAACTTATTCAAGAAGAGCCTAGAGAACTACCACTCTTCTGCTCTCGCATAAATTAATTAAATAATTATTATTGCTACAGATTTTTATTATTATTATTTTTTCTCTAAAATGATTTTCAAATAAAAAAAAAATTAAGAAACGATTTATGCGATGCAAATCATAATTTTAATTATATTGTTACACCTAAGGTATTCAGTTAAAGCTTAAGTCTATTACATTAATTGTACTTCAGATTGTATAATTACCTATACAATCATCTTGAGTTGGGAACAAAGTGAATAAATATTCACTTGTATATTCACATTCTATTTAAATAATTTTATAAATATAATGTGAATATACATTTAAATAATTACTTTTACAAAGCATTTTATGTTATTTTTTTTAAGCTATAATACGAAATTTCATTTGTAAAGAAAATTTGAAATGTATAGATTAAATTAATTAAAAAGTATTTATAGGCGAAACCATGAATAATTTAAAAAAAAACTATTTTTAAATAATATAAGTTTAAAATAATTATATAATTTAATAATTTTCATTTCTTTAAATGTATTTACTACAAACACATCGAATAATTGTACGAAAATATTCGAACAAAATATTTTACTGAATACTGTATTCAAATAGACTTTAAGGAGATGTAAAACGGACACTACACCTGTACTTATAGATATTAACTTCCTTTCCATTTTATTGCTGAATTTCCAGAAAAGAAATGCATTAGTTTGTAGTATGTACCATGATGATTATTTAGTTAAATTTTCAAATAAATTCATTTATTAGTAATGAAGAATTTTGGGTTCCGAAATTGTTTAAAAATTTTTCGATTTTGTACAGGAATCCAAATATCTTAAAAACTAATGAATAAATTTATTTGAAAATTTAACTGAATAATCTTTATGGTACATACTACAAGCTAATGCATTTTTTTACTGAAAATTTTGCAATAAAATGAAAAGATAGTCAATATTTACGAGTACAGGTGTAGTGTCCATTTCACATCCCCTTAAGTTATTTATGTAAATTGATCCATAACTATACAAAATTTATTTACATTTTATTACTCTTATATTTATCAATTCAAACATATACAGTTACTGATCAATCAAAAAAATTTTAGTAAGTCAAAACTTGAATGCAATGTTATCAAATATTACAAGTTGAAAATAACAAAGAATCTTTTATTCAAACATTATAATTTATGATTATTTTTACGAATTTAATAAATTAAAGAAAATAACATAAATGATGGCACTAATTTTAAAAAGGATAAGATTTAAGAAAAATAGGTTAAAACAAAAAAAAGAGAAAACACTTTTATAATTATACGTAAATAGATCATAAGAGAAAAATTTTTATGTAAATTGTTCAATAACTGTATTTTCAACCCTTGTTGTTTCTCGTACCGATAAACAACATCTTGAGCCCCAAGGTGTTACGTCACAAACGTATCATTTCTTTAAAAATGTCTTAACATAAACTAATTAAAACAGTTATTGAACGATAAAATAATGTGTTAAGAATGTTCTATGATTATATCAAAATGTACAGAAATGCATGAAACTTCAAAATATGATAATTTAACATATAAAGAACAAGCTAGAATTTTTTCAGTATTTTTTATCGCGAGTTTTTTATTAAAAATCTAGTTTAAAAATAGTCCCAAATAACATTGCTCTTATGGGAGACTGAAGCAATTTTTGCTTATGTCTTGAATTTTTCATATACGCAATGTACAGAATTAAAAAAAAAACTGATATTATGAAAGAATAGGTTTTAAGGAATAATTTGATATTTTGTTTTTTATACCTCATCGGAAATTTCGCAAAAATAAATGTACTTAAAGTTTATATTTTCATTCATTATCGGAACACTATCACAAAAAAATGAAAAAGTTGGCAGCGCTGTACAAATATATATAGATATACTTATCTGGTAGTCTTTATAACAGCTGACTTACGAACGTGAGTTTTGAGGTTATAATACGAAGGAAGACTGTGATGCGTCAAGAATTTATATAAAAAGTAAATGAATAATTTATATAAAAACTAAGAAAGTTAATATCCAATGATATTTTATGGTTTTACATTTATTTTTTATGTAATTTATTTAGACTGATTTTTTTTTTCTAAGATTGGTAGCTCTACATCTTTCAATGCTTTTAACCCATGTCTCCCCTATTCCCGCTACCCACCCTTTGGCATCATAGAACATCCTTAAGAGCATGACGAAGCTGTCCGCCTTCTAATAATATTTCCAATCATAACTTATGAATAAACGATGCGTTTAATTGAGTTTCTTTGCTACAAAGAAAAAATTTGTAAAATTAAACTCTAGTGCGGACAACTCAAGAAATCCACCAAAATATTATACATACAAAGTTATAATAAAAACTTTCAATATGTCGTATTTTAAGGTTAGGTTTGTCGAGTTTGATATCTAATTTCCAATCCAAGCTCATAAAAAAATAACAAGTCCAAATGATTTTTTATTTTAACAAAAATTATTGTATAAATATAGCTTTAGTGCGGACAAGTCATTATATTTGTTTAATTTAAGAATTTAAAAAGATATTGATAAAATAAAAAAAGCAAAACTCGATTGCTGCAGCTCCGACATGCCGTTAAGCTAAAATAAAAAATAGAACAGTTAAAGAAACTTAAAATCAGTTATAAAAATGAAATTATAAAACTTCATAAAAATGCTTAATAATCAATCTTATTCATCAACTTTAAAGAAATTCTAAAACAATTATTCACAAATAATAAATATGAATAATTACTATAAATACGGACGAAAAATCGGATATAGCGAGCACTTCAAAAAAGGCACTTGTAAAGACATTATTATATAGAAATTTCGAGCACATTAATTAAATCGCGCTATACAATTAAATTGCACTATAAAATATACAAAATAATTATATTCAACTGATTATAAATATTGTTCAAAATAAAAAATAAATATTCATCTTGTAGCACTCGTGAATGATTATGATTGGTTAAATAAAACGGCCAACACGAGTCAATAAATTGTAAATTAATTCATTAAATCGTCATCAACGTTTCGGAAACTATTTTATTGCCCTCTTCAGGATCTAGAATAAGAAAAATGACAACAACAACAATTAAAAAGAAAATCAAACACGCAAAATAACACTCAGCAAATAATAAGTTTTTTACAGAAACAAAGTAAATTAAATTACTATACCATAAACATAAATTCAATTAACATCCTCGTCACACGTTAAAATAACTATACTCAAAAAGAGTAACGTCAATTCTGTAAAATCAATTTAACATAGTTTAAATTATAAAAATAGAGAGACAACTAATACATAAACAAAAAAACGTTCACCAAACCTCCTCATCACCATAGTCACTGCTTCAATCAATACCATTATAAATAAAAAAGTAAAAAACAATAAGTGATTAAAAAATCGGCACATATCATAATTAAATAAAAACCATTAAAATCAAAAAGGAACAATATCAAATTACATTCAGTCCATAAGATGACTAGATTAATTTAATTTGGATTTAGTATTTATTGTTTTTTTATTATTTTATTGCGTTTATTCATTTAATAGTGTATTTGTTATAAGGGTTTTTAATTTGATTTTTTTAAATATATATTAATTTATAATTATATCATATCGGTAATATCGATCTTTGTTTTATCTTATACACATCTTAATGATAGGTTTTATATTGACCAGGTGTTACCACTATGTTAATTTACTTTAATTAGACTGATTGTTTACGTTCTCTGTTTCTGTCTTTCCATCAGTTTAAATCTAAGCGTTAACGATTCTAGTCATCTTATGGACTGAATGTAATTTGATATTGTTCCATTTTGATTTTAATGGTTTTTATTTAATTATGATATGTGTCAATTTTTTAATCACTTATTGTTCTTTACTTTTTTATTTATAATGGTATTGATTAAAGCAGTGACTATGGTGATGAAGAGGACTCTTTATTTTTATAATTTAAACTATGTCAAATTGATTTTACAAAATTGACGTTACTCTTTTTGAGTATAGTTATTTTATCGTGTGACGAGGATGTTAATTGAATTTGTGTTTATGGTATAGTAATTTAATTTACTTTGTTTCTGTAAAAAACTTATTATTTGCTGAGTGTTATTTTGCGTGTTTGATTTTCTTTCTAATTGTTATTGTTGTCATTTTTCTTATCCTAGATCCTGAAGAGGGCAATAAAATAGTTGCCGAAATGTTGATGATGATTTAATGTATTAATTTACAATTTATTGACTTGTGTTGGCCGTTTTATTTAACCAATCATAAGAAATAAATATCTATCTAATTAAATATTAACCAAGTGTGTTCATTTATCGTCTGGCTGTACCCGTCATGTAACTACTACACTGAAATCAAGGTAAGATCATTATAATTATATTTTGATCTATATTTCCTTTCAATTCAAGTATATTTAATCGTGAGAACGATTCATATCAATTAAAATTGGTAGAGCTTTTCTATCACTGGACTTTACTTTCAAATTAAACATTTTTAAATCAAACTTTTAATATTATAATTAAACATATTCTCCTCATAACAACAACAACAACAACAACATAATTAATCAATAATTCCGTCCTGGTGTAAAACCAGGACTCAACAGTCAATTGGTCTTAAAAATTCATTATTAGTACCTGACATTCGTAGAAACTTATTGTCAGTTGCGCAAATCACCGACAGAGGACAGGAGGTGGTATTTAGAAAAAATGTTGTTATAATCCGAGATGAGACGGAAGAAATCGGAAATGTCCGAAAGCTCGCAGAAAGGAAAAGGGATCTGTATTATGTATGTGAAATGAACAATAAAACAGTTAATATTGTATATTCACAAGCACATAAAAATGAAATAGATTTATGGCATAAAAAATTAGGCTATTTGAATTAAAGACATTCAATGTTAATGAAAAATAAGAATGTTGTTAAGGGTTTAGATATTAGTGATAATTATAAACTCTCAAATTGTAGCATATGTTCAATGGCAAAATTAACAGCCAGGCCGTTCTCAAAACGAGAACGAATTTCTGCTGAAATACTCGACCTAGTCTACACAGACATATGCGAGCCAATGCGTACTGACAAGGAGAGTATTTGACCTCCGGCAAACGGATTTGGCTGGAACTGCAGGATATGATTTTTTGATTAAAAAAAATGAACCCGTGTTTTTTCTTTTGTGCTAATAGACCTTATAGACGGAGATATGAACATTTCTTCGAAAATGTAGTGAAAATAAGTCTTTATAAGAACTTGAATAACTAGGCAACTGAAACTCTCACAGAAAATTGTATGGGAAATAAAAGAGAGTACAGGTTAAAAACTTCAATTTAAGCTTTGTTGCATTAACAAATCTCATATGTTGCAAAAGTTACAGGTGATTAAAAAATGCTAATGAAATAGGGTAAAAATTTGATCGTATATTACGTGCTAAAAATATTAATAAATATGTAGTAATTTTCAATTAGGTACAACTTTTGGACTGCCGAAGCTTTTTTGATGCAATGAAGATTAAATTAAAGCTCTTAACTTGTACTTTTTTCTATTTTTCATACATTTTTCTGTAAAATTTTTAGTTGTTTAGCTATTCAAGTTCTTATAAACGCTTCTTTTCTCTATATTTTCAAAGAAATGTTCATATCTCCGCCTACAGGCCCTATTAACACAAAAGAAACAATACGGGTTAATTTTTTTTTTTCATCAAAGAATCATATCCGGAAGTTTCAGCCAAATCCGTTTCCCAGAGGTCAAATATTTTCCTAGTGAGTCAAAAGGTGGCACGAAATATTTTATCACTTTTATTGATGATAAAACAGAATGGTGCGAAAAAAAATTTCTAAAAAGAAAAAGTGACGCCTATCAAGCATTTAGAGATAAGGCCTATGCAGAAAAGTAAACTGGCAAGAAGATGAAACACTATAGTCTGACAATGGAAGGGAATATTTCAATTCCGAATTTAATGAATATTTAGTTACAGAAGGAATTCAGAGGAGATTTTCTACAGCATATGCTCCCCAACAAAACGGCGTTGCTGAGCGTAAAAACAGGACGCTTGTTGAAATGGCACGCTCTATGATGCTACAATCAAATCTAACGTCTTCATTTTGGGCTAAAGCAATAGCAACAGCGAATTATATAAGAAATCGATGCATTACTGACTTCTTAAAGGAGAAATCTTCATACGAAGAATGGTATGGTTACAAACCTACAGTAAAACATAAGCAAATATTCGGTTCAAAGGTCTTCGTATTAAATAAAGTCTAAGGTAAGAGTAAATTTGAACCACGTGGAACCCAAGGGATATTTGTAGGGTATTCAAATAAAGCTAAAGCATATAGGATTTGGATAGAAAAAGAACGTAAAATTGTTACTACAAGAGATGTACGTTTTCACAATGAATTTCCTATGAATGATAATAAACAAGAAGAATTTATATCCGAAGAGATATAAAATACCAAAAATCCAGTAAAATGGACTGAAATCAGATCTAACAAATGTTCAACTAAAAACAATAGCAACCAGGAATCATTAAAACAAAATGATGACCCTGTTCAATTAATGAAACGTGGATCAGGTCGACCACGATTACAATCTACTAAAAGAGGCTGACCACGCAAAATTTACAATTTTGTTTCAGCAGATGATATAAAAACTCAGGGTAAAAATTTCGAGCTTGAGAATGAACTGGATGACACATTAGTTCAAACACCAAAATCATCTGATGATAAAGTTTTTGAAGATACGAAAAGTCCAGAAATAAATTTGACTGAAATCATAGTAAATGCTATTGAAGTATCCATGAAAGAGGCAATGTCAAGTTTAGAACAAGCCGATTGGAATGATGCAATTTACAAGGAGTTTCTTGCTTTAATCAAAAACAAGACTTGGAGCATAGTTAATCAACCTGAAGATGCGAATGTTATTTCATCACGTGTTATACTAACGAATAAAATGAATAGTGATGGAATCACTGAGCAAAAAAAGGCTAGATTAGTAGCCAAATGATTTACGCAATGCTTCGGTATAGATTTTATCGAAACCTTCTCTTCAGATACAAGATTAAGTTCAATCAGGCTCCTTATGGCTCTAGCAGTTCGTTATAAACTTAAACTTTATCAAGCAGATGTGAACTCAGCGTACTTAAATGGAACTATCGACGAACGTTTTTATGAGAGTACCAGATTTACTTGAAGATAAGCTACAATTGATATGTAAAAGAGAAAGAGGAGATGTTGTAAATATAGCAAAAAAAATGATCGATATTTTAAAAGGAGATAAAAAGGTATGTCAACTATAAAAAGCTCTGTATGGATTACGTCAGTCTGGACGTCAATGGTTCAAGCGATTTACTGAAGGATTATGTAACTTAAGATTTAAGGCAACATACTCTGATCCCTGTGTTTACTACTATGAATGTAAAGGAAACATTATTATTATTTTATTCTACGTGGACGAAATTTTGATCGCATCTAAACACATGTGTCATATATTACACATTCTTGAGGAACTAAAGAAAAAAATTTGAGTTAAAAATTCTTGGAGCACCAAAATTTTCTCTAGTATTAGAAATACATCAATCAAAAGCAGGTATTACCATGTCTCAAAAAATCTATATCAAGGAAATTTTAAAACGATTTGGGATGAGTGAGTCAAAACCAGTATCAACTCCTCTTCCTGCAGGTAGCAAATTAATAAAACCTACTGAGGAGGACAAGGAAGATAATAAAAATGCGCTAACAATCGATTGTGAAAGGTATTTATCGATTGTCATATTTAGGCATGTAACTAAATTCTTTTGCTTTGTCTAAAAGAGTTTATAGCCCTCAGCCACGTGTGTGTAACATGTAAAGTTACTGATATCTATTGTAATTATAATAAAAGAGTTATTACCTAATTGTGCTTCTATAATCTTTAATTACTTAGCTTCCCGCACCTTATACATTAATAACTTTTGTATATCTAACAAAATTTAATTATTATTAGATTATGAAATAAAATCGAAAAAATGAATATAAATATAAAGATAAGAAAATTTTTATATAAGAATAAATTGTTGATATTAACGATTAATAAAAATAACGCGAAACTCGTGACGTAAACAAAGAATGTGTTGAAAGTAAATTCTTTATTTGATTTGTTACTTGTAGAGGGGATGATAAAATAATCGAAAACAAAGAATTTACTTTTTTAAACCACATTCTTTGTTTATTTTACGCATCCCACATTATTTTTATTAAACATTAATCTACTATTTTTCCTTATATACAAATTTTTTTATCATTATTTTTATATTTTAGATTATATTTCATAATTAAATTATATATATATATATATACACACTGCCGCCGAGATACTTTTGCCCCCCTTCGTCTAAAATTGACTTATCTAAAAAGTTTTATAACTCTGGAAAAAATGGTCGTAGCCTAAAAATTCCAACGGGATTCAAAAGATTGTTGAAAATTCCTTCAAAAACTATTGGTTTGATATAAAAAAACCATTTTTTTTGTATCTCTTATCCTTGTTTGGAAAGAAATTTTTTTTAACTTTGTTTTGACTTTGTAAAATAGTGTTCAATTTTAGTAGAAATCGTTACATTAATACAAAACCAAATAGATTTTAAAGCTTATATTTCGACGATGAAAATGCAATGTCGAACGTCTAGATTCGACCTTTTAAACCAGAGTTATAAGATTTTATATTTAAAAATAAGGTTTTTTTCGATGTATGAATATCTCTGAATTTAAGAGGAATAGAAAAATTTCTCAGAGAGAAAAAATGTTCCTTTTTGGTCAAATAATAATAATATATAATAAAAAATTCATTTCGGAAAAAATTTTTTTCCATCGTTTTGAGGTGACGAACAGTTGAAAATGTTTAGAAAATAACGTATGCAACGGGTTATACTGTTCAACAAATTTTTATTCTGAAACACTGACGTTTCGACTTCACATGTGGAAGTCCTCTTCAAAGTACTAAAAAAAAAAAAAAAGTAAAAAATTATAACATATGTACCAACCAAATGTTTTTTGGGTTCGCAACGTAAATAAATACCAATCTTACTTTATGTACAATATAAAACAACAAGAAAGTTTAAAAACAACAATCTTTGAGTCAACATTGGTGTAGATATATGTAATAAAATTTTTCACATATCAATATACATAAAATTCATAAAGGCGGTAACACGAAAAAAACTTTATATGACATTAAGGTCCTATCACGATAACAATTGGCAATATAATAAACTACTTTAAATATTTATAAATATAAGGTTTAAATACAGAACTCAATTTTTGTGTGTCGAATCTTCTATTAACATTGTTTTTATATTTTATAATAAACACCATTTCTGATATGAGTCGTTTAAAATCAGAATTTTCTTTATCTAAAATTTTAATACAATTTCTATTGAAATCGAATGTGTGACCTGTCTCTAACATATGAGTATATAATGCTGAAGTGGTTGATTTATTTTTACAATTATTTTCATGTTCACTGATCCGCTTGTTAAGGATTCTACCAGATTGTCCCACATAACATTTGGAGCAACCCAAACAATTTATTTTGTAAATACAATTCAAATTAGACATTCTTTCCACTGGATCCTTTCCATTATCATTTAACAATTTTTATTTACTTGTTGACCTAAATATTATTATTTTTTTTTTTGCTTTTTTTACCCATGTTGTTCAATATTTTAAAGATATCAAAATTTCATTACATTCCAACAAAAAAAAAAATTTTTTTTCGAAATCAATTTTTCATTATATATTATTATTATTTGACCGAAAAGGAACATTTTTTCTCTCTGACAAATTTTTCTATTCCTCTTAAATTTAGAGATATTCATACATCGAAAAAAACCTTATTTTTAAATATAAAATCTTATAACTCTGGTTTAAAAGGTCGAATCTAGACGTTCGACATTGCATTTTCATCGTCGAAATATAAGCTTTAAAATCTATTTGGTTTTGTATTAATGTAACGATAACTAAAATTGAACACTATTTTACAAAGTCAAAACAAAGTTAAAAAAAATTTCTTTCTAAACAAGGATAAGAGATACAAAAAAAATGGTTTTTTTATATCAAACCAATAATTTTTGAAAGAATTTTCAACAATCTTTCGAACCCCGTTGGAATTTTTAGGCTACGACCATTTTTTCCAGAGTTATAAAACTTTTTAGATAAGTCAATTTTAGACGAAGGATGGCAAAAGTATCTCGGCGGCAGTGTATATCAAATTAAATTATTGAATAAATAGTTTATTTATTTAATATTATTTAATACAATGGAATTGATCTAGTTGAGTGAATACTAATAGTGAATTTATATTTAATATATTTAGTTTGGCTGAAATTTATACCGTTTGAGGTCGCTGTATGGCACATTCGGCTAGGGACCCTCTAGAAAGGGACTGGAAACCTCGTTCTGCGTTTTCTATTGGCTGTTACAAACAAGAGATCTAAACCGGAAACTACATAAGAAAGTAATATGTTAGAAAGAGACAGTAAATATTCCCCACGAAGACGACCCGTGAGGTTTTCTATAAGTACTTTATCCGTTCCTTTCCGGTTTAGATCAGTATGGCGGCAACATTTTCTTGTCCCTTCCTAGAGGGTCCCTACATTCGGCTACCACCATTTTTACATCGTATACATTAAACTCTGAAATCACGTTGCGTAAAATAACGTTAATTTTTTAAGAATGTAAATGTATTGTATAAAATGGAGAAGATATTTTAAGAGAAAGGTTTCGAAGAACATATTGGTGTTTTAAAAGGTACGTAGCATTAAAATTTAAAAAAGTAAATAGGCTTTAATAATGTATTAAAGAATAGATGTAAGTGCACATAACCTAAATTTTTTTCACATAGAATTAGAAATTACTGATATCGAAACTTAAGAAGAGTTAGTAAACCCCACGCAGGAATTCGAAAAAGTATTCCCTATCCTTGGCACTCGATTAAATATTCAAAGGTTATTGAAACACGTATGTTTCTTTTAAATTCACTAATCGTCCTTATTCTTCCTTCTATTCCTTTTTAATTCCTTTTATTTTTATACTTTCTTTATACTCTCAAAGGCCAAAAGTTAATTGTTATATTTTATGTAAATTTTAAATTTTATAATAATTACTTTTAATTATACTTATTTGGTTTTTTTAAGTGTAAACATCAGTTATCGAATGCAGATATTGGCGTCCATCATTTTTCCAGTAAAGCGAGTGTAGATGTTGAATCGAATGATTCTTTTTTTAAGACAATAAGTGGGTCCCATATTCTTAATATTATTGACTGTAAAAAGTATAAGATAAGAAAAGATTCATATTTGATTAGCTTTATAAAATATACTAAGTCTTGTAATATATTTGTAAAATCTTTCATAAAAAATAAATAAATCTTAAGACTGAATACCAAAAGTACAAAAATAATAATTTAATAGGCTAGTATATAACTCTATATGATAATTACTTATTCATTTAATAAGAAATAGTATACTTAGTTTGATATAAAAATAAAATGCGAATTTTGTGATAAAAGTTTTCAAAATATATATGTGTATTTATCACAATTGTTTGATAAAGTTTTTTAGTGTAGCTGTATTAAATAAACATAACATTAACTGTAAAAAAAAATAAATCTAATCTCGCAATCATTAAAGATGATAATTATCAGTCATCCGATGTTGCTAAAAATGTTCATAATCGTATGAGTGTTGATGGAATTCGAAATGCGGATAAAATAGATATTCAAAGTATAGTTACACAAAATAAACAATTATATGGTAATGTAAAAAGTATAATAGAAAATGATTCTGTAAGTGTACGTCAAAATACAATCATTAAAAAAAATTAAAAAAAAGATCAGTATCCTATATGGAAATAATTTCTGTGAATAACTGTAAATAATAGTAAATAATTGTAAATAACTGCTAAAAAATGTTGAAATTGAGACATAAATAATAGTTATTTACAGTTATTTACTGTTATTTACTATTAATTGCTATTATTTACAGTTATTTACAGTTACTTACACTTATTCACAATTATTTACAGTTATTTACAGTTTTTTTATACAGTACCGGGCAATAATTCTGAACAGGTTATCAAATTTTTGCTCCAACTTTGAAAAAGCGTATCTTCTTCAATTTCCATCATAGAAAAAATTTAAAAAAAGCATTTTAAAGTATTCGTTAAATGCTTTCTTTTCAGCTTACTTACATTTTTTTAACGATATTTAAAAAAAAAATAATCGCTTTGGCAATTTTGAAATTTTTTTCATTTTTGCATTTTTCTTCAATCAGTTGTAGTTTTTTAAATAATTGAGCTAGAAAAAATTTGAAAAAAGATTTGGAAAGAGCTCTAAAATGCTATTTGCAGCTATTTCTACAAAAATTTTTTAATCATTTTTTGTCAAGTTTTAAGCATATAAAGTTATCGATCTAATACCTTTGCAGTTGTAAAAAACACTTGAATAGCAAGTAGAAAATAATCGCTGGTGAAGTAGTGATTTAATTTTAGTAGGAAATTATAACTATTCATTATTAATAATAAAACATAACAAAGTATGAAACAACAAAAAGATTTATTTTGCAAAAATTATATTATAGAAATCAAAAGTTTTGCACCAGCGATTATTTTCTACTTGCTATTCAAGTGTTTTTTACAACTGCAAAGGTATTAGATCGATAACTTTATATGCTTAAAACTTGACAAAAAATGATTAAAAAATTTTTGTAGAAATAGCTGCAAATAGCATTTTAGAGCTCTTTCCAAATCTTTTTTCAAATTTTATCTAGCTCAATTATTTAAAAAACTACAGCTGATTGAAGAAAAATGCAAAAATGAAAAAAATTTCAAAATTGCCAAAACGATTATTTTTTTTTAAATATCGTTAAAAAAATGTAAGTAAGCTAAAAAGAAAGCATTTAACGAATACTTTAAAATGCTTTTTTTAAATGTTTTCTAGGATGAAAATTGAAGAAGATACGCTTTTTCAAAGTCAGAGCAAAAATTTGATAAACTGCTCAGAATTATTGCCCGGTACTGTAGTTATTTACAATTATTCATAATTATTTACAGTTATTTACATTTTCAAAAATTTTTTGAATTAGTGACTAATTCAATGTTATTAATAATTATTTACAATTATTTATAGTTATTTACAATTATTTACAATTTTTTACAGTTTTTTATAATTATTTACAATTATTTACAATTTTTCATAGTTTTTTACAGTTATTTACAGTTATTCACATTTTTAAAAATTCTCGCATATATATAAAAAAATTGAATAAATTTGTGAAAATTTTCGAAAATGTAAATAACTGTAAATAACTGTAATTAACTGTAAAAAACTATAAAAAAATATAAATAATCGTAAATAAATGTGAGTAATTGTAAACAAAAATAAATAAATGTAAATAACTGTAAATAAATATAAATAATTGTAAATAAGTGTAAATAACAGCAAATAATTGTAAATAACTGTAATTCATGTCTCAATTTCAACATTTTTCAATACTTATTTACAGTTATTTACAGTTATTAACACATATTTACAATTATTTCCAGAATTGTTTCCCATATGGGATTTCGCAATTGCAACTAACGTTGTGAAACCATTATTACAAGATAAGCAAAAAGCAATTGAAACATGCGATGATGTAATAGAAAATGAATTTATGCATCTTATATGTAAACTGTACAGTAATTTTTTCGACAATTGCAGATATGTTAAAAACATTTCTTCCAGTGGAATACTACAATGAAATTAATTTTCTACAACATTTGAATATCTTAAAAAACTTTAATACTGAATATAAGAGGTTGCAGTTTCTGGAAAATGCACAAATTCTAATCAAATCAAAATCTTTCGAAATTGATGAAGAAGCTACAGTTACAAAAAAAAAAAAAACGGAGTAACCGTTCTAACAATACAGAAAGTTTATGGGTACTTCGTTCCTATGCGTCACGCACTGAAATTATTTTTACAATTGCCAAATGTGTACAATATTAGAGTAAATTTTATGCAATCTGAAATAGAAATTAACAGAAATAGTGAAAAAATATTTACATCTTTATTTCAAGGCCAAAGATGGATTGATATTTCAAATCAATTCGCAGGTAAAATAGTAATTTCGCTATTTCTCTATTTCGACGACTTGGAAATAAATAATCCACTTTCTAGTGCAGCAGGTGTTCATAAAATTGGTGTGTTATATGATTGAATACCAGCTTTACCGCCAAAATTCGCATCATCGTTGAAAAATAATTTTTAGCTTAGTTTATTTTAACATCTGATCATAAAGAGTTTAGAAATGAGAGATGTTTTAAGCATTTAATTCAAGAATTACAGTTTTTAGCTAATGAAGGTATTAAAATTGTCGTTAATAGAGAAGAACACCAAGTTTATTTTGAAGTATTAGCTATCCTTGGAGATAACTTAGTCCTTAATACCATCTTTTGCTTTAAGAGCAGGCCGGATTCGCTGTCCTTGTCTAATTGGCATTTTTGTTATTTACTCAAGTTTTAATCGGTGTATCTTCAAATTAAAGGTCGAGCGCAATAGATATTATTATTATGAACATCTATGCACAAGAAAAAAAATATCTACCGGTTTGTTTTTGAGAAAAGTAAGTAACGCCAAATTGAGTAAATAACAAACAACTCAATTTTTACTCGGTCGGTATCAGGTTCTACTCCGGCCTACCGTTAAAGAAAGTTTTACGAGTAATCACTTTTTTCGCATATGTCGTGCAGCAAAATTTGAAACTACTTATATGTGTAAAGAACGCAAAGATTTGATGCGAAACAGCGAAAATTACGCCAAAGATGTTGAAGCCCTTACGGCCGACGTTAAAAGCGCTTGTATTTTTAATGTTTTACCTTATTTCGATTGTATGAAAAATTACGTTTGCAATGATATGCTTGACTTGCAACTTGGTGTGAATATATACGATATGGCAAGTATCATTGAATATTGTATAAAAAAACAATATTTTACATTAAAACACTTAAATGACAGATTAAAATACTTTAGTTTTACAGAAACTGATAGAGGAAGTAAAGTAACTTCTATCAATGAAAAACACATTGATTCTGGTTATTTGATTATAACGGCTGCAGAAATGTCGTTTATTATATCCTATTTTGGAATTTTAGTACGAGACCTCATCCCTGAAGATGATCCCATTTGGGAATTTTATCACATATTATTTAAAATAAATTACCTTGTCTACAGCTCAACACTCTCAGAAAAAGATATTTAACACTTAGAATTGTTAATTAGCAAACATAATAAATTAAAAATCGACCTATTACATGAAAATTTGAAGCCAAAGGATCATCTACTTTTACACTGTTGCAGTTTTATTAGGACGCTAGGACCATTAAAGTATCTAGCATGCCAAAAATTTTAGGCTTTTCACAAAAAGTCGAAAAAATATACTCATATCGTTTCTTCTAGAGTAAATATTATTTTCTCTTCATCGATAAAATTACAATTAGAATACTGTTTTCGACTAGCGTGTAAAACTGGATTTGAAGATTTTTTTGAATCCTCTTTATAAAAAATGATGGCCGAATGTTATAAAGAATTTTATACTAAGAACGTGATTGGTGTATTGACTAGAATCATATGATTATCGAAAAAGAAATTTAATTTACTAAAATTTTTTTATATAAACTATTTGATCGAGAATTTAATAATAAAAATCATTGATAAATAATTAAATTCTAATTATTGAGTCATAGTTTTATTTTTTATATAAAATTATTAATAAAACATCGCCAACTTCCGCTCACAAAAATTTGCGTTCCTTTTGTGTGAAGATGTCGAGAGTGCGAAGTATCGCTCTATATTCATTTATCATTGTATATTTAAAATTAGAATATGATAACAATTCTATGACATTTACTTCTGAGTTATCTTTTTAAAAATTGTACTATAAAATAGTATATTAAGCAATAAATTTAGAAAATACAAATGTTATAAACTTTTTAGCTTATAATAGCACCATAGTGCTTTTGTTTGAAAAAATAATATAATACTATAATTAAAAAAATATAAACTAGAAGAATTCTTATTTTTATTTGTATTTTAAAAATAGGAACAATATACAAATTGTTGAGGATTTGAGCTATTTAATTTTATATATATGGGACGTTTCAGGTCAACTCACCGAACAAAAAAATAAAATTCGTTGTAAATCTGTGAAAATGTTCCATTTCATACCTAAAATATACAAAAAAATTTTCAGAGGTATAGATCCAATGGATTAAGAGTAATGAGTAATGAAATATTGTGATTTTTCAAAATTTTTGGTGAATTCATCAAATTAATAATTTTTTTACTCAAAAACTAAGGGTCCTAGAGATGTACTTATGAAGACATTTCTTGTTGCAAATTAAGCGTAGAATCAGCACAAATTTTTTTAAATCTCAAGATTGCTATCTTCTGATTGGTCCACTTTGTTATTTCATATAATTTGCAATTACTTGAGTTCGAACAGGTTGATTTCACTCCTGTTGGAGTATGTTATGTCTTCTGATAACATATTGAAGTAAGCTTTTGCTCCACTTGGCTCGAGCCCTAGGAGAGGAGCTATAGAACTTTGAATATTGAAAAATTTTTAATTTTGAATTTAACACATACATCAACATTTTCTTCTTCGATGTTCATAGATAATACAATATACGAATGCATGATTGTCTAAATATTTTAACATTTATCTATTTCTTTATGATGCAAGTGTTTTATTAAAATATTAATTATGCATTACGTACACATCATCAAGATACACTCATAAACAAGAAAATTTTATTCGTTTAACTAATTTGTCATTATAACTATTTTGCATACGTATTAAAAATTATTTAAATATACATATTTAGGAATTAAAATTAATACTATATATCTGGAAATAAAAGGATAAAGTTAAATAAATTCTATACGGATAAAATTTATTCAATATAAAATTTATATTAAAATGAAAGAATCTGTTATTTGTGTATTCTGTAACTTTTAACAAGTACTTCTTAATTTATCTCATTTTTCTGAAAATAAATTACTCAAAAATTTTTTTTAAATTGAAATGGTATTTTAAAATTATAATGTCATTAGAGTGGAGATAAATTAAGAAGTACTTGTTAAAAGTTACAGAATACACAAATAACAGATTCTTTCATTTTGTAATAAATTTTTATATTGAATAAATTTTATCCGTATAGAATTTATTTAACTTTATCCTTTTTATTTCCAGATATATAGTATTAATTTTAATTCCTAAATATGTATATTTAAATAATTTTTAATACGTATGCAAAATAGTTATAATGACAAATTAGTTAAACGAATAAAATTTTCTTGTTTATGAGTGTATCTTGATGATGTGTACGTAATGCATAATTAATATTTTAATAAAGCACTTGCATCATAAAGAAATAGATAAATGTTAAAATATTTAGACAATCATGCATTCGTATATTGTATTATCTATGAACATCGAAGAAGAAAATGTTGATGTATGTGTTAAATTCAAAATTAAAAATTTTTCAATATTCAAAGTTCTATAGCTCCTCTCCTAGGGCTCGAGCCAAGTGGAGCAAAAGCTTACTTCAATATGTTATCAGAAGACATAACATACTCCAACAGGAGTGAAATCAACCTGTTCGAACTCAAGTAATTGCAAATTATATGAAATAACAAAGTGGACCAATCAGAAGATAGCAATCTTGAGATTTAAAAAAATTTGTGCTGATTCTACGCTTAATTTGCAACAAGAAATGTCTTCATAAGTACATCTCTAGGACCCTTAGTTTTTGAGTAAAAAATTATTAATTTGATGAATTCACCAAAAATTTTGAAAAATCACAATATTTCATTACTCATTACTCTTAATCCATTGGATCTATACCTCTGAAAATTTTTTTGTATATTTTAGGTATGAAATGGAACATTTTCACAGATTTACAACGAATTTTATTTTTTTGTTCGGTGAGTTGACCTGAAATGTCCCATATATATATATATATATATATATATATATATATATATATATATATATATATATATATATATATATATTATGAATATTATATTGTTGAAAACATTATTAATTTTTAAATAAATTCAAGTAGATAGGCTGTAGGCATCTTAGATCATAGGCATTCTGTATCACCCCCTCTCTCTCATGATTATAAAGTGGTTGATGAGGCTGCTATTCTTGATTATTTTCGATCGCTGAATTGTGCTGTGTGTAACGGTGACTCTTCTCTTTTGGCTCGCCTTGAATGTCTTTACACTCATCTTAATGAAGCTATCTCACGGTTTGTGCCTGTTAGGCGTGTTCGACAGAGCAAGAGTCATCGTCCGTGGTTTACCTCTGAGCATCACCGCTTAATCTCTGAGAGAGATAGGCATTACAGACGCTTCAAACGTACTAGGCTGCGTGCTGATCTTATATGTTATAGAGATGCTCGAGATCGGGCCCATTCATGCATCGAATCAGCTAAATTACTGTATTACCACGACAGACTATCTAAGATTACTGACGCAAGACAGATCTGGAAAGAACTCAAGAACCTGGGCGTATGTTCTAGCAGTAGTGACTCTCGACATTCTTTTTCAATTAATGATTTGAATCGGTATTTTGGTGGTGTTGCGTTTGATCCTCTGGTCCCCTCCATTTCTGATTACATGAATACACTTGCTCTAGATGAACCACTTAAACCCATGTTTAAGTTTAATCCAGTTACTTTGGAGGAGGTATGGATGGCTGTTTGTCATTCAACTTCACAGGCCAGAGGGTTCGATGCTGTTCCTCAATCTTTTGTCCGTGCGGCATTTCCGGTCATTGGGCCTTTGTTATGTCGTATTTATAACGACTCATTGCGTGAATCCTTATTTCCTTCATGCTGGAAGATCTCACTGGTCACTACAATAAACAAAATCTCCTCTCCTCAAGCTTTTGGTGACATTAGGCCAATTTCTTTATTATCTTTTATGTCCAAGGTTCTTGAACGTCTAGTCCATGATCAACTCTACAATTACCTGACTATACGACAGCTACTGGACCCTTATCAGACTGGATTTCGAACTGGGCATAGTACTCAGACCGCACTACTGAAACTAACTGAGGACATTAGACGCAATATGGACAGACGCTATGTGACGTTGCTGTTGCTATTTGATTTCAGCAAGGCATTTGATACGGTATGCCATGTCTCTCTGCTCAGAAAAATGTCTTCTCTTGACATCTCGCATTCAGTTGTGCGTTGGTTTGCGTCTTATCTCTCTGAGAGACAGCAGGCTGTTATTGATGCAGATGGTAATGCATCTGACTATGTAACATTAAATACTGGTGTTCCCCAGGGCTCTGTCCTTGGTCCACTGTTGTTTTCTATACACATCAATGATGTGGCTGCTGACTTCCATGCCGATGTGCAGCATCTTATCTATGCTGATGATCTTCAGGTGTACATTCACTTCCCAATTGCTAAGTTGGCTTCTGTTACTGCTCTCATGAGTGATCAAGCTGTCAGTATTGTTAACTGGGCGACAAAAAATCATCTGAAATTAAATGTGAGCAAAACAAAGGCTATTATTATTGGATCTTATTTCTATGTCAATATGCTGCCCTCATTACACATCACTGGTGTTCCAATAAACGGTGATCTTATTAAGTTTGAATCTTCTGTTCGTAGTCTTGGTGTATGGCTTGATAGTAAGTTGAACTGGAAGGACCAAATTGCGCATGTGTGTAACAGGAGTCACTCATTGCTCTATAGATTAAATTTCTTTTGAAGAAGTACCACCATTGCACTACGTAAGCATCTTATCCGTTCTTTGCTGTTTCCTTTACTTGATTACTGTTGTTTGGTCTATATTGACCTTTCTGCTGAACTCGATCTGAGGCTTTAAAGGGTTGTAAACTCTGGTATTCGTTACATCTATGGTGTAAGTAGGCGCGAGCACATCTCTGTTTATAGGTCCTCTCTAGGCTGGTTATCCACTTTGGGTAGAAGAAACTACTTCGCTACTACCTTCTTATACAAAATGTTTTTGTCATGCTCACCTTCATATCTTTATTCTAGATATTTGTGGAGCCGGCCTGTGAGGACACTGAGGGGTAATGTGAGACCGTTAACCATTCCTTTTTCATCTACCGAGTATCACCAAAGATCGTTCCTGGTTGTGTCATCGCAACTATGGAACGGTCTACCATCATCTTTAAGAGATTCTCCATCGTTGGCATTATTCAAGGCATCAACATATTCGCACTACCTTTCCCTTGAGAATGAGCCTCTGCTCCGAGCTAGGCTTTAATTATTTTAATTACTGTATCATTATTTTAATTATATTTTTACTTAGTATCTCATTTTATATATACATACTTACGAATTTGTATTATTTTTGTTGTACAACATAATGTACAGTTAATAAATTTAAATATCTATCTAAATATCTATCTCCAAAGTGATGCAGTATGCCTACGGATTCCAGATCATTGCAATGATCCAGAATCCGAACATGAGCTAGAATGCCTATATCGTTTTCTACTGTTTTTTTTTCTTTCTTTTTTTTCTTTTTTTCTTTAATTTTTTTCTCTTTTTTTACAAAGGATTTTTCAAGAGATAGAATAATTTCACGAGTTTGACATTGTGTAGTCAGACAGTTTTATAAATTGGATTATGATTTGTGCATATAGTAACACAATTAAAAGCTGGATTTGACGGATAGCCGTATTGATGTATGTTATAAACGGGAAACTTGAATCGTAGCAATCATTTTCGTTTGAATTCATTCATGACAAAAATTTTGGTAGCGTTATGTAAATATTCATGGAGTAAGTTTGCAATTTGAGAATAATCAAGTCCGTCAGTATTCCAGGCGATTCCATGACTTTGTTTGAGTCGAATTTTTTCTGCTTGCAATTCTTCAGAAAGCCTTTTCCATGAGAAAGGTTTTTTAAACAGATGAACGATAGGATCATCATTGCCGTTGAGAGGAGTGATTGCTATTTTCTTTAGAACATATTCACCACACATTTGCTTAAAACCAATCAAATCTATCGCATACTCCATTTTAAAATATGAAATTTTTTTATTAAGAGTAAAGATAATATGCTATTTAGACAAGCTTCCGAACATCTCCGCTAGTAGGATTGTACTGAACGATGCGACCATGTAAGATCATACAATAAGCTGAAGTATTAGCAGGAAAGTCAGTTTTAGACTCAAATTCTAGACGTACATCGACAGGAGCGCTCTTTAGAGATTCGTTTTGTCGTGAACAGTCAATAACTATGAGTGGTTCAAAGTTGATAAACTGAGACTTCGTCAACAATGGCTGTGAATCTCTTCCGTTATAGCTTTTCTTAAAATTAGCATACATATCGTAGAGAATAGCGAACTGATTCTTAGAAATGTCAAGATTGAGATTGTTGTACGGATAATATTGCGAATTCAAGAAAAGTCTCACATTACTAATATTACAGTGGTCAAAGTGACTGGCATTTTTAGTTTTTGAACCTTTTTTTCCCGATTGTAATCCAAGAATCACGAAACGTGGTTTCTCCAATTGATTTGAAGTTTTTACCGTCCAGACATGTTTATTTGTTGTTGAAAGAAGAGGATATTCAAATAACTCCCAAGAACGAAAATTCATAGAAATAGGATTATCTTTGCCAATGTAACTTAACAGCTGGATTTTTTGTTTATCTGATGCAATAACATATAGCATTAACAACTCTATCTTTGATATTTTTATTTGATAAGTTTCATATGTGGTTACATTGTTGGCTACAGTACCTTCCTGTATTATAGCGATCAGGTCATTTCTTGATCTTGTGAGAATGAGTTCATGCTTCATATTAACAACAATTTTCTTGTAATCTACTGCGAAGCCTAAAATCATACTTAAAGGGATAGAAACATCAAAATTTCCATGATCATCTACAATTGTTTTGTTTCCTTCTTCAACACCAAGCCAGCCTGCATTTTCTAATGTTAGAGTCTGATTTGGATTGAATGAAGTACATCCCTTCATGAGACTACTCAGACCAACATTTTTACTTTTATCCATCTTTACAGCATTAAGTTCATATCGAATTTCATCAAACAGATGACAAATGCCATTGTCAACGAAATTGGTTTTAGTTAGTGCTTGTCCATCTGGTTTTTGTAATTTTCCACATACATGGATGTAACTACATGATAGTAAGAGGCATAAATCTTGATGCTGAATAGAAATACGAATTTCATCACTGTTATTGAAACTTATGGTTGATGTGCGTTAACCTCATAATGAGCAATAGACTCATCGAATGCAACACCTGATTAAATGCTTAGAATTTCGTCCATTTTTCTGAAAGCAGCAAAGAATGATACAATTTATCTTTTTCCACGTACTTTGAGACCTATGCTTTTGAGAAACTGGATGCTCTTCCGTGTTAACAGTTTGAGTACCTTTGGACGACTGATGGTGAATTGACATGATGGCTGACTTTTATGCACACTTGAATTATAAACGATTCCCATTATACAGATTTTATGTGAAGTCTAACGGTAATTTTCTCTCCTCGGAAATTCACTAAATTTCCGTCTTGATCAACGATTCGGATTCGAAGATGATCCATACCCTTAACATTGAGTGGTAAATATATGACATGCGATGGAACTTCTATGATTTTATATCCTAAAGGAACTTTTGGGAAAAACTCATAGATCGTGTGAACTTATTTGTTGTTGATGTATGCACCTGTAGTAATATTACACTCTACTCTGAGTGCGTTTATTTTTAATATCTTCACAGGTAAATCAGAGCTGTGATGAATGTCTTTATGAAGAACGCGACGAGTGAAACCGAAAAGACTGCCTATTGAATCGCGAGGTCTAAGATCTATCTGATGGCTGCAATAAATTTCACTTCTGAGAGTATTGTTGTTAGCTTTCAAGAAAAACTCGATGTCTTTAGATTTCAAATCTTTTTGCAAAAATTGATTGATAGCATCAATTTCATAACTGCCAGTAGGAATAGTAATAATCTTCTCTCCATTTATAGAAAGTTTATTATTCGAATCGTCAA
The DNA here is from genome assembly GCA_017163975.1 of Anastatus disparis. Taxonomy (NCBI): domain Eukaryota; kingdom Metazoa; phylum Arthropoda; class Insecta; order Hymenoptera; family Eupelmidae; genus Anastatus; species Anastatus disparis. The sequence continues at coordinate 1,517,874 of JAFFSR010000257.1, forward strand.
CATTGGGAATCGAGTTGAATGTTACAAGTTTAACTAAACCTAAAACAAAATTCTTATGCTGTGGTATTTCTATTGAAGGAAAATATTGCGCTTCTAAGACAGAAGATTTGACGGAAAGACTCAAAGTGAAACCATCTTCCATGACTGTTTGAAAAAGAATGATCCTGCTTATCTGAAAACTCTTCTTTTATACACTGAGAAAAAAATTTAATTGATTCAATGAAATATTTTGCAATGAAATAATTCATTCAAATATTCAATTGATTTGAATAAATGTACAATTGATTCAAACAAATATAGGATTGATTCAATAAAAAAAATTTATAGAAGCAGGACTATAAAATGTACTTGAAACAATTAAATTATTAATTGAATCAATGTAATTTAAAATCAAAGTAAACATTTTTCTTAATTGAATCAATTAATTCTTATAGTGAATCCCATTTTCCCACCAATTATTAAATAATTGAATCAAAGAAATATTTCATTGAAGTAATGAAAATATTTAATCATTATATTGCAATTAAACCATTTTATTATTATTCAAAAAAATATATAATTGGTTCAATAAAATAAACAATTAGAATAATTAAATATAATATTGAAATAATTAAATGTTTTAATTATTTCGAATTAAAGTTTAATGATAAATTATATAGATTTAATAGAATGAATGAATTTTTTATTTAATTTAATGATATCGTTTATTTGATACAATGAATATATAAGCAATTGAAACAAATGAGTTTACTGAAGTAAACAAATATATAATTGATGCAATTAAATAGTTCATCATACAGTAATTTCATGTATTGGAAACAAATAAATTATTGATTGAATAAATTGAATTTTTTTTTGAGTTAATTTTATATTTGATTGAATCTAATCTTAGATAAACTGAAAATAAGTAATTAATTAATTGAATCAACAAAACATTAAATTGAATAAATAAAATAAAAAAGTTATTGAAGCAAACAAATATATACTTAATGCAATTAAATATTCCATTAAACAACAATTCTATGTATTGGAAACAAATAAATTATTGATTGAATTACGACCATAAAATGTACTTGGAACAATTAAATTATTAATTGAATCAATGTGATTTAAAATTAAAGCAAACTTTTGTCTTAATTGAAATAATTCATTCTTATAGTGAATCTCATTTTTTCATCAATTACTAAAATATTTGAATCAAATATATATTTCATTGAAGCAATGAAAATATTTAATCATTATATTGCAATGAAACCATTTTATTATTATTCAAAAAAATATATAATCGGTTCAATAAAATAAACAATTAGAATAATTAAATATAATATTGAAATAATTAAATGTTTTAATTATTTCGAATTAAAGTTTAATGAGAAATTATATAGATTTAATAGAATGAATGAATTTTTTATTTAATTTAATGAAATCGTTTATTTGATACAATGAATATATAAGCAACTGAAACAAAGAAGTTTATTGAAGCAAACAAATATATAATTGATGCAATTAAATATTTCATCATACAGTAATTTCATGTATTGAGAAAAAATAAATTATTGATTGAATAAATGGAATTTTTTATTGAGTTGATTTTATATTTGATTGAATCTAATCTTAGATAAACTGAAAATAAGTAATTAATTGATTGAATCAACAAAACATTAAATTAAATAAATAAAATAAGAAAGTTATTGAAGCAAAGAAATATATACTTGCAATTCAGCAATTTCATGTATTGGAAACAAATAAATTATTGATTGAAATACGACAAAAAAATTTACTTGAAACAATTAAATTATTAATTAAATCAATGTAATTTAAAATCAAAGCAAACTTTTGTCTTAATTGAACCAATAAATTCTTATAGTGAATCCCATTTTCCCACCAATTATTAAATAATTGAATCAAAGAAATATTGCATTGAAGCAATGAAGATATGTAATCATTATATTGCAATTAAACCATTTTATTATTATTCAAAAAAATAAACAATTAGAATAATTAAATATAATATTGAAATAATTAAATGTTTTAATTATTTCGAATTAAAGTTTAATGAGAAATTATAAAGATTTAATAGAATGAATGAATTTTTTATTTAATTTAATGAAATCGTTTATTTGATACAATGAATATATAAGCAATTGAAACAAAGAAGTTTATTGAAGCAAACAAATATATGATTGATGCCATTAAATATTTCATCATATACAGTAATTACATGTATTGGTAAAAAATAAATTATTGATTGAATAAATAGAATTTTTTTATTGAGTAAATTTTATATTTGATTGAATCTAATCTTAGATAAACTGAAAATAAATAATTAATTAATTGAATCAACAAAACATTAAATTGAATAAATAAAATAAGAAAGTTATTGAAGCAAACAAACGCTTAATGCAATTAAATATTTCATTAAACACCAATTTCATGTATTGGAAACAAATAAATTATTGATTGAAATATGACAAAAAATTTACTTGAAACAATTAAATTATTAATTAAATCAATGTAATTTAAAATTAAAGCAAAATTTTGTAGTGAATCCCATTTTTTCATCAATTACAAAAATATTTGTATAAAAGATATATTTTATTGAAGCAATAAAAATATTCAATCATTACACAGCAATTAAAAAATTTTATTATTCTTCAAAAAATATATATAATTGATTCAATAAAATAAAAAATTAGAGTAATTAAATATAATATTGAAATAATTAAATGTTTTAATTATTTAGAATTAAAGTTAAATAATAAATTATATAGATTTAATAGAATTAATGGATTTTTTTTTAATTTAATGAAATCGTCTACTTGATGCAATGAATATATAATCATTATAGAATCAATACAATTCTTTTATTGAGTTAATTTTGTAATCGATGAATCAAAACTTGTATACGTTGAAAATAAGTAATTAATTAATTGAATCGGTAAAACTTGACATTGAATAAATTAAATGAAAAGGTTATTGAAGCAAACAAATATATAGTTGATGCAATGAAATATTGCATTTAACAGATATTTTAAGTATTTGAAACAAATAAATTATTGATTGAATCAATGGAATTTTTTTATTGAGTGAATTTTATATTCGATTGAATCTAAACTTATATAAACTGAAAATAAGTAATCAATTTATTTAATTAACTATACTTTACAATTTATAAAAAAAATATTAATATAAAACAAACACCAAATTACTTAACACAGAAATAATAATTGATCAGAACAATAAAATTTTCATTGAATAAATGTTATACTGTATTTCATGATCTTAAATTACTATAAACTACAAATAAATGATTGATTAAACTAATGACATCTGACATCGAATCAATTCAATACTTAATAGAAATTATTTTTAATGATATTATCAACTTTATAAAAAAAATAGATTCATTTTCGTACTCTACAGTGGTTTTAAAATTTTTTGTGGATAAAATCACAACTCTCTACTACATAATTTATCAATCATAATTTTTATTGAATTATTATTTATTCATACATCAAATGGTTCTTTGTATATAAAGCTTTATCTAATAATAAGACAATTATTAAAAACAAGAACAGCGCTTTATATAATTTGAATATTTCAATATTTTGAAATAATTAGAAAAGAATTTCGTACTAATCAGCTATACTAATAATATACTACAATTTCTAATTATATATTCTGGTTGTAACGTACATTTTTCCGTCACTAAAATTGTTGATAACAAGAGGTAAGTATGTCCTTAAAATATTTTGATTTATAATGCCTATATCTTTTGTCTCTTCTACACAAAAAGCGCTAAGATGCTTTTCATATTTGCGAACAAACATTTTATAATATAATAAATAAACATTATTTTCTTTTACACAAATAAATCGAATTTTACTAAATTTCGTTGGACTATCTTTTTTTAAGCAAACTAAATAATTTTCTTTATATAACGTACCCTTCACTCTCACTGACGAAACAAATTTAGCATTTTGTAGTGAATATGTTTGTATTATATCTGCAAAATAATTATAATCATTAACTGTATTTATATTACTGATTAGTTTTCCTTCAATTAATCGATCGGTAAAACCCTCATTTAACAACAATCTGTACGATAAAATTAATTGATTCTTTAATGCTAATGAATAATTTACATTGACTCTACTATTTGTAACTTTAGAATAGCCCTTAAACCATTTATGTCGCCCTTCATATCTAATACAGCTAAAGAACCGGGGAGGGCCCATTCTTTTTATGAAACTCAAAATATGAATCAAATTATGAAACTTTATTGTTAATTTTTTCTTAGTTAATTTTAGGTACAGTTTATGGTGTTCACTAATAATTTCTTTTAATCTCTTATAAATTATATCATTGAAGACTTGACCATAAACTATACACATGATTTCCCTTAATAATAAATACAAATGCCAAACTTCACTATTTTTATGTATTCTATCTCCTATTAGTAATCCCAAATTTTCGATCATAAAGCCCATCTCAGACGATGAAAGTATCAAATATTCGCTTTTAATTTGTTTCTCACTTAAAGTAGGCACGGTATTACTATCATTAATGTAGTTAAATCCAGTTATTCTGAAATTTAAAAAATCTAGAGAAAATCTTTTTTCTTTGTATATTAATGTATTAAGAATAAAACCTAACGTATAACGGCAAACGCCTTCATTTAGATCGTGCATTGGATCCAAAACAGCGTTTTCGAAAACATTGTAGTGTGGTATTTTATGAAAAATACATTCTTCTACTAAGCCATTTTTTTTTCTTGGCATTCTTCTTTATATGTCTCAAAAGAACGTGAATATTTTTCATCTTCTACTGTTAAATAATGGATAACTTCTTTTGGCGCATTGCAAATCCGACATGGGTTTTTTCCATTGCTACTTTTTGTAAATCCTAAATTAGTATTTAATCCTAAATTGTCGCCTAACACAGCAAGCAAAGGAAAATAAATTTGTATTATTCTGTCATCCCATTCAATAGAAATTCCAAATTCTTGTAAAGCGTATAGTTCTTTAATTATATTGGTATAAATTGGTGCATTTCCTTTATCCCTATGGTCGGTGTATTTATGTAGCTGTAACAAAAAAATATTTTCCAGTTGACTGGCATATTCTGTTGGGATACTCGGCAAAGAATAATAAACAGCTCCAACTTTATTCCTTACTTTACGTGTACCCAAAGGATTGTTGATTTCAAAATCATCATTATAGACGATAATAGGTAAAATTATTTTTCCTTTATTTCTATTTTCAATCAATTTATATACCTCCCCTTTAAATATTGAATCAAAATTTTCACTTTCTTTACAATTGTTGACATTTCTAAAAATTTTGTCCAGCACTTCAGGTTGTTGTAAAAATTGCTGTAAAACAAGTTTTGGTGATATCAATTGTAATGTATCGCGAGTGATAACTGGTAAGCATTGTGCATTAGATGTCCTGTAACCAAGCACATACTGTATAGTTATTGATGTTGGCTTTATCAAAGTTCCCATTTTTTCAAAGTAGTTAAATACAAAGTACTCAGACTTAAAAGTTGAGAAGGCATTATTTATAATTTTTAATCTAACATCAATATCTTTTTCCTGACAATGTGACACAATAAATTTCATGAAAGAGGAATTATAAAAATCGATCAAAACATCTAATGTTTCATTTACCACATTTCTAGGTGATACTGTTTTAGCATGTAGTTTGGCTACAATAAGCGAAACATATTTATATACAGTATTTGTGAATTCCTCAATATCTTGTAAGTTATCGCATTTTGAAATAAACGTAGAAGTTATATTTTGAATGTCTTTTTCGGTAAAATCTTTAAACATGTCATAACATGTATCTTTATTATTTTCATTTTCTTTCTGGAAATTTAAAACATAATCGGATACTTTTACTGAATATTTATTAGTAGCTGAATTTTCATCCATAGAATGAGTTTTTAAATAATGATTTTTATATGAATGAATATTTTGATATTTTCTGTGACAATTGAAATATTGGCAGGTTATTTTTCCATTCATGAGATCTTTATGGTTGAGTCTGACATGTATCATAAATCCTTTTTCAGAATTTCTGATCTCGTTGCAAAATGGACAGCTGATCATTGTAGATACCCAAAAATTTCAAGTATATGCAATTGAATTAAATACGCACATGACTTATTAAAAAGTTATGATACTTTCTATTCCAGAAAGTCGAACTCAATGCTCTTAATAATCCTTATTCACATAACATCACCTAGTTTCTATGTAATTCATATAGGTGATATTTACACGTTGATTGTTTACTTCTTCAATACAGAAAGCTAAAATTAAAAAAATAACAATTATGTAATGTATAAAGTAGAAATATTATGATTTTTTAACTGTTGTTTTGGAATAAACTGGTGTTTAATATTTTATATTTCTACAAAATTTAAATTAATTAAAATTTTAATTGCATAAATTCAAATTGTTTTTTGTTATGAATATTTTTATATATTATTTTAAACCATCTTAATTCTTCAAAATTTTAATTACATAAATTAAAATTTTTTAGTCAAGAGGAAAAGAGAAATAATAACAAATATATTGACTGAAAGAGTATCTTGTATCGAATTAAAAATTTCACTTACCAGTTTCTTGATAAGAAGTATACGGTTTCCAAAAATGTTGTATTCCTTGTATTTGTCTTAAAGATTGTTTCCAATCAAATTTTTGATAAAACTGTCTATTGAAATATTATTATAATACTTGATATACCAGATGAACCAATAAACTTGTAAAAATTGTTTATCCTTGGAGTCCTTATCATATTTATCATAAAATGAGCATAAGTATTCTTTAACTTGAGTATTTTGTTATAATTTTGAATATACTGCAACTCGTCTTTTATTTATCAAAATGTTACACAGCAATGTAACAATGTCTCATGACGTATTAATTGTAAATCATATTTTGATTGAGTTAGATTCTTAAATCTTGAACAAATCTAATAAGTGATGTTGAATGTCCATCTTTCTAACGTTGATATAATACTTAAATTTGAAATGATAAGCTGTATATACAAATATAAATTTTAAAAATTACATAAATTGTTGACATTTTATTTTATTTGGAAACTCATTGTGTGGTCTTGCCTTATATTTCAGTGCAAATAATTTGATAAGGTGATTTAAAAAAATTATTTTGCATAGTCAATCTTTTTTTTTTAATTTTTTTAATATTCACAATCCTAAAATGATCCAATATTCAGCTTTTTAAATCTGGTTTCAATAAGATAAACAATAAAAAACGTTATTTTAAAAAAAATTTTTATTTATTGAATTTTTTAAATTTATTTTTATATACTTACCAATGCCACTTCTGATAGTATTTATTTTTATATGAAAATTATTTTGTTGATAAGTAAAAATCATAGATATTCGACATTTTGCCATTCATTTTTTTCAAATAATTATCTAACCTACTTAGACACCAAAGTTCGCAAAAAGAACATACTATGAACAAAAAACTAAGAATGTATTAAAAACGAAACATTCAGTTTTAATATTTCTGATTTCTTCCAAATAATGATTGGATGGCTTAGTTACTTCTGGAACATAACCTTAAAAAAAAATTGTATCATAAATCAACGAACTTCTACCGGCAGTTAATCATGTTAGACCTTAGAGCGTATAGTACGATAGAGGCAGTATTCAATGTACAAAGAGAGTGATCAGCCCATTATATCCAAGAGTACATACTCTCTCTCGCTCCGCAGCCAATCGCGTGAGGCGTAAGAGAAAGAAAGAAAGAGAGAGAGATCATGTAAGCTTAAATAATGTTGTCTCTTTCGCACTTTTGATGCTCATGACCATGTTTTTCGTATACTGAATGCTTCTCTATTACTATATGCTCTAAGTGTTAATTTTTAACTGTCCAACTTTTTCTTTTTTTTGCGGTTGGCTTGGTACTACTGAGTGTACAGACGTATAACTTGCACTTGATAGACAAAAATTGCTGATTTAAAATTGCAACTTTTGATAGCGCATGTGAAACTCTCAAAAACGTATACAACACTTTGAAATAGATAGAGCCGTAGAAGTCATCGCATGTTCCAACGTGAATCCGAGGTGTGTATACAAGAGTTCAAATAATTGCCGGCACGACGACGACTCAAGAGTCATTTGTTTTTTGAACTTCATAGAGGAAATTACACGTGCGTGAATTTTGCAGCCAGCGGGACAGCATCTTATATCAGGGCGAGTAAACGCGTTTTTATTCAAGAATTAATCGAGATGGTTGAGCATGAAAATGAAATTGATCTTGCTAAAGTTGCTGATAATAATGAATTAAGTGATTTATTGACTCAATGGAAACTGTCTGATTATATCGAAAATTTTAAACGTGAGTATTGCTTTGTTTATGTATTCTACAAACTTAACATTTATAACTGTCACTTCAAGCTAGTGGAATCAACTTTAATTGATAGTTTTATCTTATCAGATTATAAATTTTAAACGTTTTCTCTATTAGATTACAGAACATTACTTATAGTTTATTTTTAAATTTAGTGTTGTTATAAGACACTCTTTTTACTCTATATATACTGCCCTTTGACCATTGTTATAACTTTGTTCGACAGTTTTAAAATGTAAACAAAATGCAAAATTTTAAATATTCAAACGTGATTTTTACTTTATTATAAAAAATTTCTTAGTGCTTACTTATATGTTTAAATCAATCTCTTACAGTTATAAATTTTTGTCTAAACTAAAAGAACAAAGTTCTTAATTGTTAGTTTTTTATCCAATCTATTTCTGTCGATATTTTATATTTTCTTTTACTTATTTTACATAAATTCTTTAAATTGTTTTTAATTTTTTTAATTTATAGAAATCAAAGTGAAAATTCAGATGTTTGCTAAATTGAACGATTTTAGTTGAAGAAACTTATTTCACCCATCCTTGTTCATATAACGTTATCTAGTTTCTTTATAATTCATTTATGTCGTGGCAAGCCGTATTCGGTGAAATACTTGAATGAACCATGCTAAATTTGTGTTGGCATTACATTCGTTCATGCTCATATCTTGACGATATTCAATCTGTCAATACTCCCTATTTCAGAAAGTCGAATTCAATGCTCTTAATGATCCTTGTTTACATAAAATTACCTAGTTTCTTTATAATTTATATACGTGATATTTATACGTTGATTATTTACTTTTTGAATACAGAAAGCTAAAATTTTAAATATAACAATATAAAGTAGAAAAATCGTAATTTTTTAACTACTTTTCGGGATAAGCAGGTGTTTAATATTTGATACTTAAACAAAATTTAAATTTATTAAAATTTTAATTACATAAATTAAAATTGTTTGTAGTTATGAATATTTTTATTTATTATTTAAAACCAATTTGTTCATGATAGTGTCATGAATATTTTATTTATAGTTACATTAATATATTCTTTAAAATAAATATCAAATATAAAAATGATCAGAAGCTTGTGTTTGATTAAGTATTTAAATTGAAAGCTATATGAAATAATACAATTAAAATATAAATTTTGTGTTAAATTGATCATAATAAATATTTAACTTTAGGCAATAAACTTACAATTTATTTAATATTTATTATTTATGCTAATTTTTTAAATTTTTTTCACTTATTTTACATCAGTTCTTAACACATAAGTTGTTTTTTTATTCTTTTAATTTATAGAAAACAAAGTGACAATTCAGATGTTTCCAAAACTGAGTGATTTTGAGTTGAAGGAACTTATTCCACCCATTGGAGATAGAATACAGTTTAAACGAAACTGCAACAGTATGATTGATAATAAGAAAAAGAGAAGACATTCTAACAATAACGATGAAGAAGCTATCACGTCAAAAAAAGTAGCGAATAATGAAAGCAGTTCATCAAAAATCATATTCGATCCAGATCTATTGATACATTTAATTCCGCCTGTAGAAGAGACATTAAATAAATCAAAAGTAGGTCAAGCGATTATGTATGACTACATGATGAAGTCTGTACTCTTGGAATCACAGAGATCAAGAATGGTTGACATCTTAATAATGGATTTGAGCAGCCGCACTGAAAGGTATGTTTTTCAATAAATTACAAATTTATTTGATAAATTTATAAATTGATTTTATAAAATATAATTTTTTTCTAGAATAAATGATAATGTTCTGGAAAATCTGGCCAAAAAAATATGTACGTTTTTCTCTACAGAAACTCTGAGCACTTACTTCCAACCTGCAATAAAAAAGAGCAAATCTTCAAAGGGAAAGTCGATGGCATCCAAAGGGAAACTCCCTATAAAGTGGAGAAACATGAAGCAGTTAACGAAAATTGAAAAAACACTTGAAATGGAGGAAGGAAGGTTGTCAAACGTGGAATTCAATGAAGTTGAAGGTAAATTAATTTTATAATAACGATTACTAAATAATTATAAATATCTTAATCTATCTTAAAAATTTTACAGATCCAAAAGTTGACGAAAGCATTAAATGGCTACAAGAGAATGATTGTGCTATGTTTGACTTAGCTAAAAAACATTGGCAGATAACTGCAGAACGGAGATTGAAAAAAATTTATGTGGATGATAAATCTTTAAATGAAATCTTCCAACGATTTAAAATACTTCGCCAGCCAGAAGCATATAGATTTATTGATTTAGATTTTTGCTACCTTGAGTTAACTGAGAAAGAACTGACTGAAGAATCCTGGACTATATTTTTCAAATCTATTGTGCAGCTAACAAAAGAACACAAGAAGAATAACAATGCAAAATCTCTAAAAAAGTTTATTAACGATTCAGAAATAAATATAGGTAAATTTTTTCTTATTTTGAAATAATACAGTAAGGTTAAAAAGATAGCATTTAATCTCCTTGTGTTACAGTAATTGAGAAACTTATTCTTATCAACTAAAGTAAATGCAATTCTTGGAAATTTTTTAACCTTATTATAAACTTATTTATATTAAAAATAATGTGATATAAAATATTATAATGCATTCAATTTATCATTACTAATATACCTGTAATTTTTTTCTAGATTCTTGCATTAAAGCTCAAATAGAACTTTTGTGCCATTTGTTACCTCCAACGGCAGTTTTGAAGAGAAAGAAAGCTGATGGATCAAAAGAAATATGGAAAGTGTCTGTGGCAGAATCATTCGACAGCATCATTCAATATACAGCGGTAATTCAATTATCAAATAACAATATCAAAATAAAGTTTTCATATTATTTTTTAAAATTCAAATATGCTATTGTAACTATCAAATTTATTTATTGAATTACAACTCTACGTTTGAAATTTATTAAATAATGTAATAACGATATCATTAAATATTTTTAAGCACTTATATTTTTAATATTCAATATAAAAATATTTTTTATTTCATGTGTTATAAAATGTAAATATATTTATTGTTTCAGCTTACTACGGATATTGATGAGGTAAGGAATGATCGAATTAATTTCATGCAAGATCATGGAAAGACCGTACAACCCTATGTGATTGTAACAGGTTCATCAGTAAAAAAGTTGGATGGATTCTATGTTATAATAAACAATGACACGTACAAGTTGCCAACAATGTTAGAAGCGCTCAAAACATGTTTCCAGAGATTTCACGTTTTTGGTATTAGCTATCCCTTTGAATCGGAGCATTTGTGGTTAGTAATACAAAAAGGATTATTTGGATTTAAAACCAAATGGGACAAACTGTTTTCTCATACCGAAGGTATTATTCATAGCTTAAGTAAGCAGATAAATTCCAAAACTGATTTTGATGTAGATGAATCAGAAATAGAAGATGAAGAGGGGACTTCAAATATGTGAAGATAGGTTTTCTTTGGATTATATAAATTTCAGAATAGCTCGATTTAATTACATCAATGACTGTAATGCCATACTTACTTTAAGTACAAAACAAAAGCGAATACTTGATACGTTCATCGTCTGAGATGAGCTTTATGATCGAAAATATTATATACTTAAATATATATTATACTTAAATTATAGTATTTATATTTATTACTAAGGGAAATTATGTGTACAGTTTATGGTCAGGTTTTTAAAGATATAATTCATAAAAGATCAATAAAAATTGTTAGTGAACACCCTTAACTCTCTCTGAACTTAATTTAGAAAAATTTTATAATTTGATTAAAAAAAGATAGTCCAACGGAATTTAGTAAAATTCGATTTATTTGTGTAAAAGAAAATAATGTTTATGAATGTATTATAAAATGTTTGTTCGCGAATATGAAAAGCATTTCAGCGCCTTTGTGTACAAAAGACAAAAAAGCATTATAAATCAAAATATTTTAAGGATTTACCTATTGTTATCAATAATTTTAATGTCTGTAAAATATACGTTACGACCATTTGATGTATGAGTTAACAATAATTCAATAAAAATTACGTTTGATAAATTATGTAGTGAAGAGTTTTAATTTTATCCACAAATATTTTAAATCCACTGTAGAGTACGAAAATAAATCTATTTTTTTTATAAAATTGGTAATATCATTAAAAATGATTGAGTTAATGATTAGTCATTATAATATTTTATTATAATATATATATATATTTATATATTTTTATTATTATATTATATATATATATATATATATATATATATATATATATTAATTTTTATTATAATATATAGATACACTAAAAACTCTAAATTATAATGGATTTATTATACATTTATAATAAAAACTATAATGACTAATCAACAATTCAACGATTCTTAACAACATCAATAATTACATGGCAAAATATATCTTTTATTCTTATACTTTCTAATGAAATGGAAATCCAAAAGTTTCTATTAAAAATAACTGATGATAAATATAAAATTTCGAAATACTTGCTATAATATATATTATAAAATTTAAAAAAATGTCAAAAATTTATTACAATCTGTTATGCATTTTCCATGTAAAAAATCACAACAGTTTTAAAATAGATATTGATGTTAGCAGTTTGAATTTGGCGCTAAGTAAACTTGGTCTTCTAACTACTAGATGGTGTGTTCTCTTTTACCCGCAACTTGTTTTTTGCCATCAATGATTCATATATAAGCTGATGATGAGCATTCGCATTGCGTAATGTATATTGCGATTGCGACTTGCGGAAATAATTTTGCGTGCGTTTTAATGTGTTCAAATATAAGCGTTAAAAAATTTACTTTAGGGGATTGTTGTTATTTATTAATGTGTGTATCTAAAACAAAATGAAATCTATGTGTCTCATTAATCATAAAATGAAAAGAATACAAAAGTAAGTATTAAAATGAATTTAATAAATGGTAATCAAATCATACTATAAAATATTTAATAAAATCAATATAATATATGAAAATGATATATAATTAAATAGTTTTCTTTATGTCTCTCACTACATCATAGTTATGACAAAATATTTGTTCTCTTCAATTAAATATTGGGTTCGTGTTTTTTATTTAATTTCAAATTCCAATGTAACAGGTTATTGAAATAAAACAAATTTCATTATATCAATTAATACAATTTTATTGATTCAATAAAATATTCTATTTGTTTGATTAAAGTGTTTTAAATAATTATTAAATATTTAATTGATGTAAGTAAATGTTTAATTATTTCAATCGAATATCTCATTGCTTCTAAAGAATATTAAATAGATTTAATTACTTATTGAACTAACTGAAATATAATATTTTATCAGCTAATGAAACATTTCATTAAAACTATGAAATATTTAATTATAGCAATAAAATATTCTATTTATTTGATTAATATGTTTTAAATAATTATTAGATATTTTATTGATAGAAGTAAGTGTTTGATTATTTCAATCTATTATCTACATTGCTTCTAAAAAATATGACATAGATTCAATTATTTATTTAACTAATTAAAATATAATATTTTATTAGCTAATGAAATATTTCATGAAAACTATGAAATATTTCATTATAGCAATAAAATAATTCTATTTGTTTGATGAAATTGTTTTAAATAATTATTAGATATTTAATTGATATAAGTAAATGTTCAATTATTTCAATCGAATATCTTATTGCCTCTGAAGAATATTAAATAGATTCAACTACTTATTGAACTAACTTAAATATAATATTTTATTAACTAATGAAATATTTTATTAAAACTATGAAATATTTAATTATAGCAATAAAATATTCTATTTATTCCATTAAATTGTTTTAAATAATTATTAGATATTTAATTGATATAAGTAAATGTTTAATTATTTCAATCGAATATCTCATTGCCTCTGAAGAATATTAAATAGATTCAATTACTTATTGAACTAACTTAAATATAATATTTTATTAACTAATGAAATATTTTATTAAAACTATGAAATATTTAATTATAGCAATAAAATATTCTATTTATTCCATTAAATTGTTTTAAATAATTATTAGATATTTAATTGATATAAGTAAATGTTTAATTATTTCAATCGAATATCTCATTGCCTCTGAAGAATATTAAATAGATTCAATTACTTATTGAACTAACTTAAATATAATATTTTATTAACTAATGAAATATTTTATTAAAACTATGAAATATTTAATTATAACAATAAAATATTCTATTTATTCCATTAAATTGTTTTAAATAATTATTAGATATTTAATTGATATAAGTAAATGTTTAATTTTTTCAATCTAATATCTATATTGCTTCTAAAAAATATGACATAGATTCCATTGCTTATTTAACTAAGCGAAATATGATATTTTATTAGCGAATGAAATATTTCATTAAAACTATGAAATATGTAATTATTGCAATAAAATATTTAGTAATAAACAATTAAATTTTTATTGATTCTACTAAATTATTAGTTATTTCAATCACATGAATATTTGGTTCGAATAAAATATTTCGACTGCTAATAAAATATTTAATTCAAGCAAGTTATTTTTTAATTACATCTATTACATATTTTAATAGTTTCAAACAAATATTTTATTATTGAATCAATTAAATATGTTATTGCAACATAGTGATTAAATAATTTCATTGATACAATTTTAAATTTCATTGATTCGATTAAATTTTTTTCTCAGTGTAGTCTTTTACACAAGAATTGAAGACAAAGATGTCCACAAATAAATGAGTCAAAATTTTGATATCTTTTATAGTTGTGTTTCACTTCTTTCACGTTAAAATATAACATGAGATCTAGAGGGGGTTTAAGATCACCAAAACTATCAAAATAAATCACTTCAGAACCTCATTTTCGATAACATACCCAGTGAGTGCCTTTGTTTTAAAAATCATCTAAGTTAACTATAGCAGATTCGTCATGCCATGGGCCATCAGAAGGTAGATTTTTTTTCGTAAAAACACCTCGAAAATATGGGATTTTCATCATACGAGCATACTTTATAAGATCATAGTCAGTCAGTGCACGATTTGGCAAAGTTAAATCGAAGTTTTTTTTTTAACTTGACCATTACCGATATGAGGTTTCATAAATAATTCCATTCCAGTTTTATATGGTTTAAGATAGAGACCTTTTCCTAGAACAATAGCTTCCATAGTTTTATTATGCCTCTTACTTTCTTCATAATTTTCCTGTGCAACTTTAGCCGTATTTACTGCTTTAGCTATTCCAGCAGCTCCTCCAGCCAGAGCACCATTTGCTCTTAGTGCTGCGAACAATGGTATGAGAAAAAGCAGAGCGCCACCTATTTTTGATGAAACAGGTAGAATTGGGAACTCACACGAATGCGTAACCTATATATATAGTATACTAACATGGCGATAGAATTCCACAGTACAAGCTGGGCTTAAATGTAATGACATTAGTTTTTTAGTCTAAACATCATCACCGAAAATAATGTGAAAAATATTTGTAAATACGCTAACACCAATCGTGCACAACGTAAATTTATACAAGGAGAAATGGTTTATCAGATCCAATTCGAAATAAAATGTGAAATTAATAAGAAATATACATTCAACGGTGAGGTTAACTTCATATAGTTTATTGCTTGCAGACGTCTACTTGTCCACGCTTCATACAAATCTATCTTCACAGAGTTGTCAAATATATTCTACTTGTTTACATAACCTCGATTTGTTCTTGGGAAGAGATAAAAATTAACATTTAAATTCTTGACCGCTTAAATTTCAATAATCTCTGTTGGAATTTTTTTCACGCATTTTGAACTTTTTTTATTACATTATAATTAGTTTTCAATTAAATAATAAAAATTATACACCAATTTCTATTCTACTTAACGCCAAGTTGTGTTTTCGATTATTTCACAGCCTTGTCACGAGAGGTCATCGCAAGTGTGTGAGTTCCCAATACGTGGAATGATAATTTTTTTTCTTACCACCAACGATCTTAAGAGCTTCACGTGCACCTTTGAAGGCGGACTGAATAACTTTGCGAGAATGTTTACTTGGTTTTAATGATTTTTTACTTGCAGTTACTAATTTACTCAATTTTACACCCATTCCTGTCTTTCATTTTAATTTCATAGCATTTGCAACAACAAAAGCAGTTGCTTTTTCGCTAAGACTTGCATCTTTGGCTCTAACACGCTGCCAAGCTTTATCAGCGAGCTTCATGTCAGCTACTTTCCGATCAGCATTTTTATCAGAATAAGATATGTCACGTTCTTTGCATGCTTGATCAAGTGGATTGATACCTTTATCACCTCTTTTTAGACGCTTTTTCAGTTTTGTTCCGGGACCACAATATTGATATCCAGGAATATGCATTTCAATAGGTAAGTTATTGATTACTTTATCAAGTCGCCCTTTACCCTTAGGGTGCTTCTGTGATTTATGCACGAGCATCTCTCTTCAAGTGCTGATTTACAACTGATGATCAAAATATAAAACAAGCGTTTATATTTTGAAAAGGTCAATCTTAGATTTGACTTTGTTACGTAAACATGGATTTTACTGAGCAAAACGTCAAACTTCCCGTAGCAAACTTTGATTTTGAGAAAACGAAAAGGAAAAAGCGACACGGAGAGTTACTTCCAGATAATATACGAGCAGTATTCTGTGGCCCATCGAACTGTGGAAAAACTAATAGTTTTTTGGCTCTAATTACACACCCTAATGGTCTTAGATTCGAAAATTTGTATGTATACTCTAAATCCTTAAATCAACTAAAATACCAATTTCTTTAAAAAGTTTTAGAACCAATTAAAGGTATATCATATCTACCGTTTAGTGAACATGCATCTGTAGTGTCTCCAGATGAAGCCCTACCTAATTCAATTATGATTTTTGATGATTGTGAGAAGCAGGATAACGTCAGAGCTTTTTTCTGTATGATGAGACATGAAAGTGTAGATAGCTTTTATCTATGTCAGTCATATGCTCATATACCGAAACATCTCATCAGGGACAATATTAATTTGATGGTAATTTATCGTCCAGATGATGTTAATCTTAAACATATCTATGAAGACTATGTGAATACTGACTCAACTTTAAATGAATTTCAAAATCTTTGTACTGAATGCTGGAAAAATGACAAGTATGGATTTGTTGTTATTGACAAAGATAGAGCAATGAATGATGGTAGATATAGAAAAGAATTCGACTGTTTTGCTATTAAAAAGGAAGTATAAATCTTAATCTTTGCAGTTTGATTGTAGACAGCATTTTGTCAGCATGCCTAACTTTAAGAAAGAAAAAAATGTTCTTAGCGAGCTCCTACGAGCACGTAAGGCTATTAAAAAAAAAATACTCTTTGTTAAAAAAGGAGAGAGATGATTTTGAAAAGGTTATTGGTGATACTTTAAAACCAGTTATTACACCACTTGAAAAGCTTGTCGATTCGACGACTGAAAGTGTGTCACGTTCTAATCACATTTCGGCTATAGACAGTAACAGAAAATCGGCAAAAAAAAGATTGAGATTTGATGAATCAAGTTATTATGGGGCGCGGTAGCGCCCCGAAAGGCAAGTTTGCGAAGCCGCATCGTGCGCGACGAGACCTATTTACTTTAAGTTTCAAATTTTAAAAATTGAAACTCGCCAAATACATATTAAATATATGTATTTACTTGTTAATTACTTGTAAATATATATATATATATATATATATATATAATATAATGCTAATAAACATTTTATACCAAAAACAGCTAAAAAATGACGTTTTTATTATTTTTTGTATGATATATAGGCTAGACCCGCGATTTCTTGTTTTTAATAATTTTCTCATTCAGCCAAACGTATGAGACGGAAGTTGCGCGCGCAGTCGCCTGAGCAGGCGTACATATATAGAAAAGAGAGAGAAAGAGAGAGAGAAAATAACATGTGGCATATGCATAGAGTGAATGAGAGAGAACGAGTAACAGCAAACAGCAGTGTCTTGAAAGTGACGAACATAGAAAAAAGAGAGTCTATTCATATACATTAGAATGAGTGCGAAAGAGACAGCAAGAATAACAGCAGTATATATGATGTACATACACATATATTAAATCTGATTGCTTTGATGCTATCGTATATTTGATGATTAATCAGCTGTTGCGTTGCTCCATATTTGCTTCAATTTTTGAAAATACAGTACAATTCTTAGTGTGATTATTATTATTTATTTACTTAGTCTTTACAAAAATAATAATTAATAAGTGAATTAATATTTAAATAAACTTAATTGATTGTGATTTGTAAAGAGACAGTTTTTTTAGGTTATATATGTGAAAAATGTATTTCATAAATTTATTAATAATAAGCAGACAATTTTTTAGGTTAGATTTTTGAAAATGTTATTTGATAAATATATGACAATTTTTCATTAACTCTGTCTCAAGGTTTAGCAATTGTATACAAAAATGGTGTACATAAATATTGTACATTAATTAAGATTAAAAATAATATTTTGATTGTATATGATAATATGTGAAAAACATGTATATACATGTTTGGTATTACACATTTTGTAACATTATTAATATTTTTTTATAAAATCTACTAACATAATTATTAATACAAATCAAGTAGAAAATCCTAGTAACGCAAAAGGAATAATAAGTAACATTTTATTTTTTCAATTAAAAATTGAAAATTCGGCAAGCATTTTGTTAATTGAAATCGTTATGTGAGTGTTAAAATAAAAATATACACTATGATATTGAAAATGTGTATTAAGGTATCCGGACTAATAAGTGAGTTTAAGCTCGAAGGAATGTCTAAAAATTTGAATGTGATAATAATGATACTTAAAATTCATTTTATTGATCAAAGAGCTTATTCGAAAAAGTCAAAGAAATTATTGATGACACTTTCTCAGTTAATTTTAAACTAATTGACTTCATAATTTTCAGAGATCTTCAACATATATATCTTTACAAAATAATAATGCTAGAATTATGATAATATATGTTTAAGTGAATGTTGGACTGAATTACATACATGAAATTCAAAAAAATATCTATTTTTTCCGATATTTTGAGGTTTTTCTAAACTAAACTTTTAAATTCTTTTTTATAATCAGAACTATTATTTTGTGAAGATATAAAAGTTAAAAATCTATGGAAACTTTTAAGTTATTTTGTTGAAAATTGACTGAGAAAGCTTACGATAACCACCACAATCAAGTGTTTGAATAAAAGAAAAGATTTTGATCAGTGGATGAGATTTTTAAATTATTCGTGGACCAAAGTCTTTTATTTAAGATAAATTTAAGGTAAAAAGAAATTTTATTAATTGATATAAAAAAAATGTATCGTTACATTTAAATTTAATTTTTTTCTAGGCCTACCTTAAGAGCTTAATTAATAAGTATATATCTTTGACATTTTAGTGTATGCTTATTAAATCTGAATATGCACAAAATATAATATTACATAGCTACATTCTACTTAAGTGGATTGTAATAAACTTTCAACATATTAAATGATAAGTAAGAAAATACTTCATAGAATATTGACAGTAATAAAGTACTGGGAAATACTGCATAATACACTGACATAAGTGAAATCTTAAAGTAGAATTCGAATAAGTGAAGTAAGTAGAACCCAACAGGTCCATGTGGCCCAAGTTCTAAAATTCACATAGATAGATAGATAGATAGATAGATATGTATTTATTTGTAGAAGTTTACAAAAAGTGTGTAACAAAAAGTTAGTTTTATAGAGTTATACAAAAGTTATATATAATCATTTTTAGATACAAACTATATCCAGTAAGCTATATATAAACTTGACATAATAGTTTCACGTGGGTATGTCTTTTAGTAATTAAAATGTGAAAAGATATGAGTAAAAGTTCAATTTTCTAAACTTAACATTTTTATACTGAGTAATCGTTTTAATTACTTTGATTAATGTCTAAATATGAATAAAAATAAAAAAAAAACTTTTTAATGTACTACGTTTTTATAATGAACCAAAAAGTATAAAATAATGTGTAATGAAATGAAAAGTGAATAATGATTTGAAATAAAAAAACGTGGGGCGCATGTTTATTATTATGTATTGTATGCGCCCCACGTTTTTTTATTTCAAATCATTATTCACTTTTCATTTCATTACACATTATTTTATACTTTTTGGTTCATTATAAAACGTAGTACGATAAAAAGTTTTTTTTTATTTTAATATTATTTTATACTTTTTAGTTCAATTAAAAACGTGGTAGATTGAAAATTTTTTTTTTATTTAAATATTATCTTATACATTTTGGTATTATTATTATTATTATTATTAATATTATTTATCGTGTTGTCCAACAGTGCATATTATATAGCATATATATTGTTGTCAAGGGACTAAAACGTGTTTCATCTATTTTTTTAGAGAACACGTAATCGCATGGTGAGTTTCCCGCCATTTTGACGATAATGACGCCATTAGAAATTCAACCAAGATTTATTGTTTTATGCATTGTTAGACCATAAAATGAATAAAATACAGTCTCCAATTCTATATGTATAATAGAAAATGCTGTAATTTATGTCTAATTGCAATATGAGAAGTTAAAGAATTTTAAAAATTTTCGAAGATGGTTAGACACTAATGTTAAAAGTATATCTATATATAAAATCTTCAAAATTTCAA
Organism: Anastatus disparis; assembly: GCA_017163975.1. Taxonomy (NCBI): domain Eukaryota; kingdom Metazoa; phylum Arthropoda; class Insecta; order Hymenoptera; family Eupelmidae; genus Anastatus; species Anastatus disparis. The sequence continues at coordinate 1,538,940 of JAFFSR010000257.1, forward strand.
TTTTTCCAATATCTCCGTATATAATTGTATTAATATATTTTTCGGTGAAATATATATTTAATTATATTATCCAACAATGCATGCAAAAATATAATATTGAATATATTAATATATTAATATATTTGATATATTAATATATTTGATATATTAATATATTAATATATTTGATATATTAATATATTAATATATTTGATATATTAATATATTAATATATTACTATATTAATATATTACTATATTTGATATATTAATATATTAATATATTAATATATTAATATATCAAAAGAAGATTTTTAAAATTTTCGAAGATGTTTAGACACTAATGTTAAAAGTGTATCTATATATAAAATCTTCAAATCTTCAATTTTGCCAACATCTCCGTATATGATTGAATATATTAATATATTGTTCGGTAGATATATATATTTTTTTTATAATATTGCATTGTCATCCAGTTCCGAGCTATATTTAAAATTTCAAGTCTCTAGCTCATCAGGAAGTTAGTTTACAATCGGTTGCAAAATTCGTACCGAACAGACAGACAGACAGACAGACAGACACCAAAGCGAGTTAATAAAAACGTAGTAACGTAGTAATAGTAAAATAGTTTCATTTTACTGTATTCAACAATAATATATTGAAACATATTCATGGAAGGCACTTCGATCATTTTTGGTCTGAAAAATGTAAATTTTGAGAATTTTATATTATCCTTTTTTTTCACCAACTGTGTAGTTCTTTGTAACTAAAAGAGATAGAGCTCTAAAATTTTGTAGGTGCTTTTAAAGAATATTAATTTAACAAATTAAATATTTAAGAATTATTTAAATTTTATTATTTTTATTAAATTTGCTTACGAACTAGAATGTATTTTGTTTTCATCATATTAATATGAATAATACTAAATTATGTGCTATTTAATATAATAATTTTTAAAATCTTTTTTAAATGAATATATTAATCTTAATCTGTATACTTTATATTATTTGGGTGTTTTCCAAAACACTAAATTTAAAATCTTTGTTATATTTATTCCTCATCCTGTCTTTTTATTTTGAAGTACTTTGAAATTCCGTCACGCTTTTAGAATAATATATATTTTTTTAGTACTTTTTCAAACAATTAAATAAATATACAATTTGGCTAAAGAAAGTTTAGAAATCAATCAAGTAATCGTCGAATATTACTGTATTCAATTCATTCTTTTTAATAAAAAGGAATGAAATTGACATTGATTAATAAGCTCTTATGTTTCAACTTTTTTAAATAATATAAAATTCATAAAAATGCCATTAAACTATTTTTTTATTTTATAATTTTATCAAATTTCTTGAAATTTTTTGAATATTATAACTGTTATTTTTTGTTTTTAATCATTGTTCAAATTGATAAATACTATTTAATCTTTATTATTACTTTTAAAAAAGTATATTTTAGGCGAGTTCAGGTATTGAATAGTATAGTATTCTTTAGAACATTTTTTCTAAATATTTTATTTTACCCAATACATAATATTTTTCTTATTTCAGTTTTGGAAAGTACTGAAATATCATCATTAAGTTTATACTTTTTATTTGATTAATCTTTAGTTTTTGCTTAAGAAAGTTTTAAAATCAATCAAACAATCGTGGAGTACTTCCGTATTTAATTCATTCTTTTTAATATGAAGTTCATAATATGAATAATATGAAATTCATAAAATATTTACATTTTTGGCTAAAGAAAGTTTCGAAATCAATCAAGCAATCGTCGAGTACTTCTGTATTCAATTCATTTTTTTTAATTATATAGAATTCATCAAATGCTCAATTTATATTCTTTTTGATAGATGAATGTTTGGAAAAATTTTTCCAAATAATTTCTGAAAAAAGTGATTACTGAGATAAAGACTGAGATAAAGATAATACACATCAAAATAAAAAAATAAAGATATACCAGATCAACATTTTATTTCATTTATGAGTGAATATTAATACATGAACATTAAGGAATTATAGTTGATCTTATATCTATTTTTTACTTTATTCTTTATGAGAGACATATTTAATTAAAAATTTCTAAAAACTTGGCAGAAGGGCCATTCTAGCAACTTATATTTCTTACAGCTTCTTCTTTCTAAGCTTCTTAATCTTCTCTTCTTTATAAGCTTCTAACAACTTATATTTGAGAATTTGCTGCCATCAGCTTAAAAATTATTCATGCGTTTTTAAAATTATGCATTCTCTATTTCATTGCACTATCATTTTATTTTCAAGAGCTTTGAAACATATTAAATTTTACTAATTATCTACAAAATAACTTGCCATGCCCGTAGATTAATATTTTGTTGGTTAAATGCTCAATGTTAATGTGTACTGGTTTATAATTTAATTGCTAGCTAATTCACGTGTGTTAAATAATTGTTTAAAATGTGAATTTAAATACACATATATTCAAAGATACGTTACAAAGAACTACACAGTTGGTGAAAAAAAGGATAATATGAAATTCTCAAAATTTACATTTCTTAGACCAAAAATGATCGAAGTGCCTTCCGTGAATATGTTTCAATATATTATTGTTAAATACAGTAAAATGAAACTATTTTTATATTTAGACATTAATCAAAGTAATTAAAACGATTACTCAGTATAAAAATGTTAAGTTTAGAAAATTGAACTTTTATTCATATCTTTTCACATTTTTATTACTAAAAAACATACCATCGTGAAACTATTAGGTCAAGTTTATATATAGCTTACTGGATATAGTTTGTGTCTGAAAATGATTATATATAACTTTTGTATAACTCTATAAAACTAGATACAAAATATAACAAAAAATCTTTTTAAAATTTATAAAGAAATTATAGACAATTAAATATTCAAAACAAAAAAATTAGAAAGTGAACAAATTTTAATAAAATGTTTAATCAAATTAAACATTTATGTTCAATTAATTTTTTTATGTTTAATTAATCGTAACACGATTTTTCAGTAGACGCTTGAATACATTAATTACAAATTAACGTAAATTTTTGTCACTTGCTGAAGATGATGTCCGGGTGACCTGGACAACCTCCAGGTCGACGAAACATCATTCAGAAAGTGCATCTAGTATTAAAATTGAAATTTAAAAATTTTTTGTCACTTCCTGGAGATGATGTCCAGGTGGCCAGGATGGCCTCCATGATCACGAAACATCATCCACAAGGAAACACATTTAGTATTATCATTGGAAATATATAAATTTTTGTCACTTCCTATAGATGATGTCCAGGTGACCTAGACGACCTCCAGGTCGACGAAACATCATTCTCAAAAAAGTGAATCTAGTATTATAAATAAAAATTTTTTGTCACTTCCTGGAGATGATGTCCAGGTGGCAAGGATTGCCTCCAGGATCACGAAACATCATTTACGAAGAAACACATCTAGTATTATCATTGGAAATATATAAATTTTTGTCACTTCCTATAGATGATGTCCAGATGACCTGGACGACCTCCAGGTCGACGAAACATCATTCTCGAGAAAGTGAACCTAGTATTATAATTAAAAATTTTTTGTCACTTCCTGGAGATGATGTCCAGATGGCCAGAATGGCCTCCAGGATCACGAAACATCATTCACGAGGAAACACATCTAGTATTATCATTGGAAATATATGAATTTTTTTCACTTCCTATAGATGATGTCCAGGTGACCTAGACGACCTCCAGGTCGACGAAACATCATTCTCGAGAAAGTTAATCTACTATTATAATTTCAAATTTTTTGTTACTTCCTGGAGATGATGTTCAGATAACCAGGATGGCCTCCAGGATTACGAGACATCATTCACGAGGAAACACATCTAGTATTATCATTGGAAATATATAAATTTTTTTCACTTCCTATAGATTATGTCCAGGTGACCTAGACGACCTCCAGGTTGACGAAACATCATTCTCGAGAAAGTGAATCTACTATTATAATTTCAAATTTTTTGTTACTTCCTGGAGATGATGTTCAGATAGCCAGGATGGCCTCCAGGATTACGAAACATCATCCACGAGGAAACACATCTAGTAATATCATTGGAAATATATAAATTTTTGTTACTTCCTATAGATGATGATCAGGTGAGTTGGAGGACCTCCAGGTCGACGAAACATCATTCACAAGAAAGTGTTTAGTTGATAATAAAAAAATCATACTATGTTAGAATTATAGAATACGTTTATACGAAAATATTATCTCAATTATAAGTATAAATAATTTATGTCGTCGTAGGCCGTATTCGGTGGAATACCTATAGACCACGCTAAATTTGTATAGGCATTGCATACGTTCATGCTAATATATCGACGATATTCTCTCTGTCAATACTCCCTAAGGGAGTATTAACAGCTCTATACTCCCTAAAGGAGTATTGACAGATCGAGATATCGCACAGCATGGCCGTATATGACGCGAGTGACATCGATTCGTAGGTTAGTGAAAACAAAAGAATGTCGTTAGATATGTCAATGCTCATACAAATTCATATAAAATCTTAACTTTACAGAATGTTTTGTTTCAACAAATTTTCAAAGTTAAACAGTTAATAAGTAAAATAAATAAGTAAATAATGACATTATTTACTTTTTTTTAATAAAACATATATCATTAATTTAAAAAAATCATTTTTATAGTTCCTCATACGGCCTACCAACGACATAAACTTATCTACGTAACTTGGGAGTACGAAGGATTCTGAATCCAGGCTTGACCAAAGTGCTTGTATTCATCCTTCGTACTCCCAAGTTACGTATATAACTAATCCGTATTCGTACCCTAACTCGCCGTCGATATATATATATATATATATATTACTAACTCGAATACAAACCGCATGCACCATACTAACTACTATACTATAGCCGAAAAACATCAAAAATATGCTCATGGCTCTCCTACAATATTAAAGTGTGACGTCACTGGCTGGAAACAAAAACTGAAGGACTGATGACGAAGATGAATTTTTATAACGCGAATATGGTACTTTAAAATTTTAGATTACGTTTTTTTGTGATTGATTACATGGATCATAATAAAACTTTTTTTAAATGAAAGATAATATAAAAATCTTTAAATATCAATTTGTATTTTTTAAATATTGGGTTTTATTTTAATAGGATTCAGTTTTTAAATTTTGAAAACTCTAATTCAAAGTATAAGAGGAGCGCCTCAACGTTTTCGTATTCGTACCTTTACTCGCTGTCGAGGCGCTACCACGCCTCTTGATATTAATAGAAATTGATAATAGCTTTATTTTTATGTTAAGATTTCATGTGGATTAATAAATTAATAAAGTTAATTAAAAAATTTTGTAGAAAATGCAGTCATAATAGAAATAAAGATGACGAAATTACTTGTTATTTAAACATCTAATGCAAAACTCAAAATTAAAGAGAGTGATGTTATAGTTCTAAACACACTTGCCAGGCCCATACTCCGATAGCTATAGATGAAACATTATCACTTCTTATCTTTTTGACTGTTTCAACAACTATATACTATTTTACTCAACTTACATCTTACATATCTTACAACAATGTTTAGCGAGCGACCACTGTCATATTAAAAGCTCTTTTAAACTTTAAATTTTTATGATATAATTTATAGAATGTCTATTAAATTATTTTTATTTTTATTTAAAAATTACTTTGTATGAAAACTTTAACCTTTTACAAATAATGGTTATTAAACATTTTAGTGTCAAAACACTGAAAACATCTATAGCTATGGGAGTATGGGCCTGGCAAGTGTGTTTAGAACTATAACATCACTCTCTTTAATTTTTAGTTTTGCATTAGATGTTTAAATAACAAGTAATTTCGTCATCTTTATTTCTATTATGACTGCATTTTTTACAAAATTTTTTAATTAACTTTAATAATTTATTAATCCACATGAAATCTTAACATAAAAATAAAGCTATTATCAATTTCTAATAATATATAATATACTTTTTAAAGCTTTAGAAAGGAGTAACCCATCGTTATCATTTAAGGTTTCCAAAAATGAAGCTACCATTTAAGGGTTAAGATAAACTTTGTAAAGTATATTGTGGTAAATGGTAAATGTTTCTGATAAATGAATAAATCTTTATAAAATTGTTGTATTATATATATACGTGACAATAAAAACTTGACTTACTCATATTGATTTCAGAACTTTCTATGGCGTATTTTTGTTATTAATATTGTATATATGAACATTGTTTTAATGTTAATAAAGTTCTTTAATAAAATTAAAAGGTATATTTGGAGAATGTAATTAAAATTATTTGTAATTTAAATAATTGTTTATGATAGAATCAAAATTCTTATTGTTTAAGAGAAAAAAGCAAACTTGTTGCATATTTACCTTTTTAAAGGTTTTTTTAGGGGAGTATTGTAAACGATATTAATGACTCGGGTTCGGCGTTTGATAATGATGCTTCTAATGGCGATGATTTTTCTCCGGTGAATAGCGCAATGATGAATTCGTCATTCAATTCTGCAAATTCATCATTTAAATCTATATATTCACCATTTGTATCTTCGCATAAAGAAACAGAACCGACAGACTTTTTATCAATGCTAAATGGTAGCCGCAGCAAAATTGATAACATATACGGAGTGAGAAAAGTCAGTGGGGTATACATGATGGGTGATTCACAAATTCAATTTGATGATAATATAATAAAAGTGAAAGATTTAAGTTTTCCTAAAAGCAGTGGTCTAATGGAATTGTTTTTGAATAAAGAACCAGATGATAATCTTTTAAGTACAACAGATCGCAAGAACTATCGCATTATTCTGGAAGCAACAAATGCCCATAGAAAAAGACATAGCAAAAATGAGAATATACGCTCTTTGAAGAGTAGAAAATATGCAAGAATCATAGCACCAATGTTCCGCAGTGATCGCAGTAGAATGTCTACCAGTGGAGAGGATCTCATACCTAAATATAAAATAGCAAAAAAGAATTCTTCCATAGATCTAGTCTACTGGGATGATCCAAATGAGCTTGTCGAAAGACTGCGATTATTAATAGCCAAACGATCTGCTGGAAATAATATTTACAACAACGAAATCAAATCAGTTATAGAGGAACTAAGTGAAGCCGGACATATATATTGACGTACACAATTTTCAAATCAATAGTAGTAACATGAGTCTCGATGTGTTTGGAAGAAAACTTCATGCTCGCAAGTGAGTCGTAGTCCTCGAGGTATTGAATTCAATTTTACATCAGATGGTAATTTTGATTTAGAAAATAGGCGGCTTTGCAATATTGGAGAGGCTAATCATCCAAATGATGCGATTAGTTTGAATCCACTAAAAAATATCCTACGGAAAGAAGTTGATTACTTATCTTCTAAAATTACAGAAGTTGCTAAAGCTATACAAGAATATGAGGACAAAGTTGAAATATATAAGGCAGAAATAGACGAAAAATTAACTGATCTCTATAAAATAACTCAACGAAATTTCGCAAGTATTGAATATATAATTAAAGAAATGAATAGACAATCGGATATTGCTAAAGTTAAAGTTTAAGATGAAACGTCAAAGAGTAGTTGAAGAGCTACATAAGCCAGCACGTCGCAGGTACAAGCGAAGAAAATATGACATACGCGGAATAGATGAGACTTGGAAAGCTGACCTTGTAGAAATGATACCTTATTTTAAGGGAAACAAAGGTTTTCGCTACTTACTAACTGTTATAGATATATTTTCAAAGTATGCATGGGCTGTACCAGTCAAATCGAGGAGTGGCAATGATGTTACTCTAGCTATTAAGTCAATATTAAAAAAAGGACGGGTGCCATCGAATTTACAAACTGACCAAGAAAAAGAATTCTACAATTCAAACTTCCAGAATCTTATGAAAAAGTACAAGATAAATCACTAGTCTTCACATAGTAATCTTCATGCAAGCATATGTGAGCGCTTTAATAGAACTTTAAAAAATGCAATGTGGTTAGAATTTAACAAACAAGGAAGTTATAAATGGTTGGATATTCTGCCTTAGTTAGTGAGAGCATACAATTCAAGAAAACATCGGACAATAGGAATCGAGCCTGAAAACGTTACGAAGATATATGAAAAAGAAATCAAGAAAAATTACCCAACTGAAAAAAGACCTGTAAGAAAACCAAAATTCAAAGTAGGAGATGATGTGCGAATAAGTAAGATAAAACAAGTTTTTGAAAAAGGTTATACACCAAATTGGTCAACTGAAATTTTCACAATAACAAGAGTTGTGAAAACCAATCCCATAACTTACCATGTCAAAGATTATTATAATGAACCAGTCTCCGGCGGCTTTTATGAAACGGAAATTCAAAAGACTCTGTATCCAGAAATTTATTTAGTAGAAAAAGTTTTAAAGAAAAGTGGTTAACGTGTATATATTAAGTGGTTAGGTCTAAGTAGCGAGCATAATAGTTGGATGGATAAAAATGAGATTGTTTGAAAAAATAAAAATGTATTTTACAATATAATAGTGTAATAAATAAAAAATTTAATCGTATTTTGTTTATATTATTTAGATATATTTAAATAGAATATTGTAATATATTTTACTATGGTAATTCAATATAATTATAACTATAGGTGGTGATGATAAATAAAAAAACAAATGTATAATGTTAACATATTTTCATTTATTTATGTATTATTATGCACAAGTTACAATAAATAGTTTTAAAAATTATTTCGTAGATATATTTTTACACTCGACCGAATTTGAAAGAAGTTCCTCCCAAATACATTACTTGCTTCATCGCAGAGTTTGTAAAAAAATTCTTCATCTTTTAGAATTGCTGATGAAATCTTCTCTGGTAGGAATACTTGAAAACTTTGCTCGAATCCTGCGACAATCTTTACACCATATCGTGTCTTCACCTCTTTAAGTGCTGTTACCATGCACTGGTGATCTTTTTCCAAGTCTGTAACTTTTGTCCTTGGCAAGAAGTCGCTTCCAGAAATCTTATTAAGTGTTGATAAATCCATTCTGAAATCAAAAAGAAAAAGTAAAAATTAAAATTTCTGTTAAAGATAATATTTTATTAGGAAAAAAATTGTACTATAAACTTACATGATTAGTTAGTTGACTCTTGGTTTCTTTGTAGGAGGTTGATCGTTCTCAAGCTCTTCGATTACTTGAATGTGCTCCTCATCGTGCTCCGTCCCTTGATATAGCCCATCTCCCACCTCAAATTCTGCCCTTTCCATCGCCACTTGTAATAAATCCCTTCTCTCATTTTCTTCAGAACTTATCCCCTCTATTGATGGATCCCAGTCATGCATGAACTCCTCTAATACGTCATACTCAATAATGATTTGTTCACCTTGGTTGCCATGAAGTGTCACCCCTACTCACACTGCACAATTTTCATTCCCTCTTTCATGCTCTGTATCATTCACCTCCACTTGCATTATTCCATTTTCATTGGATTTATCCCTCTCTCGATTTCCCCCTCTCTTCTATGCTCTGTAACATCCATCTCCAATCGCGTTACTCTATTTTCATTGGATACTTCGTGTCATCCCTTCTTTTCCACCTCCTGCTCTTTTTCAGCAGCCATTTTTCTTGTATATTCCCTCTCTACTTCAAGTGCAGCTTGCACCATATGTTTCTCTTCAATTCTAAAATACCCCATGGTAAAACGTCTGTACTATCAGGCAATAAAAATCTCTTATCATCGTGTGAACATGGTGCAATTTTTCTTTGCTTTTCAGTATGCACTATGTGTAATTTTGATCGAATATTGCACTGTTTACGGTGTATAATGACAGGATCCTGAAGACAGCTTTGGTAATCTTTGAAAGTGATTGTTTCCTTCACGACGTTAGATTTGATACCTTTAGCTTTCTTAACTGTGTCTCCTCCATCAACCAAAATACTATACATTTTACTCCGCAAACCTATGAATGCAGACATAATCTTGCCACAGCAATCATCTTTCATTAATCCAGGAACTTTCTTATTGACACGTGGAATATTATACTGATTATTTTCAGCATAATCAGAAGTATCAAATCTGTGAATGTCTTCCTTCATTGTTCGATACATATCAATGTCTTCAACTTCATATATTAAACTATCCGTATCTGTATATAGAAGTTTACATTTTTGTCCTAGTCGCTGTTTCATATATGAGTAATGAAACTCATATAGCAGTGTTTTGATAAATCAAGGATGGAAAAACCAACGTATATAGGTTTTTTTATTGTGATACTCGTTCTCTTCAGCTGAATAACTACCAAATTTTCATCAAAAATTGCACAATTGTGAAAATTTGGTTGAGCTATGCGTGCTTCTGCTTCATATCTGCCTGTGAATTTATTTATTAATCGCACATCAACACGTGACCGCTCTCGTTCGATGCACTTTCCATAGACAGAGTTAATTAATAATTTATAGAAGAGTTTTTCCAATTCATTCTTTGCTTGCTTTCTCTTCTCAGTATTTAATTCAACATAAGGTTTGAGCCAAGCCTTCTGTTCAAAACTTAAAATTCTTTGTACTTTCTTTAATCGAAGTCCATTATCTAACGCTTGTTTTAATGTTCGATAATGAATGACATATCTTTTCTTATCGTCCAAAGTAGTAAGTAGTTTTTTATGCTTCGAGCCTGGTGGTGGACGGTGTTCTGCGCAAAAAGGCATATCCCGATGTTCATCATGGATTTTCACAGAATATTCTAAATCCACTTTAGCAATATAGCCTATATCCAAATCTGGCGGTGTGTTGAAGAAATCTGGCATTGTTTCATAATCAATCCATTTAAATTTTCTTATCGGTAAATGTTGTATCATCGCCCAACCATAAAGATTATTAATGTCAAAATATAGAAGGGTCTTCTTTTTCTGATTTTCGTCATATGAAGGACCCATGTATGGATTGTTTGCCTTTGCATACCGGTTACAGCACTCGCTAATTCCTCCACGGATACCTGTTTCGATAAACATTAGCATGTCAATGTCTGTCAAAAGTTCCAATCCTACCTTCGTCATTTTAAGAGCTGCTGAAAACGTTAAACCTGGAGTTGTGTAGAAGTGAGCAGGACATAAACTGTAGGCTTTAAGAGAGATCTCGCGAAAACTTTTGAAGACGTCAGCCAGTAGCAAAACATCGGTTTTTAAATATAGAACCAAGTACTTTCCTAAAGTTTTTACATTTAATTCATTCCAAACTTGAACAGCATGCTCTTAATCTTCTTCAGCTATATAAGAATCCGTTAGTTTGTTGTAGAATTCAATTTTTCTGTGGCAGCTTTGTAGATGTTAATTTATTTAATCCATCCACAGAATCGTAGAGGAATACACCTTTCCGTCTAAGAAGATTTATATTTGCATCTGTGAATCCATCTGTTTGAAATTCTTCCATTGCTATTGGTACGTCTTCTAGATATGATGCAAGCTTCTCCAATGATGATGGTAAAAAACGCCAAGAATCTATAAATCTAAAATTGATGTCACTGTTTTCCATATATTTTGTAAAAGAAATGTGTTTTTCCTTATTATGAGGTATTAGAGTCATTCGTCCCTTCATCAATGTGGAAGTGCCAATCTCTTTCAGAATAAAATGAGTGTCATAATTGAGATTATAAAAAATAACAGGAATGACTCTTGAAATCTTATAATTCAAATTACATGAATTATGAGCTGCACCTCTGAAACTAAAAAGAAATAAACGGAAAATAATTAAATTGATTTTCTTTATTTAATTATAACTAATTAGACAACTTACCGTCCTGTGAGATGACAATGGTCTCGTACTGCAAGTTCTTCGGTACGGATTGGTTTTCGATATATATGGCAAACTGTTGACCTCTGAAAAGATAATTCTTCTAGATCGGTAAGCTTCATTGGTTTCGGATTCTTGTAAAGTTCATCAATCTTTTCACTAATTGATTTCAATTCTCTAACAAACCATTTTGCAGGTGTCTCTTCACATTTATTATTTCTTCTATATGATTTATAATAAGATAATTTTTCATCAAAACTGCATTTTATATAATACCCAATGCTATATGCTTCATAAAGTTGAAAAGCTTTTTCATTGTCAGTAGGTTTCAATAAACATTCGAAATCTGCATTAATAACAAAAGGAACTTTTTCACTTTTATTATAATCTTCGAATTTGAGAATGTTATTCTTAGTCTCAGGTAGATTAATTCTACATTTATTTAAATTTTCACAATCTTTTTCATGAGTTTTCAATCTTTCTTCACGATCAAAAATTTGTAAACACCTTTCACAATGAAAAGATTTCATATGAGTTTTAGATAATTGAGACCTCAGTAGTCGAGACATACTTTTAATCCAAACGTAATGATATTGAGGCATGCTTCCATCATCATGATCCTTATTATTTTCTTCATACTCATCTAAGTAAAAATCTTGAATGATTAGCAAATTCACATGTTGAACCTTTTTTTCTGCAGTGATGTGACAAGGTGATACTTCAAACTTTGGGCCGTACTTCTTCAGTATGTATACATTTACTGAAATACTTCTATTTAATTTTTCAAATTTCGAAACATCTTTAAGTTTTACAGGAAATTCAATGTCTCCAAATTCCAGCTTTTTCTCATGCAAACGATACTGAGTCACTCTGTTAGGATTATTTTCACTTGAATACAATGCTGAAAGTATAGCATACTTAAAACACTGGTTGTCATTATTGCGAATATTCAGACACGCTTTCTTATTCTCTATAAATTTTGGAAGAGGAATGAAAGAACTACCTTTGAAAGGTGAATATCTTTTCATATTTATGCACAAACTTATAATACTCTTCAAAGTCCATCCAGAATCTTTTTCTTGAAATTCTTCTAACTGTGTAAGAATAGGCTCTTTGATATGATCCTTAAACCATCCCTCTAAATCTGTCGACATGTATACCGTAGAACTTTCACTCGTAAAATATTTGGTATCGGTTAATTCCTCAGTATTTTTCTGCACAGCAAATTCTGATACGAAATCAGAATTTATTTTTAATGTACTGTATTCTTCTAAGCATGCCTGAACCTTAACTTTGAAGAGTTTTTGTGCATCATTCAAAAAACTCGAAATGTCCACATGTTTAAAATTTATAACTACACCAGTCCTAATACGATTTTGGAAAGCTGACTCCGCGTCTCGCCATTCGACTCTAGCTTCTGTTTCCTTAGATTCTAGATTACCTCCTTGTTGAAGATGTTGTTCCAACTGCACTTGCACACACGAAAGATGTGTTATACAAGTTTGACATTTCTGTTTCTCTCCTCTTCTGAGATTTGGTTGAGCGATTTTTTCGTTTAATTTTATTATAGCGGAATTACACGTGTCTAACCAATAATGAATATCATTACTGCTTAATTCGCTTATACTTCGTAAAGCATCACGAAGTAATTGTTCAAGACGTTCAAAAAAATCAATCGAAGTCATCTTTACTTTGTTTTTTTTTTAACACTAAAATAATACTAGAGTAATCACTACAATGTTACACGATGATTGAGAACAAATCTGATTGATTGTGATTTACGAACTGCACTAGTCTGAAAAATAGCTTCCCTTTTTATAGGCAAAGAAAATGAAAGATGAAAATACAAATTTTATTATTCAACCAATAGAAAAAGAAAAGTTAGTAAAAATATAAGAGGGGATAAAAATTTGAAGATTCGACCAATGTCAAAAAGAAAAGATAATGAAAATATAAGATGAGATCAAAATTTCAAGATTCGACCAATGTGAAAAAGAAAAGTAAATCAAAATATAAGAGGGGATACGAATTTTAAAGCTCGACCAATGTTAAAAAGAAAAGTTAATGAAAATATAAGAGGGGATACAAATTTAAAGATTTAACCTATAGTAAAGAGACAATTTAGTGAAAACATAAGAGGAGATACTAATTTTCAAGATTCGACCAATAACAAAGAGAAAATTCAATGAAAATATAAAAGGGGATACAAATTTAAAGATTTGACCCATAGTAAAAAGACAATTTAGTGAAAACATAAGAATGGATACTAATTTTTAAGATTTGACCAATAGTAAAGAGAAAATTCAACGAAAATATAAGAGGGAATACAAATTTCAAGATTCAACCAATGAAAAAAAAGTAAATTTAAGAGAAGGGATAAATTTATCTTTTGAACCAAATAAAATAATCATTTTAGAATTTTCCCTATTCAGTCTCTAAGATTACTTATCGCTGAATGAAATTAGAATTGTGAAATGGCTAGAACACATGATTATAATCTAATGGTTAGAAAAGCGATATTACGATTCCCAGAAGAAAATGTTTATATTTGCGATATTCAAGGATTTTAGAGCACATCAGAGAATTCTTTCATTTTTAAAGAAATAAGTTTCTTGAATATAAGAAAAACAGCTTTTTCAACAGCCTATCTCTTTGAGCCTCCAATGACATGGGGAAAACTTAATAAAGAAGAAAAAAGCATGAATTATTGGTTAGAAAGGTATCATCATGGAATATCATGGGACTCGGGAGATATTCCATACCATCGCCTTAAACGAATTTTCGATATCTGTTCGCAAGGAGTTAAAAAATTATTTGTCAAGGAAAAGCAGAAAGCACAGTGTCTGGCCAATCTTTTACCTAATATGTAAGTATTACATTTATAGTTTAACAAATAGTCTTTTTATATTTTTTTTGTCATACTTTTCGATACTTTGATTATACTGTCGTTATACTTGTGATATTTTGATTAAACTCAAAAAGTATAAGGAAAGTATAGCCAAAGTATCAAAAAGTATGATGAAAGTATAACAACAGTATAACAACAGTATAACCAAAGTATCAAAAAGTATAACAAAATTTTTTTGATTAATTCGTTTTATTTTTCGTTACTTTGGTTAAAATTTTTCTTAACTTTTTCTTACATTACTTTCTGTACTTTGTCTTAGGTCAATCATAAATGTTGAAGATTTTGGATGTCCATCACTAGAAAAAATAAAGTATGATGGACGATTTTTTGGCTCCAACCATGTTCTCTGTAAGAGTCAAAGACGTATGTGTGCTGTTGTTAATGCTCTTGCAATACGAGCGTGGTTACGAAATTATCTAGATGGTAAATTTAGCAAGGATGAAGTGAATAAAATTTTTTAATAAGAATATATTACGAATAAATTTAATATAATAAAAGTTTTTTATTTCTTGTTTTTTCTAAACCTTATTGTTCTCATCGAAATAAATAATTTTAATTTTTAATAGTTAAAAATTATAATCGGAGATTTCTAAGGCAAAAGGGTGTGTTTTGATAACGTATCGTTTTTTTCATGTTTCTTAGTGATAATTAATTGTGATAACATTATATTTATAGTATAATATTTAAAAAAGAAATATCATCGTACTATGTTTCACGAAATTAAATAATAAAAAGGCTTTTTTTCGAGTTACGCTCTGTTCAAGTAATCAATCACGTCATAATTTTGTTATATAATATTTATTGCAATGACAAATATTTTTAATATGAAATAATTAGAATGAATATTCTAAAATTTTTATGTATTATTAAGTTATTTGAATAATGTATATATATATATATGTAGAATGAAGAAAAATTTTCTTGTAATTATATAAATTAACGATGGAATAGGAATGAAAAAAAAATACAATAGAATACAAAAAATAGAATAGAAAAATACAAAAAAAAAAGAAGCAATACATCTTTTCATTTATTTTTTTTGTTTTTTTATTTTTATTTAATATATATTAAACAAAAATTATATTTACATAATTATTACAAATCATAAATTTATATTTTCATACTTGATACGTGGTTTGCCTGATTGCGCACATTCCACATCTTGAGGCTGCTTCAATTGTAACCTTTTACTTCTTTCATCATGTTCTCGTATCGATATTTGAGTTAAAGGAAGTATATATAGTTATTCTTGGATCCTGAAAACAGAAAATTAATAAAAATTATTTTTGTATAAGTGAAAAAAAAATTTTTTTTCCAAGTATATTTTTTAAAAATAGTTTTTTTACCTGTACGTGTTGACGAAGTCTCTTGAACTTCTTGTAACGCCTTCTCATCAGCTGCTCTTTTATTTTTTTCGACGTTTTCCTCAGCTGCAAACATAAATTACAATATAATTGAATAATTATTATAAATTTTTTTTTATAGTTAAAAAAATTATTATAAAAAATCGAAAAGGAAATAAAAATAAATTGCAAACATGAAGAACAATACAATTTTTTTATAATTATTATATTATAATTTTTATAGTTAAAAAATTATTATAAAAAAATTAAAATAGAAATAAAAATAAAACTTACTTTCCGCTTTTCTTTTTTTACATGTGGAAACTGCATCATTCGTAGTTTTTTTTGTACTTTTATTTGACTTCGTGTCCGATCCACTCGATGACGTGCAGGAGCTCGAGCTTGAGCTGGAACTGCTCGAATTTGAACTGCTTGAGCTTGAACCGCTCCAGCTGGAACTTCTCGAATTTGAACTGTTCGAGCTTGAACCGCTCGAGCTTGAACTTGTGCTCGAACCACTCGATGATGATGTGTTCGAGCTTGAACGAGGATTCGACTTCGATCTTGATCTAGATTTTGACCTTGATTTCGATCTCAATCTCTGCGGTTGACAGATCCCTTCATTTATTTGCTCCATAGCCGCAGTAGTTGGAAGTATTGACACTGAAAAAAAAAATTGAAAATGAATTTTATTATTTATTATTATTTGAAAGTTATAAATCAATAAATAATCATAATCAAAAATAATTCTATTATTCTCAAAAAAAAAAGTTAAAAATTAATTTTATTATTGGCAAATTTTGAAACAATAAATAATCATAATAAAAAATAATTTTATCATTTTCAAAAAATTTATCATATTCAACTTACATGAAGCCACCGCTTTCATTGCCCATGATGCATAATCTAACATCATGATCAATGTAGGTCCATTATTAACGATCCATCTTATTTTTTCTTGCACTGTTTTTATACACTTATTTTGCTCCTCACACATTTTTCTTCTAATTTTTCTTCTGATGTAGAAAACTAAAAGATGACCGGGAACTGACGAGTTGTAGCTTGCAACAGGGTAATTATGTGAAAAACTGGGATTCTTATTTTGCTATGATATTTTGAAATAAGAATTTTACGATTGGTGGAAAAATACCCCCCTAAAAATAAATACCTCCCTTGAAAAAATTTTTGTCCATTCAGCATTAGTCCTACATACGCCTAAATTTCTATCTTATTGTTTTCTAAGGATCAAGACAGTAAACGAATTTTATTTTAGATTATAAATCTCATCCCTGAGAGTAAACGATCTTCTTTTTTCTCAGATAAATAATTTTAATTAATGGTGTATAGAATGCTCTGACACATTAGTATATAACATCAATTTCTTTACTGATGCAGATATTAGTAGATATACAACTATTATTTTTTAATAATAAACGGAAAATAATAATATTATATCCACAATCAATCATTAAAAATTTATAGATTTAGATTAGATATAGGGCGCGCTTGCGCGCATGGATTTTCTACTATGGTAAAACATTAAGTTCCGTTGACCGTAAAAGTAATTTTTTTGAAAGAGGTGATGCATTGGAAATATCGTATGTTAAAATAAATGGTACTTTGTATAGAAAAAAACATATTTTATTTTTTTCTATTAATCAAAATAATGATTTACAATTTGTGATGATTCGTAATATTATTAAAGATAAATTTAATAATGTTTATTTTGTTTACAAAGATTGTCAAACTATTGTAACGTCAATTTTCTGATTAAGCAAGATTGGAAAGAAAATATATTCTATTATTAAAAATACCTTAATAATATATATTTAGTGACTTTATATCTTTTAATATTTTAAATAAAATATTTAACGCTTTATCAGAATTCGACTAGTATGAAATAAGCAGCAGGGATATAACCTTCAATAATTTTTTACCAATCTTGCCCTCTTCTTTATCAGATTGCCGACTTTACAGCCCAGCGATGACTATGGGTCCTTTTAATTGAGATTACACAAAAACAAAACAGACATATGTATAGAATTTAACTATAGATATATAACATAAATGTATTTAGACAGAACGAGAAAATTCGCATGCAATAATATGACATTTGATTTTTTTTAGACCCACACAAAATTGACAATAAATATGGTTTATAAAATAAAGAACACGATTAATTTATTTTGAGCTGGTCATGTATGACATCTTTTTGTAATTCTCATTTATTATTCAACACATCAACTTACATCAATCTTTAATTGTTTTAACGGAGCTTCTGAACTTTAATTAGCATTTATAAATCTAAATTGTAACAGAAAAGAATGTTCTACTTAGAAAACAATGAAAAAAGAAAGAAAAACAATTTTTTTCTTAAACAAATTAAAGCAATCATTAACTTATGAATTTAAGACTCAACCAAAATTTACTTATTGCGAGTTACGTTAAAATTCTACTAATTATTATTTTTTGCCATCTATTCTTTTCTCAGGAAAATATCCACCAATCTCAATCTTGGTGCTCTCTGTGTTCTTTATATAATACATTAGTTGGATATATGGTTATGGTTCTTTATAAAAACAACCTGAAACAGAAAAAATAGCCAGAAAAAATAGACAAGAATAAAATTTACGTAGATGCGTGCAAGGGATCGATTGGAAAGAATAAGAGAGGAATAATTTTAATAAAAATTAAAATTAATTAAATAGATGTATAGGACGGCTACAGGAATTGATAAACGTAAGGAATGACGGATGGGACTATACGAACGTGTATATGTTTGTGTGTATGTCTGTATGTGAGCATCGTGAATGTGTAGCAATGTGCGCACGACTGAAGGTATATATGCGGATGCATATACGTGCGCATGTGGGAGGCTTGAGTAACACTAATGCAATTTAAATATTAACTGACTGATATGAACGAGTATATATAAAATAAATTTAAAGAAAAATATATTTTAAAATATTAATTTAAAATTATCATTGTACAAAGGAGAGTTGCTTATTGCTGTTTCTCAAAACTCAAGAGACGGTAAATGATTTTGTAAAGAAGCATTCTCATGAGATGTATGTGACAGTCATCTAAGACAGCATTGGATTCAAAACTATGACAGGAATTAAATATAAATTAAGTATTGAATAATAATTATTCTATATTTAAAAATTTTATTTAATCAAGCTTGAACGCATAATAGTACGTATATAAATAATTAAAAAAATATCCATGGTTTTAAAATAATATTGATCGGTCATAGTTGCTGCTTTCACATATATAGTAATATTAGTGTTCATTATATTGTGTATGGGAATAATAGCACATATGTATAATTGTAAATATAAAAATATACATAAATAACTGGCAAATTTGATTCATTTAACATTGCTTGTGTTCAGCATGTTAGATTGATTCACTGCATTTTTCATAAATATGTGATTGATATATTGAGCTTGAAAGGCTTGTGTTCGGTCTGTTAAGCTCATAATATATATAATTAACTCTAACGTAAATTATCTAGTTCTGCTTGTGTTCGGCAAAATTCTATGAATTTCATTAATATTGCTTTACTATTCCTTTATAGTTGAGAAGTACGTTACCAGTAAAGAAATTGATTTGGTGATGAAGACAGTTACAGAGATGGAGACAGACTATATATGCCCTATTGTACGACAAGTGGCAACACTATGACTGATAAGAAAGAGAGAAAAGACAGAATTAACAACCGTCATGAGACCGAAAAGACGGAGGGGCTATATAACGAGACAGCGTGAAAGCTGTAGTTAAGGTTATTGCAGGAGGTCAAATTGCGACAGATAAGAAAAGACAAAAATAAATTAAAGGTTTGACAGCAAAATTGAATGAAATGACTGAAGCAAAATTGGCAGGTAAACAAATAATACTAAAGTCAAATGAAAAAGTTAGTAAAAAAAATAAAATAAAATATTTATAAAATAACATTTCGTTGTTTCGTCAATAAAATAAATAGAAAATTATGACAGAAAAATTGACGATGAGAGTAAGATTTTTGAGCATGATTATTATAATGAAAATTTTGATTTAGACCTATCTGCAAAATTGGACAAGGTAGTGGATAAGCTTAATTTAGTTAAGGCAGAAATGGCAAAGAACAAGAGAGACGAAAAAAAGAGAAGAAGCATAGAGCAGAAAAGAGATGACGCTTTGATGACTTTGATAATAAAAGAAAAAAACGCCATGCAAATCTTTAACAACCACACTCTGGAAACGATGCGGAAGGAATTCAAACAAAATTGACTACAGGTAACGAAGCAGAAAGGACAGATAAATCCAAAGACAGCAAAACGACATAAAGGTAAACAATGATTTTTAAAATTATACTGAAAAAGACGGACCAGTAAAACGCAATTATAAATTATAAATTAATTACTTAATTAAACTAAATTAAATTCGAAAAACTTTTTGGATTATTTTATGTCTGAATTAAGTTCAATGGATTTATTGTACGTTGTAGATAGTACTATTGTAGCAAATGAAAGTTTATTTGAAAGTATAAATAAAAAACATATAAAATTCGTGATATTTTAATAAGTAGAATAGGTAAAGACTATCATGCTGGACTTATGGAAATTAAAGATCCAGTTGAATTGTTGAACAGAATTTAAAGAAATTGAATTAAGCGAGGTAAATGTAACTTCATCTAGTATAAAGAAAATTTAACAACATACAGTATAATCTAGCGAAAGAAAAGGCAGTAAATTTTATAGACAGATTTGAAGTAATAGTAAGAGGTTATAATAACATGCCAAACATTAAATTGTTGTCTGAAAAAGACGGAAGAGATTTTTTTTCTATAATGTTATCGTAAACAAAGTACATCAAGTAGGACTAGATTCTATGACAGATAGTGTAACGGGGAAAGGTTTACCATATGATAAACTAAAGTTACTTATTACGCAGGTTGAAAGCCACCAAACGAGAGACAAACATCCAGCTACAGCTATGACGACCAAGTCAGGGGTGATACAGGAAGTGTGATGTTCTGAATGCCGCAGTTATGGATACTATACCAGCAACTGTCCACGATAGGAAACAAGCATAAAGAAGTGTTTCTTTTATCAGAGATTTACCCATGACCATGTGATCTCAACATTTCTAAAATGTCAGGGAGACTCGAGACAGAACAACAGAAAAAGGTATGATTCAAAATATTATAATAATAAAAGTAAAGAAAGTACAGGTCAGACAGCATTGAAACGTAAAATAACTAATCCAATTAATTATCACAATCAAAAAACGCTGCTAAGTGCTTTGGCGGAATGCTTTCTCATAGAGCTCTTTGAGTTTCATTAATTTTTTTATATTTATTTAAATGTGATTTTAATATAAAAAAATTGTCTAACATTAATATTTATTTATAAATTTGTACTTTAAAAGAACGATGACAACGAAATTTCTAATCGTAACCACGCTAAGAAAGAAGATAAATGAAAATTAAAAATTTGTATGAAAATTTTCAAAATTCTCTTAAATTAAAACTGCGCTAAGAAAATAAGTTTTCCAAAGCTTATTTTCTTTAGACAATAGCGAATAACTTGCATACAAATTTTGGAGCAAATCTATCGAATGGTTTTCGTAAAATAGAAAAAAATAAAAAATAACTACTTTTTTTTTAATTTTTAAAATGCTCTAAAATTAATAATATACCAAGAAAATCAGTTTTCAAATGTTTTTATTATTTTAAAAGTAGCAAATAATTACTTTACAAATTTTTAAACGAATCCTTAGAGTAGTTTACGTAGGACCCAAAAAAATGAAAAATATTTTAAACAAATTTTCAAAATTTTCTTAAATTAAAACTGCGCTAAGAAAATAAGTTTTCCAAAGCTTGTTTTATTAATGCAATAACGAATAATTTACATAATGATTTTAGAGCAAATCTAACGAATGGTTTTTGTGTAATATAAAAGAAAATGAAAAATAAACATTTTTTCAAAAATTTGCTAAATGCTCTAAAATTAACACTGCGCTAAAGAAATGAGTTTTCCAAAGCCAATTTTCCTCAGACAATAGCGAATAACTTGCATACAAATTTTGGAGCAAATCTATCAAATGGTTTTCATAAAATAAAAGAAGAATGGAGAAAAAAATTTTTTTTTTTAAATTTTCAAATTGCTCTAAAATTAAAAGTGCGCTAAGAAAATCAGTTAGTAAAAGTTTTTCTTCTTTTGGCAGTCGCAAATAATATCCATATAAATTTTCAAGAAAATTCTTCGAGTAGTTTACGTAAAATACCAAAAAAATGAAAAATCAAAATTTTTTTTTAAATTTTTAAAATGGCTCTAAAAAAAAACTGAGCTAAGAAGATCAATTTTCAATAGTCCCCCCCCCCCCCCCAGTTAGACAAAAAAATAAATTGCATGCAAAATTTGAAGCAAATCCATCGAGTAGTTCTCGAGATATTTTTGGCGTACTAAATTCATACACACACACACACACACATACAGACATTTTCTGAAAAACCACTTTTTTCGACTCCCTGAGTCTAAATATGTACAAATTAATGAAAAAATAAAAAAAAAAATTTTTTATCGATGCAATGCTTTCTCTATGAGAAAGCAAAAAAGCGAAATCTGACAATGAAAGGAGACAAGAAAATGATGTAAAATACAACAAAGAATAATATCAAAAAGAAGGCAACTCTAACCAATTAAAATCTAGAAACAACAAGACTAATGAACAGAGTGAAAGTGGTGCGATTGAACATTTGACAAAGTTAAAGTTGATTTTCAAGACATTTATTAAACAACTGGACGAAATCCAATGCGCAAATAAAGATAGCAGCGCGAATCTTAAATCTGAGAGAGAAGGAAGCGTGCAAATAAATACGACTGATAGAAAATTTATTATTTAAACAGAGTAATCTGCGTGAAAAACTGAAATGAAAATTATCCTTATGTAGGTTTGCAAATAAGGTTCTAAGGATTTAATTAGGCAATAAAATAATAGATATATGTAACTCCATTTCGAATAAATCATTTTTGACAGAAATATATAAATAGCCATATTGGTTGATTGAATTTGAATCAGATGCGACGGAAAATAACTTTAAAAAAAGATAGGTTTTAGCATATGTAACGACAAGAAAAATGAATGAAGAACAAAATATTGAAGAAAATAATTAATTTAATGAAAAGGGAGAAGTCAGATAGTTAAAGAAAAAAAAATATTTAGATTTTGAAAACACGATTGCAGATAGAAATATCTATAAGCCACATGAGATTCAAAGTCATTTATAATTGTAAAGTTTAACTAATTGCCATTTAAGACAGTTAGGCATAAAGCGACTGAACCTCTGCAAATAATACATTCAAAAGTGTGCTTTTTAATGACTATCATCGATTTTTAATGACAGAAAATCAATTTGTTTATGCAGATACTCAGCACAATAAAATTGCAGAAAGGTTTTATCTTACTGTACAAAAGAAGGTAAGAGCCCTCATATAACAATCTGGTTTACTAGAGAACATGTGAAACTTGGCATTAAATGCGTCAGTTTATGCCTACAACATAACACCGCATGCAATAAATGGCATGGTACCAACAATTCAAAAATTCAAGAATGATTATGAAATAGATATGAATCAAATGAAACGTTGCAGACGTTTTGCTTACATGAAAGTGCATTCGAAGATTGGCCCAAAATTTCATTATATTGCAGACAGTTAGTCTAATAGGATACGAAGAGACTGGATACATCTTATTAAAACTAAAAGAAGGGAAATTATACAAAAGCAGATACATATGATTCAACGAACAAAATTAGTCTACAAGGACAAATATGCAAAAAACGATATACAAGATTGGAAACAAATTGATGAACAGATAAAAAAAAATACATGGTTTGTGAATTTTGAAAAAGAAAACAGAGAAATTGATATATGAATACAAATACCGGAGGTAGAGAAAGTAAAAGATTGGTTGGACGACCAAGAAAAGAAAATAATAAGACTGATAAAAAAAAAGAAACGAAAACCAGAGGGAGAAAACCGTTTATTCAATTTCTCATTTATTCAATTCAAATAATATTTATTTGATCTGAATAACAAATCTGTTGTGTCAACAAAATTATTCATCTAAAGCAAATAACTTCATTTTTTTTAAATGATGATTCATTTGTTAATAAATATTTAGTCAAATTGAAAAACTCATTTATTCGAATTAAAAAAGTTATTATTTCAGTTGACTCAATTAATTGTCAAATTGTTAGGATCAAATAAATATTTATTCAAAATGAACAATCATTTTATTCAAATTAACAAAATATTTTTATATTTTAAATAAAAGATTTATTTAATGAAAATATTTCGGATTTTTTAATTTATTATATAATTTTTTCAATTTAAGAGAACGATTTTTTAAAATTAATTAAATAATTATTTGATGCAATAAAAGCAATTTGATAGCGACTACTGTACAACTATAAAATTAATTATTTAAATCGAATAAATTTGCCATTTGATTAAAGCAACAAATTTTATTGAATTAGGGAAATTGTACTAAAAAAATTTTATTCAATTTGAATAAATGTTTAGTAAATCAAATAAACTATTAGTAGGTAAACAAGGGGGATTCTAGCCCAGGGGGGATTCTAGCCCAGGGGGGATTCTAGCCCAGGGGGGATTCTGGCCCACTACATTTGTAGCCCACTGCATTTGTAGCCCACTACTTGTCGCGACAGGTTAGAATTTTATTAACTCAAGTTTGCAGCAACTTTAATAACCCAAGTTTATAATTTTGAAATAGTTTATTACGTTTAAATTTTTTTGTGGCTCTTAAAAGAGCCGATTTAAAGTTTTTTATATTTGATATTTGGGGGTGGTATTTGTGATTTATATTTTTCGTAATGCTCCTTCCATGACATCTTCTCTTTTTTAGAAGAATCGATAAGAGGAGTATACTCGTTAGGTTTAGCGGTGGTGCTCGGACTTTGTCCCATGATGAAATAATACAAGTCATGACACGCTTCTACTTTTATAGTGATGAGAGCTGTATGTAATCATTTACTTACACTCCATAGCTATTTCCAATGGCAAACGACTCTCAGTACAATATTTTTTCATGAGTCTGACGTTGTGTAGAGCACAACAAGCTTTATACATTCCATCGTGATGGGGGCAAACAGTCACTAGCTTTATCTTATCTAGTGGTGGATAACCCATCTCTGTAACATCGGTAACGTTGAACTTGAAACGTTCTAACCATCTTTTCTTTATACTTCCCATCACTAAAATTTTGCTAGCATCTTGTAGAGCTTCTTTAAGAATGTTTCGTATTTCGGTGTAGGGAATCGTACCAGAACGCCAAGACAAACCATGATAATATTGTTCAAACCATTTGTTTTGCGTCTTATATTTCTCTGTGAGTCTTCGCCAAGGAAACGGTTCTTTAAAAAGTAGCACAACAGGATCAGAATCATCGTTCAACGGAACTATAGCCAATTCTTTTAAAACATAGTCATTACCAGGCTGCTTGAAGCCTTGCATATCGACCAAGTACTCCATCGTGAATGACTCTTTTGACGATAAACATCCAATTTATAACTATTCCCCACCACTTAGACAAGTTTTCGTACATTACCATTGACAGGATTGTACTCGACTACGCGATCGTGTATGATCAAACAGTAAGCTGATGTTCCAGCAAGAATATTATTTCTTGATTCAAATTCTAAGCGAACATCCACAGGAGCGCTTTTCAGAGACTCATTTTGTTTCGAGAAATCGATTACAATCAACGGCACATAGTCAATGAAATCTTGCTTTTTTAAGAGTGGTTCGGCATCTTTCTCATAGTACGCAGGTTGAAAATTAGCATACATATCGTATAACATAACAAATTGATTACGTTCAATATTTAAATTTAGATTTCCATATGGATAGTATTGTGAATTAAGGAAAAGCTTTACATTACTTATGTTGCAGTGATCAAAGCGACTCGCATTGGCTGTTTTTAGATTTTTTCGATTCGTTTGAAAAGCTAGAATAACAAAACGTGGCTTTTCCAATTGGTTAGAAGTTTTAACAGTCCAAACGTGTTTTGATGTGGTTGGAAGTAGCGGATACTCGTACAAGTCCCAACTACGGAAACTCATTGCAATCGGTTTATCTTTTTCAATATGATTGAGTAAGCGAAGTTTGTAGGCGTTCGATAATATTACATAGGGCATAAGCCATTCTATTCTTTGCAAATTGATCTGAAAATCTTCGTATCTATTTTCATGATGCGTTTGAACTACCGCATTCAAATCATTCCTAGATCTTGTCAGTATAAGTTCATGTTTTACATTAACTACAATTTTACGATAGTCTTCAGCAAAACCGAAAATCATACTCAGAGGAATAGATAAGTCAAAGTAACCTGCCTCGTCGTTTACTTTTAGATTTTCCTCTACATCAACCCAACCAGCGTTCTCAAGAATTGACTCTTGACTAGAACAAAAGGAAAGCCATCCTTTCATAAGTGTAGTTAAACCAACATTTTTACATTTGTCAATCTCCACAGCATTGATTTCATATCGGATTTCTTCAAACATGTGACAGATGGCGTTATTTACTAGGACCGTATTAGCTACCGCGGTTCCGTCAGCTTTCACGATTCTACCACAAATATGGAGTGAACTACGGGATGGTAGAAGACATAAGTCTTGATGTTGAATAGATATACGAATCTCATCACTATTATTAAATGAAGATGCGGAATAAGGTTGATGAGCATGTACCTCATAATGTTCAATTGATTCATCGAACTTTACTCCCGACTGTATGCTCAGAATTCCTTCCATGTTTTTGAAAACAACAGAAGAATATACAAGTTACTTTCCACCACGGATTCTTAGTCCGAGACTTCTTAGGAACTGAATGTTTTGCCGTGTTAGCGCTTTCTTTGTCGTTCGACGACTGATGACTGGTCGACATGTTGACTTACTTATATAGCCTCTACCAACTTTAGTGTTGTAAACGATACCCATTACGTTTGTTTAAGATGTAATCTTATTGTAATAATTTCTCCTCGAAAATTAATCAAGTGTCCGTCTTGATCGACTATTCGTACTTGAATGTGATCTATGCTCTTGACGCTGATCGGAAGATAAATGACTGGAGATGGAACTTCGATGATCTTATATCCCGGTGGGACTGCAGGAAAGAACTCGTGTATGGTATGCACTCGTCGATTGTTTATATAGGCGCCAGAGGTTATGTTGCACTCAACTCGGAGTGCGTTAACTTTCAAAATAGCTACAGGTAAATCAGAATCGTGAGCGATTTTTTCTGTAAGAACACGTTGAGTGAAACCCAACAATGAACCTATGGAATCTTGCGGTCGAAAATCAATAGGATGACTGCAGGTTATAACACAACGTAGTGTGCTATTATTGGGTTTTATATCGATTGAAATTCCTTTTGATGCTAGTGTCTCACGAAGATAATTTTTTATATCTTTAATTTCGTAACTTCCAGTCGGTAATAAAATTTCTTCCTCACCAACGTAGAACTTATTATTTCCACTATCGATATTAGGTATTGAGTTGAAGGTCGAAAGACCAATTAATCCGAGAACATAGTTCTTATCGGGTGAAAGTTCAATCGGAGGAAAATACTGAGCTTCGAGCACTGATGATGTACTAGAAAAACTTAGCGTCAATGAATCTTCCATGATTGTTCAATGGATAATGAAAGATAGCTAATTTGACTTTCCTTTTATAAGTTTTTACTCAAAAACTTCAAACATAAATGACCACAATTAAATGTATCATAGTCTTGATACCTCTCATAGTTATATTTGACCTCATCTACTTCCAAGTAAAGCATTAAATCCAATGGTGGTTGAAGGTCTCCGAAAGAATCGAAATAAACAACGTTCTTACCTCGTTTTCGATAAGCTACCCAATGTGTACCTGGACCATCTACATCATCGAGATTAACGATCGCTGTTTCGTGATAATGAGGTCCACTCTTTGGTAAAGCATTTCGCATGAAAACTCCTCGAAAATTTGGAATTTTTAGTATTTTAGCATACTTTATGAGATCATTATCCGTCAAAGCTCTTTGCGGTAACCTTACTTTGAGGATCTTTTTTTTTTTTAAACCAGACTTTATATGAAGACCAAGTCCTGTCTTGTAAGGTTTTAAATAAAGACCTTTACCCAAAGCTATTTCTTCCATCTTTTGATTGTGTCTTTGTTTTTCTTCTAATTGTTTTTGAGCAGCTTTTGAATCATTAACTGCTTTAGTTATACCAGCCGCACCACCTGCTAAACTACCAATTGCACCTAGACCTGCAAAGATAGGTATGAGGAATGGTAAGAATCCTCCTACTTTAGTTGGAATTGATAATCTGCGAGGTACTCTGACTTTATGTTTACCGCCTGCTTTTCTCACAGCACTTCGAGCAGCCTCTAAAGCAGAGAAGATAGCTTTACGAGCACACTTACCAGGTTTCATAGATTTGGAAGCGGCTCTAATTATTTTATTAAGAGTAACAGAGGGAGTCTTCTTCTTTTTGCTCCCATTCCAAGTTTAGATTTTACTTTCATAGCGTTTGCAATAGCGAATGCAGCTGCTTTCTCACCAATACTAGCGTCTTTCGATGAAACTCTTTCCCAAGCTTTTTCTCCTAAAACCTTATCAGCACTATTTCTAACCTCAATATTTTCACGATTCTGTGAATAAGCTATATCGTGCTCCTTGCAAGCTTTGTCGAGTGGATTGATTCCTGGATCACCTCTAGCTAAACGTTTGGCTAATTTCGTCCCTGGTCCACAATATTGATATCCCGGTAGATGAAGTTCCAGTGGAAGATTATTAATGATTTTATTAAGCAAACCACGACCACGTCGTCGATATATGATCATAACACTTTGAAGTTCAAAGGATAACTAAACCATTGGGTATATAAGCAGCGTATTTATAGTTAATCGAACAGTCGCAGTTTGTGTCTGTCGAGATGAATTTCAAAGAGCAGTCTGTAAAACTTCCGATAGCAAATTTTGATGCTATTTCGGAGCAAGAAAATAAATCAAAGAAACATGGAAAT
This sequence comes from Anastatus disparis, assembly GCA_017163975.1. Classification (NCBI taxonomy): domain Eukaryota; kingdom Metazoa; phylum Arthropoda; class Insecta; order Hymenoptera; family Eupelmidae; genus Anastatus; species Anastatus disparis. The sequence continues at coordinate 1,568,008 of JAFFSR010000257.1, forward strand.
TTACTTCCAGATAGTATAAGAGGTGTATTTTGCGGACCATCCAATTGTGGCAAAACTAATAGCCTACTAGCACTGATAACACATCCTAATGGTCTAAGATTTGAGAATGTCTACGTATATTCGAAATCTCTTAATCAAGCAAAATATAAGTTTTTGAAAGAGCTCTTAGAACCACTGGAAGGTATGAAATACTTTCCATTTAGCGAACACGAATCAGTAATATCTCCGGATAACGCTCTTCCAAATTCTATAATGATTTTCGACGATGTAGCTTGTGAAAAACAAGAACACATCAGGGCATACTTCTGTATGGGTAGACACAAGAACGTTGATTGTTTCTACCTCTGCCAGTCTTATGCTCGAATTCCAAAACATCTCATAAGAGATAATGTTAATCTCTTAGTTATCTTTCGTCAAGATGATGTCAATCTGAGACATTTATACGAAGATCATGTTAACTCTGACATGACTTTTTTACGTTTCAAAGAATTGTGTTCTAAATGTTGGATAGATGATAAATATGGATTTCTAATGATTGACAAAGATAGTCCACTAAATGCTGGTAGATATCGAAAGGGTTTTGATTGTTTTGCTATAAATATAACTCATACTTAGCAGATATTCATCAATCTATCTTTGCAACTCAAAGAGATAACATGGCAGACCTTAAGCAAAAGAAAGTCTTACTCCAGCAACTTATTCAAGCGCGTAATGCTGTGAAACGCAAGTATGACATGTTAAAATATGGAAAAGAAATAACGGAAAGAGTTGTTCAACAAACTCTTAAACCCATCATTGACCCACTTAAAGAGATTGCTTTTGAAAGCAAGAGAAAAAGAAGAAGACTCATTCCTGAAGAAGAAGAAGAAATTATTCTACCCGGAGTTAAAAAATCTGAATCCGATGAAGAATTGGAGCATACTATACAAAATGATTCCTCGCATTCTCTTGAGACCTCGTTTGAATCTGCTAGCGAAGATTTTACAGAAGATTTGCAATATAGAGAATTGGATAAAGTTTATGGTGTACGTAGGGAGGGCGATAAACTTTTTCTCGGTAATACACCAATACATATTGAAAAAACTTATGTGCAATTAGGAACTGAAAAGTTCCCAAAAACTCGAGGATTGTACGAATTGCTTGTTGAGAAGCATCCATCTCAAAAATTAGTAACTCAAAAAGATTTAGATAACTATCAAAAGATCCTGGAACTGACAAATGCTCATAAAAAACGTTTTAGAAACGATGAAGGAATTCGTTCGCATACTAGTAAAAAGTTCGCCAGCATTATTGCTCCTCTATTCGGTAAAAAAGGAGGTTCACTACCTAGATATAAAATTGCAAGAAAAAATACAAAGTTTGATTATGTCTACTGGGATGATCCAAACGAGCTAGTTGATCGACTGCGTTTATTGGTTGCTGAAAAAGCAGCTGGTAATCCTAGTCATACTAACGAGATTCATTCCATCATCGAAGAGTTACGTGAAGCTGGCTATATATATTAAGCTGCAAGTTAAAACTCGTTACATTATCAAAATGAGCGTTGATGTATTCGGACGTAATCTTAAACGAAGCGAGGGTAATCGAGGACCTCCCGGAATCGGCTATAAATTGACAAAAGATGGACATTTCGATGTAGAAAATAAGAGGTTATGCAATGTTGCCGCTCCTCAGCAATCGAATGATGCCGTTAATTTTAATACACTGCAAGGTTTGATTACATCTGAAGTCCAGAGTATATACATAGTCACTGCTAGATTAAGAGATGATCTTAGCACATCAGAATTAGAACTGCAAAAGTTAAAGGATGAGTGTGATGAGAAGATAAAAAAAGTTAATGTAAACATTGAAAATCTATACGACTTAATTAAAAGTTGGATGCAAGATGCTAAAATTAAATCAAATAGTATAAAAGCCAATTTTCTGTAATTAAGCAATCATTACCTCTGTGACCATGGAACACCAAAGAGTTGTAGAAGAGCTTCATAAACCTGTCAGACGTCGCTATCCCCGTCGAACATTTGATGTGCGAGGTTTAGATGAAACTTGGCAAGCTGATCTTGTAGAGATGCAACCTTATTCTCGAGATAACAAAGGCTACAAATACATGCTTACAGTTATAGATATTTTTTCCAAATACGCATGGGCCGTTCCTGTGAAACAAAAAACCAGAGCAGAAGTGTCTGCTGCGATGAAATCTATATTACGTCAAGGACGAGTTCCAAAAAATTTACAAACAGATAAAGGCAAAGAGTTTTATAGTACTAATTTTAAAAATCTTATGCAACAATACAAGATTAACTTATACTCAACGTTTAGTAATCTCAAAGCATCCATTTGCGAACGCTTCAATCGTACTCTCAAACACAAAATGTGGATGAAGTTCAGCTTACGTGGTAGCTATAAATGGATCGATATTTTACCTGATCTGATAAAATCTTACAACAATACAAAACATCGAACGATTGCTGCTAAACCAAAAGATGTTACAGTTGCAAATGCATCTCAGTTTCGCGCACGATTTGATCAAAAAGTTGTGAGAAAAAAAGCAAAATTCAAGGTTAGTGATAAAGTACGAGTAAGCAAGTTGAAACAAGTATTCGAAAAAGGATACACACCTAATTGGTCTGCTGAAATATTCACGGTTGAACAAGTTAAAACAACGCAGCCGACAACGTACCGTCTCAAAGACTATCAAGATCAATCAATCACTGGTGGCTTCTACGAAGAAGAACTTCAGAAAGTCAAGTATCCAGAAGTTTATCTTGTAGAAAAAGTTCTAAAGAGACGTGGGAATCAAGTATACGTAAAGTGGCTTGGCTTTGATAGTACTCATAATAGTTGGATCGACAAAACATCAGTCCAATAAGTACTCATGTATCATACGGAGCAAAGTCGTCTTGACAGTTTTAAAAACTGGCCTTTGACTTTTTTAAAACCTAAAGATCTGGCCACCGCAGGATTTTATTATACAGGTGAAATTGACAAAGTACGTTGTTTTGAATGCTCTACAGAGATCTGTAGGTGGGAAATTGATGAGGATCCATTATCAGAACATAAGAAATGGAATAGTCGCTGCCGTTTCCTTCGAAATATAATTCCTACAGATAATTCTTTACAAAATAAATGTAAAGTTTGCTTCGATAAAGGAATAGAGATAGCATTTTTACCATGCGGACATTGTTGCTATTGTTACCAATGCTCAAGTAAAGTTGAAAAATGCGTTATCTGTAGAAGAAACATTAACTTTAGAGCAAGGGTATTTATATCTTAAGCGCTTCAAACAAAAACATTTTTTTTGTTTAGGAAGTGATGGGAGCCCCAACCTTCGCTCCCATCTGTGAGGTATAACCAAGAATCGCCACTTGTGAACCCCTTACTCCGAGTAATCTCGAAGTAGGAGGTGCACCCGTGACTCGTATACCTCTCCGTTAACTTCCAAGCGCTTAAGCCAAGGAGAACTCGAGATCACTCTTGGTCTCGCCCAAATACTTTACAAACAACTTGTAGTGTTGAATGGCATCCAATAACTTATAATGGAAGTTCTCATCCTTCTCTAAGGCCAAGGAAACTCGAGTTGGCAGAAAAATGCGGAATTTACTATCTAAATCCACAACAAAATGGTCACCATACCGTGTTTTAACTGATTTTAGTTCAGTCACCATGTAATCTTGGTTTTTCTCCAACTCAGCTACCTTTTTAGTGGGTAAAAAACCTCCACGAGCAATCTCATTCAATTGAGCAAGATCCATCTAAAATGAATAAATATTCTAAGTCCTTTAGAGTATGAAATTTTTTTAAGTATAAAAATTTTAACTTACCTTAAATTTTTTTTTCTTGATAAAATTTCAAAGTCCTTTTTAAATATTCAAATTTTTACTGAGTTCTCTGCCTCTTGCTTGGTGGCTCTTCAGATGAAGGAATGACTTCTTCGGGCTCGTTGTCTTCTATAAGTAGTGATCCCCCTTCTACTTGAGCCACGATCCCTCTTCTTGACTCACCCTCTTTATCTCAATAGCAGTATTAGGTATTAGATAAACCGCATAAATTACGTAGGCAGACATTGGGAAGGTGTTCTTAATAAGGCGTTTGCTATAAATATAGCTGTTTTACTGTTCAGAAATCATTCCACAACTGAATATTGAAGAAGCAATATGGTGGATTTTGAGCGAGAGAAAAATATATTACGACAACTTATTATACTTCGTAAAGCCGTCAAGCGAAAATATGATGCATTAAAGTTCGAAAAAGAAAATTTTCAAAAAGCAATTAGTGAAACATTCAAACCCATTGTTGATCCTCTTCATGAACTCCTTGAAGTTTCTAAAAAGAAAAAGATAAGTCACGAAAAACAAAAATCATCGGAAATGGTCAAAGAAGTCATAGACGATAATCTGATTGAAACGAGCTCTGATGATGATGATGATGATTTATCAACAAACAATACTATTCGACATGTTACAGATTCTGAGTTTGAAACAGCAGACAGTGGAGAGGAATCTGATAATTTCGACAAATATATATTTATGCTCAATGATGATCAATCCAATATTGATAAGATTTATGGTGTACGTAAGGAAGGTAAAGATTATATAATCGGTGATTCATTCATATACTTTAAAAATCAATTTATCAAAGTGAAAGATGTGAGATATCCGAAAACTCAGGGATTAATGGAACTTCTAATTACAAAACATCCTGATCGAACTCGAGTAACTTCAAGTGATATGAAGAATTATCGTTATATTCTCGAAGCTACGAATGCTCACAAGAAACAATATAGAAATGATGGAGCCATTCGATCACATATAAGTAAAAAATATACAGAAATTATCGCTCCTCTATTTTCTGAGAAAGAAGGAGGATCGGTGCCTCGATACGAAGTTTCACAGGGAAATGCGAAATTTGATGTTTACTGGGATAATCCAAATAAGCTTGTTGATCGGCTTCGTTTACTCGTTGCTGAGAGAGAAGCTGGTAATTCTAGTCATATTAACGAAATTCATTCTATCGTTAAAGAGCTACGAAAAGCTGGTTATATATACTGAGATGTAAACCAACACATTGTGATATTGCGAATAAAGGTATATAAAAATTCCTCCTTATCACTTGGAATATCACTAAGAATATCACTATTCTTGCATATATTGGAATAGATCTATATGAATAAAATTGCATTACATATGGTGATATATTTCACAATATGGATTTTACATTAGCTTTATCAAATTTTATTCGATTTCGTTGAATGTTTATCGAATTTTCATCGAATTTTTATTGAATCACATCTAATCCCACCGAATTTTTGTCGAATTTTCGTCGAATCTTGTCGAATTCTCGTCGAATCTTGTTGAATTTTCGTCGAATCTTGTCGAATTTTGTCGAATTTTGTCGAATCTTGTCGAATTTTCGTCGAATCTTGTCGAATTTTGTCGAATCTTGTCGAATTTTCGTCGAATATGTTAAATTTAAAATTCTTTGATTGAAGTTGCTAAATTTATATTTAATAACATTTTTAAATCATGCTATCTAAAAATCATCTTGTTATCTTATAAATCATCTTATCAAAGTCTTACTCAACTCGTTATTTTACTATAAATACAGATGATTTTATATTTCAGGAACAGTATGCATCATAAGCATCAACAAACAACATGTCAAACTTCCTTGAAATTGAGAGATTAAGGGAGGCGATCAAATCTAAACTTCCAAATCAATTAAATTCCAATATTGATCAAGTGTTAGATAAAAAAAAAAAAACATCATTCATAAATAATTCGGAGATTGATGTTACTTTGAATAATACTGATGAGTCTCCGCTTAATACATCTTTGCAACTTATGAAAAGTTGTAGAGGAAAAGATATACTTCTTTTGAATGATATTCCTTTTTATAAGGAGAAAGCTATGAGTAATGGTAATATATACTGGAAATGTCAACTTTACCATTTAAAACAATGTTCAAGTCGTGCAATAACCAAGGATATGAAACTTGTAAGTTGTACACCGCATAATCATACTTTAACACCAACCGAGAAAAAAAATGAAACAAGGACTATGATTTTAAAGAAAAAATATCAACCTAATGTTTTCAAGATGAGTCATACAAATAATAAACTTGTGAAGAGTGATAATGTTGAAAATGCTGATTTAATTGATGGCAGAAAGTATTCTGAATCAAAATTACTTGAAGATGATTATTCCAGCTCTGATAATGAAATGATAAACTATCAAAAGAGTGAAAAATGTAACACATTCGAAAGCTGTAAAAGAAAATCTTATAGTAAGATTTCACCAAAATCAAGACGCAAAAAAACAAAAATAAGTTCTAACGATGTTGATAGTGATACATTATCAGGTCATTCTAATAGTAATGAATCATTCTCTACAGAGAAGTATAATGATGCATTTGAAGAAATGAGTGAAGGTGATAACTTCAGCTCTCATCATGAGTTAGAAAATATTGAAGAGGATAAAAAAATTTTTGGAAGCCGTAAAAGAAAACCTTATAAAACTTTACCAGTATCCAGATCCAAAAAAGCAGTAATGAATTCCATCGATACCAACAGTGATACTTCATCAGATTATTCTAATAGTAACGCATCTTCCACTAAATATATGAGTAAATACATGTTTGAAGATTATGGATTTGGAGAATGGGATGATCCTAATGTTTTAGTTAATCGTCTTCGTATTATTATATCTTCAACTAATACAGATCTATATACTTACAAAGAGATGAGCTTCATAATTAACGAGCTACGAGAAGCTGGTTATATTGAGTGAATTTTTAGGAAATTCAAATTGATCCTTAATTGGAGAGGTATCGTAAAGTGATTGACTTTATCTTATACATGAGTGTGATAATTAGGACGTTCATTATTCTCTTTAAAAATTAAACTCAATAAAAATATACACTTGACGAAAAATATTTCCAAACATGCATCATAAATGATAACATTACATGTAATAGTTAATATATCTTACAAAGATTTTGACTTGAAGACGAAAATGTTTTGATAACTGCAGTTTTACATAATTCAATTCTTTGATAGTATCACAAGAAGAAGATGAATGTCCATGTAATAAAAATTATTGTATGATAAATAAAGATTTATTACATTTTGTGTATGCTTAAAAAATGATTGTAAGTTTATGACAAAGTATTACTGCAATAACTTATCATAAACGGGAGAATCTTACAGATAAAGAGCGGAGGAGAGGCTCTTACCATATTAAAACAATATTTTAAATTAAATATATTATTTTTAAAAAAATCTTATTTAAAAAAAATTGTAGTCCAAAAGCACTTTGAAATTATTTCAAAGAACGAAACTACATTGACCACAATTCAATTTATTTTCAACTATAAATTTAAAAATATTTCAAGTTTTAGACGAAACATAAAAATATGAACAATTCTGAACTCATTTATGATTTTATTCACAAATCTTTTTAATTTAACACTTATTCAACTTTTCAGTTAAAAACGAAATTAAATTTTATTACTAATTCATAAAATTGATTAACTTATGCTAGAAATGAAATTTTATGTGTACACGAACAAGTTTCACTTTTCATATCATCACAACAAAGCTACACACCAATTTTCAAGTGTTATCTCTTTTAGTTGCTGAGATATAAAAATGAGCCAAACATCAATACCTAAGATCTATCAAATTTGTAATATCAACTAAAAAGCAAAGTATCACTTCCACTTTATAAAACAAATTTAATCTTATTACATTAAACCAAAAATAGTTTCATATTCGAAATTTAATAATGAAAACAAGTTAAAAATAAAGATTAAGAAAATTTTAGTTTTACACAAATATATTTCACTTTTTACAACAACAAATGAGCTAAAAATCAATACCTAAAATTTATCAAATTTGAGCAATTTAATTATAAAATCAAGTTAAAAATGAAATTCAATAAATTTTAGTTTGACATGAACAAGTTTCACTTTACACATCAACTTTTTTTATATCGGATAAAGAAAGAATAATCTTACACATTTGAAATTTTTCATCCTCATTTTTATCATCACAATAAAGTTACTCATCAATTTCCAAGTGTCTTAGATCTTTTAGCTGCTGAGATATGAAAATCAGCTAAAAATCAATACCTAATATTTATCAAATTTTAGTATTATCAACTAAAAAGCATAAATATCACTTCCACTTTATAAATAAATTAAATCTTATCAGCATAAACTAAAATTAGTTTTTAGGTATCAAGCTTGAGTTAAAGTCTAAAAAAAATTCAATTTAAATGTAAGGATAAATTTTTTTTCTTATAATATTAATTGATGAAACATTTTTTTATCTTAAATATATATTAAATATAAGGCTTTAATCAATGAATAATTTCAAAAGACCTCATCCGATAGTTAAAATCTTTTTCTCTTGTCGATGAATAGATTTTTTCTATTTTTGTAGTTGCCGCAGGATTTTTTAGCCAATTTTAAACTAATTGACTTCAAAATTTGCAGAGATCTTTAATTCTTATACCTTCACAAGTTTACTGACCTGGAATTTTTATAAGACAAGCTCAAGTGAATGTTCAACAAAATTACTTACATAAAATTTTATAAAAATACCTGTTTTTTCTAATATTTTCAACTTTTTCCAAATCAAGTTTTTAAATTCATTTTTTTTTTTTTTAGAAAACTGGAACAATGAACTTGTGAAGATATATAAATTGAAGATATCTGCAAATTTTGAAGTCAATTTGTTGAAAATTGGCTGAGAAATTCTACGGCAACTAAAAAAATAGACGAAATTAATTCATTGACAAATGAAAAAGGATTTTAACTATCAGATGAAGTTATTTGAAATTATTCATGGATTAAAGTCTTATATTTAATATATATTTAAAATAAAAAAAGTTTCATCAATTAATATCATTAAAAAAAAATTATCATTACATTGAAATTTAATTTTTTTCAGACTTTAACTCTGGTCTGATACCTTAATATTTAAAATTTAATAATAAAACAGATTAAAAATGAAATTTAAGAAATTTTAGTAATACACGCATAAGTTTCACTTTTCACAACAACAAATAAGCTAAACATCAATACCCAAGATTTATCAAATTTGAGTATAATTAACTAAAAAGCATAAATATCACTTTCATTTTATGAAACAAATTTTAATTTTATCACCATAAACTTAAATTAGTTTTAATATTCAAAATTTAATAATAAAAATAGGTTAAAAACAAGGTTTAAGAAATTTTAGTTTGATACAAACGAATTTGACTTTTCACATCAACAAATAAGCTAAACATTAATACCTATGATTCATTAAATTTGAGTATTATCAACTAAAAAGCATAAATATTACCTCCACTTTATAAAACAAATTTAATCTTATTACCATAAACCTAAAATAATTTCATATTTAAATTATAAAATCAAGTTAAAAATGAAGTTTAAGAAATTTTAATTTAATACAAACATATTTTACAAACATATATCAACAAATGAGCTAAAACATCGATAACTAAGATTTATTAAATTTGAGTAATAACAACAAAAAAGCATAAGTATCACTTCCACTTTATAAAACAAATTTAATCTTACTACTATAAACCTAAAATAGTTTCATATTCAAAATTTAATAATAAAATTAAGTTAAAAATGAAGTTTAAGAAATTTTAGGTTCCATGCTGATGTCTCATTTTTACATCAACTTATTATTTCATTGGTGCGGCATAGCTGCTTGCAATTCACTTCGGATATGTCTGCATTCAGTCTTGAGACGGTAATGGCCCAGTGGATCCGATTATGAGTGCTTCGCGCTCATTGGTGCGGCGTAGCTGCTTGCAATGAACTTGGATTCATTGCGCTGCGCTCTCATTGGTGCGGGATAGCTGGTCGGAATTCACTTCGAATTCATTTCGTAAACCAGTTCTTCTTAGAACTAAAATTTTTTAACTTAGAAAACTATTTGTTTAATAATTTATATTATATATGCTAAAAATTAAAAACATAAAATTTTAAAGTATGACTTCGTGGTCTAGAGGAATAAGCGAGAGTTTCGCGTCCAAAAGATCGTGAATTCGATCCCACGTCAAGTCAATTTTTTTCGATAAAAATATTTTAAAACAGTTTGCACTACATTAAAAAAAATTTGTGGCTCTTAAAAGGGCCGATTTATTATAAAGGTAGAAATAATTTTTATATTTTAGAATAGTTTGCTATACGTTAAAAAAATTTGTGGTCCTGAAAAGGACCGATAAGAATTTCATTAATGCGTGCATCAGATCGTGATGCTCTGGTGGTTGCATAAAAGAAAAATTTGCGTACAATAATGTACGCGCAATCTCATGCAAGGTCGAAATAAAAATGTGTTAATCCTTGTGTTTGATACTCCCTCCCCCCTTTCTCATATAAGAGAAATATTGCGTACAGCAATATGTGCGCGCGCGATGTGCCTTCGTGAGAGGTCGGAGCAAGAATGCATCAAACATTGACTTTAATATCCCCTCTCCTTTTCTCATATAAGAGAAATATTGCGTACAGCAATGTGCGCGCGCGATGTTCTCTCATGAGAGGTCGGAGCAAGAATACATCAAACATTGACTTTAATATCCCCTCTCCTTTTCTCATATAAGAGAAATATTGCGTACAGCAATGTGCGCGCGCGCGATGTTCTCTCATGAGAGGATAGAATAAAATGAGTCAATCTACGCGTTTAATATCATTTCTCCAGAAGTAGTGGGCTACGAATGCGGTGATAAACTTGAGTTATTAAAGTTGCTACAAACTTGAGTTATTAAAATTCTAACCTGTCGCGACAAGTAGTGGGCTACAAATGTAGTGGGCTACAAATGTAGTGGGCCAGAATCCCCCCTGGGCCAGAATCCCCCCTGGGCTAGAATCCCCCCTGGGCTAGAATCCCCCTTGTTTACCTACTACTATTTGATTAAAATTAGATTATTTACTCGAATTCTTATTTTTTTAATTCAAATAAGTTTTATTTAATCGAAATAATAATTTTGTTGTGTCAACAAAATCATTTATTTAAAATAAACTAATTTAAAAAAAATAATTTGTTAATAAACGTTAATAAATATCTAGTTAATTGTGATTAATAATTTAATAAATAATTTGAATTGAATAATTACATCATCTGGTTTTTAATATTGATTGATCCTACCAAGAAATTTTTATTTTTTCATAATAATAATTTAGATAGATAGATAGATATTATTTTATTTTGTATAAGAGTACAAAAACGTGTAATACAATTTGTAAATATAAAAACAATAAATATTGCACGAAATGTTATAAAAAAGTATAAATGTAAATATTGCACAATTAATATCACAGTCAGTCACTAAATCTAATAATACTGAATAAGTAAGTCACAAACAAAAATAAATAAAAGTGATATCACAGAGTAATCATAAAATACACGCAATATAAATAAAAATAATCATATAAATGAAAATCAGTCATATAATATCTATCAGTCACAATATTACAATTTAAAAGAATTAAATTTAATACATAATAAAATAAAATAACAAGTGTACGCAATAGCATGAAACGCAGTCAAAACTAAAATCAAATAAAAACTCTCACTCACCAACCATTCAGCCAACACTCATACAATAAATACACTCACGCCTTAAACCTATATACAGGACGTTACAAAAATAAATTAAATAAATTAACATAAATAAATAGTAAAAAGATATTAATCTAGGTCGAGCAAGTACCCTCTCACCGCTGCTTTGAACCTGCTGAGAGATGGAAGATGTTTAATCTCAGCAGGCAGGGAGTTTCAAAAATGTGCACCTTGAACTTGGAAGGAATTCCTTCCAGTCTCAGTGCGCATAAAGGGCACCACAAGATCCTTAGTCTCTCCCCTAGTAGCCGCCCTAGGTACATGTCTAGTGAAGAGACTCACTAGATGCTCCGGAGTATTCATGCGCACGATTTTGTACATAAGCACAGCCAAAAAATACTGTCTCCTCGAATCAGTGCGCAGCCAACCCAACGCGGTTCTATGAGAAGAGACATGATCACCCATTCTTAAACCCATTACATATCTCACTCATGAATTTTGTAATCTTTGTATTCGTCTTCTTGACTCTTGAGAAGCATCGAGCAGAACTACTGAACAATAGTCAAGATATGGAAACAGCAGGGCGGTTGCGAGCTGATTACGCAGAGTCTCCGTGGTGTACTGACGGAAAAACCGCAGGGCATACGAAACTCTATTAAACTTTTTTGTAATCATATCAACGTGCGGTACCCATGAAAGTTTAGGGTCAAGCACAACACCAAGACTCGTTACGGAGTCAGAGAAAGGTATACTAATGCCTTCCTCAAAATCAATCGTACATGACCTATCAGTATAAAAAGAATTTACAAAACGACTATTGCCAAAGACGATTGCCTTGGTTTTATTAGAATTCAAAGTAAGAGAGACACCAGCAGCTCACTCCGACACCGCTTTGGCCGCTCTCTGTAGAGTGAGAATACCCTCTTCCACATTCTCGCGAGGTACCTGCGTGTAAATTTGCAGATCGTCTGCATAGAGTAGGTGCTCGACGCAACCAGAGTCAAGAGCGTCACGTACGTCATTAATGTAAAGACAAAACAACAGAGGCCCCAGTACCGAACCCTGTGGAACTCCAAGCCTGGTTGTCAGCCAACTCTATTCCTCGTTTAAGTGCGTGGAAACCATTTGTTTCCTTCCTGATATATAGGAGTTAATCCACAAGAGAGCAGCCTTGAAAAGCCCCATCGATCTAAGCCTAGTAAGTAACTTGAAGGGAGAGATCGTGTCGAATGCCTTACTAAAGTCAAAAAGTGAAAGTAATGTGACGAGTTTTTTGTCTAGACTCGATCTTATGTCATCACTTAATTTAAGAATAGCTGTTTACGTCGAGTAGTGCTTTTTGAAGACAGTCTGCATTGGGTCGAGTATTTTATTAGCAGTAATGTACTCCTGCAATTGGTCAAAGGCGATCTTCTCAAGTACCTTTGAAAGAAAACATAAAATAGCAATAGGCCTGAAATCTTTAGGCGATTTGGGTGCAGAGCACTTCTTTAATGGCACAATACATGCCTATTTCCAAAGGCCAGGGAAAACCCCCCACACAAAAAAAGAATTGAACAGAGTCACAAGATGTTCACCAATAAATGGTAGTGCTTTAAGTATCACACTTTGCGGAATGCCGTCCTCCCCACGAGCCTGCGATGAGAAGTGAGAAACTGCAAGAATAACATCGTTAATATTAATTGATTTAAAAGCGAAATCATTTTCGCTGCATTCAGAAAGAAACTTCTTGCGTCCCTCACCATCATCATGTGGCGAAACCGACACCCCAGCAAAGTGCGCATTAAGCTCATCTGGAGCAAATCCATTCAGATCCTCTTGGGGTCCGGATAAGAGTCCCAGCTCTCTCAACTCCTTCCAGACATTACCACTTGCAAGAGCCTCGAACAGTCTGTTATGATAATATTCACTTCTTGCACGCTCAATCTGTTCGTCCAATGCCTTACGTAAAATTAAAAATTCTGAAAAATATTTATTGTCGTTTGACCGTTTGTATCGCCTATATGTGGCATCTCTCCTGCGCTGCATCTGTGACAACTCTCTATCCATCCATGGTGGCTTCTTTTTCGTACATTTAAATATTTCCACTGGTGCTAAGTCTTCAATAGTAGCAGTGAGATTATCCCAAATGCAGTCAAGTGCAGACTCAGGATCCGCTATATCAGTTGTCAATTTGGACCAATCATAGCCAGCCAATTTCTCCAATAATAATTTTCCACTAATATTTTTATAATTTCGATACTTAATTGGATCTTGCAATAAACTGCTAGCATTGTAGGCTATAGAAACTTCAATTAAATTGTGCCGACTATAAAAGTTCGCAGGTACGTTACGTGCGTCCAGTATGGTGTCATTGTCATCTACAAAAATCAGGTCTATCCATGTGCGAGACGATGAAGTTATATGCGTGGCACCGTGCTGGACCAACTGAAGCGGAAACTCAGTGGACAGTTTACTAAGAAACTTCGCATCACTGCTTTCTTGCAGGAGATCGGCATTCGAATCTCCCATTATAATCTTAAATGAAAAATCGGGAGTTAAACTTACTAATTTATCAATTAGATCAGAATCTTTTGTAAAGGAAATGACAGGAGGACGGTAAATGACGGAAACCAACACAGATTCAGAGTTGCCTGCTTTAACAGAACAAAAAATATATTCAGGCACTTCAGGCTTACCATTGGCAGTTATAGTTGTGGTATTCGAAAAAGCTAATATCTCACATTTCAAACTATCTTTGACGTAAAGGGCAACCCCTCCTCCATGAAGGTTTCTATCCTGTCTAAAAATTTTATACCCCTTAACCTGAATGACGTCATCCGAGACAGTCGGACCCAGCCAGGTCTCAGCCACTCAAAACAGATCATAAGAATGGTCGTCACATAGAAGCTCACGCACCTGTCCAATGTGAGCCCTCAAAGAAGTCACATTCAAAAAGCCCGCTCGCAGTGCACCCCTTCTCTCTTTTCGACTCACCGAGGAGATCTGGCTTAATCATTGGGGAGAGAGTTCATTATTATTTAACTTATTTTTAATAACAGGACATTCATTATTGAGAGCTATCTTAACAACATTTTCAACCTTATTTAAACATCCACTAATCACACAAGATTTGTCAGCAATAAAATTTTTGTCTACAATAACATTATTTGAACCATTTAAAATTTGATCTATATCATCTTTAGTAGCAAATGTGTATGCTCTCTCCCCTCTCACCCGTCTCGCCAAAAATCTGTTACTTCTATGCCAAATAAATTTAATACCCTTAACCTTAGCATAATTCTTGAGATCTTTTAAATTTTTGTATGTATCTTTTTGAAGGTATTCATCAATAAAAACCTTATAATAGATTTTTATGACAGACAGACTGGCAAAACGAGAAAGATCAATGTCTGCCGTTGAGAGACTAGTGATTTTTCTTTTTTCATTTAATATTTTTTGAACCAGACTGGCCTCGGAGAGTCTGACTAGCAGCAAGTGAGGACCCCCCGGACCGTCCCTGATCACGCCGCTTCTAGATTCAGACGATGTTAAACATACAACCGAAAAAATGTGTGACTGCATCAAATCCGGAAATATGGTACCGAGGACAGCACAAACATGATCCTCCTGTCGAACATTAGCCGCTAAGCAGTCCAGTCCACTGGAGACTACCAATGAGCCACCCTCGATACCACAATTTTGTGTATTGTGATGATTATCCTTTGCTATTTCTGTGTTGATAATTTGTGTGTTGGCGTCTGCTATTTCCTTTGAATTCGTGTCAGTGTGTGAGACATTTTCACGCTCTTCTACACGCTCCTGCACACTGAGATCAGAGACAGTCTGCACCACGCATGCCAACCCCACCCCAAGTTCTGAAAAATTCTTGTCCACTCCATTAAATTCAGCTTGTATAGCAGATTGAAGGCTATTAATTTTAGAATTTAAATTTAAATCAGTCTTATCATACTTCTCAATTAGAGTGGACAATTTATTTTCCAAACTACTGACTATCTCCCTTAATTTAATATTTTCATCAAGCAGCCTTGCCTGCATAACCTCAAAATTCTTTATTACTTTGTCCTGATTGTTAAGTTTATCTAAGATGCCTCGCAAGCCATCATCAATACCCATCATGCTGCTCTCAACACCCCGGATCCGATCGAAAGCGCCTAAGACTGAGTCAAGCTTACGAGACAAATTTCCTTCAATTTCAGACAAAGTAGCTTGAGAAATAGAGATGTCAGCATTACTATTCAATTTTACATTGTTATTTGTTAAATTCATTGTTTTATCATTTTTAATATTGGCAGCGGGGGCAACAGGCGCAGCGCCACCTTTATTATGCGCCGGTTGAATTAAATTGTTATTATTTATAGTGTTACTTAAGAGCATGACGGAGCTGTCTGCCTTCTAATAATATTTGCATTCCTAACTTATTAATAAACGATGCGTTTAATGGAGTTTTTTGCTACAAAGAAAAAATTGGTAAGATAAATCTCTAGTGCGGACAACTCAATAAATCCATTAGAAAACTATACATGAAAAGTTATAATAAAAACTTTCAATGTATCGTATTTTAAGGTTAGGTTTGTCGAGCTTGACATCTATTTTCCATTCCAAGTTCAAAAAAATAACAAGTCCAAATGTTTTTTTATTTTAATAAAAATTATTGGTTTAGCATAGCTTTAGTGCGGACAAGTCATTATATTTGTCTAGTTTATGAATTTGAAAAGATGTTAATAAAATAAAAAAAGCAAAACTCGATTGCTGCAGCTCCGACATCCCGTTAAGCTAATCTTCTTATTTTCTGCCACATCACTAGCCTTCTGAAGTTCCTTGGTTGTTGATTGCCCCTGTATGACGATAACCGGTGGCACTTGCGTGTCAGTTCCCGATGGAGTCGATGTGCTGAGGGGCGACTTCTTCTCTGCCTTACCGACATCGAGTAGTTGGCTATTATTAATGCTAGCATCACGAGCATGTGAACTGGAGGGGGTGCCGCTCTCATTCTTTGTCTTTGTCTTCACACATTTGTTGCAGGTATAGTGGTAACCTGTGCCTACTAATTGTATGCGTGTCATACATTTAGCATGACCGCGCCGACGACAAGTCGAGCAATTATACAATCTCTTTGTTCTACATATGTCAGATGACGGCTGCTTACATATGGCACATCGATCCATGATAGCGACCTCTTGCGGCAAATTTGAAAAATTTCGTCGCTTGGCGTGTTCTAAAAACCACCAAAATACTGCCTTCCCTCCAAAAACAATCAGTTTGTCACTAACCTCAAAAAAGCCCACCGGTACAGAAAAACTCACATCAGCAAAGCAAGAACAGCATCACTGCTCACAAACTTGAAACAGACACTGTCTTGCATTAAGGCGCTTGCAAGTACCCTGAAACAAAAACGCCCGAAGGCAGCTTGCAGCACAAAAAAGTCAAAAAAGTACAGAGCGTCTCAAAGTACGTCTGGCGCTACTTACGTGTTCTATTACTACTTACGTGTAATTTAATGTTATTTTAAAAACAATTGTTTTTTAATAATAAACGATATTAAAACACAGATTGAAATTATTTTAATTAATAAAAAATTTAATCGAAAATTTTTAAATTAATTAAAAATAAAAAAAAATAAAAATCCTCTGTGTTAGAATCGAACCCGGGATCTTTAGGATTGACGGCATCGATAAAAAAAAATTTTTAATCTCAATAAATCATTTATTTATATTAACAAATTCTAATGAGTTTCATGGTTTAATGATGTAACCGCTTGGTGGCGTCGTTAACTTTTCTCTTTTCTAAATCTCGCAAGTGCTTGGAGGTTTTCCATGTTGATATGTAAAGAAACTAAAATTCGAGGATAATTAAATTGTAAAGCGAGCGATATCTATGTCAGATTATTCGATGTTTGCGATAGTAGTATAAAGCGTATTAATGTCAAAGTCCTAATATATTTGTTATATATATATATATACATAACATAAAAACAAATAAATTTCACAATATACATCTGTTCTAGAAAGTTGGTCATCATCATCATTGATGCTAAACAGTAATGTGTATTACTGTAATTAAATACTGTATTGATTGATAAAATTATTTGTTTGAATCAAATTGGATGAATATTTTTTTTATTTTAAAGGAATATTTTATTGATGTGACCAAATAATTTATTTGAATCAACTAAATATTTTTTTTAATTCAAACAAATATTTATTTCAATCAATGAAGCTTAGCATTCAAATTGAATGAATATTTATTTACTTTGAATAAATATTTTATGAATGAAACCAAATAATTTATTTATTGAAAACAAACAATTTATTAACTCAAATAAATATTTATTTCAATCTACAAAGCTTGATATTGAAACTGAATAAATATTTATTTATCTTAAATAAATATTTTATTAATAAAACTAAATAATTTATTTGATTTGAATAATTTTTTATTTAAAAGAAAAAAATATATTTAATTGAATCAAATAAATTTTTTATTTAGTATATATCGGTAAAATTATTTAATCAATTCAAATAAATTTTTATTAATATCACCATATTTTTTTTTTTTTGAGTGTATGTAAATTTAATTTTAAAAGATGATTCAAAATTTAATGAAAAAAAATTTTTTTATCAGGTTATCAGTTAATATACATTTGTTTTTATTAATTATTAACAATGTTATTTATGTAGATTGATACAAGTTATATTTATGACAACTTATTGATTTCACAGTAATTAATTTATGATTTTCATGAATTTTTTTACTAACAATTATAATTATCTATAACAAATGTGTACAGGATTTTTAGAAAACTGATATATCAGCTGCTATTAATTTCATGCGCTACTCTAGATTTAAAAAAAAGGCCAATTTAGGATCAAATTCTAACAAAAATTAAAATCAAAGAATGAGCACTTTTTGATTTATTTAAATTTTATTATTTATTTTTTTTATAGAAAAATTTTTTATTGATAACCCGCGTAAAAAAAATTCGTATTGCCAAGATATTGGTGAAACAATATCGAATATTTCGCATTTATTTAAAAATCTCTTGGCAAAATTTTTCCAATATTTCGCCAACATTTATTATTTATCAATCCCTAGGGCCAAAACCCACATTATTCCCACATATTGGCAATATATTGGATATTGCTGATATATTGGATATTGCTAAATCAATATGTATAATGATAAATAATTTCAAATAAAAAATCAAAGTTTTAGCACATTTAATTGAAAACTTTTTAACTTCTTTTTATATCATATCTATAAGGTATACAATATAGGTGATATTAAAATCTTTAATCTCTCTATATTATTAAAATTATATCGCTGCTGTCGCTGTCAGAAATAAACCCCTTATTTGTGGATCCTCATTTTTGGACCCTCATTTTTGGACTCCCCCTCAATTCCCCTCTTTTTTAAGCTGAAAATTAGCTAAATTTGACTTAATTTCCGCTGAAAGTTAGCTAAATTTACATTGATTTAAGCTGAAATTTAGATAAGTTTAACTTAATTTTAGCTAAAATTAATGTAAATTCAGTCAACTTTTAGCTAAAATTAATTTAAATTCAACTAAATTTCAGTTAAATTATTCTCTATTTCACTATATTATTATTACTATATCTCTCTACGTCGCCGCTTTTGCCGTCAGAAATGAGCCCTTTATTTATGGACCCTCATTTTTTGACTTTAAAAACTTTTTTAAAGAAAATATTATTACAGTACAAATAGCAGAAGTAATAGTGCAAAATGAAGAATTAGATTCTGTTAAGGAAACTACTAAAACAGAATCAGTCAAATTAGAATCAAATGAAATTTTAAAATCTCATATTAAAAATGAATACAAAGAATAAATTAAAAAGAGCCTGAATGCGTTGTTGAAAAAGTAGATAGTAATAATGTTAAAAATAATTATAATGATAGAGTAGAATCAATACAAAAGTCATTCAAAACAATGTTGAAGAGAAGTCAAAAGTAAACAGTGCCCCTAAAGAGGAAGGAAGTCAAGTAGTTATCAAGCAAGAATCATCTAATGATTTAACTAAATCAAATTGTAAAATAAAAGTATTATTAATTGCATTAATTAATATAAAGCAATGTTTCAATAAGTAAAAGTGTTTTAATTTTATTATTAATTGCAATTTATCAGTGAATTTAAATTAAACATTTTAATTTTTAAAGTTATTTGAAAATAAAAATAATATATTCTAAATTAAATAGAAAAATTTTTGGCGAATTGAATTATGTCAATTTGAAAAAAAAAATTTTTTTTAATGATTAAATTGAAAAAGTATTTAATATTCTTTAAATTTTTACATGTCAGGTGCGGGTTGGCGTGCTCGCGCGGAAGGGGCTTGCCTCCTAGTATAATATATAGAAATGAAATATTAGTAAATTGAATTCAGAAATCTTTTTTGCAGAACAAAAAATATATTTAATAAAATAATTTTTTAAGTCAAATTTTACGAATATAAATATAACAATAATAACGCATATACAGTATTTTTTGAGCGAATAATGGGTATTGTACTCATTATAAATACTGTCGACAAATAGTGTAATCCTTAAGTTTACATTTTAACAAACAATTAAAGCTATTGTGAGTAAAAATTAAAGCAGTAGAAGCTGAGCTATAGGCTGTCAAAGTTTCGAAAAATCGCGTTTTTTCAAACTTTGCGATTTTTTCTGCCACTTCAGTGCATTTCACCAATATGTTCATGAGAACCTTTTTTGATAAAAACGACCTAAAAGATATGATAACATATTTTTTTTCCAGAAAAAACGCATTTTTATAATTTTTTTATAAAAATTGTTTATAATTATTAAATACGCCATTTTCAGACTTTCTACCCAAAAAATTCAGAATCAGCAAGTCAGAATATATCTAAAAAAAACCTGGGTAGAATCGAGGACGTCGGTCAGCCACGACTTATGTAGTTTGCCCTTGGAGTTGATGTGATGAATTTTGGTATAATTTTAGAGAGCATTGTTGGTCCCTTAATATCACAAACTTTGATATTACTAACATGAGCTTGTTGACCGTGCAGAATGTTTTCGCTATCAGTTCGCAAAGTTCATTCCTTTTTAAAAGGGTATACTCTTGATTTGGCAATCAAAATGCTTTCCTGTTTGCATATTTGACAACTGAATTTACCGTTGTATTAACACATATTTAGAAAAATCGCTTTAGCTGACAAATTGCACGTGCCATATATAATTATACCTTTAGCATTAATAGGTTTATCCACATTGGGTACTTCAAAATCTATAAGTTTATACAATTCTTTCAATGAATTTTTTAAGGAAGTTAGAAAAAAATTAACTTTAGATTTCAGTTTTCTAATCCACAAACCAATTAACAACAAATTTTCAATATTGCGTCGTTCTTTGTAAGGAAGTTCATTAATTGTTAAATAAAACGTCCAAATATTGTATTTGGAAGATTTTAAAGTTCTAACGCCGTCAGAATACCACGTAAAAGTAAATAATTTATTGAATTATTATTACATTGAAGACATAACGAATTTCCATTATTCAAATTAATGAAACATTTTGAACAATAAAATTTATGAATTATTTTCTTCAAGTTATATTTATTAAAATGAAAAATGATTTAATCTTTTTCTTATTTACAAAAATGGCATAAGTCGATTTGGGTTGATTAAATTTGATTTAACATTTCTGTTACTCAGAAATTATTTCAACCAAATTGTAATGTGAATATACAATTAGCATAATAGATTTTTTTGTTATATTTATATTCGTAAAATTCGACTTAAAAAATTATTTTATTAAATATATTTTTGGTTCTGCGAAAAAAGATTTCTGAATTTAATTTACCAATATTTTATTTTTATATATTAACATTAAAGATTTTAATATCACCTATATTGTATAACTTATAGATATGATATAAAAAGAAGTTAAAAAGTTTTCAATTAAAGTGCTAAAACTTTGATTTTTTATTTGAAATTATTTATCATTATACATATTGATTTAGCAATATCCAATATATTGCCAATATGTGGGAATAATGTGGGTTTTGGCCCTAGGGATTGATAAATAATAAATGTTGGCGAAATATTGGAAAAATTTTGCCAAGAGATTTTTAAATAAATGCGAAATATTGGATATTGTTTCACCAATATCTTGGCAATACAAATGTTTTTTACGCGGGTAATTTATGAGCTTAATTTCTAGAATGCCGTTTTCAAATAGTATAATGAATCATTTACATATTATAAGCAAATATTATTATAAATATATTTGGAAAAGTCTAAAGTTATGTAACAATATAAGCATCACGTTAAAATTAAGATTTCTTGTAAAACATTATAGTGATAAAGACTATGACAAATAAAACGTTTTTAAAGTATTCAAAGACGGCAAGTAGATAAGCTATGTTGCTTCTGGATCATATAAATAATTAAAAAATATGATCATTTACCTGTTATTTACATTTATATTATTCATTTGTACTGTTATAAATAGAATGCTTACTCACCCTGAATCACACTATTTATAATTTGTAATAAAAAAAAGTTATTACAAAGAATCAACCAGTATTTCAAACAAATTTGTCAGGATATACATTCATACATGTTTTATAGTACCTGGTTGAAAAAAACTAATTTTAATACAACTTGCGTAGTATAATTTTGCAAATTATTTTGAAATAATTTCAAGTTTAAAACTTAAGAAATTCATCTAAAAATCACATTTTTCATTATTTTTAATTACATTTTTATTTTTTCCAAGGGATCGCCAAGGATGTCCATTCTGAATTTTTTAGGCCATATTTATACATACATTACCTGCTTCGATGAGTTTTTTGGACATGGGATCATGGTTCAAAACCTTGAAAAGTGGTATTTTAATGTTTTAAATGACTTCAGCTCAGCGGATGGCTACATTAGCACTCATGAATTACTTTATTCTCAAAATTTAGAATATTTTGTAAAAAAAAGTTTCTCAGTAATATATTCTTAAATCGCAACCTAACTGAGTAATTTAACCAAACGTCAAAATGTCAAAAGTATGGTTTTAGCTAACTTTGAAGCTTTGTAGCTCTGAAAATATGTAATAAAGAAATCTATAAAAATTCTGAGTGGTCCATAATATGAAAAAGAACCATCATACCAATTTTTAGCGAAAAAAAATTTTTCGTTTTTGGATTTGGCAGAGAATGGGCGATATACATTTTTAGTTTAATGAAAAATTTAAATGAATTTTTTTCTTTATTTCAAGAAATTTCAGGTATTTTAAAAACAATGACCTCAACGCTGACACCACCGATGTCTCGACTACCACCATCACCACCACGATACATAAATATACCAGAATTGAATATTGACGGTGAAGAGGAAGAAGTCTACCCCCACACCGCCAATACTTGAAACAGAGAAGAAAAAAAAGAGCAATACTAAACATATTCTCTTCTCTGCGCCATGGATACGGACTTGTACCGAACTCTGTCTGTACCCACTTCGAAGAGAAGAGAAAGAAAAAGTTTTTTTTCGAAGAAAGGAGAAAGAAAAACTTTTACGCCATATTTGAATTTCATGAAAAAATAATTATTTTATCATTCATTCATATGTTTGTAATATTTTATGTTTTGTATTTTATATTTTGTATTTTTGTATTTTTGTAATTATTATAAATGGAATAAAAATTGTGTGAATGTATGAAAAAAAATTAAGAGAGAGAGAGAGAAAGAGAGAAAGATTAAAATATGAATGCGTGTAATGAATGTGTTTAAAAGAGTGAGTTAGATTAAAATTGTGTAAATATATCAAAAAATAAAGAGAGAGAGAGAGAGAGAAAGATTAAAATATGAATGCGTGTAATGAATGTATTTAAAAGAGTGAGTGAGATAAAAATAAAATTGTGTGAATGTATTAAAAAATAAAGAGAGAGAGAGAGAGAAAGATTAAAATATGAATGCGTGTAATGAATGTATTTAAAAGAGTGAGTGAGATAAAAATAAAATTGTGTGAATGTATTAAGAAATAAAGATAGAGAGAGAGAGAGAGAGAGAGAGAGAAAAATTAAAATATGAATGTATTGAAAAGAGCGAGTGAGATTAAAATAAAATTGTGTGTGTGTGTGTGTGTGTATGTTTTAAAAATAGAGAGAGAGAGATTTGATTTTTGATTTGACAAAAATTTTATTAATCATGGGGTCGTACCCCGTATGATTCAACAAGTACAATACAAGGAATTAACATAAAAAATAAACTGATGTAATTAAAAAAATGAGCAACAAAAATTTCTAAATTGAAAAACAATGAAAAATAATTAAGAAAAGCTTATGTAAAATCTAAGATTAAACAAAAAATTGATTTTAGTAAAATTAGGTCAAATTGCGTACGCCAGCTGGTAATCCCACAGTAACTAGGGCTCAGTCTAGAGCAGCTGCTTCCCTATGCCAAACCCCGCGCTCTTTATCGATTAACCAGTCGAATGCGTGCTTTTGAACCGCCCTTATAGAACCCACCTCAAAGAATATTGGAGTTATAGCCGCAGAACCTAGCTCATTAATGAAATTTGAAGCGAGATATGAGAGAGAGAGAGAGAGAGAGAGAGAAAATATGAACGTTTCAAGAATATAAGAGTGAATGTGTATGTGTGCGAGAGAATATTTAAAGTATAAATGTACATAAGAGCTAGTTGAAACTTACTATAGGTTTTAGGGAAGAGAAAGAGGAGAAAAAAATCTTATTGGTCTTTTGAAGAACCAATAAGAAGCCTGAATGATGATATATAAGGCCAGCTCGCCCCTCTTACCTATTATTATTCTTTAGCTTGCTCCACAGTGAACATTTCGGCAAAATGGTATGTGTGTATGTAGAAAATTCATGGTAGATGATTCATTATGTTTTACTTTTTTTAGGATTCATCCATTAAAAATAAATTAAAAACTGCTCTCGCAAAGGCTCAAGTAATAGACGAGAAACTTGAGGCTGGTTGTAAGGAATAAAAAGAGAAGGAGGAGGAGAACCAAGATCCTTCACCGCAATGGTCATCGCCGAGACCGACTAAAAAAAGAATAAGCTTGTGCAAGAATGAGCGAGATAATGAAATATTGAGAGAGTTGGATGTAGTAAGATTGAGAGTTAAACAAAATCTACGACTCTCATTTCATAATCAAGAAGCTCGCCACAGCTGGCAATTTTAAGGGGCGTGTACAGCTAGTTGCAGAAAATGAGAAACGCTATATTTCCTTCACAAAGCATTTTGAAGATAGCGATGTGAGTTATAGATTCATAGACTCCTTCAGATTCACGCCTTTGTCACTGGAGAAATTGAGTTCATACTTACCAGGAGGGGCTATGAGCTTCGGGTCACAGATCTTGATGAAACTTTGGGATATGTTTCAAGGTACCGAAATATGAGCAAAGCCAGAGCGGTACGGTCTAACGCTTCGAAAAACTGAAATTATAGACGTTTCTAGTCTTATTTTAAGAAAAATGTAAAAAAAAGCTTCTAATTGAAGTGTGAATAATTGAGTCTAGAAATGTCTTTAATAAATTAACAAGAACTAAAATAAAAGTACAGAAAGCAAGCTTCAATTTGCCATTTTCAGGTTCGAAAAATAATAATTAGAACCAGAGATATGTTTAGTAGAAAGAAAGTACCAAAAATCACTGTCTTTCAGAATTTAGATGATTTTTAGTACTTTCTTGCTGCTAAACTTTGAACAAACATATCTCTGGTTCTAATTATTATTTTTCGATCCTGAAAACGGCAAATTAAAGCTTGCTTTCTGTACTTTTATTTTAGTTCTTGTTAATTTATTAAAGATAATTCTAGACTCAATTATTCACACTTCAATTAGAAGCTTTTTTTTTACATTTTCCTTAAAATAAGACTAGAAACGTCTATAATTTCAGTTTTTCGAAGCGTTAGACCGTACCGCTCTGGCTTCACTCATATTTTGGTACCTAAAAACATATCCCAAAGTTTCATCAAGATCTGTGACCCAAAGCTCATAACCTCTCCTGGTTAGATCAGCATAATATCACTTCATAAACATTCGAGGAGTCAGACTATATAAGAGAACAGATCGAATTATTGTTCAGAAAAGGAGTTTTCCCATACGACTACGTGAGCGCTTTGGAGAAATTAGAAGAGAAAGAGTTACCATCGAAAGAAGACTTCTACAGTAAATTGAATGAGTCTGAGATCAGCGAAGATGATTACATGCACGCGAGAAATGTGTGGGAAAGAGAGATGCTAGGCAAGTATTCTGATATATACTTGAAAACAGATGTGCTCCTGTTAACTGACATTTTTGAAAATTTTCGATCAACTTGTGCGAAAGCTTATGGATTGGACCCGGCACATTACTACACAACTTCAGGCCTAACATGAGACGCCATGTTGAAATACACATATATAAAACTAGAGCTGTTGACTAACACAGTGTGACTATCTCGTGCGGACAAGTCGGTCATGCGCAGTTCACACTTGCCACTTATTCGCCGAGACTTGCGCGCGCTGTTTAAAAGAACTAAAAATAAATTAAAATTATACTTATTTATTTTTAAACTTCGAAAAAAATTGTAAAAAATTATAAAATGTATAAAATTAATGAAATTATTAATAAAACTTATTTAAAAATGTAATTAAAAATTTATTTGATGTTTATTTTTGAATGTAATATTTAATAAATGTAATATATTGAAAAAACATCCTTTTTTGTATTATTTACATTTCAGTTATGTAAAACATTTGAAAATAATAATTAATTAGTATTATTGAATGTTGAATGACTTTAAATAATTTTTAAAAAATAAATACAAAATAATGGTGGGGGCCGATAAACATAAGCTACGTCTTAGCATTAAGTTACTGATGCCTTGGTAGCTTGATCGACCAAGGCGTCGGGCGTGGAAATTTTTGCTCGGAGGTTCGATTCCCGAGCAGACATCAATATTTTTTTCTTTTTTTTTTTTTTATTTCGATGAAAGACTTCATAATTTTTGAGTTTGATAATTTTATAATATTTATAAATATTTTTAGAGTGTGTATATATAAATATACATATATATATATATATATATATATATATATATATATATATATATATATATATATATATATATATATGCAATAATATTTGAGTATAAATCGAAAAAAGGGTGTAAAACATATTTTTTATGAAATAAATGAAAAAAAGTTATGTATATTTATATATACAAACTTAATAAATATTTTTAAATATTACAAAATTATGAAACTATTAGCGTTTTTTTAATATATTTTTACCCAAATAATGTAGATATTAGATAATATTTTAGTGTAAATAAAATAATAATAAAATGGAAAAAAATGTGGGTTAAACATACATTTTTAATGAAATAATTTTAAAAATGTTATGTATATTTATATATACACACTCTAAAAATATTTATAAATATTATAAAATTATCAAACTCAAAAATTATGAAGTCTCTCATCGAAATAAAAAAAAAAAGAAGAAAAAAATATTGATGTTTGCTCGGGAATCGAACCTCCGAGCAAAAATTTCCGCGCCCGACGGAAATTTGTACTAAATATTGTAACGGTATTCTACCGTGTTTTGTAAAATAGGATAAACGCTCGGTCATATATCTCGTCTAAGACGAGTAAAGAAGTGCGGATCTTGACGACCGGCATGCGAGAGAGAAGCTCGCCGGCCGTGAGGCGCTTCAGAGAGTTTCCGGCTACCGTTGCGTTAGCACGAAACCTAAACCGCGCTGTGCTTATTAGAGAATTTCGCGACGTGGTCATATAATACGGTAGACTGAGTTCGCATTTGATAGAGCGAGACATTGTCTTAATCAAAAGTCGTGAGTTTATACCGACTTGCGTATTATATTATATTTACAAGTTGCCACTCTAAGAAATTCTTTCTGTAGAGTTTTGCTTGACCGCTTTTCGCGCGTTTTAGCGGTCAGCCATTAAGTGCTAGCAAATACGTTGATCGGCGTGCATAGGATTCCTCTGATCTACGCCAAGGAAACCACGTTGGCAGAGCTCAGCGGAATTCAAGGATCGGGAAGGAACATCTTCCACCAACCTACTCTAGAGCATCTACGTATTGGTTACGTACAGGGGAGAAGCTACGGTAACGGGCGAGCGGCATCTACGTGCACGTAGGTAATTAGTGTAAGCTGGCCAGCGCGTTACTGTAAGTATAATTATACTGTGCGATATCCAAGTGTCTCTTCCTCGAGAGATACTTGTTCAGGTATATTGTATCTTCGGTTATATAACCGATCAGCGTCGTAAGTGAGTTATATTTAGTTCGCGACGCACCCTCCCTTTGCTCACTCTCTTATTTGAAGCGTACATTACTTTTCATATATTATTCAATTTCATTCTTGTTCAATTCATATTTTATCTTTATATTCTTATTTGTCTTATAATAAATCAATTCCGTTTTTCTATTAAAACGTGCTTTCAAAAAATTTATATCGCCTGACTATATTTAACATAAAATATATATTTCCCGTTGCTTACTCCGACGCTTCCGCGGTCCTTGTGAGCAGTTATAAATTATTTAGTTACGTAATATCAGATATTTTAATATAACGTATTTTGGAACCTGCCTCACGAAGGAAAACTGCGCTACCGGCAACGCGTCTCTCGATCAGGTAAGAGAGAGAGAGACGCAGTGTGTGCAGCAAGCGACAAGTATATCACATAAGACTTTGTCGTTTATCAATAGGTTTGATTAGTATAGATTTAGTATAGATTTTTGTTATTTAATAATTATAAATTTTTTTAACTAGATCTATATTATTAACCAGACAATGATATCATATTTTATAAATTAAATAATATTTCTTAAAAGTCTTCAATTGTAATTATTAATTTTAATTGCAATTATAAAAATAAATGAATTTTTTTAGTTTTCTACTAACGTAACATATAAAAAAAATTGTATATCATTAATGAGTACAAAATTAACATTATATACAATAAAAACATATGAAAATGTAGTTATCTGTGAAAAGATACTTTT
This sequence comes from Anastatus disparis, assembly GCA_017163975.1. Classification (NCBI taxonomy): domain Eukaryota; kingdom Metazoa; phylum Arthropoda; class Insecta; order Hymenoptera; family Eupelmidae; genus Anastatus; species Anastatus disparis. The sequence goes on from JAFFSR010000257.1 coordinate 1,596,593, forward strand.
CTTCTATAATGTAACTTATACCTGTTTTGGGAAATAAAAATTCATAGTGCTTTTTCTATTTTTTCCACACCACCCATGAGGTAAATAGAAAGGTGCGCTTTTTTTTAAGTGGTGTCCCCAGCTAATTTAAAATAAAACATAAAATTGTATTATCAACATACATTGCAAAAATTTACGATTTTCATGAAAATATTAATTATTATTAAAATAATATTAAGAGAAATAGCACAATTTTATTAAAAAAATTAAATTAACAAGGCCTAATCCACTGCTTGAAATCTAAAAAAAAAAAATTAGAAATATTTGAAAATTTAATATATTTTAAAATACACAAGAATGTTTACGTGTAAATGTAAGTGTTGGTTCTATTATATCTATGCGATCTATTACGCGCGTGATATCCGATCGTTGATCATTGAATTATGTCGACATAAATCACATAACGAAAGGTTCGTTGATGTTACTTATAGTCGAAATAATTATCTAGCAATGAAGATAATATGAGTCAATATTACTTGCATATTATCCTGTGGCTACCCAGCCCCACATCAACGTCGAACAGCACCATGACCTATTTATACTGAGTCGATAGTCGTGATTTGTTAAAGAATCACAACTTGATGAATTGGGTCAACTGTGTTTTGAGTAATGTTTGTGTGTTGTGTGTATGTGTGTACTGTCAATAAAAAAAGTTTATAATTAAAAAGATTTTCAATAAAATTAAAAAAACACGTTATGTCAAAAACAAATATCTAAAAAACATTAATAATCGAATAAATTATTACGTAACTAATTTTATTAATAATAAAATTAATCAACAAATATCAAAATTAATAATGAAATAAATAACGCCATATAAACAAATTATTGAGCAATTACATAATATAAAGCATAATCAAAAAAGTATAATAATATTTAGCATGAACATTTGGAAAGGTTATTTAAAATATGAAATATAAATATTGAACATTTATTACTGATAAAAAAAAGAATGCATTATTTTTTTTAATATAAATTTGAAGTTTTGAAAGACTTTAAATGTTCTGCGGTCGGATTAAAATTTCATCCATTAATGTTGTGAACTTGACCAACAGATCTTAAAAAACTACGCGCATTTAACAAAGTGGTTTCTGTTCTATTTCTTTTGCAATCTTTAATTTCATTAACATCAGAAAAAGTTCTTTCAGGCTCCGCATTAGAATGTGGAAGAGAAAAAACTGCTAATACCAATGACCTTAAAGTTGGAAATCGTAGACCAGTTCCATTATCATTTTGAATTTTAAAAATAATTGACCAAAAAGCTTCGGAATTCAATTTCAAGTATTTATTCTTAATATTATCGCTAAAATAATGTGGCAAAGCTCTCCACTCAATACCAACTGCTGCAGCATCAATAAAAGGAAAGAATTTACACAAATCATATAAATCTGGAAATTCTTTTCTTTCTTCAATACTCAAAGCAATTGTTGGTTCAATAAGAATTAATTTTTTTTTAAATAATTGATGTTTTAAAAATTTCTTTTTCATCTCAGTTACAGCAATGATAAAAAGTTTTAAACAATTTTGCCTTACTACATAACAATCTTCTTCAGAAATACCTTTCAAAATTTCAATGCAAGGGGACCCTAATTCAATGTCGTTGAAAGCTTTCAAATTTTGCAAAATCTCAAAACCAGTTGAAAGAACATTTGAAAGCGCTTCTGGTTTTATAAAATGTTCTGCAATTTGAATAATTAATAATGTTGCAGCTTTTAAAAGTTTATGAATCATTAGACTCTTGCTTTGATAAGTAGCATTAAAAGAATTAAAAAAATTTAAATATAACTTAAAAAAGCTACACAAGCTTTAATTGAATCATTTTGAAGAACATTTAATATTTTTTGAGCATTGCTAAGATTACAATCTGAAAATTCTGTACCATCTACATTATCAATAGAATCATCTACACTTTTTTTCTTCTTTAATTTAGAGCATTCAATTTCAAAAACTTCTACAGAAAAAAATTGCTGAAGAGCAGACTATTCAAGAAGAATTCTTGCATAGCATTTTTGCGCTTCTAACCATCTTGTCCCCGAAAATTTTAAAATTTTATTTTAAGGCAAAGAATAAAATTTTAAAAACTCTCGAAGCTCCGAAAAACGCTTGGGACTCTTTGTAAAATAAGAAGAAGTCGCTTTCAATAAATTTTCAACTTCCTTCGGTATCGCAGTGCAGCTGCTTTTCGCTACTAGTGCCGAAGAATGGCTAATACAATTCAATAGAATGACATGAGAAACATCATCTTTAAGAAATTTTTGAAAACCCTTAAAAGCACCAACCATTACAGATGCATTATCACAAGCTAAACCAATGATATTATTCATATTAATATTATTTTTATTGAAAAAAGCTTTAACGGCAGTATATAACTCGAACGCGTACCCTTTCATAGCATCGACTTCTAATAATTGTAATAAATGTTGAACCGCTGTACTCGATCCTTCATAATAATATTGTACTGAAATGCACATAAGCTTTGTATTGCTTATATCTGTGCTTTCATCTAATAAAACGGAAAAAAAAGTATTATTCAAAATGTTCTTAATTCTTTCAAATTCGCGTTGATATAAAACATTTTTTATAATACAAGATGATTTATCCTTTTTCATTGTAATGTACTTAACAGCCTCTGGATCTAAATTCAACCTTTTAATTACAGGAATCAAATCATCTACAAGTCTAACCGAGACATCGTGTTCTGCTAAAAAATATGACACTATCATTTCTGCAGTGTGAACGCGATCTTGCAAATAAGGGCCTTTAACTTCAACTGGTGCAAAAGAACCTGACTTTTTAGCAACTTCAATACTTTCTTTATGAAAAATTCTGGTAGCATGTTTTAAAAGATCAGATTTTTTAGTGAATTTAATATCTATCAAGCAATACTTGCATATTGCAGTTTGGTTGTTAGTCGGGTGTTTTTGCAGCCAGTCTTTTAATGCATCGTCTCGCATCCAATCTGGTTGCCAGGTAATGCTCTTTACTTTTTTTTGAATGCTATTTTCTCTTTCTTTTTTTTTGTATCTTAAAGTGTTATAAAACATGATTAGATTTAATAGGAAAAACATTTTTTTTTTTAAATTAATCACAAACAAATTTTGTTTATATTAATAATGTTGAACAATTGTCAATGATTATTAAGGTTGTATGGGCTATACAGTCTGTGTCAAAAGTTAGTTTTTTAGAAAATCGTCTATATTTTTCAGTAGAAAGTAATTATTCAATTTTTGGTTCAGTAACTTATTAGATAATATTCAAACAATCATTTTAAACTTTGTTTCGTTTAAATATAATGAATTATTAAAGAGTTATAACATTTTAAAGTTTATAAATTTTACATAAATCTAATACAATCATAAATAATAATGCCAAACTTTCAAAAATGATTTTATTTGACTGCAACAAAGTTTATTTTGTTCAGTTTAAAATTTAGAAGCTATTGACGAGGATGGAATTTTTATTTTTATTTTTTATTTAAATTTATTGCTAATTTTCTGCGAAAAAATGTATATGTCTCAGACGGTACTTATAGTTTTATCATAGAAAATTAGCAATAAATTCAAATAAAAAATAAAAATCAAAATTCCATCCTCATCAATAGCTTCTAAATTTTAAACTGAACAAAATAAACTTTGTTGCAGTCAAATAAAATCATTTTTGAAAGTTTGGCATTATTATTTATGATTGTATTAGATTTATGTAAAATTTATAAACTTTAAAATGTTATAACTCTTTAATAATTCATTATATTTAAATGAAACAAAGTTTAAAATGATTGTTTGAATATTATCTAATAAGTTACTGAACTAAAAATTGAATAAAATATATCTTTATTAGTGTTATTTCTATTATAATTATAATTATTATTATTATTATAATTATTACTATAATAATAATAATTATTATTAATGCATTTCTATTTAACAATAAAACTTTTTATTTACACTTGTTTTGCATAAAATAACATTAAAAATTCAAATATTCTCATAAATTGTAGAGATAAATGTTGCTCCTCGATCGGTAATTTGATATAAAGGATTATCGACAAGAAAAAGCTTTTAACATTTTGATTCGGCGGTCGCAAGTTTTTGTTTTTTTTTCTCGTGAGTATTAATGATAATTTTTTGTGCGTGTTCGCGATTAATTATTTTTCTTAAAAATAAAATATTATTAAAGAAAATCATTTTAAATTCATTTTAGTGATTTATTATATTTCAATAAATGTGTGTTAAATAAAAAATTATTGTATTTTGATTATAGAATCGGTGTTTACATTTTATTCTTTTCTTTGGACGCAAACATGTGAGCATTTCAACGGTAAAGTGAGTAAATGTTAAAAATATATATTTTAACTATCATTACATGTTTTTATGTATATTTGGAAATAATAGTAATTACTTTTATGTAAATAATAATATGAAAACGTTCTTTGTTATTTTTCATTAGTATTTCAACGGTTTAAACATTCTTTATGTGTAATTTATGTATTTTACTGTTCAAATCATATAGATTTTAATGTAATTTTTAAAATATATTTTCGTCTTTTAAATCTCATGAAAAATGTTATATTTATATAATTGAATGTTGAAACATATTAAATAATTTATTTTGCGTATTGAAATTTTCTTTTATCAGAAAATATTTTCATTGTTATCAATATCATTACTTTTTCAAATAAAAAATAGATGATTGAAAAAAAGTAAATATTGACAACTTTTTCATAAAAATAGTTTCATTATTATTATTTTCTTGCTATTGTTCCCATCTTAAATTTCATATAATATACATAATTTTTTAAATTATTTTATTTGTTATTCAGCCAAATAAAAACACGTTATGTTTTTTACTGTTTATTAGCGTTTTTATCAATAATAAATCTTCAAAATATTTTTTATATTTTATCAATATTACGTTATTTTTTATTAATTTTTAGTATAATTTATTGATAGGTTAAATTTCATATTTCAAAAATTTGAACGAATTTGAAGTACTATTTGATTATAATTACAGTATTTTTAATTCTCATCATTTAACTAAAGTCTATTTTCTCATCATTTTAATATTTCTTAAAACTTTAATTGATTTTTTATAAAAATTTATAAAAAAAAACATCATAACTTGAGACGGTTATTAGTAAACTATTAAAATTCATTGCCCATTACACTTTTTTTTTATTGCTATTATTTCTTACGAAAATCTATTTTTATAAATCTTTGTTCCAAAATACAATTTTGATATTCAAAGAGTTTTCTTTTAACAAAAATATTATTTGTTTATTATAATATTATTTTATTAATTTTCATGTAAAATTATAATTTATTTTTCAAAGTTTGTTTTGGGAAAATTATTTCTTTAAGGTTGTATGGGCTATACAGTCTGTGTCAAAAGTTAGTTTTTTAGAAAATCGTCTATATTTTTCGGTAGAAAGTAATTTTATCTCGCTAAAAAACTGTTTCTAATTTTTTCTTTTTAAAAATTTTGTAAAACATAACAAATAACAACATATTGCATAAAGTTAAACACAATTTGTTATTTACGCTTTCAGACGTTCTAATCTCATTTATTTTGATCAATTTTGTTTGATATATTTTATTTTAACGGTTGATTCATTCATTTAATCGGATGTTCAATATTCTTTGAAATGAACGAACGAATTCATTATTGTATAAAAAAGGAGAATATTATTTCGCAATTTGAAGCATTAAAGTTATTTTAAACATAAAAAAACACCTTAATGTTGACTATTTTTTACTTTGAAAACTTATTCTTTCATTTTTTTTTAAGTGTGCGTAATATTTCAATCGTAACATTAAAATTTATAATAATAATAAATATACTTCACTAAGAATAGAAAAAAAAACGTCCAACAAATATTTAGGAATAAAAAAATATGATTCATTTTTATTTTTAAGATTGCAATTATTTAAAATTAATAATTACAATTCAAGTCTTTTAAGAAATATTATTTGATTTATAAAAGATGATATCATTGTCTGGTTAAGAATATAGATCTGATTAAAAAAAAATTTATAATTATTAAATAACAAAAATCTATACTTTTATTTGCAACCTTTTTTTTTATGGGAACATTTAATATTTTACCAAAAAATGTAATAAGAAATAACTTTGTTGAAAGAGCTGAAATCACTCTATAATCCATCCTTGTGTATACAAATTTTTCTCTTAAAATTTTTGTTTTTTTTAAGCCGCATGATTTTAGGAATTTTTACGACATTTATTTGTTTATATACAACACATACATATATATATATATGGGACGTTTCACGTCAACTCACCTAACAAAAAAATAGAATCCATCGAAAATCTGTGAAAATGTTCTATTTGATACCCAAAATATACAAAAAAAATTTTAGCGGTCCAGGTCAAAGGGGTCAGGATTTAAACGTGATGGAATTTTCCAAATTTTTTGTTAAATAAATATTTTAATGAATTTTTTTCTCAAAAACTATCAATTTTTCGTTAAAACTTAATAGACTACTTTTTCTTGGAAATTAGATGTAGAATTCACCTAAATTTTTGCAAATTATAATATGCTGATTTTTATGCTTACTTGATCGATTTAAACATACTATTTAGTATATCTAAAAATCGAGCAGGTTAAATTGGCTTTTTAAAGTCTTATTTTTTTTGTTTTTTTATGAGGAAAAAATATACGAAGCCTCCAGTTGGGCAGCCTTCTCAAAGTTACTTAATTGTGCAAAAATGTCTGTAAAAATCGTTATTTTGGATCAATGATGAGATTCGTGATTTTTTTTCTGAAAAAGAATTGATTTTTGGGACAAATGTATAATAATGTTTTTTATTGGAAATTGTATGTAAAATGAATGTAAATGTTTGTAAACCATCATTTGCTAAACATCAAAAATTATAAATGAAATTTTGAAATTTTAAAATTTATTTTTTGTTAAATTTTTAGTATATATGGTTCATAATGTCTTAAATTACAATTTGTAAAAATATGTTCATATTCTACACATGATTTCCAATAAAAAACATTTTTATACATTTGTCCCAAAAATCAATACTTTTTCAGAAAAACAATCACGAATCTCATCATTGATTCAAAATAACGATTTTTACAGACATTTTTGCACAATTAAGTAACTTTGAGAAGGCTGCCCAACTGGAGGCTTTGTATATTTTTTCCTCATAGAAAAAAAAAAAAAAATAAGACTTTAAAAAGCCAATTTAAACTGCTCGATTTTTAGATATACTAAATAGTATGTTTAAATCGATCAAGTAAGCATAAAAATCAGTATATTATAATTTGCAAAAATTCAGGTGAATTATACATCTAATTTCCAAGAAAAAGTATTTTATTAAGTTTTAACGAAAAATTGATAGTTTTCGAGGAAAAAATTCATTAAAATATTTATTTAGCAAAAAATTTGGAAAATTCGAAAAATTCCATCACGTTTAAATCCTGACCCCTTTGACCTGGACCTCTAAAATTTTTTTTGTATATTTTGGGTATCAAATAGAACATTTTCACAGATTTTCGACGGATTCTATTTTTTTGTTAGGTGAGTTGACGTGAAACGTCCCATATATATATACATATGCAATAATATTTGAGTATAAATCGAAAAAAAGGGTGTGAAACATATTTTTTATGAAATAAATGAAAAAAAGTTATGTATATTTATATGTACAAACTTAATAAATATTTTTAAATATTACAAAATTATGAAACTATTAGCGTTTTTTTTAATATATTTTTACCCAAATAATGTAGATATTAGATAATATTTTAGTGTAAATAAAATAATAATAAAATGGAAAAAAATTTGGGTCAAACATACATTTTTAATGAAATAATTTTAAAAATGTTATGTATATTTATATATACACACTCTAAAAATATTTATAAATATTATAAAATTATCAAACTCAAAAATTATGAAGTCTTTAATCGAAATAAAAAAAAATAATAAAAAAAATGTTTGCTCGGGAATCGAACCTCCGAGCAAAAATTTCCGCGCCCGTCGCCTTGGTCGATCAAGCTACCGAGGCATCAGTAACTTAATACTAAGACGTAGCTTATGTTTATCGGCCCCCACCATTATTTTGTATTTATTCTTTAAAAAATATTTAAAGTCATTCAACATTCAATAATACTAATTGATTATTCTTTTCAAATGTTTTACATAACTGAAATGTAAATAATACAAAAAAAGGATGTTTTTTCAATATATTACATTTATTAAATATTATATTCAACAATAAACATTAAATAAATTTTTAATTACATTTTTAAATAAGTTTTATTAATAATTTTATTAATTTTATACATTTTATAATTTTTTACAATTTTTTTCGAAGTTTAAAAATAAATGAGTATAATTTTCATTTATTTTTAGTTCTTTTGAACAGCGCGCGCAAGTCTCGGCGAATAAGCGGCAAGCGTGAACTACGCATGACCAACTTGTCCGCACGAGATAGCCACACTGGACTGACATAGATATGCTAATGTTCATCGATAGAGGTATAAGAGGAGGGATCAGCCAGTGCTGCAATCGATACGTCAAGGCAAATAATAAGTATATGGACGATTACAATCCTGAAGAGGAAGATGAGTATCTCATTTACTTTGATGCCAACAATCTCTATGGATGGGCAATGACGCAGCACTTACCAACTGGAGATTTTAAATGGCTTCACGTCAATGACGATACAGTATTTAATTACAACGTTCCAGATGATTCAAGCGTCGGTTTTATTTACGAAGTCAACTTGGAATATCCGCCTAGTATTCATGATGCTCATAAAGATTTACCTTTATGTCCGGAACATACGGCACTACGTGGTGATAAACAAAAGAAGTTATTAACAATGCTTGACAGTAAGGAGCGATATGTCATTCACTATCTTGCATTGAAGCAAGCGATCAAGCATGGAGTTGTCGTGAAAAAAGTACATAGAGATCTTCAGTTTCAACAGAGTCCATGATTAAAGCCTTACGTCGACTTGACGGAGAAAAGGAAGCAGTCCAAGAATGAATTCGAGAAGCTCTTTTTCAAATTGATGATCAATGTAGTCTATGGTAAGGCAATGGAGAACGAACGGGAGAGAGTCGACGTTAAGCTAGTAAATAAATAGAGTGGTCATTACGAAGCAGAAGCACTCATCGCGAGTCCAAACTTTCACAGCAGAACAATTTTCGACGAAAACCTTGTGATAGTATAATTAGTTCGCACACAGATAACGGGGAAGAAGCCTATATACTTTGGACTCAGTGTGCTGGATATCTCCAAGACTTTCATTTATGATTTTCATTATTCATATATGAGAGAACGTGTTGGTGACAAATGTAAACTGCTGTACACAGACACGGATAGCCTTATATATGAAATACGTGATGTGAACGTATAAGAGATGATGGAAAGAGACATTGACAAGTTCGATACATCGGACTATCCAGTCAATAATCAGTTTGGACGTCCCACCGTTAACAAGAAGGTGATCGGTCTCATGAAAGATAAGTGTGGAGGCAATGTAATGACAGAATTCATTGGATTACGCAGCAAAATGTATGTGGTCTGCATACAGAATAGGAACTCTATCAAGGATGCTAAGGGGGTTAAAACAGCTGTTGTTAAAACACGCATCAATTTCAAGGATTATCGCAACCGTATCTTCGATAAGTCCATCATAAGAAGCATTCAAAATGATATTCGCTCCAGCCACCATGTTGTACATACGCAGCAGCAATCGAAAATTGCTTGAAGCCCGCAGGACAACAAACGTCATTTATTAGCTGATACAACTGATGCGTTGCCATCGGGTGATTAACATGTTCTAGACGAACCAGAAGTGTTGGCAATTGCTGAAGAGTGGGAGGTAGAAGAGGTGAGAGTAGCTCCAGAGAGGGAAGACGTACTACATAAGAAGCTCCACAACGGCAACAAGCACATTCGTTTAGTCGACGAGCCAGAGAACAGAGAGCCTCTCAGCAAGAAACCAAGGATCGAAGAAGCATCGTCTTAAGTAAGTATTTAGAAAATATCTCTTAAATATATTATATCGGTATAATAAATCATTATTTTTCTTTCAGAATGGACTTTAACGCTTTAAATAAAATCTGCGCAAACACCTTTCTTCCAAAGAAGAATTTATTGGAATTGGAGAATGGAAAGAATTATATAATCATGGAGCTGAGACAAGTCAAGACCAAATTTGGCCTAAGGATTATAGTCACCATCAAACAGGAATTTCAAGTTCTCCCACCCAACCGAGTATCCAAGGCATTGGAGAAAAATAAAAGCTTATTCGAAGAGATGACAGCTACAACCAATAAATATCAATTATTTATGTTATATCTTAGCGATAATAAGTTTGAATTCAATTAATTGTTTATTGTAAATAAAAAAAAAATAAAGAGAAAGTCAACAGAGAGGAAAAGGAGTCATGGGTTAGTCCTATATAGTTAATTCGTTCAATATATAAGACTAACAAGTGACGATTCTATTGGTCGTTCCTCACAAGTGTGGGCGAAGCTGGGGGCTCATACCACTTTCTCTTTATTTATTTTTTAAACATCAAACTTATTAATCCAGCTATTGTGAGAAGCATTAAAACCAAGCCTTTCTACATAAACTTGATTACCTCGTTTCTTCAAGACTATTTCTACAAGATATACATCGGGATACATTACTTTTTGGAGTTCCTGCTCATAGAAGCCACCAATGATAGGCTGATCGTGATAATCTTTGAGATGATAAGTCACTGGATTAGTTGCTGCCACTTTATTTATAGTAAATATCTCTGTAGACCAGTTGGGTGTATATCCCTTCTCAAATAATTGTTTCACGTTACTAACTCTAACTTTATCACTAACTTTGAACTTTGGCTTTTTAGTTGGAATAATTTTTTTATCAAAGCGATTGAGAATTTCTGCTTCGTTGGTAGCTGTAACTTTGTTGGGCTTTATACCGATAGTTCGATGTTTTCTATTATTGTAAGTTATTATTAGCTTAGGTAAAATATCAAGCCATTTATAGTTTCCACGTGAACTAAACTCTACTCACATCTTGTTATTCAGTGTAAGATTGAAACGTTCACAAATGGATGCTTTAAGATTGCTGTACGTAGAGTATAGATTAATTTTGTATCTTCCCATAAGACTTTGAAAATTCGTATTATAGAACTCTTTGCCTTTATCTATTTGTAAATTCTTTGGTACTCATAGATTTCATAGCATCAGCGACATCTTGTCCAGTTTTTCGTTTAACAGAGACTGCCCACGCATACTTTGAAAATACATCTATTACGGTAAGCATATATTTAAATCCTTTATTCTCTTCGGAATAAGATTGCATTTCAACTAGATTCGCTTGCTATGTCTCGTCCAAACCTCGCACATCGAACTTTCGACGCAGATAATTACGACGCGCTGGCTTGTGAAGCTCTTCTACTACTCTTTGACGTTGTTCCATTGATGGTTATCGATTGACTGTTTTGTACTAACAGTGATAACGCTTCTTTTATAGTCTTGATTCTGACCTCACTTTGTGCAAATTTCTTATCCAGCTCGCCTCTACGCATCTCTACAATTTTATCTAGGTTATTAAGATTACTTCTGAAACTAGATATTAAATCTAATAATCCTTGAACTTCAAAACGTACGAAACGTTGTAGAGTATCTAAATTTACAACTTCATGGAGTTGATTAGGTAATGCGAAATTACAAAGTCTCTTATTCTCCAAGTCATACTGACCATCAGATGTGATTTCATATCCAACGCCTGGAGGACCACGACGGCCCTCGTTTCGTTTAAGATCACGTCCAAATACGTCAGCACTCATCTTGATAATGTTCAAGTATTCGCTTGTGTCTCAGTATATATAGCCAGCTTCTCGCAGTTCTTCGGTGATTGAATGAATTTCGTTTGTATGACTAGGGTATCCAGCTTCGCTCTCAGCTATGAGTAATCGTAATCGATCGACAAGATAATTGGTATTATCCCAATAGACGTAACCTATCAACATATCTTTCTAGCAACTTTGTATCGAGGTAATAGTCCACCGCTTTAAACATAGAAACGTTTAAACATAGAAGCAATGATGTTATCAAATTTCTTGCTTCTGTGAGCACGAATCTGTTTATCGTTTCTGTAACGTCTCTTGTGAGCACTAGTAACTTTAAGAATTTTCGATAGTTTTGCATATTACTTGCTTGTAAATTAGCTAAATGACTAGCTCGAGGTGACCCAGGAATCAATCTTCTTGACAAGGCTTGTAAAGAGCACGATATAGCTTATTCGCGAAACCGCGAGAATATGGAAGCAAGAAACGCTGCAGACAAAGTGTTGGCAGAAAAAGCTTGGTAGCAAGCGAAATCAAAGGACGCATCAATAGGAGAAAAAGCAGCAGCTTTTACTATTAGTAAAGCAATGAAACTAAAATCTAGATTGAGCATGGATATGAGAAAAAAGAAGGGAGCAGCCATTACATTCAGTAATGTAGTGAAAGCTGCCTCGAAATCAATAGTTCCCAACAAATGTTCTTGTAAAGTTATTTAATCAGCATTGAAGGGTGCACGTAGTGCCGTTGGAGCGGCAGGTGGTAAGGAAAACATTAAGATTCCACGCAAACTACCGATTCCAAAGAAAGTTGGAGGATTCTTACCATGTTTCATACCGCTATTTGCCGGTTTAAGTGCAGTTAGTGGTTTTGCAGGCGGTGCTGTTGGTATAGCTAAGGCAGTCAACGATTCAAAAGCCGCTAATTTGCAATCGGAGGAGATTAAAAAACATAATAAGAAAATGGAAGAAATAGCTCTTGGTAAAGGGGTTTATTCACAGCCAAGTAAAAGTGAACTCGGGCTTCATCTTAAGCCTTACCATGGTAAAGGTTTAAATAACAAGATTAACGAAGTAAGGTTGCCTGAGAGAGCTCTTACTGACGCTGACATCATAAAGTATGCAAAAATTTTTAATAATTCCAAACTTCCGAGGAGTATACATGCGAAATGCATTACCAAAGAGTGGTTCTCGTTATCGTGAATCAGCCATCGTTAATCTCGATAGCACAGATGGACCAGGAACTCATTTGGTAGCTTTTCGAAAACAAGGAAATAGCGTAGTCTACTTCAATAGTTTTGAAAATCTTTAGTCACCTTTAAATTTAATGTTGTACTTGAGTGTCGATGAAATCAAGTACAATCCGCAAAGATACCAAGACTTCAATACATTCAACTGCGGTCATCTTTGTCTAAAATTCGTAAGCGGAGCTCTTAGTATATAAAGACATAGGTGTGTGAATATTAACTTATTATAAGTTTAACAGTCATCATGAAAGAATTGTTGACGTAGAGTCTTTCAGATACGTCAACCGTACTTGAGGCAAAATATTTTGCACCTATTGAACTTTCTCCCGATAAAAATTATGTTCTTGGTTTAATTAATTTCATGATCTTTGATTCAATACCTAATATTGATGAGAAAAGCAATCTATTCTACGTTAGTAAAGAAGAAATTACTTTACCAACAGGTAGTTACGAGATCGAGGACATAAAAAATTATCTTAGCGAGACGCTCGCGAGCAAAAATATCTCAATCAATATAAAACCTAACTTTAATACTTTTTGCAGCGAAATCAAATGCAATCGTCCTATTGATTTTCGATCGAAAAACTCCATAAGACCTCTATTAGGGTTTGCTAAACGTCTTCTAGATGCAGATGTCACTCACAGTTTAGGATTACCAGTAGCTATCTTGATGGTCAATGCTCTACGAATAGAGTATGATATCACCTGCGGTGGGTATATAAACGGTCAACGTGTGCACACGATACACGAGTTCTTCCTAGCAGTACCGCCAGGATATAAAATCATCAAAGCTCCTTCACCGGTCATTTACCTTCCGATCGTCGTCAAGAGCATACACCGAGAAACTTTTTGGGGCGAGAGACCTCTGTAGTGTAGGGCCAGGCGCCTCTATAAAGTAAATGAGTCGTCCCGTCTTGAGCATAAAGGTCTGAGACCTTTGTCACCGAGGCCGTACGTTCATTACGTTCGGCTGATGTATACATGGATTCGGTTTTTCCCGGCTTTATGCCTTCAGTCTTCAAAATAAAGGTCTCAGACCTTTATACACAAGGCACGACGCCTCATTGAATCGCTCCATTAATAAAGGTGTCACACCTTAAGATTAACTAAGGTCTCTCACCTCAAAAAGTTTCTCCGTGTAGATCACATTCAAGTGCGCATAGTCGATCAAGACAGACAACTTGTTAATTTTCGAGGAGAAATTATTAGCATCAGATTACATCTTAAACAAGCGTAATGGGAATTGTATTTAATTCTAAAGTTGGAAAAGGCTATAAAAGCAGATCAAGATGGAGACCGACCATCAGTCGGCCAAGAGCAGACAAAGCGTTAACATGGCAAAACTAACAGGTTCTAAGGAGTCTCGGCCTTTGTTTCGTCCCTGGTGGAAAATAAATTGTTTTTTTTTTTTGTTGTTTACAGAAAAATGGAGGAAATACTAAGCATAAAGTCAGCTGTAAAGTATGACGAATCAATTGAGCATTGCGAGGTTCACGCTCATCAACCATACTCAGCATCCAACTTCAATAACAGCGATGAGATTCGTATACCCTGGTGAAAAAAATCAGGTGACAAGTCACCTGATTTATCAGGTGATTTATCATGCCAAAATATCATGTATCGATTTTGTTGGTTTTTACACGTTTTAAACCATGTTTAGTCAATTTAGAACAATTTTTGAAAAATTTTTAAAATTTTTGAACTTAGAAATTTTTTTGTGATTTAGTCAAAATTTTTTCTAAGACCAAATTATCTAAAAAATTTTCTAAGTTCAAAATTTTCCAAAATTTTCAAAAATTGTTCTAAATTGACTAAGCATGGTTTAAAATGAGTAAAGATCAACAAAATCGTTACATGATGTTTTGGCATGATAAATCACCTGATAAATCAGGTGATTTATCACCTGATTTTTTTTAATAGGGTAGCCATTCAACATCAAGATTTATGTCTTCTACCATCACGCAGTTCGCTACATATTTGAGGCAGACTAGTGAAAGCCGATGAAACTGCTGTAACTAATACTAAATTAGTCAACAACGCCATCTGTCACATGTTTGAGGAAATACGTTATGAGATCAACGCAGTAGAAATTGGTAAGTTTAAGAATGTAGGTTTGACTACTCTAATGAAAGGTTAGATCTCGCTCAATCCCAGTCAAAACTTGATTATTGGAAACGCAGGATGACTCGATGTCGAAGAAACACAGCAGTTGACTAGCAATGCAGGTTACTTCGATGTTCCAATTCCTCTAGCTATGATTCTCGGCTTCGCTGAAGATTATCGTAAAATTGTAATCAACGTGAAACATGAGCTCATTCTAACGAGATCGAAAAATGACTCAAACGCTATCGTATAGACAGCACCAGACCCTACCCGGGCCAACGCGTTTGAGAATTTCAAGATTGAATTGACTAGAATAGAATGGCTTATGCCTCACGTAGTAGTATCAAGTACATACAAGATTCAACTATTGAATCATGTTGAAAAGGATAAACTAATCCATATGAGTTTTCGCAGTTGGAAGCTGTACGAGTATTCACTACCTTGCACATCATCTATGCAAGTTCGGACCGCCAAAAATTCCAATCAGATGAAAAAGCCGCGATTCGTAATACTATGTTTTCAAACGAATCGAAAAAGTCGGAGAACTATCAACGCGAGTCGCTTCGATCATTGCAATATCAGTAATGTAAAGCTGTTTCTCAACTCTCAATACTATCCATATGGAGATCTAAATTTAGATATCCCTCATAATCAATATGTAATGCTGTACAATATGTACGCCAACTTTCAAAGTGCTTACTATCTTAAAGATATCGAGCCTATGCTAAAAAAGCAAAATTTCATAGAGTACTTACCTTAATCGTAATCGATTGTTCTAAAGAAAACGAATCGTTAGAGTGCCCCTGTGAACGTTCGACTGCAATTCGAATCGAGAGGTAATTTTCCAGCCGAAACTTTTGCTTACTGCTTAATCTTACACGATCGTGTAGTTCAGTATAGCGTCGCGAGCGGTAACGTACGAAAACTTGTGTGAGTGGTAGGATAATCATTATAAAAAGTTGACTCGTCAGTAAGTCTCTCATTCAGGATGGAGTACTTGGTAGATATGCAAGGCTTCAAACAGCCAGGCAATGACTACATTCTCAAAAAATTGGCTATAGTTCCTCTCAAAGATGATTCCGACTCTGTTGTACTCTTATTCGAGAAGCCTTATCCTTGGCGTCGACTATCGGATAAGTATAATAGAGAAAACATATGGTTAGAAAAGCATCACCATGGACTATCTTGGGATTCAGGAAATACTCCCTACACAGATGTAGTAAAATTACTCAGAGAGGCATTGCATGATGCTAAAGTCTTGGTTATGGGCACTATCAAGAAAACATGGTTAGAACGCTCCAAGTTTAAAGTTCATGATGTAGCAGAAATGGGTTTTCCACCGTTAGACAAGATCAAACTTGTCACGGTTTTTCCGCATCATAATGAAGCATACAGAGCTAGTTGCGCCCTTCACAACGTAAGACTCATAAAAAAATTCCTCACTGAGAGTATTTCCGAGAAAATGGAGTGTGATTAACCACAAATAGCAGGGGCTTTCTAATTTCACATTCATTTCAAAATGGGAAAAGCTTCAACAAGCATGGGAGAGGGCAACTCCTCAAATTCCTCAGATCAAAATTCAGATAAAAATTGTTCAGAGTATACACCCCTTCTTCGTATCAGATGAAAGGAAGATGTAAACTGAAAAGAACATGTAGATGAAAAATATTCTAGTATGAACCAATCATCATCCAAAACTCCCTCATCGAATAATAAATATAAAAAATTATAGTTACAATTCATATTATAATGTAAAAATTATAACATGAATTATGATATTTAAAATAGTAGATAGGCCCGTATCGCATACCGCTCTATCGCAGCGGGCTTTTTTATAAAAAATTATAATATGAAAATTATAATTGCATAGCGCTCATACTCGCGTGAAATCGCGCTCATATCCGCGTGAGCCAGGGATACCGGGCTTTCAGAATACCTATAAAATTTCTGGATCTGTAATCCAGAAGCAGCATAGCTTATCTACTACGGCACTTGAAGTAATTGTGATTAGGAAATACTGTGTATTAATATTCTATAAGAACACTGCGCGTACTTTTGGTATTTTAGTAACACCAAAAGTACAATTTTCATGTAAAAGATTATATTGAAGAAAATCGAGGGCAAAGTTTTTACAGCAAACAGATGCAGATATATATGCAGATGACATATACATAGTTTTTACTAAAGTTACATACAGTGAATTTCAGTGAATATTCGCAGACTGTTCTTAATAATTTACTAGCAAAATTTACCTCGCTCCTAACGTCACTTGGTTGCATTTTCATATGTTATATTATTATATATATAAATTTGCTAATTTCCTTGACAATAGCATTTCAATATAAAATATGTTTTTTTTCCGAACTTTAAAAATTGAAGTGTAATTTTCACCTGAAAATAACACTTACATTAAAAATAGTCAAACAGCTACCTAAAGAGGGGCACGTGTACCAGGGTAGGCTTACACTGTTGTTTTTACCATATTCATTATGCTCAGAAAATTTGAGAATGATCGAAAGAATGGTACATTTTTTATAGCTCAAGAAACACACGTAGAAAAATATAAAAGAAGTATCATTTTTGACGTATCAAATTATGTACCGTAAGTACCAATTTTCTAATCGATACCAAAATTTAATTACATATTCCACTACAAGAAATGAGTAATTTAAGCCCTTATTAAAGTGTGTGCCACTCCAGAAACTTGTATTATAGACTTTTCAATTGTTGTCAGGTCGACCTCTCAAAATTAAAAAGTTCCAGAGATATCCTCATATATTTATAGACAAAGATTAACCAACTAATACGCACACAGGAACATACAGACACAGTGGCAAGAATACAAAATGACACACTTTTTAACTGACGTGAACACTTTCACTAATACACATACACACGATATATACGCACAAACATACACTCACATACATACAACGCATACCATACATACACATAACACTCACTCATACACACTCACATAATACATAGACAAACAAATACACATCTCCTAATATAACATATACATACACAAATTCACACAAATACACACATACTAACATAATATATACACATACAAATACACACATATACACGCGTGCACGTACACACACATATACCAACTTATACGCAATTTACTAACATAAACTTCTTCATTGCTATGAACATATACTTACGGATACCCACAAACACACCAATACATAAAAACATACCCATACGTGATAATAATACAGTACAACTTACTTTTTAGCTGACACAAACATACACATACACGTCCACGCTTCAACAGATATACACACACACACACACACATACATCTATACATAAATGATCGTATGCGCGCACAGCACAAATACACATATTTATACCAATACAAAAAAACACCATAACATTTACGTACACCAATTTGTATCACACACACACACACACACACACACACACACACACACACACACACACACACACACACACACACACACACACACACACACACACACACACACACACACACACACACACACACACACACACACACACACACCTATGACCCATTAACACTCTAATTATAATTCAATTTTGTTCAATATTATAATGTTAAAACGTAATATTAATAAATTGAATTATGTGGAAACGGATATTAATCACAATGGATGATGTATTTTTAAAATGTCTGAATCAAAATGAAAAAAACTATTCTTATTTAATATATGAAATGATAATTAACTGTTGACAATCACTTTACACAAATACATATTTGATCATATATATTTATGTAGGTATTTGTATTTAAACAGAATGTTAAATGACAAAAATTTGATTTTAAATTTTATAATAATTAAGAGTTTATTCTGGAGTGAACTCATAAAATTTTATCCCATGTTAAATTTTTAAGACATAAAAAGCAGTCAAGGCCGAGAGTTTACACTTCTTATCGCTCAACGCAGCATATTCTCCCCCGCTCTATCTCTCTCTCTCTCTCTCTCTCTCTCTCTCTCTCTCTCTCTCTCTCTCTCTCTCTCTCTCTCTCTCTCTCTCTCTCTCTCTCTCTCTCTCTCTCTCTCTCTCTCTCTCTCTCTCTCTCTCTCTCTCTCTCTCTCTCTCTCTCTCTCTCTCTCTCTCTCTTTCTCTCTCTCTCTCTCTCTGCTATACGTAACTAAGAATGTAGAAAACCTGGGAGAGTAAAACTTCATGCGCAACGATGGAAGAGGAACGGAGAAAAAAGGAGTTTTTCTTTCTCTTATTGTTTCCATTCTTGACCGTTGACGCTGTTTCAAGTACAACAGCATTGATGTGATAGCTTGAAGAATTTGATGTGCGTGGACTTTGTCCAAGAGGCAGTGCGACGACGCTTAGGCCGCGGGGCCTAAGTGACTTTATATTTTATTTTAATAGAAATTTCTAACTTTAAACTTAGAAAAATTTTAACATTTTTTTGAAATTTTATTTAAAGAATAAATCATTTCATTTTGCACATTTTCTTGCTAAAAATATAAAACTAATAACAAGTTTATTTTCGTTTAAAAACTTTTATGGTATTTTACTTTTATTGATTTTTGCGTGTTTTTATGAAATTTTGCCATTATATGTCAAATATCAGAGATCTTTGGAAATTAAAGTGATAAACATTTTTCTTTATTTTATTTGCTAAATTGAATTAACTTTCGTTGTTAAAACGTAACGACGCCGTGCAAATATAATAAGGTGAACTGTACTCGAACGAGTAGTCTGCAAAGCAACAGGAGGAAGCATAAGTCCGCCGACTCATTGGAATGCCGGCAATGCTGCCCGCGCTGGCCAGCGGATCATAGAAAGTTTTCTGTACAGATAAGTGTTGATACTAAGATTAATGAATATATATGTATTTAATATGCAATAATCAAGCATGTAAATTAACGTAACTTGAACAACAAATTTAAATTATGGTCTTATCTAAATGCATATCATCAACAAAATTTGAATGAGTAAAAATAAATTGCAAGCTGTTATGATAATCGGGTTCTTTTTGCTAAAGAAACGCATATGATGTGCATAAGATTACAAAAATTACCGAAAGAGACAGCTGGAATGTAGTATTGAGAGAATAAATAAGGGTGGCATTCGATTTCATTCTGTCTAAGAGCATTCACTTTTGGTTTTATAGAAAAGATCTATTCCTTAAACATGTTTTAAATTTTTTTTAAGTTGGCATGCAATAGTTCAGTATGCAGCATAGGGAAAAATACATATATAGTAGTTAAAATTTTAAATAATAACATATTAAACTGAAATTTTACATTAAAAATTTTATTAAATGTGTCTGTATTAATAGAAAAAATTTAAGTTCCAAATAAGAAAAATAATGTTTTTCTTTTAATTTATTTGGTTTTCTTTTATGCATGTATATTGTTGAAAAAAAAATATAATAATTTAACAATACATGTCAAAAATTGTATGTACACAAAAATATTATTGTATGTGTTTGATTTTATATGTAAAGACAAATTTCTTTTTTCTTTCATAACGAAAAAGTGTCAAATCTCTGTTTTCCCTTATCATATCTTGTATTTTGAAGCCATAGTAAAATTTAAGATTTAACTAAAAATGAGCAGGAATGGTTATTGTTAAGTTAGTTTTGATTTTTGTCATACTATAAAAAACATCCAGTATAACACAAAATTTTATTATCATTATATTTAAACTTTTGAATATTATAGAAATACGCAGCAATAAGTTAATATTAAATTTGCAGTGCCACTTTTGTTTACAAAGAATATAACATAAAGGTATATAATATAAAGATTGAAAATCATTATTGCATTGAATTTGTATTATTTTTTGGGTCAAAATATATAAATAAAAAAAACGGCCAGATTTTGCAGAGATTAAACCCCTCTGAAAAATTAGCCGTTACACTTGGCGCTCAACAGGTGGGGCCAACGGTAGGGTTTTTTGTTGTTAAAAATAAAAAACTTGCTGGTTTTGCAAAAAAAAAAAAAAATTGATTTGCAATACGAGCGGACCTGTAGAGGTTTGCCGTTGCGCACTGCGACCCGTCGGATGAGAGAAAAGTGCAATAGTGAAAAAAAAAGTGAAGTGGAAAAGTGTTTAAAATAAAAATAAAAAAATAAAAGTTTTGAAAATAAAACGGTCAGAAAATTCTAAAATTTGATATCACAAATAAGTAAAAGCGGTAAATTGAAAAAAAAATTTTTTTAATTAAAAACCATTGATATGAAAAAGTACAAGTTTTAGTACAGCGACGAGAGTTAATATATATATATAAAATAATAAGTGTGCAACTTAACCAGAAGTTGAAGGAGAAACAAATTTAATCCAGTGGTTTAAAGAACATTTTTAATACATATACAAAAAAAACCTTCAATCAATACAAGAAAGTATTTACGAAACAATAATATAAAAAAAAATGGTTGAATATTTTTCGTAATGAGTATTCAAGTTATTAAACTATTTTGAATAATTGATAGTAAATATATATAAGAATTTTGTAAAGTATGATTTTGCGAACAATGATTTTGTGTTGGAATTTTTACTAGAGTTGACTGCTATTTTGGATAAAAGTAAAAGTATTGCTAAAACGCGCTGAATAGTTTAGAACTTTCAAAATATAAAAAAATATATAAAAAGAATAATATAGAAAACGAAAGAAAACAAAAACCCAACAACATTCTTTGGCGAAATTTTCTGCGTTTTTACAAACAAGGAGATTTCTTCGAAAATGGAACTATACTAATCATGCATTGTTATAAACATAAAAAAAAACTGCAATGTTTTTATATTTGAAAAACCAAAAAGAATGATTTAAAAATTTGATTCAAAGTGTATTAAAAATATTTTTTTTCTCTTTTAAGATTTAAAGAAAAATGTATGATTTTTCAAAAATTTAAACAAATTAAATTGTAATATCAACTAAATTATCAAAATTTTTGATACATCAATTTTCAGTAAACAAAATATATACATAGCAATATTTCTATCAATTTTTCAAAAGCATTGAAGTTTCGTTATGTAAAGTTTTTCTCAAAAGAAGTAAATTTTTTAATTCAACAAAATAGCAAAAAAAATAATCTTGATTTTAACAAGGAGTGCAGCAATACGTACTTGCATTACTTCAAAAGAAAAATAACTAGAAGAGGAAAATTTCTTTAGTTTGAATTACAGTGAAGTATGGAAAAAAAAATTTTTGGAAATAAAACATATATTAGACGATCGTAATTTTCGAAGTTTTCTCAATCGTTCGAACAAGCGAAAACAGATTTTTATTACATAAAAATAAAGGAACAAAGTTTCTACAAAAATGCTCCGAAAAAGTTTTATAGCCAAATCTTCTTCCTCTAAAATAAATAAACCTTTGTAGTTGATCATAAAGACTTTTTTTTTAACAGAACCATTCTTTTATTAATATCTTAAACAGGTGTATAACATATAACAAATATTTTCACCACAGTTAAGAAACATATTTTCATTAAATTTTGACTAGGCCACTCGCTCTATAAAAACCTAAGTTTTTCTCGTGACAATAGTATAAAACAGACATAAAATATAATTTTATAAAATAAACCGTACATTTATTTCATGATAACTTCCATTATCAATAATATATGATCAATCATTTTTAAAATTTGAAACTGGCTTCATAAAATAACCTAGATAAAGAAATTTGTAAAACAATTTTTTTGTATTAATTTGTCTTATGTTAATATCAAAAGTTAATTTCCAAAATTGAGTATGACTTGAATTACATGTTTCTGATAATTTATGTGTGAAAAAGAAAATATACAAAGAAAAGAAATCGTTATAAAAATCTCATTTTTAATTTTTATAGTAAATTGAAAAGTGTTCATTTAAATGAACAGTGTAGTTAAAATAAAACAAATTATGAAATAGAAAAGCAAATTAATAACTTTTAAACCGCATACAATCATGATTTAGAAAATCGCGGAAAATTTTTTTTTGTATTTTCGTTAGTTTTTTTTTTTAAATCGAAAAAAAACCCATTAACAAGTATGAGAAATGGTTAAAAAAAAAAAAAAAAAACTGAAACAATGAATAAAAAATAAAATTAAAAATTGCACAATTAAAAATCTATCTATATCGTTTAAAATAAATTGCAATATTAAAACTTTGCAAATTTTTTATAAACTAAAGAAAGAAAAAGAAAACATATTAAATATAACTGTAATCAGAACTTAAATTTTCGTTCTCAGAGTTTGAAAAATAAAAGCATAGAATTTCCATTTGTAAGAATTTTTTTGTTTTAATAAGTGTTAAAGGAAAGAAAAAAATAAAAATATCCAATGGCGTGATATAAAACACCAAAAGTCACATTCACTAAAGTATTCACATGCAGCGTCAACAAAAAAAAATTGATATTTTTACGATCGCATAAAATAATACTTTCTCTAAAGAAAAATTCCATTTGAAACTCAATTCAAAATTATTATTCATTTTTATTTGCTAAATTTTTTTTAACTTGAAAATAATGTAGAAATGAAATTAATTTTCAATTATGTTAATAAAATATTAACATTTAACTTAAAAGATAGGAAGATTGATGAGAGAAACAGAATAAAAACAAGGAACAGAGACATTGTCGTTTGCATTAAGGAAACTAAGGAGGAATACACGTTTGATTATTGTCTCAATATAACAAAATATTACATATGAGTACATGGTGATGTTGAGCATGTATAAAAGTCAAAAGAAAAAATAGTAGTAAATTAATAAATCAATTATAAATACAACGATGCTTTTGATAAATATTAAAAATTTTAAAGAAATTTGGAAGAATTTGTTTCTTTCAGACAAAAGATTATACAAGCACCATAAAAATTTATTTAATTATAATATAAATGTTATTATAAATATTATACTAACAAATTGTTAGTACCATGATATATTCAGTTCTGCAAATAACCGAACTATTTATTTCAAATATATAATTTTATTTTTCTCAATATATATATATTCGCGAAGCAGTCAGCGAGAAAAATCATTTTCTTATTGAAAATTAAGATAATTTTACTCAGATGTATACTAAATAATTCGCGAAATAGGAAAACTTTAAAAATTTATTTATGGAAACATAAATAAAATACGTGTAACAATCTTGTTAAAAATGAAGTTTTTAAAGTCACAAATCTAAAAAAAAATTTACCATTGGTAACCAGTTACCAACAAGCATCGGTAAGTTACCGACTAGGTAGTTACCATAAGTCACGCGACGGGTGATAACAATATGCATTCGGATGGTAATTGATGTATATGCAGTCGATAACTAAAGCAAATGAATTTAATTTAAGAAATTTTAAACGTTTTAAAAATTTTTTCTGTATTCTTTAAAAATTAATTCAAGCAAAGAGTAGATACAATCTCAATTTAAAAATTTATATATTTAAATTCGAATTAATTTTTTTTTCAAACAATAATAAATTAATAACAACATAACAATTGTTGAATAATATTAAAAATAGTCAAAATTCTTGCAAATTCAAACGTTGAAAATAGGATTTTATACATATTCAGCTTCGTAAAAATCTTTTTAGTTTTAAATCCAACTAGAGACAAACTCAGATCATAAAATCAAATTCATAGCACAATTGCGATAAACATTTGTTTTTTTTTTTTTTTTTTTAAATAAAATTTTCTTCCAAGCCTAAAGTCAATTTACAATTTTTTTCATAATTTTGCATATAATTAAATTTTAAACAAAAAAGTCATATGATAGTCATTACTGCATATTTACCTTTCATCGTAGCTGTGCACTGATAATAAATAATAATTCAAGGAAAATTCATTGTTAGTAAAATCCAAAAATTCAAGATAGTCATTCATTTACAATTGGATAGAATTATTTTTTTAAGAAAAATGTGTTCCCAAATAGTTCATTTCTAATAAACATTTCCGCATTTTTCATCATTTTTGAACATTTAATTGTCTGTGTAAATTACAAGGAAAATAATTTTAGTTTATCATCAGCAAAGATAAATCTAATATAATGTTTCACACAAATCATACCGGTAACCTAACATATGTTCAGTTAATTATTGATTTTCTCCCAGTTAAAAAATAGGATCCTTAACAGTACATAGACAACCTGCTCATTTTATTGATTACTAATATTATTTTTTATTTCTATTTTTTCAGAATTCACCATTTCTAAAACTAATTTATCTTTTAAACATAAGTTTCAATTTTTCAAATAATTTCACGAATATCATTAAATTTTAAACGAATATATGTTTAAGGAAAAATTCTTTTTTGAGAATTAAACAAAGGGTCTAGCCGGGTAAGATAAGTGAATTGGCCCCAGAAGCAGAGAGAAAAACTGATATAGCCATTATATTCTATATAAAAAAATATACCTCAATACAAATTTTCAGCCTTCTAAACCTAAACCTAACCTCAAAAACGCTATTTTTCATTTTTTGAGTCTCTTAGCTCTATCTCCGTCAATATTTAAGCTAGAATACTCTTTTTTTTTTTTTTAATTTAGGTTTTTTGAAGCCGTATAAATTAGTCTCCGATGATTTTTTTGTAGATGCAAAATTCAAATTTCTAGAGACGTTTGAAAATTTTTTCTTGAGATATTTCGAAAACTAAGATAGACGACATATTATTCTTTGGAAAAAATATATAATATTTATTTATGCACCAAAAGTATGTAAAAATTTTTTCAGATCTTTAAAAGTGGTGGAACAACGTCAAAAAGGAAAAAAACCGTTTTTTTGCGTATTTTTGCCTATACACGGCCTAGCCCTCGTATCTTACACTTCCGTTTGCAATATTTTTGAGTGAAATTTTATTTTTTGAGACACTCTGGGCTGTAATATATCGAGATTAACTCGGAATTTTCCAATTTTCACGTTAAGGCGCTCCTAGAGACCTTAAAAACCCATTATACTAATAAAAAAAATGTCCCGCCAGGTGAAACTCGTATCATAATCCATAAAACTATGCATATATTCTTCTATTCAGTATATCTAAATATATATAATTCAATACTATAAACAGGAATATACAGATATACTGAATGTATTGTTTCGGATTATCACTCAAACACGACCTAACGGGAGCAATCATCCTAATTCTTCCCAGTACGCCCGAACTCATGTGTACTGCATTTCTATTTACAGAAACAGGATTCGCAGGAGCTTTAACCACCTATTTGCTGAAAAAATTATTCGATCACTTGTTTCAAGGCAATGGATGTCTAATTTTAAGATTAATTAATCATTAAAACTATCATTTAAATATTTACAATACCTGAGATAAAAAATCTTTGCTTGAGAAAAATTAATTTAATTTGATAATTAAATTAATTTTTCTCATGCAAGGATCTTTTATCTGAGGTATTGCAAATATTTGAATGATTTCTTTATTTTTCATCTATAACTTTAACTTGCTTATAATAAAAATAATTAACCATCTATATTATTCTATTTTTGATTACTAAACTCATTTGATTATTGAATAAAAAAGTATTGATTCAAAGAAAATTCTTTTTTGTTACGTAATCAAAAAGGTTTATAAAATCAGTTACATTTATTGTTATCTAAAAATATGTAAGAAATACAATTTTTTGGTTATAATATATATATTTATACATACACATACATTAAAATATGTATAATTATAATATAATTCAGTTTAGTTAATTTTGATTATAAATAAAATTTTGGAATATATTTTCTTTTGTTCGACCATTAGATTACTATCAACAAAGTTGTAGGACATTGTAACCAAACACTTTAAGGCTTTTTATAGGCTCCGCTAATTGGTCATCTGGATACATTGATACAACACTTACAATCTAATACTTGATTTCTTCGCTATAGCAGTGGACCATTGACCACTGCTCTAAGGTAATAAACGTTGGAATGATTTTCTGAGTTTATATTCATTTTATTTAGGTACAGGTATAAGATTGTAAAGGGGTCCGTAAAAAATAATAATAAAACTAATTATCTAGGTGGATCTATTATTATTCTTTAATATTTTAATATCTATTTATATTTTTACATTTTTTTTTTATTAACGAGAGGATATTTTTTTGTACAATGTTAAAGAAGATCTGACAGTCGTAACAAGTTGCAGTTTTTTATATCTACTTTACATGTAGATAGTAATGACTGTAACTACCTTGCCTCTCAACAAATTATATATATGAGAAACTTACATTTGAATATTGTAAGTCATAACTATCATTAAATTAAAAGTGAAAATTCTTATGTAAATACTTGACTAAGAAGAAAATCAGTTATAATTATTTTTATCTAAATATACAGTAGATATTAAAAAATAAAAGTCCTTGCAACTATCAGATCTTTTGTTATGTCATGTAAAGAAATATACTTCCATAAGTAAAGAAGCACGTATAAGATTAAAGATACATATTAAAACAAACAAAGAATATCAATATCTACCTAGATAATAGGTCTCATCATAATTTTTGTATAAAACTCAATAGAGTTTTGTATTGAAATCTTACTCATTCTCATAAAATATAATAGATATGATAAAATGTAACCATTGTCATAATAAATTTCAAAGATTCTGCTTGAATAAAGATTTTTTCTGGTAAATGCTTATTTAGTAAGTAATATTTACAACAACTTTTTAATAAAAATTAACAGAAACAAAATTCTATAATAATTTAATTTACTATAATATTTACAATCTAGTTCATTAGCTTTTCTTTGCACTATAAAAATGAATCAAAAGTCCAAAAATGGTATCAAAATAATATAGGCTACAATGCAAATGATAGTTTTAAACAAAAATTGCGTTTAAGTCTTCCGATAGATCAACATACAAAAATATTTCAGATACTTCTATATAATTTTTATACATTTTTTCATAGTTTAAAATGCATATTACATACAAACAAACACATTCACAAATATAATATAAATTATTTTAATTAAGATTGTATACATGAAGGTTATTTTATAATTTTTTTTTGTGTGTAATTCAATATTTATAATCCTACAAAACATAAAATATACAGAATATCAACTTATGAAATAAGTAACCAAATATCACTTGACAACAAATTGCCAATAATCAAGTCTAATTTGTAGTTGTTCTAGTTTGATTAGTCTTATGGCAAGTCTAATTTATTCACTAATTGGAATTACACGTGCAAGATATAACATGAATACTAGAGAAAACAAACTATTTGTTGTTGCTATGGACCATGGAGACTAAAAATAGAAGACCTATGTACTAACTAGGAGAGTATCAGACCTCCGGATCACGGATTTTGCTCAAACTTTGTGATAAGTTTTAAGATGTCAAAATATGAAAGGAAACAGAATTTTAGACCCCAACGCTCAATATTTCCCTAGTTACAGGCAATTAAAGAATATCACTAAAAAAGTTACTAGATTTTCAAACGCATATAGTTCCTTAGCATTGATAGCTAGAAGCTTATACCTTTTTTTAAATGAAAGCTAAGCTCAAATCCTTTCGAAATAGTAGTTATAGCATGTCAAAATATTATTTTTTCCCAAAGTTATAGCGTAATAAACATTAGACCCAATTTCAGCTTTTGTTATTAATTAATGTTTTAAAAAGTAAAATCAGGCTCAATGTTTATCACGCTATAACCTTAGGAAAAAATAATATTTTGACATGCTATAACTACTATTTCCTAAGGATTTGAGCTCAGCTTTCATTTAAAAAAAGTTTCAACCTTCTGGCTATTAATGCTAAGGAACTATGTGCGTTTGAAAATCTAGTAACTTTTTTAGTGATTTTCTCTAATTGCCTGTAACTAGGGAAATATTGAGCGTTGGGATCTAAAATTTTGTTTCCTTTCATATTTTGACATCTGAAAACTTATCCTAAAGTTTGAGCAAAATCCGTGATCCGGAGGTCTGATACTCTCCTAGTAAGTAGAATCCATCAATAGTTACGCCTGGAGCTGCCAATAAAGACAGACATAGATCGTATAGACAAAGTGAAGCTCCCTGATTAAGGCTCGAATTAATAGTCGTGACTTGAGTATTGAGTATCACTTGGAATTTAAGTATCGTTACTTGAGTATAAGCTGTTACTTTAATTGAGTATGACATCTTTACCGACGACTATCATATCTGTGTGCTTTTATATTTCATATAAAAAAATGAAGTAACAGCTGATACTCAAGTAACGATACTCAAGTTTCAAGTTGTACTTAATTTTCATCGTACCTACTTATTATGCATGATTCGATATAATAATATATGCTTTCTGAAATTCTACATACAGGGTGAAATTTCCATCTTTTAAATGGCATAAAAATGATGAAATTCCATTAATTCCAAAACAAAAAATAATTTGAATAATTAAAGTATATAAAATTAATAGTATCAATTAATTTTTTAAATTATAAAGTATTAACTTTATAATACTTTTGGGTGGACTATTAGCACGATGGATGTAAACATTTTGCTGATCACACCCTGGAAGGGCGCTCTAAATTACCATGTCGTGCACTTTAAAGATAACAAGTATCTTTAAAAGATAGCAATAAAATAATATCTGATATAAGTATTATTTCAATAAAAAAAACTTATTCTAAACTAGATTTGTGCAGCTACCAGCTGATTCATCCTATATCTACTATCTGTTTCTGTAAATAGAAATGCAGTACACATGAGTTCAGGCGTATTGGGAAGAATTAGGGTGATTGCTCCCGTTAGGTCGTGTTTGAGTGATAATCCGAAACAATACATTCAGTATATCTGTATATTCCTGTTTATAGTATTGAATTATATATATTTAGATATACTGAATAGAAGAATATATGCATAGTTTTATGGATTATGATACGAGTTTCACCTGGAGGGACATTTTTTTTAATTAGTATAATGGGTTTTTAAGGTCTCTGGGAGCGCCTTAACGTGAAAATTGGAAAATTCGGAGTTAATCTCGATATATTACAGCCCAGAGTGTCTCAAAAAATAAAATTTCACTCAAAAATATTGCAAACGGAAGTATAAGATACGAGGGCTAGGCCGTGTGTAGGCAAAAATACGCAAAAAAACGGTTTTTTTCCTTTTTGACGTTGTTCCACCACTTTTAAAGATCTGAAAAAATTTTTACATACTTTTGGTGCATAAATAAATATTATATATTTTTTCCAAAGAATAATATGTCGTCTATCTTAGTTTTCGAAATATCTCAAGAAAAAATTTTCAAACGTCTCTAGAAATTTGAATTTTGCACCTACAAAAAAATCATCGGAGACTAATTTATAGGGCTTCAAAAAACCTAAATTAAAAAAAAAGAGTATTCTAGCTTAAAAATTGACGGAGATAGAGCTAAGAGACTTAAAAAATGAAAAATTGCGTTTTTGAGGTTAGGTTTAGGTTTAGAAGGCTGAAAATTTGTATAGAGGTATATTTTTTTATATAGAATATAATGGCTATATCAGTTTTTCTCTCTGCTTCTGGGGCCAATTCACCTATCTTACCCGGCTAGACCCTTTAGGTCTATAGATCATAGGATATCATTCATAATAATGAAATAAAATTAAAAAAAAAAATGTTGTTAAAACTTTTATGCGAAAATCTATAAAAATATCGAATAACAGAAATAAATAAGATCATTTCATTTAGCAAACAATAAGCATAATTTTGCTATTTTACAACCTGGCGTAATCAAATTCAATTACAAACAAAATTCCCTTAAATATTTTCTCATAAACTGCAACATGTTTACTTGTGAAAATATAAAACCATCCGGTGATATATAACAACTAATAAATTTAATGAATTGAAATTGAAATAACAAAAATTTGCAACTAGTGCTGAATCTTCAAATATACTTGATACTGAAATTTGTAATATGATACCAATCAAATATGAGTTTAAGTTTTCTTGCTGACAAATTTCTCGTAAAAATCCGATAGTTGACACTCGATAGTGGTATATAAAAATAATCAAATTTCAAAAATTTTAGCTACATTATTATCAAATTAAATTAAGCATTCCCACCAATTATGCTGACTGCCTTTTTCGTGCGTGTATTCTATATAAAACATGTAACATTAATATAGTCATGGATGAACTAACAAATTGTTAGTACACCCATATAGGTAAACATATATATAACTATTTACGGCGAGATAACACATTTGACAAAGTTTTAGAGTTTTGTCAACCCATAAGTATAGGAAAATGAATCGTCCAGCGTCTATCACATCACACCCAAACACAGGTGTTTTGCATCAGGTATGCATGATTATGACAACTAATGTCATAATTGTGCAATAATCAGTTTATTTATTCCCATAGTGATTAACAAATAAATTTTTTTTTGTTTTTATGTTTTCCCATAAACTCCTATTAGTTTAGGCAGAGATATTAAATATAATTGAATAATAAAAATCAAGCACTAGTTAATTAAAATTTTAAGGAAGATTAAAAATGATTCCGCGGAAATTCAAAGAAAATAAAAACCTAGTTTTAATTTATTTAAAAATAAGAAAAGGCCTTGATTTAGTATTATGATATTTGAACAAGATGGTTGAAACTCGATGGTTTAAGATCCCGAGTAGTGCACGACTCGGAATCAAAATTAAGCAATATCACATATGAAAAAAATCACACGAAGAAAAAAAAAACAACGAATAAATAAGATAAATGGACAAGAAAAAAATAAATAAAATGGGGAAAATAAATGAATAATAAATAATAAAAATTTCACTTGAAGTGTACTAAGGAAACATTACTATATGAAATGGCAGCTGACTTGTACACATCGAGTGAAATCGCGGGGAGAAAACCGATGCGTTGTAGGCTAAACACCCTGTAAAGGATGGAAGCACATGTTTACAACGAGACATTTTTCCATTAAGTTGGGGGGACACGGCCGTATTTTATCGTGTACTATGGTACGAAAAATAATAAAATGAATATAATACAATGAAATAACAAAAGATAAATAAGTGAAAAATGAAGAATGAATAATAAATACAAAACAAGAAGAGGAATCTGTAGTTTTTAGCATTGGGACACTTAACGTTACTGTATGGAACGGAAGCAAAGTGTACAATGATTTAAAATAATTTAAAATAGGTACTATTAATTATTATTAATAAATTTATTTTGATCGGAAAATTTAAGAAAAAAAATTAAAAATCATAAAAAATCAATTGAAGTAATAAATTCTAAAAGATTAATAACTTTTACATCTCTGCCTAAAATATTAAAATTAAATTAAAAGTAAAATTTTATAACTAAAAGAAAAAAAAAAACCAAAATGCGATACGTAAATTCTTTGTATAATATTTTATTAATAGGAGGGGAGTCCCAAAACGGAAATAAGAGGGGACATTAGAATAAGAAAAAATAGATTTGAGAAGTGGGAGTTCACCTCGGAGGGAAGGACTTTTTCTATTTCAAACTTTTGATATAAAAATAAGATCAACTGCAGCAGAGGCATCAGTTCTGCTCTGCTAGTTGAATAATAAACATACACAGTTTAAAGTGATATTGAAGAGAAATAAATGACACTATAAAAGTTCAATTATAATAATAATACAGTGAAAACTCTAGTAAATTCAAGGAGTTCACGCATAAGACGGAACAAAGTAAAACTAGTGAAGCAAAAATTTTTTTTAAATTATGCATCCAAGTGGAAATATTTAATATTTAAAAATTTAAAATATTTTTATTTAAATTTTTCTTTTTCTTTTCTCTTTCTTCTTTATTGTCAAAATAAAATTATTACTTTACATTTCTAATTTTGTAAATTGAAAATTGAAAATTTACTTATTATCTCTTTACGAAATAGAACTATATTATTTCCCTAGGATGATATAATCTATCCATATTATACCATCGATCAAACATCTTTAGTAACGCGATTCGATTTAGCAGTGAAAACGGATAACCGATTTTAGTTTTACATATTTTAGGACGCCAATCGAGTTTTTTTTTTATAGTTTTCTTTCCTCGCAAATATAAAAAAAAATAATAAAAAAGAGGTGAAATTATCTAAAGGGTGGAATATGATGGAAAAGTACTTTTCTTTCCACTGAAGTTTTATTTCTGAAATATTTTTGGAAAAAATCGCAACTGAAATATTTTCTTTTTCCAGTATATTCAGAATTTAATTTCTTTATCCTAATAAACCATTAGTTTATCAGTCAATTTCCAGTAAAAACCTTCATTTATACAGACGTACTGTAAAAGTTTATTTTATTTAAATATTTCTTCTCTATCTAATAAACCAAATGGTTTCTTGTATATTTCCAATGAAAACCTCATTTACAACCACCGGAAGTTTCATTTTTACTAAAATTGAATCGTCATTTTCGAATATTATATTATTCGAAATTGAGTTTCAATAAAACAAATATCCATCTAAAGAAAAGAGATTTTTGTAAATATCTTAGACCTTGCGAATTTTCTCGTAAAAATTTTTTAATGAAAATTTTTAAAGATTTATATCTTAATTAATCGTTTCTGATAAAAACCTACTTTCACACTGAAGCGTACAACAAAGATTAACGTTTCGTCGTTTGAAAATTCTCTAATCCTTTAATGTAAACTTATGCTCACATTTCATAAATTTTTCAGGAAGCAAAATCCCTGCAATGATGATTGTAGCGCATGGGGAGATTTGCGGTCGTTTTCCCTACATCTCACACTCTTAATATATAGGTGATCGTTTTCCTTGCATAAATATAAAAAAAAAAGAAAAAAGAAAATAATTTTTTTTTTTGGAAATATCTTAATGCTCCTAGTCCTTTGACTAATAAGCAGTAAAAGGATATACTAAAAATTGATATGCATTTTTCATGATGTTAGATAAATCTAAAAATGGCAAAAGTTTTACTTTTTCCATATAACTGTCGGGGGCGACAGGTTTTTTTTTAGTTAGGGGGGGAGGACGCAAATTATTTCTGTGCGTTATTTTCTGAATAGCAGAATTTTTTATCAGTGATGCTGCTGAGTTTCCGTATTTTTTAACACGTATTTTTTTGTAGGGTCAAACTCTAGTTGAGTGACGGAAGTTAGTTTTTCAAAAATAATTAAATAATTTTAAATCAGACACTTTATTTCTCGACTGGCCAAGGTATTATTTTGTAAAATTGTAGGATTTTTTCTATCTTTACGTTTTCCTTTGGGTCAACTGCAAAGTTGTAATAGGCTTATATTTCCTTTACTGATCGTAATTAAATTAAGCGTTCATGAACTCTTAAAATATTGAAATCCAGGAAAGTTATCGCATTGCTTATTTTCTTATATCATAAATTCTTTTAAAATAATTGCACTAATTTTCTTAAATTGTTAAGTAGGTTTAATAATTCAGAAAGTTCTGTGGAATTATTATTGGATATTTTTAGTTCCGATAAATCTTTTATCCTGTTAAAGGGAAATATTATTATTCTTGATAAAATTATTTGCTTTATTGAAATCTTTTCAAAAATCCGTCAAAACTCTTAAATTCAGAAAAATTTCTATAACATAAAATTTCTTTAAATTTTTGCTACAAGGTATAGTATTTATTCTTGCATTCAGGTTTTAATACACAGTGATGGTTTTTAAAGTTTGTATATTAAATTTTTTTAAATTGTTAAGTAGATTTAATAATTCAGGAAGTTATGTCAATTGATTTTTAGGTTTTTCTATCTTTATGTTTTCCTTTGGGTAAAATTAATACCCTATGGACTTTTCGTTGTCTAACCTTAAATCGCATAAATTTTGAAATGACTAAATCAGTTAGAATATTGAACTCTATAAACCTTTGAAGGAAATATTTATTTTATTATTTATCAAAATACCTAATGATAGGTGAATATAAAACTCGTGTTTTTCCTGCGGGTGTTTTGAACATGTCACCGTGCAGTTTGTTTGAACCGTATCAAAGTTCATAAAATATATGAATTTTTGGTTTCTCATAAACCTCTTTTCATTTAGCTTTTAGACACTACACATGACAAAAGCAGCATGACTACACTGTTTCCGGTTGTTTTTGCATATGGTAACATAATATTCCTGATAACTCTTAGAATTATTCAGAAAAACTAGACTATCCCGAGACCAGGCAGCTTTATACGCCCATACACTTAGTTTTATTAAGACGTTCACTGACACCCTGGTAATGTTGCCAGGTTATATTTCTACACTTTTATCAACATTATCACAATGTTTTCAATGAAACCCTAGACCACAACTTTATTGCTCAGACACTGTAGCCCTGGATAATCCCAATGACCATTGCATCTCTTTTCGGTGTTCTATTATAATACGATGTCACCGATTCTAAACATTTGATAACGACTGTTGGTTTGACAAGACGATAAGTCGGATAATTTCCATGTGTCGTATCAAAGCTATATATGTTTCCAGAACATTTTGGTTTATATGTTTTCAATCATCTTGTGACTAAACATGGCATTTTTTTTCACTGTGTAACGATCTTTTTGGCAACGATTTTTTATCTTGGTATAGTCTCTATGCTCTTGAAATCTAAAACCACAATTATGGTTTTATTCGTTGCATAAAAGAAAAAGATTATTTTCACTATGATGTTTCTACCAATTACTCGATTTTTGCGGACTTTTGTATGTTTTGCGACTGATTCGTTGTTTTGTTAGTAGCGAAAGGGCTATTCGAGTGAACAGGACTGTTTGATCACAGACAATGATATATGGTAATAGATTCTACTGAGGGAATTAATTAATAATTAATTAAAAAAAAAATAATAAATATTTTTGTTTATTACTATTGTTCACGTTTATCAAAGTACTTTTGACATATAGAGGATGAGTTTTATATCTTTTTGTTTCCATTTATTTTATTGAATATTAATGTTTTGCACTTGAAATTCTTTTTATGAAAACTTTTAATTATAACCTTGAGTTCACTAATATAAACATAAATTAAATTTTAGCTAGAAATAGGCAACTATCATGAGGGACTCACCTTCATAAAGTTTTCGGAAGTAAAATTGCGGCACGCCATAACTCAAGGTATTATTTTCAGTAATTATTAAATTTAACGAACATAAAATTTAGGATATTTAGCAAGATATTCAAATTTAAATATAAAACAAAGGAGGGGGGGGAATAAAGAAAAATCATTAAGAAAAAAAATCGTAAGAGTAAGATTGTAGAAAGATGTTTAAACATTATGCCAGCCGACCCAACCGTTCAGGACCCATCTATACAGATGATGACTGCAATGGCCAGTAGTTTTGCGTTGCATAGTGCACTACAGGGCTTGCGTAGTTTCGATGGGCATAATATGCCATTAAAGGACTTCATTCAGGATATTCGAAATGGCAAGGAATATGTGCCTACGACAAATGAAGGACAATATGTGAAAGCTGTTCTGACTAAGCTTCGAGGAAGTGCAAGAGACTGCACTTATGGACACGCTTTCGACAGTAGCACAGCTGGTAGATCACTTAAAGACCAGATTTGCGCCAGAAAAGACATATACGTACTAGACTACAAAAATAAATGATCTACGTATGAAACAAGGAGAAACTGTAGGAGGTTCTTATGACAGATTAAATATTCTGTTAAACGGTGCAAGAAATGCTCTGCAGAAGGCATACCAGACCATACGCCAGAAATGATTAAGCCATTACAATATGCAGCGAAGGATATCTTTATCCGAGGTTTACCAGCAGACATCTCAGTACAAGTGAATGGACGTATTCCAGCCACTCTAGAGAATGCTTATAAGGACGCTGTACGCGTAGAGAACCAAATGGAGGCAAAAATTTTGCCTGACACTCGCTATAAATATCATGGCTCATCGAATAACGCAAACTGGGAAAAGACTGAATTTTCGACTGTAAACAAATGGAGACCTAGAAATAACAATAACAACTGGACGCAGGGGCCATCCCGACTTTTTGACATTAATTATGTACGCTCCATCAAGATACCAAAGTTATAGACCAGAGTTAGATACCAACCACAACAGAGATTTTCTCAGGATGCAAGATTGTTCAATCCTTATGAGCAGAATGTCTCTGCTGATAATAACAGTTATGTGAATAACCGAATACCTAATCAAGCCCGAAATACATCATATGAAGGTAGACCTTTTGAAAGACAAGATGGTGCACCGAACCTAACTACTACCCAACAGATTAACTCGTCCTACAGACCAGCTTTAAATTGGCAGCTGGCTCGTCGAAATCAAGAACCGATGAGCCAGGGACCAAAAAATGAGCATCAGTCGAAGGTAATGAAACAGGATCAAGAAGTTCAACCCACACCACCTTCGGTGATGGTAATGAACCAGCTAGGGTACAAATCTCTGCTTATAAGGAATTTGTTGACAGTGATGGAGAAATAGACGACTCTACAGCTATCAGACTCTATGTTCTTGAAGGATGACATCCATGGATGACTTTCATGATAGATAATGAAGCAGCTGTAAACCTAGTAAAGTGCACAACCATACATGAAGAGTTACCTTATAATCCTGATGAAAGCACTGAACTTAGTAGTATCACGAACGAATGTGTGAAGACCTATGGTACCATTTGGCTGACTTTGAGAAATCGACCGGTTAAATTTCACATAGTGGGACCGACATTTCCTATAGAACAAGACGGTCTAATAGGTAGAAAATATCTTAAAAGGGAAGAGGCGGTTATTTCATATTATAACCAAGCTTTAATGATATCTGGTGACGTAATGCATCCTATACCATTCCTCAGCCAAGAACAGAATAACATAAATGGCACGGACAAGGCAACTCAAGGAAGTTTGACTGAATTAGATGAATCCACATCCGATTCAACATCAATGACTCAATTTCGAAAAGGAGCAGACAAATTCTAGAAATTAAGCTACTCGCTACTATATTAAAAGAAGGATATCTATCTAAGATAGATGTAGATAACAACAAGGTTTTAGTAGGAGAAGGTATCGTGACAAATTACAATGGATTGTGTAAAGTGATGGCTATAAATACTAGTGAGGAAGATGTTTACGTAAGCATAAACCCTTGAGAAATACTACCTTTCGAATACATAACTCCAGATTTTTATTCAAACAAAGTCTCAGATGACGAACCGCCTCAGCTGACTAATTCTTACCAGAGGTTCCAGAAGTTACAAGATATAATGACTATGGATCACATGAACGTGGAGGGGAAGAAACATATGGAAGAATTATTAATGGACTATCATGACGTATTTTTCTTACCAGGAGACTCCTTACCAGTCACACATCTTGCTGAACATAGGATTCCAACAACTGACGATATACCCATTTATACAAAGCAGTATCGACATCCGCCCATTCATAAACAAGTAATTAAGGACGAAGTGGCGAAGAAACTGAAAGATGGTATTATTGAAACATCCTGGTCACTATCAAATAATCCAGTAATAATAGTATCAAAGAAGCCTGACAAATATGGTAATCCACGTTGGCGTATGGTGATTGACTTTAGAAATTTAAATAAAAAGACTATTGGTGATGCTTATCCATTGCCAAATATCACCGACCTTTTGGATCAATTAGGAGGATCCGTTTATTATTCAGTGTTTGATTTAGCTCATGGGTACCAACAACTACCATTACATGAATTTGACCGCTGGAAAAGTGCGTTTACTACGCCGAGTCGACACTATTAGTACACACGTCTTCCGGAAGGTTCACAGGGGGCGCCAACGACTTTTCAGCGTATGGGCGACAAACTATTACTAGGACTACAAAATACCGAAATGCTAGTCTACTTAGATGACACTATAATATATTCTAAGGACTTACATGAACACGACAGAAAAACGCGAGAGTTTTTCAATTGACTAAGGGCTGCTCATCTGGTATTACAACCAGAAAAGGTAGAATTCCTCCGAAAGGAAGTAACATTCCTTGGACACATCCTCAGTGAGCGAGGAATCGAACCCAACCCGGGAAAAATCAAAGCAGTAAAAGAATTTCCAACGCCTAAAGATCAGAAGAACATACGACAATTCCTCGGGTTGTTTCATAAAAGACTTTTCGAAAATAGCTAGACCATTGTCGAATTTATTGAAAAAAGAACAAGAATTTCAATGGGGTGAGGCACAGGAAATTAGTTTCCAAACACTCAAGGATCATTTGATACAAACTCCAATATTAATTTTTCCTGATTTTGAACAGACGTTTACCCTCACCACTGACGCTTCAGATTATGCAATCGGAGCTGTGCTCAGTCAGGAACGAGACGGATTTGACCATCCAGTGGCTTATCTCTCCCGATTATTAAATAACGCAGAGAAAAATTAGGGTACAACAGACAAGGGATGTCTAGCTGCATTATATGCTATGCATCATTTTAGACCTTATCTCTTGAGTAAAGAGTTCATCTTGCAGGCAGACCATGAACAATTGAATTGGATGCATAATAGAAAAGATCCAGGACAACATCTTATGAGATGGATGATGAAGTTCACAGACTACACTTACAAATTTCGATACAAACCAGGAAAATTAAACATCAATGCCGACGTTTTGTCTAGGAATCCAGTATAGGAGCCAACCGAACGAGAAATCAATGACAATTTACCAAAACTTAGGATTATGACTTCGGATCGTAAAGGAACAACCACTCTGGAAGGGATTCCTGCCGAAGAAGAAGAAAAGGCTACCACTAACAAAGACCAAAATGACGTGATACCGCCGATTATGATATCACGAAAACGAGGGAGACCATCGGGAGCATTGACAAATAAGGTTCCGCCGGCACTCGAACATAGTGTAATAGCTCAACGCACTAGATCTAAACAAACGACACCTCCCAAATCGACTGGGAGCATTCAACAGGGACGAGTGACAAAACCCACGGCTGAACGAAAGAAATTAGTATACAAAGAAACTTTGGCAAGTAAAGCCCAGAAAACCGCAACCACAGCAGGAAAATCCAAAGAAACCGTTTCGACAAGACGATCTAGTGATTATAGTAGTGATTAGCTGAACGGTAGCGAGAAAATTATATCTAAACCAAAAAGATTTGTTAAATGAAAAATTACTTCAAAAATTGATTCGGACAGTAAGACTAATGTATTTGAGGTTGATACAAAACCACCTTTAAAGGACCCTCGACAAATGGGGTTGAGAAATATAGACACCACTAGCACTAACGGAGATCCTAGTTCTCAAGAAGGATCAGTTTAACCAAATGAAGATGAAAATGTAGACTCATTGATCATTAATATGGACCCCATACCGTTAAGCGAAACAGGAGAAGGGACAGGTCAGGAGTTAACTGAGCAAGTATCTATCACAGATAAAAACATCTCAAAGGAACAGATAATTTCACCTGAAGAAAATAGCTCGAAACCAACCCCGTTAGATATAACAGATCGGGAGATAACCACATCAGGATCTTTTATGTCATCAACTAGAATAGATGAACCATCGGATTATATTAACAAAACTGAACCAAAGTTGACTGCGAAGAGACTAACAACTATTCCCACGTTTGCTAAAGCTGATAAACACCGCATGATGAAAGACTGTAATTATAAATTCGACAAATTAGAGAAAAGTCTTCAAGGACATTGGTACAATACCGGAAATTGGCTATTCGTGGAGAAAAATGCAGAATCACCAACCAAGCCATGGCCAAAATATTTTTCTAAAGATGACAGACCTACTTCTCAAAGAGAGCAGTTGGACGAACAGGCACGAGATTTCGGTCTAGCAGAAATTAAAAGAAATTCTTCGCGGAAGACACCGGATACATCTATGGACTTACCAAAGATTTCATCTGAACAGAAGACAATTGAAGATAACTCACCTAAATCAGGACTTTTAGCGAATATTACTCATGATTTAATAAGCAATGCCCAACAAGCATTAGACAAGTTCATCACCGACCAAGAAACATCAGACCAAAGTCCGAAAAACGCTGACATCGAAGACAATGTGGAAGCATCAATCATACAAAGACCACACACTCGAGCTTTATCAACGACACCAAGTATTCAACCTTCAGTATCAAAGCGCAGTAGTACTCCAAAAGGCGATGTAAAAACAAAACTGTGGAATAGATTACAAGCCATACCAGAGACAACCGAAGTTCCGGTACAAATCAAACATTCTAAAGAAGCAGACAATGAATTATGCATAATACCCATTCCATGGACTTGAAGTGATAGCGAAGGAATCTCAGACGGTTTCCGTTCTTTAAATAAAGGAATACAAAATATTCTAAAACCAACTCGATACTGCCTAACTTACAATCGGGACAATATACTGCATTTCATTTCAGAAGACTGTGACAAGCATGATCCTATAATAAAATTAC
This sequence comes from Anastatus disparis, assembly GCA_017163975.1. NCBI lineage: Eukaryota > Metazoa > Arthropoda > Insecta > Hymenoptera > Eupelmidae > Anastatus > Anastatus disparis. The sequence continues at coordinate 1,638,062 of JAFFSR010000257.1, forward strand.
TGAACGACATTGGAGCCATAGAGCTCCGAGATATTAAGAGACACAAGCCAAAAAGGGACAATATCATGATTACCCCTTATAAAAGTCATTATATACTTACTCTGGTAGTAAAAGATCGAGAGCAGGACACCTTAGAATGCAATGACCTACATGAGATGTTGCAACGTGTAACAACGCTGTGTCAAAGCAAACAAATCACAACTTTAAGAGTATCTAGACAGAACAAGGTTATGACGCATCTCAGCGAGGATGAACAAGAAGAGGTACTTACAAACTTACATAAAAGTTTAATTGGAGGACATGAGAGAATAAACCAAACTTATGCAAAAATCAGAGAAAGGTATTATTGGCCAGGTATGAGAAATGATGTTCTAAATTACATACGAACCTGTACTATTTGTCAACAACACAAGATCGATCGTATTAACAAGCGTGCACCAATGATGATCACAGACACACCCATTGACAGTTTTGATAAAGTTTTCATAGATACTGTAGGCAAACTACGCATGACCTCCTCTGGAAACTGTCATCTATTGACGATGCAATGTCGTCTGACAAAGTATGTCATCGTGATACCAATACCAAATATCAGAGCAACTACAATCGCTGACGCATTGGCAAAATATTTGATATGTCAATTTGGGGCACCTCGAGCAATGTTATCTGAACGAGGCACCAGTTTTATGTCTGAATTTATTTCAGCTTTACTGGAATTATTAAAAATTATCCAACTACATTCTTCAGGATACCGGCCTCAAACGACAGGAATATTGGAACGTAGTCATGCACCTTTAGTAGATTTCATAAGAGTTTACTCGGACCACTACGAAGACTGGGATCGCTGAGCCCATTTCGCAGCATTCTCATGTAACACCGGTATACATGCTTCGACGAGACATACACCTTTTGAACTGGTATATAGAAGAATAGCCCGTTTTCCTTTAAAGATTCATACGGAAGAAAAATTAGCCACCTATAATCAATATCTGACAGATTTGATGACTAGACTCTCAGAAATGGGACTAGCGGCTGGGCAGGCACAAATAAAGAATAAGATTAGTTCAAAAGAAAAGTACGATACCAAGGTTAAAAGTTTCAAACCTAATCTAGGTGACTATGTGCATCTAAAGAATGAGCCCAGGACTTCGAAATTTGAGAAGTATTATTTGACACCATTGAAGGTAACCGGGGTTCTAGATCACAATAATATCTTGCTAGAAACCCCCGATAAAAAGACTATACTAAAATACATTAACAAACTAAAGCTCGCTAAAGGACATGAATCATAAATTATCTTACAGGTACGCAACATCCTTCAGCATGAGAAGAGTGTACGGACATTTGCTAGCAATGGCTTTGCTCAAATGGCTCTATTGCGAGACTAAGCCTATTTCTCACCAGTTGACTGTCCTACCAACGAACCCAGGAATTCATTACGAAAAAACGGGCATCCTTAAACTTAAGCGTGCTGAATGGAGAATTATCATTCATTTTAACACCAGTTTGGCAACAGCTAATTATGGTTTAAACAACATTTTGACTCGGGCACTCGATAATTGTAAGGAACAACTCGCCAAACTGCACTGTCAACCTAAGATGGCGGATCGTAGGACCACTGCCGAGGAAGATTACAGAAAATGTTTGAAGGATTACTCGACCACCGACTGCATGTATTCATTAAATCCTTAAGTACTAATGCAAGCACAGACTCAATTATTAAACCACCAAAGTAGGGCCAGGACGCTATTATCCAGGCTGAGCCCGTGAGAAGGGATAACTGGAGACGTGAATAACATGAAAAGATCAATGCCAGTTTTAGGATTCGTAGGCAGCATTAGCAATAGTCTTTTAGGGTTAGTAAGCGAAGACGAAATGGATAACGTTCATCAAAATCTAGACAAGCTTCTGGAAGACAATAAAGAGACTATTAGACTCACAGACAAGAGATCCCATTTAATTACAAGGACAATAGATCATTTGGAAAATGTAACCTATCATCATAACAATGCTATAAATCATTTGGAGGAAGCTATACGCACCATCGACAGCAACGACCAAATAGGTTCTTATTTAACGTGACTCGCAGCACATTATAATCAATTATATGCTGTTTTAATCCAAAACACAAACGCAATGAAACATTATGCGGATATACTTACCTCATTACTAAGAGGTAAAATGCCAATAATACTATTAACTACCGAATTTACTGCTAAAATAAGTAAAGGTGTTCGAGAACATGTGCATGACTGGGATTTTCCAGTGCCCACCGAACATCTCCGACCTGAGGAAATAGTTAAAATATCGAAGCTAGATGTTATTTATCAAAATAACCGACTCATAGTTTTTCTGTATTTACCCATGAAAGAGAGCCATATTTATTATATCGTATGTATCCTCTTTTGGCTCCGCAAAGATGGAACGACCAACACTTGGGTTATGCACAGGTAAACCCGACACATACCTTTTTAGCATTACACAAAAAAATCAAACAGTATTCAAAATTCAATCATGATTACCTTCATGATTGCATCGACTTACCGTATGGATTAATATGCGAAACGTATGGACCATTACTAGACACTACAGCTTCTATGGATTGTAAGTTATCATTATTAATGAAACCGAATGAGGATAATTTCGCTCAGTGCAGAATAATATACGTAACTAATCCGACCACTCAATGGAGATGTTTACGCACAGAAGACAGATAGTTATACTCTTTAGCGGAATCCACTACCGTAAGAATCAACTGTGAGTTAGAAAAAGAGGACGTGCTACAATTAAACGGCACTGGAAAACTACGTATCCCAGATAGCTGCACAGGAAGGACCACTCAAGCGACTCTAGTAGGCCTGAGTACTCAAACGAGTCACGAGTCGTATACATACCAACCAAAAATACTACTAAAAATGACAGACTTCTTGACTAATATGATCAACAAGAATACTATCACAACAGACGATTTACCAAGCATCCTAAGAGAAATGCCACATGATAAATGGTATAACAAAGACTTACGACAAATTTCATACAGATTGAAAGAAATAGGACAACATAAACTGACTTATGACCATTTGAAGCAGACTATGTATTGTAGTTACATTTTAGGACTATTGACATGCATTGGACTAATTGTGATATTAGTTATGTTTTTGATAAAATGGAAGACTATCAGAACAACCTATCGACCTACTACTAATAGACGTTACCGACGACCGAGACGAACAATAAAAGTTATATCCTTGAATGTTCTAATAAATTAATTTATCAATTGTCAAGGAATCAAATTGTCTAGTTGATGGGCTATTTAAAAAAATTTTATACGACGTACACATTACACTTAAATAAAATAACATGTAATATAAAATAATTACTATTTTTAATTGATAATTATTTCATATATTTGTTTTTTTTTAAATAATACACATATACAAAATAAACACACACACACATATATATATATATATATATATATATATGAGACGTTTCACGTCAACTCACCTAACAAAAAAATAGAATTCGTCAAAAATCCCCAAAATATACAAAAAAAATTTGAGAGGTCGAGGTCAAAGGGATCAGGATTTAAACGTGATGGAATTTTTCGAATTTTCCAAATTTTTTGCTAAATAAATATTTTAATGAATTTTTTCCTCAGAAACTATCAATTTTCCGTTAAAACTTAATGAAATACTTTTTCTTGGAAATTAGATGTAAAATTCACCTGAATTTTTGCAAATTATAATATATACTCCCCTTCACATGCTTTTGCGCACCCAGAGAAAAAATTGTAAGAGCTAAAACATTTTATTACTTAGCAGCTAAAAGTCGTAACACAAAAAATCCAACGGCGTTCGAAAGAGCAGGTGAAAAGCTTTCGAAAATACTATTGTGAACTTTGAAAAACTTAAATTTAAGTCGTTTGGAAAAGTTAAAAAATAACTAAAAAAAAGCAAAAAAATTGGTCTTTTTTTAATTTGCTGCAGATTTAGATCCAATAATCGTAGCTTAAAAAAACAAACTGGGTTTAGAAGGGTATTTATTCAGCTTTAAAATGAGGGGTCAAACATTTGTTTTTGTCATTTTTTACCAGAGCTACAGGATTTTTTGTTAAAAAACACGTTTTTTTTCAAATGCCAATATTTTGAAAAGTAAGCGATAAAAAAAATCTTTAGAGAAAAAAAGTTACATTTTTACGTATAGAAAACAAACTTGCAGTTTAAAATAGAATTCAAATTAAAAAAAATTTTTCGACTTTTTTTTTTATAAATTTTTTATAATTTTTTAGTAGTTTTAAAAGTCGAAAAATTTTTTTAAATTTGAAATCTATTTTAAACTGCAAGTTTGTTTTCTATACGTAAAAATGTAACTTTTTTTTCTCTAAAGTTTTTTTCTATCTCGCTTACTTTTCAAAATATTGGCATTTGAAAAAAAACGTGTTTTTTAACAAAAAATCCTGTAGCTCTGGTAAAAAATGACAAAAACAAATGCTTGACCCCTCATTTTAAAGCTGAATAAATACCCTTTTAAACCCAGTTTGTTTTTTTAAGCTACGATTATTGGATCTAAATCTGCAGCAAATTAAAAAAAGACCAATTTTTTTGCTTTTTTTTAGTTGTTTTTTAACTTTTTCAAACGACTTAAATTTAAGTTTTTTAAAGTTCACAATAGTATTTTCGAAAGCTTTTCACCTGCTCTTTCGAACGCTGTTAGATTTTTTGAGTTACGACTTTTAGCTGCTGAGTAATAAAATGTTTTAGCTCTTACAATTTTTTCTCTGGGTGCGCAAAAGCATGTGGAGGGGAGTGTACTGATTTTTATGCTTATTTGATCGATTTAAACATACTATTTAGTATATCTAAAAATCGAGCAGGTTGAATTGGCTTTTGAAAGTCTTATTTTTTTCGTTTTTTTATGAGGAAAAAACATACGAAGCCTCCAGTTCGGCAGCCTTCTCAAAGTTACTTAATTGTGCAAAAAAGTCTGAATAAATCGTTATTTTGGATCAATGATGAGATTCGTGATTTTTTTTCTGAAAAAGTATTGATTTTTGGGACAAATGTATGAAAATGTTTTTTATTCGAAATTGTATGTAAAATGTATGTAAATTTTTGTAAACCATTATTTGCTAAACATCACAAATTATAAATGAAATTTTAAAATTTATTTTTTGTAAAACTTTTAGTATATATGGTTCATAATGTCTTAAATTACAATTTGTAAAAATATTCTACACATGATTTTCAATAAAAAACATTTTCATACATTTGTCCCAAAAATCAATACTTTTTCAGAAAAAAAATCACGAATCTCATCATTGATCCAAAATAACGATTTTTTCAGACATTTTTGCACGTTTAAGTAACTTTGAGAAGGCTGCCCAACTGGAGGCTTAGTATATTTTTTCCTCATAAAAAAACAAAAAAAATAAGACTTTAAAAAGCCAATTTAACCTGCTCGATTCTTAAATATACTAAATAGTATGTTTAAATCGATCAAGTAAGCAGAACAATCAGTATATTATAATTTGCAAAAATTTAAGTGAATTCTACATCTAATTTCCAAGAAAAAGTATTCTATTAAGTTTTAACGGAAAATCGATAGTTTTTGAAGAACAAATTCATTAAAATATTTATTCAGCAAAAAATTTGGAAAATTCGAAAAATTCCATCACGTTTAAATCCTGACCCCTTTGACCTGGATCTCTAAAATTTTTTTTGTATATTTCGGGTATCAAATAGAACATTTTCACAGATTTTCGACGAATTCTATTTCTTTGTTAGGTGAGTTGACGTGAAACGTCCCATATACATATATATCTCTCTATATTATATAGTTATAAGAAAAATTTTTACGACCAAGCTCCTCCTTTTCTCTTCTTTTACTCTTCCTTTTATCGTATTTTGATCCTCATTTTTTTCCCGTTTTTTTTTACTTTATTTTACGTTATTTCAGCTCTTCCTTAGCTCATCCTCCTTATTCCTCAAATCATATGTAGAGACGATTAATTAAGTAACATATTAACTTATATCAGGACATTTAATAATATCGTGACTACCATTTTCATTAAATTGAAAAAACTATTTCCTGTTCATTTACTAATAAACTTTTATAGATAAATGCTTTTGTCTAAGCTACTGAAGCTAAAGAGTAATCATATAGAATTTAATTAAAATAAAAATTCAATTTATATTGAAACATTCAATAATTTTTTTAATAAAAAACAATTAATGAACTATTAACGTTTATATATATATATATATATATATATATATATATATATATATATATATATATATATATATGAAAAAAAAGGGAAAAGAAGATAAGACAAATTTCTTTGGTATGAGAAAAAATATGCATTACATAAAACTATTAATTAGAACTTAGCTATTATTTTTTTAAACAAATGTTACCTTGTCAATTAGGATGAAAATTAAATTTAAATTCAAATATGGAATAATTTTATCAATAATAAACAATTAGTTAATGACGTATTAACTTAAATCATAACTCTTGATTAGGTCTATTTTCATTAAAATGGAAAAAAATATCAGTTCATGTATTTTAAAAAAAAATATCATCAGTTCATTTATTGATTAGCTTTTGTAGATAAATGCTATTGCTTAAGCTACTGAAACTAAAGGGTAATCATATAGATTTCAATTAGAATGAAAATTCAATTTATATTTAAACATTGAATAATTTCTTTTTATAAACAATTAAGTAATGCATGAATGACTTGCATATTTTAATTTATAATATTCATCCCTTGCAATGTAATATATTTTTCATCCTATCTCTTTTTTATCCTTATTGGAAAAAATACATAAATTTTCAATAAGAAAATAAATATAATCATATATTTATTCATTTGTAATAATAGTGTACTAATATATTTATTTGAATATATCTTATAGTTACTAATCTATGTTGTTAGGAATCATTTATATGTCACACCGTGCACTAATATGCAATGATGTGACGGCAAGAAATTGTCTTTATTGTTATTAAAATCAATCTTTCAACAATATATTTTTGTATTTGTTCACACTTAAATGATTTAAATGTTTATAAAGTTATTTATTAATAGAAGTATTAAGATTTCTATTTTAATTAAAATTTAATTATAGTAAAATTATTAATTTTAAATATGGTAGATTGCTGGATTAACTGATAACAAAAACTTGATTTTGATATTTTACGAGCTTAAGGGGAATCCTCATACCGACATAGAGTTCTACCTAATCTACATTGAAATTATGAATTTTAATAATAATTTAACTATTCATGACTGAAATTCGTAGGAGAGGCACATTCTTAACATGACAAAGAATTTATTGCAACGTTAAAAGACAATATAAGGGTAAAAATAAAGGCGAAAACTGCTTAATACGATTAACTTTTCAATGTAGTTATGAATAATCGTATTATGCAGTTTTTGTCTTTATTTTCACTTTTATTCTGTCTTTTAACGTTGTAATACATTCTTGAGAATGTTAAGAATGTGTCTCTTCTATGAATTTTAGTCAAAAATAGTTAAATTTTTATTAAAATGCATAATTTAAATGTAGATAAGGTAGATCTCTATGCCGGTATGAGGACACCCCTTAATTTACCTTGCCCCTAATGTCACTTGGTTAAATTTTCATATATTATATGAATATGTATAAATTAGCCAATTTGAAAGTCAAAAAAATTGTCTGAATTTATAAATTTTTATATTGCAGTTCTGTTTAAAATTTAGTTTTTATATACTTGAAAAAAAAGAATTAATTGTAGTTCCAATATGCATAAAAATTGTTTAAATACAAATCGTATCATCATGATAAATTAAAAATTTGTTTTACTGAATACCATTTAATTTAATGAAAAAATATGATAGGGATTCATTCTTTTTAATCATGTGTTTCAGACAGAGGGACGGAGATAAAGAAACGGAGACGTAGGAACGGAGACGGAAAGACAAAGACACAGAGACAGAGAGACAAAAACGGAGAGACATAGACGAAGAGACGAAAACGGAGAGACAAAGTCGAAGAGATATAGACAGCGGGACGAAGAGACGAAAACGGAAAGACAAAAAGGCAAAGACGAAGAAACGGAGTCGCAGGAACAGAGACGGAGAGACAAAGATGGAGGAACGGAGACGGAGAGACAGAGACGAAGAGGCAGAGACAGAAAGACAGATTTGATTTGACTTTTATTTGATTTGATCTGACAAAAGCTGAAATTTGGTCTAATTTTTATTACGCTATAACTTTAGGAAAAAATAATATTTTGATATGCTATAACTACTAATTCGAAAGGATTTGAGCTCAGCTTTCATTTGAAAAAGTTTCAAGCTTCTAGCTATCAATGCTAAGGATCTATATGCGTTTGAAAATCTAGTAACTTTTTTAGTGGTTTTCTTTAATTGCCTGGTACTAGGTAAATATTGAGCGTTGGTGTCTAAAATTCTGTTTCCTTCCATATTTTGACATTTGGAAACTTATTCCAAAGTTTGAGCAAAATCCGTGATCCGGAGTTGTGATACTCTTCTAGTTAGTAAAATTAAGTTAAATTGCGTACGCCAGCTGGTAATCCCACAGCAACTAGGGCTCAGTCTAGAACAGCTGCTTCCCTATGCCAATACCCGCGCTCTCCATCGATTAACCAGTTGAATGTGTGCTTTTTAACCGCCCTAATAGAACCCACCTCAAAGGATATTGGAGTTATAGCCGCAGAATCTAGCTCATTAAGAGCAGGTCGGATTCGCTGTCCTTGTCTAATTAAGATTTTTGTTATTTACTCAAGTATTAATCGGTGTATCTGCAAATTGAAGGTTAAGCGCAATAGATATTATTATTACAAATATTTATGCACAAGAAGAAAAAAATCCATCGCTTTGTTTTTGAGAAAAGTAAGTAACGCGAAAATATTATAAACATAAACTTTTACTTTGGCGTTACTTACTTTTATCAAAAACAAAACGGTAGAATTTTTTTTTCTTGTGCATAGATGTTCATAATAATAATATCTATTGCGCTCAACCTTTAATTTGAAGATACACCGATTAATACTTGAGTAAATAACAAACAACTCAATTGTTACTCGGTCGGTATCAGGTTCTACTCCAGCCTGCTGTTAATGAAATTTGAAGCGAGATGTGTAAATGAGTTCTACAAGGCACTCGTACGAACGGGTGGACAGAGGAGAACTCTAGGCGGCCTACGTATAGAAGAACGTATGTCAGAGCCAGTGTCAACTCTGACGAACCAATTTGCCAAGAAAGTCGGACTGCAACCAGAAATGACAGAATATGCCAACAAAATTGTAAAATACTTTCTTCTCGATAGCACCGAGAGCCAACCGAGGTTAAGCCTATTGGGAGTCACACGTTCGCGAAAAGCTATGTTACTATAAACGAACTTCACACAGGCATTTAGGGCCCTATGAAGTTTTAAGTTTTGATAATTGAAAAGATCGTTATAGACTACACAGGCATAGTCGAAGTGGGGAAAAATCAGCGATTCCACAAGGCTCTTCCTGAGCTTCTTCGAAAGCGAGCGCCTATAAAACCTTAGCAAATGAAGCACTCCATGCACTCTACCAACAATAGCATTTACTTGCTTCTCCCAGTTAAGAGTCTGATTCAACCATAATCCCAGGCTTTTAACTTCTTTAGAGAAAGAAATAGGCTGTTCCCTCACTACGATGAGTGATACTTGAGATGCATTAGGCCTAGAAATGAACTGCTCACTACCGAGAATAATAACTTGAGTTTTAGGGCATTAGGTTTGAGACCATTGACTGATCTCCACTCGACAATGGCCTCAACATCACAATTGATAACGGAAATTTCCTCCTTTATTTCACAAGCAAAAAACGAACAATAAATTTGTAGATTATCCATGTACAACATGTATTTTGAATACTTCAAAACTTCAGGCAGATCATTAATAAATATAGAAAATAACGATGGGCCCAAGAGACTACCCTGTGGAAAACCAGAATTAATACTTATCCAGAATTGCGTAGCATCACGATCCAGCTCCTCTATAGACTGCGATCTACCTCGAAGATAAGAGGTGAACCACTTTATTACACCGACAGAACAGTTGAAACCACGCAGTTTAAGAAGAAGCAGTCTATGAGGCACCATATCAAAAGCCTTAGAAAAGTCAAAGAGAAAAAGAGCAGTGACTCTTCTCCTATCAATGGCCAGCCTAACATCTTCCAGAATATTGAGAAGAGCTGTCTGAGTGTTGTGTTCCTGTCTGAAGCCAGACTGGTGCTCGTTCAATAGATTATTTGTCTCAAAAAACCGTGAAAGCTGCTCCTGAACAACCCTCTTAAGAACCTTGGAAATCTCGCAAAGTCTAGCAATAGGTTGAGTTTGATCTGGTGAACAAACAGATTTAGACTTTGCCAATGGTAATATGAAAGCTCTTTTCCAATTTGTTGGGAAACAAGAAAAGGCGAGGAAACCATTCACAAGCTCCGTCAATGGTTCAAGAATAGAAGGCGTAGCAATATTAAGCATATCCACAGAAATACCATCACACCCTGAAGACTTAGAAGAAGCAAAAACTACAAAGCCTACAACCTATATCTCCGAATGTCCTCGTCGCAGCCAGTTCTCGTAGCCCAAATTGGTCACGCTTTTTCATCATAAGCCTAATAACATGAGAAACCCATGGCTTGCTACAAGATCTTATAACACTCAGCTCAAGAGAAGCATACTTGTCAAAGGCATCTATAATAGATTTAGACAAAACATTAACCTCTACATCAAGATTAGAACTTAAACTGGTAGAGCTAGAAACAGCAAGAGAAGAAGAAGACAATACAGAATTACTTAAATTACTCAGAACAAAACAATTGGTCTCATGTGAGCTAGCCTCAAGGGAATTCGTAAGGAAAGTGTTAAGAGATTCAGTATTCACAGAACCCAGCCTGCGAGCATAAAACTTCTTCGGAGAGCTGAGAACTTTGGAGACCTTAGGCTTCAGCTCAATCAAGTCGTGATCCGCTATAAATAGTGCCTCAGATTTTGAGTAGGACAGCACCGAATCAACATCACTAACAATGAATAAGTCTAGCCAAGCATGTGAAATATAACTCTCAGAAATGACATGATGTGTCGGCTCCGAAGGAACGATATGAAGAGAAAGCGACTCGACGCTACCTCTGAGACACGTTGAGGCATGATTAGTAACGAGCAAATTTGCATTGAAATTACCTATGATAAGAATATTTCTGTATTTGCTGCTGAGGCTAGACAAAACAGTAAAGAAATCTGCAGGGTAAGTAGCCTTGGGACGGGCATAGATGACGGCGAAAAGAAGCCTTTCATTGAAGACCTCAACATCAAGCATCAAGTACTCAGGCTCATTGTTAAAATTAGGGTCAGAATGATGTTGGACTGTAACCTTGTAGTCCTCACGAATGTATGCCGCAACACCATCCCCTCCTTACCAACCCTGTCCAATCGAAATAGATTATAAGTAGCAATTGATGAGATGGCATCATCATCAAGTGCCGACGGAAAAGTTTCAGATAGAGTTAAGAGATCGTAGCCTTTGTCGAGACATTGTGCCTCAACTGAATTGAAGTGTGACTTTAGTTTATTTACATTAATATGTGCAGCAAGTAAATTGTCCTTGCGCTTAGTTAACACAGGAGCAGTAATTACTGCGTTAGAACCACGATCAGTATTGGGACTATTTCTCAGAAGCATTAAAATTAGAACTATAATCAGTCACATGAGACCTTAGACACCGTCAGTTTTTCTGAAGATTATTAAAAAAAGCAAGATCAGCCACAGTATGGATGGCACGAGGTTTGACCTTCGCAGAACTCTTCATACAAACTGTTAGAGACCTGACGAATGGTTTAGGGATGTTTTTCTCACGAGATATTGTATGAGCAGACTTGATCAGTTTAAACGTCTCCTTGGGCCACAATGCTCTCATAAATACTTTGTCTTTCTCACCACCCACACCAAAAAGCTGAAGACATAATTTAAAGCGCAGCTTTGCAGCTGCAGCCATGAGTGAGTCTCTGATGGTAGCAGAAATACATTTAAACACAAACTTACGAGACGGAACATTAAAAGAAGAGGATTTAGAATTATTTACAGTATCTGAAGCCTGCACCCGGTCGACATCCATTTCAGAACCGTCGGAATTTTGGAATTATCAGGCCTAGCAGGTGGTGACCACTGGCGGGTGCTGACAACAAATGCCTGGCTAAATTTGAAGTCAATTGCACTGAAAACAGTGTTCAGAACATCACGATCAGGAATAGCAACCGATAAAGGAATGCCTGAAATAAGAATCTCACACTCATCTGTTTGAGTAGCATTATGAATAAGAGCCAGGTTCAACTTGATGGCATTGATCTCAGCCTTATGCTACTCAAGCAGAGCACGAAGATCATGCTGCTCCTCACGAATCAAAGCTAATTCGTTTTCAATCTCCTCATGATTTTCATTAGCCTGTTTCTTCAGTATAGCTTTTTATTGGGCATTGAGTTCCAACAGATGCTCCTTCAACGCTAATAGAATCACTCAAGTTAGACATATCTTTGGAAGTAGGAGCAACATTTAAAGAAAGACAAGCGGATGGTGACTCAGGAGAGAGAGAAACTCCAACCGTTTTAGAAACAGCGTGCGAGACTGATGATGTTGACGCTTCAGCACAACGCCGCCTCAGCAGTGGCTCAGCGGATGGAGAGAGTGGAGAAGCTACACGCTTAGTTGAGATTTAACTGGTCCAGGGAAAAGATGATTGCGTTTCAGACTGAGAAACAGCACACAAAGGAACAGCGACGACAGTACTGTCACTAATCGACTGCACAATAGGCTCCTGGGGGCCTACTTCGATACGAACAGAGATATCTATGCAGTTATCACAGATGATACGAGTAGACGACACAAACCAATGATTAGAACAGCAATCCACGTGAAAAATAGAGCTGCGCCGTGAGCAAAGTATAGTGGATGATGACCTGTCCAAAGATAACCCACAGCACGCACACACTCGACCCATCAATGACGAACGCTAAAAATTGGCATAACAAGTAGCACTTACCAGGCAAATCACAATTGCAAGGGCAGATGACAGTGCGCAGTACAAATCAGAAATAAATTCGCAGTTGAAATAAAGTTTAACTAATGATGAATTGGTTACAAAGTAAAGCCCAGTACTTCGCTGCTAGAGTTGTTGATGTAGGAAACTATGCTGACTTTAGAAAAATTCGCACAGTAGATGACCAAAATATAGAGAATATCTAATTGCAGTATCATTCAAAAATAGCAGCAGCATTACAACTCCTTCATGCAAAAAAAGGTGCCGCTGTCGACAAATCCAGCATATCGCTCCTCTCAAGAGTTAACCTCAAATACGTGCGGCCACATGAAAATATCATATAGATTTTATGTGAAAATTGCATAAAATGTTTGATTCATAAAAATGGTTGAATACGTACCACCGTGAGTGCACATTAATATTAATGCACACTGCACGGGAACAGTTGAGCCTTCAGTATGATAGTGTTCAGCTCACAGTATATTCAACACCAGGTAAAATGTCAGTAAGTGGAGATGCAGCCTTATGTTTGACGTGAGTGCTATAACATGAGGCAAATATAGAACATGTCCAAAATTCCAGCAGCCAGCACACAATAAATCGAGCATCAAGTAATTACACAGGCCAACATGGTTTTGTTGTCAAAAAGTGGAGGGTCATTTCCGAAGTAATTTTTTCCGTAGAATCCGAATCCGGGGTCCGAATTGCTCTATCACGTCAGGATTTTGAGATATTTGAGGTTTTTTACCCAAAAAATGGCGTTTTTGGCTACTTTTGAGGTTATGTACAGAAGAGACAAAATTTTTTGGGAGTTTTTTTTTAGTTGCATCTTATAGCACTACTCTTCCTCTTTAATTTAAGAGTCGCAGAGTTCAATTACGATTTTTCTACACCAAGTTACGCCAATTTGAAATTACGAGATATGTCCTATTAATTGCATGACCATTTGCATTGAATACGTTGAGGCAGACATTTGTCTACTGGGTATTTTTTCTTCAAAATTTTTATTCGGGGATTTTTGGGGTTACTGATTACGAATATGAAGTTGAGATATTAAAATTTTCAAATTCAAGATGGCGGATTCAAAATGGCGTATAAAAATTTTCAAAAAACATTGCAAATATGAAACATATTTTCATTTTCTGCTATCTAATAACTTTTGTTGTTACGATAAACATAATACATTATAGTAATTTATATTTACACAGGTATCGTGACATTGAATTTGACCTTCAGCTTGATCTTCAAGTGCATTTCAAGTTAAACTTTTTTTTACATTTAGCATTACCCAGGAACAACGACGTGGACGTAGTAAAATCTGTTCCCTTTGGGGTGCTGGATTTACGTGAGTCCCCTCGCCTCGTACACCAAGTTACGCCAATTTGAAATTACGAGCGGGAGTCCCTTCGCCAATATTAAAACATGTTTTCTTTTTAATTTTGCCCCGTCTCACTTTGGATTTCCTTTAAGCATACATTTCTTTAGTGTGAATCATTTAGTATAATTTTGCCCCGTCTCATTGATATACAATTTTTTATTATTTGTACAAAAAAGACCATTTGTATTGATTCTGTATTTATTGTAATCGCAAATAAATCATTTTTTTAATAACATTCTAAGCAACAATTTACTAGATAGCTCTTAATTGTTCGTTCATGGTGCCTTATTTTTTGGAAAAAATTTTGTGAATATTTGTATTTGATCTGTTGGTTAACAACTCGCTGGAGGTATAAAGTATTAAATTAAATATTCTAACTGTTGATCATTTGAATAATGACCTCGCGTAAGTGTTTAAATAATCCTGACAGCTTTTGCTACATTTGTAGTCGCTTCGTGTTCGCAAAAAATGCGATGAAAATCAATGAAACGATAAAAATATTTTATCTTAATTACTTCAATATTTCGATAACTAATCAGGATAAGTCTTGGGTTCCACATACGGCTTGTAAATCATGTGTTGAAACATTAAGACGTTGGTATAATGCCCATAAAGAAGTAACACCAATGCCTTTCAAAACTCCTGCAATTTGGTGTGAACCTGTTAGCCACAATGAATGTTATTTCTGTTTAACCAAAACATTTGGATATAATATTAAAATTGCTTGTAATATAAAATATCTGAATGTAGCAAGCGTAACGAAGCCTATTCCTTTTGCATCTGGTGATGTTACTCCAAGCCCTCCATTTGTAAGAATAAATGTTGAAGACCATACAGTCTGTAACGATATTGAAAATCAGGATTTTGAAGACATCGAATCAACCTCAGATGCTCCTATTTTATTTGATCAGGCTTCTTTAAATGATTTAGTCAGAGATTTAGGCTTGTCGAAAGAAAAATCTGAGTTGTTAGGATCAAGACTTCAAGAGAAACACCTTCTTGCTCCAGGAACTACTTTTAGTTGGTATCGTAATCGAGAGAAGGAATTAGTTGAGTATTATTCTGCATGTGATGAATATGTTTTTTGTAATGATGTTAAAGGCTTAATTGAAAAATTAGAACTTCCTTATGATACTGATCAATGGAGATTGTTTATTGATTCCTCAACAACAAGTTTGAAAGCAGTTTTATTGCATAACTCAAATAAATATGCGTCAATACCTATTGCTCATTCTGTACACCTAAAGGAATCATATGAAAATGTAGAAACTATTCTTAAAGCAATAAAATATGAACAGCATAAATAGGAAGTATGCGGAGACTTAAAAATGGTTTCAATGCTGCTTGGACAACAATTGGGTTATACAAAATATCCGTGCTTTATATGTTTGTGGGATAGCAGAGATAGAGTTAAGCATTACGTTACAAAGGATTGGCCTCTTCGTAAAACTTTAAAACCTGGAGATCCCAACATTATTCAACAACCGTTAATTGACTCTAAAAAAGTTTTGTTGCCTCCGCTTCATATAAAATTAGGATTAATGAAGCAATTTGTAAAGGCTCTTGATACCGATGGTGCATTATTTCAATATCTTAGAGATAAATTCCCTTATTTAAGTGAGGCGAAGATAAAAGAAGGAATATTTGTTGGACCACAAATAAGAGAATTAATGAAAACAACAGAGGTTGAACAGGTTATGACAAATGTAGAAAAAGAAGCCTGGATTAGCTTTAAAAAAGTTGTTAAAGGATTTTTGGGTAATAATAAAGTTAGTGATTACAAAGAAATAGTTGACGATATGATTGAAAAATTTCAGAATTTAGGTTGCAATATGAGCGTAAAATTGCATTATTTACACTCTCATTTAGAATGGTTTCCAGAAAATCTAGGTGCCGTAAGCGAAGAGCAAGGTGAGCGATCTCATCAGGACCTCAAAGAAATGGAAAGACGTTATCAGGGTAAATGGTCTCCAACAATGTTAGCGGACTATTGCTGGTGTCTTCAACGAGATGAGCTAAATGTTCGTCATAAAAGACGGTCTGGGTCAAGATCTTTACTAGATCAAAAAAAAGATTTCATAAGTTAAACTGAAATAGTTTCTAATCGTGAGAGGCGAGGGGACTCACGTAAATTAAGCACCCCGATCGTGAGAGGCGAGGGGACTCACGTAAATTAAGCACCCCGATCGTGAGAGGCGAGGGGACTCACGTAAATCCAGCACCCCAAAGGGAACAGATTTTACTACGTCCACGTCGTTGTTCCTGGGTAATGCTAAATGTAAAAAAAGTTTAACTTGAAATGCACTTGAAGATCAAGCTGAAGGTCAAATTCAATGTCACGATACCTGTGTAAATATAAATTACTATAATGTATTATGTTTATCGTAACAACAAAAGTTATTAGATAGCAGAAAATGAAAATATGTTTCATATTTGCAATGTTTTTTGAAAATTTTTATACGCCATTTTGAATCCGCCATCTTGAATTTGAAAATTTTAATATCTCAACTTCATATTCGTAATCAGTAACCCCAAAAATCCCCGAATAAAAATTTTGAAGAAAAAATACCCAGTAGACAAATGTCTGCCTCAACGTATTCAATGCAAATGGTCATGCAATTAATAGGACATATCTCGTAATTTCAAATTGGCGTAACTTGGTGTAGAAAAATCGTAATTGAACTCTGCGACTCTTAAATTAAAGAGGAAGAGTAGTGCTATAAGATGCAACTAAAAAAAAACTCCCAAAAAATTTTGTCTCTTCTGTACATAACCTCAAAAGTAGCCAAAAACGCCATTTTTTGGGTAAATAACCTCAAATATCTTAAAATCCTGACGTGATAGAGCAATTCGGACCCCGGATTCGGATTCTACGGAAAAAATTACTTCGGAAATGACCCTCCATTTTCCAACAACTTCCATGACCCCAATATTTGTAGGCCTGTGTTATTAGTAAGTGGAAAAGCAACATAAAAAAGTAGCGTTTTCTCTGCTTTTGACCATAAAATTTGGAGCACAGCTGATTGTATAATCACAGCAAATGTAACCTCAAAATGTATAACTAAGATTAACGATTGCAAAATATCAATGCTAAGTTAAGGCTAAATACAGGGAATATACGTACCGCCGTGAGCACCCATTAATTATAATGCGTACTGCACGGAAACGTTAATGCCTTCAATAATTACAAGCACCAATCGACTCAGCAATGCGCGGCTTCAAGAGAGGTTGATGCTTCTACAATACCCGCACGCCTCAGATGATAAACCGCTCACCAAGGTTGGTTTGATAGAAGGAAGCGTAGAAAATAAAAAGCCAATATGCAATTCCAATCATGTGTAAGATTAAAAGGCCAAAAAGGTTCAAAAAGATTACTTAATTAAAATTAAAATAAATTAAAATGAACCAGTAATAGAGTACTTGAGCATTGACTCTGCAAAAGATGTATATGACGAAAGTTTAGACGCAATTTTGCCAACAGAATTCTTAAATTCTTCAACGTTCAACGGTTTACCTCCGCATAGATTACAATTAAAAATAAGAGCTATAGTAATGCTTCTAGGAAATGTTAATTTGAATAAAAGACTTTATAACGCAACCCGATCAACAAAAATAAAACAATTTACTATTATTACACAAATATTACCAGGGAGTAAATAAGGGAGCACTATATTCTTACCACGTATGCCCTTATCAGCAAAAGATGAACTGCCATTCCAGGCGACCAGAAAACAATTACTTGTAAAACTCGCTTACGCACTGACTATTAATAAGTCGCAAGGACAATCATTTAAAAAAGTAGGATTGTATTTACCAACACCAATTTTTAGTCATGGCCAGTTATACGTGGCACTTTCAAGGAGAACTAATAAAAGAGAATTGAAAATATCATTAACAGAAAAATCAAGAAAAGTTAAATAAAATCAAACATATTTATAACTCTAAGATAATCCCTGGTAGAAAATTTAACATAATTTCTGCTCAGTTTACTAACTAATGCCCAGATATTTTAACTTAAACTGCCCTGAATATTTTGAACAATTATTAATCGATATATAATTTCATATGAAAGTTTTAAAATGAATTATACTTGTTTGGTACAATTATTAATATTTAATTAAAATATAGTTATCTTGCAATAAATTTTAATCAATTATTATATTTTAAATATAATATGAAAAGTTTACAGGTGGTCTACGCAAAAAACTACCAGTCAATAGGCAAATACGCACGCATGATTTTCTTTCTCGTTCCCGCACAAAACGAGATCGTTGTAAAGTTAAAATCAGCTGTTTTTTCGGAGTACGTCTAACCTAAACGGAATTGTTTTCCTAAATTATTGAGAAAATAAGTGTAGTTTAAAATTTGTTATTTAAAAAGTAAAATGGAAAATTGTAGAAAAAGACATCATGAAAAATTAGAAGAAAAACCATAAAATGAATATATGCACGAATTTAGTGAAATATTAAATACAGAAAAAAATATAAAAGAAAATATAGAAGAAAATTCAACTGATTTTTTTGTTGACAGTGAAAGTGATTACAACGAATTAGATTTAGAAGATTTATCTTTCTCTGATTTTCTATTATAAATAATAGTGTTTGAAGTGAAAGAAGTATAATTTCAAACTGTGATGATAGCAGCAGTAATGAAGATTTTGTATGTAAAGTAATAGATCGAAGAGAAGTACAGGAAATTCAAGAATGGGTAGTACGTAATAATGTGGCACACGAACACGTAGATGAACTTTTGGAAATTCTACGTCGTAGACTCTTGCCATCACTTCCAAAGTGAACAAAATCTCTTTTGAAATGTAATGTTAATCCTAATAAAATTGAAAAAATAACTGTGAGTAACAATATGGAAGGAGAATTTAAATATTTTGGCTTACGAGATCAATTGATGAAAAAAGTCAATGTACAATTACATAGTACAAATATCTTAGAATTAATATTCAACATTGATGGTATGAGTCCTTTTAAATCTAGTCCTGTGACTGTGTGGCCTATACTTTGTAAAGTATTTATGGAACCAGATTTATATGAACCATTTCCTGTAACTATTTATTCTGGAAATGGTAAGCCTAAATATTGTTCAGAATATTTAGAAACATTTATTCGAGAGCTCAATCATCTTCTTCGACATGGTATTGTTATTGAAGATAAAGTGTCCGAACTAAGAATAAAATTTTTTGTCTGCGATTGTCCAGCTGGATCCTTTTTAAAATGCATAGAAGGACATGTTTCATTCAATGGATGTGAACAATGCAAATTGAAAGGTCAAAAGGTAGATGCAGTTACAGTTTTTCTACAAGTCAATGCAGAAAAAAAATCAACAAGAGCTTAAGAGCCTTTGAGGATCCTGACTGCCATACCGGTGCTTCTCCACTGTGTGCAATCAACCCTCCACTTGATTTATTATCACAATTTGTATTTGATCCAATGCACCTTTTATATCTTGGATGCACAAAAAGGATGCTTGAATATATTTTATCTACATCCACTCATACATTCAGATTAAGTGCCACTTTAAAATCTGAATTGAAATGCAGGACAACTTTAATAAAAACTGATATTCCTGATGAGTTTCCTCGAAAGATGAGGTCTACAAAATATTATAATAAGTACAAAGCTATAGAATTTAAATTTTTTTCTTTATATGTGTGGGTGAGAATGAAAGTGGCATAAGTCACATTTTTAAAAAAATTTAGTTAGTGGTATATTTCATTTCTTTAACATTAAAACAACTTATTTTTCAAAATAGAGTGGCTTTTTTGTTTATTTTTCTTTAATATTATAAGCACTGTAAAAATGGCACTCAATAGAAATGTATATTAATTTAAAACTTTAATACCAAAAATCTCAAAATTAGAAGTATGTGACTTATGCCACTCTTATTCTAACCCACACATATATTGCTCCAATTGTTTTAAAAAAATTGCTTCCAGATAATGTCTACAATCATTTCATGTTATTTACTACAGCATGCAGATTGTTATCTGGCACAAATATAAATCATCATATCGTAGAAGTAAGAAAGTATTTAATACAGTTCGTCGAAGAAGCATCAGCATTATATGGTTCAACATTTGTATCGCTTAATATACATAATTTGATTCACCTTCCTGATGATGTGGAAAGTACTGACTGCTCTTTAAGCGAGTTATCAGCTTTCCCATTTGAATCATATTTGGGAGGATTAAGTGCACTTATTAGATCACTAAGGCATATAGTTGCACAACACTGTCGTCGTCTTGAAGAAAAGGATACATTTGTGAAGAAAAATATAAGTATTGCTCCAGAACTGGAAATACTTATAACTAGAAAAAAGGAGATATTGAAAATAAAATATAAAGGATTTATACTGTCAACGAAGCATTCAAATAATACAGTTTTACTTAAAAGTGGAATAGTTGGAGAAATTTGATTGTACAAATAATAAAATTAATTTTGTACAAATTAAAAAATATGCAAGAAAAGAATCAGTTTTTAAGTATCCTTGCGAATCTACTAGCCTAAATATTTTTGAAGTCAGCAAACTGTGAGATAAGATCATGTGCATATCTGTACATAACATTCAAGAGAAGCTCATCAAACTACAAGTAAACTATTCACAAGTAGAAGAAAAAAGATTGTTCGTGGTGCCTTTATTACATTAAAACATTTCAAAACATCAATAAAATATTTCAACATATAATAAAGGTATTATAAATGTAATACTTATATTTCCCTTATATTTTTTACTACTATCTGAATAAATATTAAATTTAAAATCATTTTTCTATTTTTTGAATTTGCTCATTTAAATGAAAATATATGACAGCTCTCTGTTTATTTTTGCTTTACCTAAACTTAACTTGACCTAACATGAATTCCTAGATTCAAATTTGAATTTCGTTTTCTAAGAAAAACAAAAAATTGAATAATCTTATATTATATAGTGTCAACTTTTGCTGTAGATTTAATTTGCAAATAATTATCATCTCAACAAATTCTTTTTATAAATTTTTTATTTAAAAAAGTAAATAAATGACTAAAACTTTTAAAATTAAAAAAGAATTGTTTTTAATTAATTTATAATAATGTATATTGAATCATAAAAATTTAACCTAAAAAATTAAATTTTCTATTATAACAAATAAATTAACAGTGATTGTTTAAACTTTGAACATGTTGGACAGTGATAGTGAGTTGCCATTTGAGCTTCAGCAGTACAGTTTAGTGCGTTTTGTGCACAGAGGACGAAAAAGAAAAATTGAAAGTGTGGACATCATCCCAAGTGAATGGTTGGATTAAGATAAAATTAAAGCCAGGTGTGTTACAAAATTCATGGATGGACCGTGCGCTGAAGAAGACTTAGAATTATTACATTCTTTGGTAATGAACAATGTGGATGCTCCAGAAGATTGGCCAACATTTCCAATAGTACAAGTAGGACGAGCTAGTGAGTACTTACATAAAATAATACCAATTAATTTATTTCAGACTTTTCATAAATACACATTCATTCTTATACATAGATCAAGATATTATCTTCCTTTTTTAATAAATTTATATGGTGTGTTAATATATTCGTATTAACTTTATTTAATTTAATAAAAAAATTTTAAGAATATCATTTCAGTTTTTTTGCAGAAAAATTTAATAAAATTGACATGAACTTAAAAAATTATTTCAATTAGAATATATTGAACCAATGCATTATTTTTATCATAAAATAATATTTATATGTAAAGATGTTTCTTGCAAATAAAAATGAATTTTCAATTAATTCCATATTTTATAATTTTAAATTTTAAAAAGTTAATTTTTAAAGTATTATTAGTATTATTTTAATTGAATGTTTCTTTTTTTTTATTTTGACAACAGAACATTACTTTTTGTATTAGTTTTTAACTGTTTAATGTAACCAAGTATATAAACATTAAGTGTGCTTACAATAATATAGCTAAATAATTTATTTTTTTAGAAACCTATGAAGAAGGTTTAAGAAAATTAGAATATTTAAAAATTGATAAGCACGTACTGACAGTAACATCAGAAAACAGTGCTTCAGAAGCACAAAAACACCTCACCAAAGCTGTTAAACGTAAAAAACTTCAAGCTCAAGCAAAGAAATTAAATACAAAATTTTCATCAACAGAAAATGAACTTGAGAATAAATCAAATATTCAGGAAGGTATTGCAATTTAATAACTATTTTTAATCATAATTTATGTAAATATTCGTTGCCTAGTTTATGTGTATCATAATATATGATAAAGAAACTTCATTAAATTCAGAAGTAATGGACTTATCGAAATATGTTTTTGGTCAAACAACTAGTAATCGAGTTGAACCTGAAATTTCAATCAGTCAACGTAGTATATCTTTTGTACTTGAGCTACCATCTTCATCTCTCGCATCTCAGCGATCATCTATAACAGGTTAAGATAAACTATAATCATCGACTACAAGTAATGCTTCAATATTAGTGTTACTTTAATATTTATTTATTATAGGATGCGCTGAAGTAAATTGTATTAGTTTCAATCAAGCCATTAATAAGGCATCTATTGTAAATGTAGATAACATTGTTTATAAATCTTGTAAGGAATATTTTTAGTAACCAGTCTGAGTTATTTTGAATTATACATTTATAAATATTCAATTAATTTCAGAGTTAGAAGCTGCTGTTATGATGAAACTGGATAGCATAATAAAAAGACAGGATGAGATTAAAGAAGAGATTGCACATTTGAAAGCAGCTCAAGATGCAGCATCTTACTTTTTAGCAGGCAAAAAGGTTGCAGGGAAATCCAGTAATTTTGAGGCAAAATCAAGGGGCGCGGCAGCGCCCCCGATGGCAAGTAGGCGAAGCAATCGGGCGCTCCAAGCCTTTATATACGTTAAGTTTTCGTGTTTAACCTCGTAATTGAAAAAAAAATTTTTATTTTAAAAGATTTTTTTATATTTTATTATTGCTGAATCTTTAAAAAACTATTTTATTTATGTTTTTAAAAGATTCAACATAATTTGATGAATACTTTTTGTGTAACGTAAGTTTTTAAGTTCGTAGCAGACGGCATTACTATTTTACTTATAATTTTTCTCCAGTTTCTTCAACTCATATATATAGATATACTGCCGTGCTTTCCTCCAGTTCGTCAATTCTTTAACTTATGTATATATATATAGGTATACTACCACACGTCTTTTTCTCCAGTTCGTCGATTCTTCGACTTACAAATATATAATATGAAATAAAAATAGATAATAAAAATAGGTACTACATTTTAATAAAAAAAGAGTGCTGTTTATGATTTAAATAATAAGGTTATATTTAATTTTTTTTTCGAATTTCAAAAATACATTTCATTTGTTTTTAATTTGCATATAATGTACATTTTTTAAAAGTATTTGAATTTTACATTCTTTTAACAATATTTTGTAAAAATTGTTTTGAATTTTAGTAAATACAAGTTTCAATTTTTGGAAGTTACAAATTTAAATTATTTCTTACGATTCAAAAATTTTTCATAGTTTTTTTTTTATTTTGCTTAACTTTTGTAAATACAAATAAAATATTTAAAAATCGTCATTAGAACAATATAAAAGTTTTTGAACGTAAAATAAAAGAGATCATATTAAAGAAAAGAAATGACAGATTGTAATCACATACTGCTAAAAAAATATAATATCATTGAATCAATCATTTCTTTTCTTTTTTATTAATAATTTGATATTCTTAAATATAAAAGTTTGTAAATGTTACATTATATTAAATTTTTGTATGGTTTTTATTTTCAATTTATTGGGACTTGCAAGGGAATATCTAGATATTAGAACTAAAATACTTTTTCTACTTTTGCGATATTTTTTCTTACATAAAATTCTAAAGATAGTCCATATCTATAATATCTATAAAATAATTCAATGAAATTTAAAAATAAATTCACGTAAAAATGAACGAGAACAGTCATAAGTAAAAACCTAAAAGAAATTTTTATTTTATTAAATCTCTGTAACCAACAAACTGAATATTATAAAAGCTTACCTTTAAAAAGGTATATGATGGGCAAGTATGCTTAGCAATTTATTTTAATTAACGATTTTAACTATTTTGATGTCTTAAACATATTATAAACTATTTTTTTAGTGATAAAATCAAACCTTGACATTAGAATTTTATGAAATCATGAAACAAATGTCAAGTATTTTTTTTTATAATTGAATTTTACATGGTTCACAGAATTAATCCATTTATTTAGTATTTGAAACTATCGAATCTTGACATTAAAATTTCATGAAATCACGAAACAAATGTCAAGTATATAGTAAAAGTGATAAAACTATGGCACCTTACCATAATTTTTAACAAAAGATTTTTCAAATTTTTTTTTTTATAAATAAACGTTGAATTTTACTAACCAAATTACTTCTTATCTTTTTTTATCATTTATTTAAAAGTGTTCTGAAATTTTTTAAATCTTATTAAATATTTACAAAATTACTTGCTAGGCCCGTTGTACACAATATTGTATTTTATGTTCAGTATATTTTTCAGGAGCGTATTATCTTAATACATTTAAATAATTGTATATTACTTGTATCTTACACCTATTATAATTTCTAGTTCAAATGTTAGAACATACATTCATTAAGCATTTCACCAATAAAATATTTATCCACGGGCCTAGCAAGTAATTCTGTAAATATTTAATAAGATTTAAAAAATTTCAGAACACTTTTAAATGAATGATAAAAAAAGATAAGAAGTAATTTGGTTAGTAAAATTCAACGTTTATTTATAAAAAAAAAAAATTTGAAAAATCTTTTGTTAAAAATTATGGTAAGGTGCCATAGTTTTATCACTTTTACTATATACTTGACATTTGTTTCGTGATTTCATGAAATTTTAATGTCAAGATTCGATAGTTTCAAATACTAAATAAATGGATTAATTCTGTGAACCATGTAAAATTCAATTATAAAAAAAAATACTTGACATTTGTTTCATGATTTCATAAAATTCTAATGTCAAGGTTTGATTTTATCACTAAAAAAATAGTTTATAATATGTTTAAGACATCAAAATAGTTAAAATCGTTAATTAAAATAAATTGCTAAGCATACTTGCCCATCATATACCTTTTTAAAGGTAAGCTTTTTATAATATTCAGTTTGTTGGTTACAGAGATTTAATAAAATATCAAATTACATTGCCTTTAGATTGTGATCAAGATTTTCAAACATTTGAAGAAAAGTTAAAGGTTGATAAATTTTTTAAAAAAGATGTTGTAAGTTAAAATATTGTATATTAAAAATTACTAATAATATTTCATTTGAAAAATACTTAGCAATTTGTTTATGTTTCAGTATTTAGAGTTGAAATATCTTATAGACAAAGATTTAGCTATAAGCAAATCTATTGTGAAGATGTTGAAAAAATTTCTTTCTAAAGAATTAGCAAAACAATTCACAGCCATTAGGTCATCAACAATCAACAAAGAAATATATAAATTAAAACCAACTGAATTATGTAAAATTATAAATGGTAATTCCGTTAGATTTATTTTTTTATTATTGTTTCTATTAGATTTATTTTTTTTATTATTGTTTCCATTAGATTTTTAATTTTTCATTATGAAAAATTTAAATAGTTATAATCTAATTTATTGTTTTTATTTACAGCTGTAATTACAAAAATGAAGTCTGAAAAATCATTGATCACGGAGCCAGAAGATTTGAATAGTTCGTTAACAGACGTTTTTACTAACGTAGCTAAATGGAAAAATTAAAATTGAAATAAGAATAAATATTTTTATTATTTTATGTAATTATTTATATATTATTAATATATTATTAACATGTGATGTAAAATTTAGAAAAAGTATTAAGTAATACATTTTTTATTCATAAAGTATTTAAAAGTTTTATTTATTTATAAACTAAAAAAAAGAATATAAAAATAATTTATTAAAAAAATACATATGTTCATAACCTTCAATTATTCTTTTTTCACTTTTAGCAGAATCTGGGTAGATTCTGCCGAGAAAACGTCGTGATTAGGTAGGCTTTCTGGGCAGAATACGTCAACAGAATCTGCCCAATTAATATAAATTTTAAGATATTCTGGGCAGATTAACATTCAATTTTCTATCAGGGATATTAAATTTAAAGAAATTAAAAATTATGAAGTAGAGTTTAGCGCTGTGTGTTTAAAAATCTAGGCTGCTATTTTTAGTTCTGTGTCATTGAGAAAACGCGATTGCTTATTTAAATACTGTGTGGTTAAAAAAAACGTGGCTGCTATTGCAAGTGCTGTGATGGGGAAAAACGCTAAAACTAATGTAAGCGCTGTGTAATTAGAAATTCGCGACTGCTTTTCAGAGCACTACCTGGTTTCAAAAACGCAGCTGCTATTTTAAGAGCTAAAGTTGAAAAACGCAACAATTATTATAAGCGTTGTGTAATTGAAAATTCGTGGCAGCTATTTTGAACACTGTGTGGTTACAAAAACGCGGATGTTATTGTAAGTGCTGTGTAGTTAAAAAACACAACATCTATTGTAAGCGCTGTGTAATAACAAATTCACGGTTGCTATTTTAAGCGCTGTGTGGTTAAAAAAACGAGGCTGCTAGTGTAAGCGCTATGTAATTAAGAATTCATGGATGCTATTTTAAGCGCTGTGTGGTTAAGAATTCATGGTTGCTATTTTCAGCGCTAAGACAAAGACACAAAGATGGAAGAACGGAGACAAAGAGACGAAGACGGAGAAACGGAAACGGAGAGACAAAGATGGAGGGACGAAGACAGAGACAAAGAGACGCAGATGAAGAGACGGAGACAGAGAGACCGTGACGGAGAGACCGAGACGAAGGGAAGGAGATGGAAAAACGGAGATGGAGAGACGGAGAGACGGAGATGAAAAGACGGAGATGGAAAGACGCAGACGAAGGGAAAAAGACGGAAAAATGGAGACGGAGAGACGGAGACAGACAGACGGAGAGACGGAGACAGACAGACGGAGAGACGGAGACAGAGAGATGGTAACGGAGAGACGGAGACAGGGATAGAGACAGAGAGACGGAGACGGAGAGATGGTGACGGAGATAGAGACGGAGAGACGCAGGGACTGATATGCAGAGACGGAGACGGAAAGACTGAGACAGACAGATGGAGACGGAGAAACGGAGACTTACAGACGAAGACGGCGGGACGAAAACGGAGAGATTAAGACGGAGAGACGGAAACATAGAGACGAAGACGGAGAGATGGAGACGAAAATACGGAGATGGAGAGACAGAAACGAAGGGAACAAAACGAAAAAATGGAGACGGAGAGACAAGGACGAAAAGACGGAGACGGAGAGACGGATATTGTGTATGTGTGTATGTGTACATGATTAAGTGTATGTGTATGGATATGTGTATATGTGTGTATGTGTATGTGTGTACGTGTGTATGTGTATGTATATAAGTTTATGTCGTCGTAGGCCAAATTCGGCTCAATACCCATAGACCCAGCTAAATTTGTGTTGACATCGCGTACACTTTGGCTCGTTTCTACCTATGTTCAAATGTTTCTATACGCTTTCAGTGGCGTATGGAAGCTTTCCATATGAACCCGGAGCCGTATGGATTATATATGTGTTCAGACTGGTCAACTTAGGTAAACCGTATGACACGAGCGCGCCTATGCTCACAGCTGACTTTGACATTTTCTTTACCATAAAAAAATTTTGGGTTATGCGATCAGCGATGCGAAAAAATTGAAGATTTATGTTTGAAAATCAAAAACAAATGAAAGAGTGACAGCAACTAATTTTGACATATTATCAAAAAATTTTCAAGAAACATTAATATATTATTTATTAATGTTACAAATATAGATATAAATCAAATTAATAAAAAAAAAGTGTTACGAAAATAAAAATGTTGTGGCGATTCGATTGAAATTATTCAATCGAACGCATTAATAAGTTAGATTTAATGTGTAGTGTGTTGTGTGTGTTTTGTTTTTATTTTAAATCGATTTTGTTATAGTCCCTCATTTGGCCTACAACGACATAAAATTATCTACGTAACTTGGGCGTACGAAGGATGAACATGGTCTCGACTAATATTTGTAGATTGAGCAGTAGTGAGTCTCGGGCGCGCTTCGCTCGCCCTCGACCAACTACTACTCAATCGACAAATATTAGCCTCGTCCATATTCATCCTTCGTACGCCCAAGTTACGTATATAACTAATATGTGTGTACGTGTCTGTTAAAGATGCACGTGTGTATGTGTATGTATGTATGTGACAATAATGCGAAAGATATTCACGTAAAAGAGAAAAAGTCTTAATTCTTCAATTTAATATAATAGTAGTAATCTGCATAATTAGAATCATTTTACGATACTTCATATTAGCCCATGTTGCAGAAAAATCTAAATGGACCACTTCCATATCCTGTTCACTGTAAAAACCTAGGCCTCAATTTTCTTTAATTCTATGTTTTACATAGAAAATGTAGACATTGTTAAAGTGTTTTTTTCCTATTTTAACCGTGTAAGTTGTGGTTTAGGATATCAACGTTTTGTGAACATTACAACGGTCGGTATCCTAAACCACAACTTACACGGTCTAAAATCCGAAAAAACTCCTCTAAGAATGTCTAGCATTCACCGTGGAACCTTTGAATGAAGCAAAAAATGGAAAATAAACTTTTGGTGTTACTGAAATACTAAAAGTACATGCAGTGGTATTATAGAATATTAATACACAGTATTTTCTGATTACAATTACTTCAAGTGACGTTATTAAATAATTTAAAAACGTATCATTTTTCATAGTCCTTATTACTATAATGTTTCCCAAAAAATCTTAATTTTAACGTTACGCATACATTGTTACATAATTTTAGATTTTCCTGAATATATTTACAATTATATTTGCTTAAAATATGTAAATAATTTATAATTATGTTTGAAAACAACATTCTAGAAATCAAGCTTATAAATTATCTATAAAAAATTTTTTTTTATAAAAAAACAAAAAATAAAATTTGAAAAAATAAGTAAGTGCTCAGTCTTCGATTTTGGTTTTTGTTGAAATCGGATCATGATATGCCTAGAATCATATCCAAAAGGAAAATCTGAGATGCAAAAACTTCACGGTCAAAATTACTCAAGGACCACCGTGGACCATAATTAGCTAAAATATTTTTAATTTTCATACGCGATGAGAATTCGAACTTTTAAAAATTTTTCCCATCCTTAAGTAAAGAAAAAAATAGTGCCGTGCGCATGCGCGCAAAAATTTACAAACGATGATATGTATTAAAAGCACTTTGTGTATAAGAATGATTTTTTACTAATAAATAATATATATTATAAACTGGCTGTTAAGCTATGAAACGAGTTCAAATGTTTAAAAACAATGGCGCAATTATTAGTCAAAGTAGAAGCCTTGTTACTCTAATGATTCTTATAATAGGAAACTTTTAAACAGTTCAAATTAATGGTCTTAAAAAGATCTTTCTTTTCCATTTTGTAGAATAAAACAAATTAAAAATTGACCGAGATATATGAATTTATTTTCAAGGGTTAGAATTGTAAAAATGAAAAATCGCCAAAAAATAGCGCAAAATAATAAAAATTTCTGATTTTTACAATCGTTTAAGATAAACTTATTCTACCTTAACATACTCAAAAAGGCTTACATATTTGCAAGTACACTGAGAAAAATGTCTGCATAAAGTTTACTACAAACATATAAAATTACTATTTAACATAGTAATGCTGTGACATATTCGCTTTGTAAGAAAAATTGCTTTTTTATGTAGTAAATTTTGATTGAGCGGATAATATATTGAAAAAAATTCTCAGTCGTTTATTTTTTATCTCGAATAATTTTTAATTTACTTATTACATGCGAAACAATTTTTTTTTTTAATTTTTAAATTATTTTTTTTTCATTTATTAAATTAATTTAAATAATATTTGAAAGAAAACTCAGATAAAAATCTTACCTTAGTTGGAATGGAACCGCTGATCGCGAGGATGTGAAGCGTGAACGTTACCGACTGCGCCATGCTAACGTGTTACGAGAGTTATTTCGAATCGTCTACATATATTATAGAGGATGATTCGAATTTAGTTGAAAATTTTGAGGTTAAGATTTCGAATTAAAAATCAGACGAATCGAGTATACTACATAAAATAAAACTTTTTACTATATATGTTCCAAGGACTTTACGCTTTTCGATTTTTCATTATTATTTACTATCATAATAATAATATAAAATCGAAAAGCATAAGGTCCTTGGAACATATGAGGGATCGCGTGGAAGAAAGGCCTAACTCTAAAAGTATACTTTTTAGTAGTTAAAAAAAATTGTTTAACTTGATATCAGCTTTATAAAATATTGTGATATTTTACAATGATATAGTAAATATTTTAATACAAAAGGTCTAAGTGGAATTTTCGAGTTAAATATTGTTAATAAAAAATATTTGAAGATTCAAAAATTCGAGTTAGGCCCTTTTTGCCAATTTTTTATGAATAATTAAGGCTTAGTGATGAATAAATCATAAGAAAATCATTTGATTATTCGAAATAAATTTATTATTTACTTTTACTTACATAATACAAGATATAGCAAAAAATTCAGTTTTTGAATCCTCATTTTCGTTCACAAAGGGAAAAACATTTTCATTGTACTAATTTTGCGCAATGTTGATAAAAATTGCGTTAAAGATATTAAATCTGTAAGTTTTGCCTCTTTTATTCCAACATTATCGATGTTTGTTAACTTGTTCGTAGCATTCAAAAGATTTTCCTGGGAAATTTGAAATAATGAAAATGTTGCATAGTTCAAGTTAGGCCCTTCTTGTATGTTCTGTATCATTTAAACATACAGAGACACATTTTTATTCTTCTATATTTTATGAACATATAAAGAGTATCTCCTAGATACATTTTCAATCATAACTTCAAAAAGGGCCCAACTCGAATTAGATCTATATTCCACGCGATCCCTCATATATAGTATAAAGTTTTATTTTATGTAGTATACTCGATTCATCTGATTTTTAATTCGAAATCTTAACCTCAAAATTTTCAACTAAATTCGAATCATCCTCCATAATATATAAAGACGATTCGAAGTAACTCGCGTAACATGTTAGTATGGCGCAGTCAGTAACGTTCACATTCTCGCGATCAGCCGTTCGATCCCAACCAAGGTGTTAAGTGACAAAATTTGGCCTCTTAATTTTCTTATTTTTCCAATTAATCCTAAAAATTATTTTCTTATTTTATTACTATAGTGAAAAGAAATAGGTCTTAAAAGTATCAAGGCCACTTTCTTTTCACACTTTTATCAGTTTTCTAAGAATCCAAGCTTGGTCGTTGACGGGAGCCGTTGCTTCGTCTCCACTCTTTCTCTACTTCGTTGAGTTGAAGTGGGGACTTAGCGTCGGTTCCCATGCCTTAGACGGGTGAGAGCAACGAAGAGAGAGGACTACCTTTTATCTGTCTTCGCACTCTCCCCCACAACAATTAAAACGTTTGAAGCTGGCTTGACGAAAGATTGTCAAGTGAGAAAAAGTTCTTAAAAAGCAGACGCGCGGGATAGGCCCGATGGGCAAGTTTGAGAGGCGGGAGGCTCGCGCAGCTTCCTCCTCGTATGTAAAATGTTAAGTGTTTTTCTTTTCTTTTTCCTTGATTCATTATCCAAGTTTCTTTATATTTTTCATTTTCTCTCATGGTTGCAATTCAGTTAGTTTTTTTTTAACGATATTTAGAGAGTTTAGTGTTTTATTAATTTACTCAGCTAAATTTTCCGTTTAACACGTTCGGGAGTGTATTTAAAAGAAGGCGCTGGGGATGGCAAGCGAGATAGCAGCACCCAGGAAAGCCGGCAATGCCGCCACGCCGGCCAACAGTTTGTTCACTCAAGTAAAAGATAAGTATTCTGAATTTCCAAATCATGAAAACCTAACAGATATCAGCTTTAAATAAATAATTTCAAAAGATAGATTCGGAATTTAAAATTAGTAAATGTAAAAGTTATTGTCAAACAGACGTATGCGGTAATCTTTGTATCAATATTTTATCAGAAAATAACTTTTACATAGAATATAATCTGCATTAAAATTCATCCA
The DNA here is from genome assembly GCA_017163975.1 of Anastatus disparis. Classification (NCBI taxonomy): domain Eukaryota; kingdom Metazoa; phylum Arthropoda; class Insecta; order Hymenoptera; family Eupelmidae; genus Anastatus; species Anastatus disparis. Next base: position 1,670,651 of record JAFFSR010000257.1, read on the forward strand.
GTTTTCTTTTGATTTATTTTTCCTTTCATGCATAAGATTTATACCTTTCACCTTTTTGTATTAGTTGAGAATGACTGCGGGTGTTCTACATTATAAAAGGAAATTGATTACAATAAATTAATTCCGTTTAATGAAATAAACTCATTGCTAAATTCCATAAGTAATTAAGCTGCTAAATATTTAGTTGTGTACAACGTGCAATTTTCTTTATTTATTGTTTTGTTTTTTTTGGAATGAAAAATTGTTTAAATTAGTCTAAACAAAAAACCAGAGAGTCCAGAAAGCATTTAATTAATCAAAAGACTTACTGACGTGGTTAAGTTTTTCAGTTTCCGTTATTTTTTATTATTAATGTAATAGTTATTAGATTTAAAATAGATTGGGGTCGTCCCTTTTTCAGAGGGTAAAACCTTTTTAAAAGGGTCGCCCTAACACAAGGTAAGATTTTTTTTTCTGAGTTTTCTTTATCCCTGATGGAAAGTGAATTTTAGTATCCTTAGAGATAGAATTAATAGGTAAATCAACAAAATTCACTAACTTATGTAGTAAAAACTATTTCTACAATTTTTACTATATTATGTAGCAATTTTTGTTGAATATCAATACTACTTTTTTATGTATTTTCGAGTAAAAAATATTACATAAGAATTATTTGTCAAAATTAAGTAATATTTTTCATAAAACGAGTATGTTACAACGTTACTAGATTATATAGTAATTTTACATATTTTTGCAATAAACTTTATCCAGACATTTTTCTCAGTGTAAACAAATTAACTTTTATTAATTTCATGGACCGATACAGATCGGCTTAAAGGGGGATTAAATACATATAAAAATTTTTCTCTTCTTAAGGTTTGATTAAATTTGGAGTAGAATATAAGCCTTCAACTTCAATTTTTGAAATTACATATTTTCTCAGAAAAACTCCATTTTCCAAAAAAATTTGAAAATTTTTTAAAATTGCATAGCCATAATCTCACAGGACATTTAATTCTGAACAACTTTTATTCAAAAAATTTTCTTCTAAAATTAAAAACAGCACAGTTACGAAGGAAAAAAAAGCTGCTAAGTGCTTTGATTTTAATTTTAAAAAGTGTTTTTAATGTAAAAAACTACTCATTAACAATATTTTCCAATATCTTTTATATGATTCATACTTTAATCTAAAATGTTTTATGTTTATTCAATTTTTAAAATGGCTCTTCAATTACAACTATATGGAGAAAACTAATTTTCAGTATCTTTCGCCTGGTTATAGAAATAAATTGTATGCAAAATTTAAAACAAATCCATTGATTATTTTTCTTGATCTGGTTGGCTAATGAAATACAATTTTTTGAAGTGAAACTCTTTTACTGACGGTATACATCTCTTATAAGAGACGTATAAAAAAATTATAAATAATTATATGGGAGTGAATTGTTTTCGTGACGGTTCATGCAACAGAACTAATGAAATGGAGGTGTATATATATTCCGCTGTACGATTTTAAAGTTTTTCTGTTTCTCTCAGCGAAATGTTTATGAAATCTTCCTGAAATCTTTCATAGAATATTCTACTGTACGATTACTTAAATCTTTCTGCGAGATATTTCGTGGAATATATCTGGAAGATTTATGTACACTGAGAAAAATGTCTGAATAAAGTTTACTACAAAAATATGTAAAATTACTATATAATATAGTAACGTTGTGACGTACTCGTTCTATGAAAAATATTACTCCATTCCGACAAATTATTCTCATGTATGTAATATTTTTTACTAGAAAACACATATAAAGTAGTATTGATATTCAACAAAAATTGCTACATAATATAGTAAAAATTGTAGAAATAATTTTTACTATATAAGTTAGTAAATTTTGTTGATTAACCTATTTATTTTATCTATAGAGATACCAAAATTCACTGCCTTGATAGTAAATAATAATTTAAAATCGAAAAGCATAAAGTCCTTGGAACATATATGGTAAAAAGTTTTATCTAATGTAGTATACTCGATTTGTCTGATTTTTAATTCGAAAACTTAACCTCAAAATTTTTAACTAAATTCAAAGTATCCTCTATAACATATGAAGACGATTCGAAGTATATTGCGTAACATGTTAGCATGGTGCAGTCGCACGGGTAGCAGGAAGTACTTTTCAACAAAATTTTTCGGTGATGAGGAATTCCTCCGCGATAATTTTAGTAATATTTTTCTCAATTATTTTCCGCTAAACAGAAAATCGTAACTGTTCCTTTTCGCGAGATATAGCTATTTTTAAATAAAATTGTTGAACTTATATAATATACATTTGTGAACATTATTAACTTTTAAAAATAAATATTTTAGTGTGCTAACTGTTAAATATAATAAATAAATATTTTAATAAATAAATATAATAATATAATAATAATTTAATAATATAATATTTTTTTGAATAATTATATTAAAAAAATTTTTTTTTTAATAATGTTTTATTTTAATAATATAATAATTTTTTTTAACAAATATTTTAGTGAACTAGCTGTTTATATTTCCAAATATAAAAAAAAAAATTAAAAAAAAATGTAAGAAAAGCAATTATTGGCAAGACGGGCAAGAGAGGAGAGAGCATACGCATTTGCTACCAAACATGATATAGATGAAATTTTAAGTAGTTCAAATAATGTTATTTTAGACAAATATTTTATTGCTGACAAATCTTGTGTGATTAGTGGATGTTTAAATAAAGTTAACAATGTTGTTAAAATAGCTCCCAATGATGAATGTCCTGTTATTAAAAGTAAGTTAAATAATAATGAACTCTCTTCCCAATGACTAAGCCAGATCTCCTCGGTGAGTCGAAAAGGGAGAAGGGGTGCACTGCGAGAGGGCTTTTTGAATGTGACTTCTTTAAGGGCTCACATTGGACAGGTGCGTGATCTTCTATGTGACGGCCATTCTTATGATCTGTTTGGAGTGGCTGAGACTTGGCTGAGTCCGACTGTCTCGGACGACGTCATTCAAATTAAGAGGTATAAAATTTTTAGACAGGATGGAAACCTTGATGAAGGAGGGGTTGCCCTTTACGTTAAAGATAGTTTGAAATGTAAGATATTAGCTTTTTTGAATACCACAACTATAACTGCCAGTGGTAAGCCTGAAGTGCCTGAATATATTTTTTGTTCTGTTAAAGCAGGCAACTCTGAATCTGTGTTGGTTTCTGTCATTTACCGTCTTCCTGTCATTTCCTTTACAAAAGATTCTGATCTAATTGATATGTTAGTAAGTTTGACTCCCGATTTTTCATTTAAGATTATTATAGGAGATCTGAATGCCGATATCCTGCGAGAAAGCAGTGATGCGAAGTTCCTTAGTAAACTGTCTGCTGAGCTTTCGCTTCAGTTGGTCTAGCACGGTACCACGCATATAACTCCATCATCTCGCATATGGATAGACCTGATTTTTGTGGATGACAATGACACCATACTCGACGCACGTAACGTACCTGCGAACTTTCATAGTCGGCGTACTTTAATTGAAGTTTCTATAGCCTACAATGTTAGCAGTTTAGTGCAAGAACCGATTAAAAATCGAAATTATAAAAATAATAGTGGAAAATCATTATTAGAGAAATTGGCCGGCTATAATTGGTCCAAATTGAAAACTGATATAGTGAATCCTGAGTCTGCACTTGACTGCATTTGTGATAATCTCACTGCTGCTATTGAAAATTTAACACCAGTGAAAATATTTAAATGTACGAAAAAGAAGCCACCATGGATGGATGGAGAGTTGTCACAGATGCAGCGCAGGAGGGATGCCACATATAGGCGATACAGATGGACAAACGACATAAAGTATTTTTTAAGAATTTTTAATTTTACGTAAGGCGTTGGACGAGCAGATTGAGCGTGCAAGAAGTGAATACTATCATAACAGACTGTTCGAGGCTCTTGCAAGTGGTAATGTCTGGAAGGAGTTGAGAGAGCTGGGACTCTTATCCAGACCCCAAGGGGATCTGAATGGATTTGCTCCAGATGAGCTTAATGCGCACTTTGCTGGGGTGACGGTTTCGCCACATGATGATGGTGAGGAACGCAAGAAGTTTCTTTCTGAATGCAGCGAAAATGTTTTCGCTTTTAAATCAATTAATATTAACGATGTTATTCTTGCAGTTTCTCACTTCTCATCGCAGGCTCGTGGGGAAGACGGCATTCCACAAAGTGTAATACTTAAAGCATTACCATTTATTGGTGAACATCTTGTGACTCTGTTCAATTCCTCTTTTGCTCGGGGGATTTTCCCTGGCCTTTGGAAACAGGCACGTATTGTGCCATTAAAGAAGTGCTCTGCACCCAAATCGCCTAAAGACTTCAGGCCTATTGCTATTTTATGTTTTCTTTCAAAGGTACTTGAGAAGATCGCTCATGACCAATTGCAAGAGTTTATTACTGCTAATAAAATACTTGACCCAATGCAGACTGCCTTCAAAAAGCACAACTCGACGCAAACAGCTATTCTCAAATTAAGTGATGACATAAGATCGGGTCTAGACAAAAAACTCGTCACATTACTTTCACTTTTTGACTTTAGTAAGGCATTCGACACGATCTCTCCCTTCAAGTTACTTACTAGGCTTAGATCGATGGGGCTTTCCAAGGCTGCTCTCTTGTGGATTAACTCCCATATATCAGGAAGGAAACAAATGGTTTCCACGCATTCAAACGAGGAATTGAGTTGGCTGACAACCAACCTAGGAGTTTCACAGGGCTCGGTACTGGAGCCTCTGTTGTTTTGTCTTTACATTGATGACGTACGTGACGCTCTTGACTCTGGTTGCGTCGAGCACCTACACTATGCAGACGACCTGCAAATTCACACGTAGGTGCCTCGCGAGAATGTGGAAGAGGGTATTCTCACTCTACAGAGGGCGGTCAAAGCGGTGTCGGAGTGGACTGATGGTGTCTCTCTCACTTTGAATTCTAATAAAACCAAGGCAATCGTCTTTGGCAATAGTCTTCAATCTAATCAAATTGAGATAAATAGAATCAAAAATTCTTTTTATGCTAATAGGTCACGTACAATTGATCTTGAGGGAGGCATTAGTATACCTTTCTCTGACTCCGTAACGAGTCTTGGTGCTGTGCTTGGCCCTAAGCTTTCATGGGTACCGCACGTTGATATGATTACAAAAATGTTTATTAGAGTTTTGTATGCCCTGCGGTTTTTCCGTCAGTACACCACGGAGACTCTGCGTAAACAACTCGCAACCGCTCTGTTGTTTCCACATCTTGACTATTGATTAGTAGTTCTGCTCGATGCTTCTCAGAAGTTGAGAAGACAAATACAGAGATTACAAAATTCATGTATGAGATATGTAATGGGTTTGAGAATGAGTGATCATGTCTCTCCTTATATTTTTTGGCTGTGCTTATGTACAAAATCGTGCGCATGAATACTTCGGAGCATTTAGTGAGTCTTTTCACTAGATGTGTACCTAGGGTGGCTACTAGGGAAGAGGCTTAGGATCTTGCGGTGCCCTTCATGCGCACTGAGACTGGAAGGAATTCCTTCCAAGTTCAAGGTGTGCATTTTTGGAATTTCCTACCTGCTGAAATTAAGTATCTTCCATCTATCAGCAGGTTTAAGACGGCAGTGAGAGGGTACTTGCTTGACCTTGAATAACGGATACTCTCCTTATGTTATATTTATAGTCCCTTTATGTTAATTTATTATCATGCGTAGTCCCGTATATACATTAAAGGTGTGCTTGTATTTATAGTATGGATGATGAGCGCATGGTTGAGAGTGAATGTATTACTTTTTATTTTTTTGACTTTTTGACTCGTTTGATTTTATTATATTTTATAGATATTAATTCGACAGCTTTGTTTATTGTTATTTTATTATATTTTATAGATATAATTCGACAGCTTTGTTTATTGTTATTTTATTGATGATTGTGTGTGTATTTTATTATTGTAATGATCTGTGATATCACTCTGTAAAGTAACTTACTTATGTAGTATTATTAGTTTTAGGAAATCGACTGTGATATCATGAGTGCAATAATTACATGTAACGTTACAGTATTATCTCATACTGTATTTTATTATGTATTATATATTATATTTTTTTTGTTACACACTTTTTGTAAACTATTACAAATAAATACATATCTATCTGAAAAAAAAAATTAAAAAAAATAAAAAAAAAATAAATAAAAAATAATTAAAAAATATTGTAAGAAAAAAAAAAATTTAAGAATAAAAATATGAAATAAAGCAGTGCATTTAACTTTATTGACCTATATTTAATTAATATTGTAAGTTTTTGTTGACTTATTTCGAAGTTATTTATTTTATTTCATTTGTATCAATTATTTTGATAAATTAATAATGTTAAAAAATGTATGATATATAAATGTATATTATATATACAAAAATAACTATATCTCGCGAAAAGGAACAGCTATGATTTTCTGTTTAGCGGCAAATGATTAAGAAAAATATTATGAAAGTTAACACAGAGAAATTTCTTATCACCAAAAAATTTTGTTGAAAAGTACTTCCTGCCACCCGTGGTCAGTAACGTTTATGCTTCACGATCTCGCGATTGTCGGTTTGATCCTAATAACGGTAAGATTTTTTTTCTGAGTTTTCTTTCAAATATTATTTAAATTAATTTAATAAATTAAAAAAATAATTTAATGATTAAAAAAGATTGTTTTGCATGTAATAAGTAAATTAAAAATAATTCGAGATAAAAAAATAAACGACTAAAAATTTTTTTCTATATATTATCTGCTCAATTAAAATTTACTATATAGAATAGTAATTTTTCTTACAAAGCGAGTATGTCACAGCATTATTATATTAAATAGTAATTTTATGTATGTTTGTAGTAAACTTTATGCAGACATTTTTCTCAGTGTAATATTCCGCTGTACGAATATGAATTTTTTTGGGTTCTTCCAGTGAAATGTTTATGGAATCTTCCTGAAATATTTCATGGAACATTCCACCAAAAGGTTACTTAAATCTTTCTGTAATATATTTTGTGAAATATTCCAGAAATCTTATGTAAATATTTCATGGAATATTTCGAAAAAGTTTTTAAACATTCTTCTAAAATATTCCTGAAATATTCCTGGAAGCTCTCAATGGAAGATTCCAGTGGAATATTTCAAAATATTCCGTGAAGACTTTCTAAAATCTGCATGGAAAGGCTCATTGAAATATTCCAGTGAAATATTTCAAAATATTTCATTGAAATCTTCCATGTTGTGTGAGCTGTGTTGAATTTTTAATTTTCAACAATTTTTCTCTTAATGCAATTAAAAAAATAAATAACATAACTCTAGTAAAAACATACAATGTATATCATAGCTAAATCACAGCTGATAAAAAAAACAGTAATCTAACATCAATAATGTTATAATATAAAAATGTATCTCAATCATGAGCAATAAAGATTGTCAAGCTACCATTTCGATCTTGAAGTAGCGCTTACGCAGTCGTTATAATATTTAAATAAATAACAAAAAAATCAATTAAACAATTACAGCGAATCCGGTATATATTTAATATGAATTTTATAATTTTTAACATTATAATCCTCCATCAGTGATCATAAATGTAGGGTCATATGCTGTAACCTGGATCGTTAATGTTCAGTTGATGTTTTCTTATAGTTCTAAAATTAAAACTACACTAAGAAAACGAATTTTCAATAGCTTCCGTACCAGTCAATTGAAAAAATAAATTGGATGCAAATTTATCGAGTATTTTGTGAAATATTCCAGAAATCTTCTGTAAATATTTCATGGAATATTTCGAAAAAGTTTTTAAACATTCTTCTAAAATATTCCTGAAATATTCCTGGAAGCTCTCAATGGAAGATTCCAGTGGAATATTTCGAAATATTCCGTGAAGACTTTCTAAAATCTGCATGGAAAGGCTCATTGAAATATTCCAGTGAAATATTTCAAAATATTTCATTGAAATCTTCCATGTTGTGTGAGCTGTGTTGAATTTTTAATTTTCAACAATTTTTCTCTTAATGCAATTAAAAAAATAAATAACATAACTCTAGTAAAAACATACAATGTATATCATAGCTAAATCACAGCTGATAAAAAAAACAGTAATCTAACATCAATAATGTTATAATATAAAAATGTATCTCAATCATGAGCAATAAAGATTGTCAAGCTACCATTTCGATCTTGAAGTAGCGCTTACGCAGTCGTTATAATATTTGAATAAATAACAAAAAAATCAATTAAACAATTACAGCGAATCCGGTATATATTTAATATGAATTTTATAATATTTAACATTATAATCCTCCATCAGTGATCATAAATGTAGGGTCATATGCTGTAACCTGGATCATTAATGTTCAGTTGATGTTTTCTTATAGCTCTAAAATTGAAACTACACTAAGAAAACGAATTTTCAATAGCTTCCGTACTAGTCAATTGAAAAAATAAATTGGATGCAAATTTATCGAGTACTTTTTGAGATCTAAGTAACAAAATAAATACAAACATTTTTTTCCAAAATTCAAAATGTTCTAAAATTAAAACTGCGCTGAGAAAATCAGTTTTCAAAAGTTTCTCTTAATTTGGCAATCAGAAGTAATTTTCATAAGAATTCTTAAGAAAATTTATAGAGTAGTTTACGTAGAATATAAAAACAATAAAAAATATAAAATTAAAAAAAATTTTTAAATGGCTATTTCATTAAAACTACACTATAAGGAGAGCACCCCAGCTCCGGGAAACGAATTTGGCTGAAACTGCAGGATATGATTTTTTGATGAAAAAAAATGAACTCGTGTTTTTTATTTTCGTCGAATAGGCTCCCTAGACAAGGATATAGACATTTTTTCAAAAATATGGTGAATAAAAGCCTTTATAAGAACTTAAATAACCAAAGAATTGAGACTCTTACAAAAAAATGCATTAAGAATAAAATGAAGCACAAAATGAATGCTTTAATTTAAGCTTTGTTGCAGTAAATAAGCTTTTCTTGTTCGAAAGTTATTCTTAATTAAATATTACCACGTATTTACTTAATATTTTTAGCATATAAAATATGATCAATTTTTCACGTCATTTCATTAACATATTTCAATCGCCTGTAACTTTTAAACCCCTAAAGATTTTTTAATGCAACAAAGCTTGAATTGAAGCATTTAATTCGTGATTCATTTTATCATTCATGCATTTTTTGTAAGAGTCTTAGTTCTTTGGTTATTTAGGTTCTTATAAAGGCTCTGAATCACCATATTCTGAAAAAAATGTCTATATCCTTGTCTAGAGGGCCTATTCAATGAAAAGAAAAAGCACGGGTTAATTTTTTTCATCAAAAAAATCATATCTTGTAATTTCAGCCAAATCCGTTTCCCGGAGGTGGGGTGCTCTCCTTGTAAGTATACCAATTTTGAATAGCTTCCGCACTAGTTAATACAAAAAATAAATTGTGTGGAAAATTTGAAGCAAATCCATCAATTACTTTTCGAGATCTGATTGGCTAAATAAATACAAAAAATTTTTTCAAATATTCCATAAATTAGATAAAAAACTAAATTCTATGCAAAATTTGAAGCAGATCTATCGAGTAGTTTTCGAGATCCAATTAAAACATTTTTTTCATAAATTCAAAATGTTCTAAAATTAAAACTGTGCTAAAAAAATCAGTTTTCAAAAGTTCTTTTTATTTCAGCAATCAAAAGTAATTTCCATGAATATTTTTAAGCAAATTCATCGAGTAGTTTACATAAAATATAAAAAAATCAGAAATCTAAAATCGAAAAAAATTTTTTAAATGGCTATTTCATTAAAACTACGCTAAGAAAACCAATTTTCAATAGCTTCCGCAATAGTTAATTAAAAAAATAAATTGTATGGAAAATTTGAAGTAAATCCATTGATTACTTTTCGAGATCTAATTGACTAAATAAATACAAAGATTTTTTTCATAAATTTCAAAATGCTCTAAAATTAAAATTACGATTAGATCGCTTAAATCAATTTTCAGATGTTTTTGTTTCAGGATTTGAAAATTATTCCCGTGCAAATTTTTAAGCAAATTCATCAGGCAGTTAACAAAAAATAAAAAAATAAATGAAAAATCGAAATTTTTTTCTTATAAATGACTCTGAAAATAAAACTACGCTAAGAAAGCTCATTCTCAATGGCTTCCCCCCAAGTTAAACAAAAAAATAAGATCTATGCAAAATTTGAAGCAAATCCATCGAGTAGTTTTCGAGATCCAGTTGACTTACTGAATATACACACACACACACATTCATACAGAAATTTTCTGGAAATCACTTCTTTCGACTCACTGAGTTCGAATATACACAAATAAGTAAAAAAATAGAAGAATAATTTTTTTACCCATACAATGCTTTCTCTATGAGAAAGCAATAAACAAAAGTAGATCTTTCTATCTTAAATTGCACTGAAAAGGTGATATAATGTTTGTTGCTCTTATTCAATTAAATTCGTTCTTCTTCAAATTTGGTAAAAAAATTATTCCAAAATTGAATAACCGACATAACGGATACTTCAATGACTGTCAATTTTTGTAATAGAATTAAAATTAGGTTATGCTAAGCTTATATACTTAAAATTTTTCATTATAAATGTGATAATGAATTGATAAATAGTAAAATATACAATTAAGTTTCTGTACGTTACAAAAAAGAATTCATTTTCAATATTCATTTAAATAATCTATCAAAATATTAATATAAAGCATTCGTGATGACGGTTATTCTGTCAAATACCATATGCTTGTATGCTTTATGTTGGCGCAACAGCTTTACGTTGTGGTACAAAAATTCTACCAAAACTGAGAAACTATTTACGCCAATTCAGAGTATAGCGCACCAGCTTTTTTACTGTGAATGATTATGTTTTTTTGACACAATCGTTCTACCATTGCCTTTTCAGTGTGTTTATAAACATTTTTCCACAACTTTTTGAGATAGCACACATCGATATTTTTATTATACATGTTATCTAAAATCAATTTCTGCAGAAAACAGGTCTGTAGCCCGTATTGCAGAAAAATCGATAAAAATGAACTAATTCGACTGGACTATTTCTTTCCTTTTCTACAATATGTTTAATGGTTAAGTCTCTATCTTTCCTAAGCTTTTCTATACTTTTCGTATGTATATACACATCTATAGGTATACATGCACGCGTAAACAATTGTGAGGGCTACAAATGATAATAGTTTTGATATAATAACGAATAAAAATTAAAATATTGTATTTTTGTTAAATAAATATCGCGACAGAAGTTTCATTCATTTAATTCACAATTAAAAAGAATTAATTCTTTAAAAAAACCAAATAAAAATTTTTTTTGAAAATACAAAAAATAATGATAGAGATTAAATAAACTTTTATGAGTTCTATAATTTTCCTAGAGAAGTTTCACTTCTGTCGACCAGTCCCAAAGACTGCCACACCAGTTTTTTTAATTGATATTTCACCACCTGACTGACAATGACTAAATTGAATACGACTTAATCTCAAATATTATTATTTTTCATTTAAGCTTTTTCAACTCTATATATAAGTAGGTTATTTAACTACATCAAATTGCTAATATAAAAGTGGGATACCTTACATACATAGCATTGACAAAATTATTAGAATTATAATTATAACTTGATATAACATATTTTTATAAAGTTGTATATACAGTGTAGAACAATAATATTGGGTTGAATAATAAAACTTTTAATATTAAATAGTGTCAACTGTCCAATTTTTAAAAAATCGTTTATAAGCGTAATTCTCTCATCATCATATAATGAACACTGCCACAACACACAATTTACGTCTTGTGATTCAGCACCACATTTACAACTAGAAATCCCACTCTGGTCAAAATCCCCTGTTTTGTGCCCTTGGCACATAATATACTATTTTATAATAACAAATATTACTCTCTATAGAGAGTCTATAATTCTGAAAAAAAATTTTCCAATTAAGATTGAACCCTTTTGATTAAAGAACAGTTGTATTAAGAAAGTTTATGATTAAACATTAGACCGAAAACTCGAGGCTTTTTTCATAATTTTATATACACAAACATAACCAAAAGTTATAAGAAGATTCCAAACAAGTGCCACTTAATTGAGTTTTTGAATCGATGAATGTAATGCTGATAGTGCACAGAGGAAGGTGATGACATACTTAATATGACTGGCTCTTTAGAAAGTAATTCACCTGAACCAGAAGTATTAGATAATACAAATTCAAATCTATCATGCTGTAGAGGAAATTTCCCATTAACGACAAGTATGTACACTTGGCGGAAAGGATATTTTTCCAAATGTTAACCTCAAATGACAACATCGCATATTTTACCACAGACATAAGACATGTACAAAATAAGATTTAAACAACTTGCTTTAGAAAATGTATTTAAACTATGTCTTGTATTATTAAAAATATTTTCATATCATACCCTGGCTCAAAGCACGTCATCATTCGAGTATTTGATGTAGTAAAAATTTATTGTTTGAGGCCGGTGAGGATGCGTCGTCCCGTTGCGCACGTTACTTATTTTTCTATTTTTTCATTCCCACTGTGCGTGTTAAGAGAAGAGGGGATATGTTTATTCTTTTCTGTTTACCATTTTAAGCATTAACTCTCTTTTTCTCTCTCTTGCTCTCTCTCTCTCTCTCTCTCTCTCTCTCTCTCTCTCAGTAAGTAGAATCACACACGTTTTTTTCTTGCTCCGCTTATTTGGACTATTGAAACTGCATTTTTTGCCTGCGGGCTTTTTTTTTCAGACCCACTGCAAGCCAAAAATGCAGAGATTCATTTGATATATTAATCAAGGCATTTGGAGTCTTTGCTACTTATTATTAATCATTTCTTCTAAACGGATCTTCTTTGAGGTTAGCCACGTGTTCTGGATTTTGAGGTTATTTTTTGTGCTGCATTACCATCTGTTTACCATCGGAGCGACGAGTCTACATTATCCGGAGCGCACACTGTTGGTACTTTCTTCACTCACCACCAATTTTTGTCGCTGAGTATACTGTTGCTGCAAGGTGAGTTTCCATTGTATGATGTCGAACTGTGTGCTCTTCGATTATGGTGCTTTGCTCTGCTTGTAATTTGCCTATTACAAGATTAGATACTTCTTTACTTTGTACTAATTGTACGTCTATCTATTACACTAGGTGCTGTGATAGTACGTGGTTCATCTCTAGTTGTTTAATTGTTTGTTGTAAAGGCGAGAGATTAAGAAAGAGCAAACATACCGACGTGGGTGTACGTTTGGTCGATACGGAAGATATAGTCTCTCCGCCTCCTCAGCCATTCGATACTAATTCATCCAATCAACGGTCTCTCAAGAGGGGCATGGTTTCACCGCTCCACCCACTTGAGCCTTCTCCTCGTCGACGCTGTTGTTCTGATACTGGCTCCTCCCCTTCATCCGTAGATAGCTGTATTGCTGTGGGCGGCAACTTGACGCAAGGCGCTACCTCTTTCTTAGTACGATTGGCTTCAGCTGAGCCTCCTTGTTCGTACGACATGCCTACTGAGGATTCTTCTTCCGTTGATCCAAAGATTGTTCCAGAGTGGTTTAAGCAGTTTGCTAGGGACATGAACAATAAACTTGATCACCAAATCTCTTTTGGTAGTCAGTTGTTGTCGGAGGTTGGTGCTCTTAGGACTGAGGTGAGTGAGGTCAGACAGGCTTTTGCTGATCTTGAGAGGCGTTATCAGGCTCTTTCTGATCGTCTAGATGAGCATATTTCTTCGTGATCTACGGCTGCTCCCTCTATTTTGCACGATTCCTACGAAGTGCTCTTCACAGGGATTCCTCTTTCTGTAACCCACAGCAATGAAGAAATTGTCAAAGTAATCTTGGGGGCTCTTGGGCTTGGTAATGAGGAGACTTTTCTTCTGAACACTCGTGAGTGGCTTCCCCCTTTGCCTATTGAGATTGAACAGCTTGGTGGTTGTCAACTTAGAAATTTTCGCTCATTTATGGGCAAATTCAGTTCTGATGCGGTTCGAGATTGTATCATTGAGGCATCGCTTAAACTACAAAATTTCTCTGTTTCAAGATTGTTTAATGTCGAAGGTAATAGCAAAGTTTTCGTCCGGCCGATTTGGCCAAAGCCAGTTTACTTACTTCTTAAAAAAGCTTTGGCTGTCTACAAAGATCTTAACTACCTTCGTCCTGTTGTTCGTAATCTTGTTGTCTGTATGTGTCCTACCAGAGACTCCGTCTTGGTACCTATAACTAATGAGGTTCAATTGGCAACCTTAAAGCCTTTAGCTAAAAAATAGGGACTTCTTGGCTCTCTTGCAATGAGCAAAAGCTCATACTCTAATGTTTTAACCAGATCTATCTCAGATGATTCGTCTTTTCTAAACTCAAATTTCAATCCTACTTCAAACTCCATTTTTCCCATCGAAACTCCAAAGATCAAAGGGACTGAGTTTTTCCAGGGTATTAAAATTGCTCATGCAAATGTCAATCGGTTTAAAACTCATTTTTCTATTGTTGAGTCTTATATAACAGATAATATGATCGACATTTTTGCAGTCACTGAAACGTTCCTGACTGAACTTGATGATAGTTCAATTATTTCTGTTGATCACTACAATTTTTATAGGTTAGACAGAGTGGGCAAAGTCGGTGGAGGTGTTGGTTTTTATACACGTGACTTCCTAAGAGTTAACATCTTATCCCATTCTGATCCTTTATTCAAGAACACTGCTGAATTCATCATTGCTGAAATTTCGATTGATTCTGAAAAACTTCTTTTTGTAGTTGTATACTTGCGGCCTAATGCCCTTTTTCCAGATGAATTCTTTGAATCTCTCTCTAACATGCTTCCTTCATACAAAAATGTAGTTATAACAGGAGATTTTAATATTAATCTTATGAACAGCAATTATACTGCTGATACTTTTCGCTCTACTGTTGATTCTTTTGCTCTTTTCCTTGTTTCGTCTGAGCCCACACATCATACTCTTACTGCAGAGTATTCCTCTCACACATGGATTGACTTATTCATTATTAATGATGAAAGTTCATTGCAGTCTTCTAATAAGTCATCTGCTCCATTCATTGCGGGTCATGACGTCATTAGTATATCGTTCAGAGCATTTAAACCTCAGAATACAAGTAGAAATTTTTTGTTTAGAGATTTCAAAAATTTAAACTGTGATATCCTAAATAATCTGGTTTCACAAAATCTCTCAATTAATTCACAAGAGAGCCATAGTCTTTCAGACTGTAACCTCAACTCTTCTCATATTGATAATCTAGCTTCCAAGTTGTCATCTGTCCTTGTTTCGTCCTTTGATATATGTTCTCCACTTAAATCTTGTCAGCTTAATATTAGGAAGAAACCTTGGGTTTCTGCTGATATTCGTAAAAAGATGCATGAACGTGATCGTGCTTATAAAGCTGCAGCTCGTTCTGGCTCCTCACTCGCTATTGTTTGCTATAGACGTCTTAGGGGTGAGGTTTCTAATTCTTTGGATACAGCCAAAAACACATATATAGCTAATCGGTTATCTTCTTCTGTAAACTCGGCTAACCGCTGGTCGATTCTTCATAAAATTGGACTTTCAAATAAAGTTCTATCATCACCACTCCAGTACTTTTCATCCAGGGCCCTTCTGACTCATTATACAGCTATCTCATCGCTTTCTTCTCCTCTTAATAACAATGAGATAAATGAGGTACTTGCTATCCCTCTTCGACATGATTTGCCAACTTTCGAGTTTACTCAGGTTGATCAATCGTCGGTCAAATCGATAATTAATCTTGCTTCGTCCAAATCAGTTGGACCTGATGGCTTATCAGCTGACATGTTAAAGTTTTCTCAGGACTCACTTTTTCCTCTTTTGACCGACTTGATAAACCTGTCCTTAGCATCTGGGTCCTTTCCTGCTTCTTGGAAGCGCGCTTATTTCTTACCATTGGCTAAGTCATCTAAGCTTGACTCTCTGTCTCAGACCCATCCCATAGCTAAACTATGTGAGATTTCCAAGGTCTTGGAAACGGTTGTTCATACTCAGCTTTATACTCACATTGAGTCACACTCTTTACTTAATAACTTGCAAACTGGTTTCCGTAAATCGAACAGTACACAGACAGCTCTTTTGAAACTCCTAGAAGATACTGGTTTGGCCATTGACAAAAGAATGATTACTTTACTACTTTTGTTCGATTTTTCAAAAGCGTTTGATACGGTGCCTCATGCAAGGCTCCTTCGTAAGCTTCGCTCTGTTAACTGCTCTGATGCGGTTATCTGTTGGTTTGCATCCTATCTACGAAACAGAAGTTATGCTGTACCGGATGCGGGAGGTGCTGTTGGTGATTGGATGTCTTGTTCGGCTGGTGTTCCTCAGGGTAGTGTGTTGGGACCTCTGCTTTTTTCTGTTTATATCAATAACCTACCCCTGGTCCTAAATAATGCTCAGCACATTCTGTTTACTGATGACCTTCAGGTTTACCATTCATTTCTTCTATCTATGCTAAATGAGGAAATTTCCTTTCTTAATCATGAGGTAGCTTCTGTGGTGAAATGGGCTAAGGACAACCATCTAACACTAAATCCATCTAAAATGCAAGCAGTTTTTTTGGGTAGTGAGCAGTACATAGCTAGGATTGATTCCTCGACCTGTCCTTCTATATTTGTAAATAATATTCCAATTCCTTATTCTAGTGTTGTGAAAAATCTTGGTGTTTGGATTACTAGCACCCTAAATTGGAACAAACAGGTTAATTCAGTCATAGGTCGGATCCATGGTACTCTACAGTCACTTAAATTTCACAAACACGCTTTGTCCAAGTATCTGAGAAAGGAATTGGTTGAGGCTCTTATTTTCCCTATTATTGATTACTGTTGCATTATCTATGATGATATTCCGCAAACCCTAAATATTAAACTCCACAGAGCTTTAAATGCAGCTGTAAGGTTTGTCTTTGGCAATATAGGGAGATGGGAGAGGGTTACTCCCTTTCGTCTTGAACTGGGGTGGCTGTCTGTTCAAAACAGACGGTTATATTTCAAGGCAACGTTAGCTTACTCTGTTATCACGTACCAAAATCCATCTTATTTGGCTTCTAAATTTCGTCGTGCCAACATTGACACAATTGTCAGATCTTCTTCAAGACTTCCACAAAGACTTTTGATTTGTCCAGTCGTTCGTACTGCAGCAATGTTAAATTCTTTTGTGTATTCTTCATCTACATTTATCAATAATAATGTCGATTTATTTGTTGATTTTGAAGCAGGGCGGACACAGGTCATTAAGCATCACCTGTATGTTAGACTCCTTGGTGAAGAGCGCACTGAGTGGCATAATGCAATGGTTACTCGATGAGGATTTTCAAACATGAATTTACTAATTTTACTTGCAGTATACACTTATCAGTGCTGACTTGAGGTGTGGATAAATGAATAGATCAAGAACTATGCTATCTATATAACTGATTAAATACTACATAACTGAATTATTACTACCAGTCATTATTTTTGTGTTATATTCATTTACATATTTTATTTTATTTTGTTATCTATTGTTATCTACCGAATGTTTACTATCTACTTACTGATATAATTATAATTATCTTATATTGTTTATTATCACTACGTTATTATGTATTTTTCCAATTTTTATTATTTGTAATCTCTCTGTAGTTTAAATGGGTCATACGGGGTTATACCCCACGACCTGAAATAAAGTGCTCAATCAATCAATCTATCCGTAAGTAGATCAATATTACCTCTGTTTGCTCTAGTTATATTAAACTCTGGTTATTGAATATTTTGCCCACGGGTCTTTTGTTTCAGAGATTCTGCACGCACAATTTGCAGAGAATCTTTGTGGATATTAATCAATTTCTACGAGAGTTCTTCTGCAATCACATTTGTTAGTTTTCATTGTGCCGGTAAATTGAGGTTAGGTGGATTGCTATTTGGAAGTTATGTACAGCTGTTCTCCTGTCTTTTTCTTGTGGCTATCAGTAGAGAGGCGCACTCGACCTTATCAACAGTGACTACCAGAAGCATAACTTCTTCATTATCTTTTGTTCGCACTACAGCGTCGCAGTGACTTTACATTATACGAGGTGAGTGCTTAGTGAGATTTTTCTCTGCACGTTCATCTGTTATTATGGGGCTTTGTTCTCATTGTAAAATAGTTGTCTTGCGTACTGATGCAGCTCTCCTTTGCGTAAACTGCAAATCATTATATCATTTAAATTGCAGTGAGAGCTCGTGGTTTCGCAACGAGAACATTATGGTTTGTTGTACTAAAAATAGGATTCGTGTGAGGAAGCCCTCTGACAGTATTACGCATGCGGTAGCCACTGACGACATTGTTCCGCTCCCTTTTCAGCTATTAGACTCGACTCCAACTAATCAGCATTCTCAAAAGAAGGGCATGGCCTCACCAGACCATCCGTTTGAACTATCATCTAGGCGACGCTGTTGTTCAGACTCGAACTCCCCCCCCACTGTGGATAGTATTGTTGCTTCGGGCGTGGACTCCATACAGGGCACCGCCTCTGCCTTGTTTTATCCGAATTGAATGCTCTCCGTACTGAACTTGGGCCTTATCTGATCGGCGCTTCTTGTACTTCGTCGGATATATCATTAATGCGTGACTCTTATGGAATGCTTTTTTTGGCATTACATCCACGGTCGAACTTAGCAATGAGGATATCATTGTCTCTGTGCTTAAAAGGATTGGGCTTGATTATGGTACCAGATTTATAATTGGTACTCGTGAGTGGTCACCTGCTCCTCTTATGAATGTTGATCAACCAGAGAGATCGCAGTCCAACAAATTTCGTGCCTTCGTTGGCAAATTTTTATCTGATGCTGTACGTGACAGCATTGTTGAGGTGACTCCCAAAGCGCGTCAACTTACCGCTCAACAGCTTTTTGGTTCCGGTAGCAATTGTAAAATCTTTGTCAGACCTATTTGGTCAAAGCCGGTATATAAGCTTCTTACTAAAGTCATTCCATAAGCCACAGAGTAAAACTACATTCGTCCGATTGTTCGGAAATTAACGGTTTGTATGCGGACTTCTAAAGATGAACTCATAGCATATTTCAAATGAGGCTCAGCTAGCAGAACTAAAACCCTCCAAAGCCAAAAAATGAGGTCTACATGGCTCTCTTGTAATGAGCTCTTGTTCATTCAGTGATTTTTCTTTAAATCCTACTTTAAGTAATGTGAATCTTAAATTTACCTTCAATCAAAATTCAAACTTTTCTAATAATGAATCTAATCTAAGCCTTTTTCAGAATCTTACTATTTCCCACGCGAACGTGAATCTTATTGAAACACATTTTTCAGAAATTGAATACCACATAACTTCTAATAAGACTGACATTTTTGCAGTTACAGATACATTTTTGACTGATCTTGATAATAGTGTCATTATTTCTATTGACCACTTAAATTTTTTCAGATTAGATATAATGCGCATGAGTAGTGGTGATGTTGCCTTTGTGCCCGTGATTTTCTCTAAATCAAGATTTTGTCGCAATCTGATCCGTTGTTTGATAACACTGCAAAGTATATTATATCGGTAATTTCTCTTGGTACTGAAAAACTTATATTTGCAGCTGTCTATTCACGCCCTAAGGCGATTTTTCCTAATGAGTTCTTCAGAGATTTTTCTACATTTTTACCTTCTTTTAAAAATGTGATAATTACTGGGGAATTTATTATCAATTTACTATCTAATAATTACTCTTCTGACACATTGCGATCACTTATTTCTTCATATGCTCTCTATGTCGTCCCCTCTGATCCTACTCATCATACACTTACGTCTGAATATTCTACACATTCATGGATCGACCTATTTATCATCAATGAAAAGAGGTCGTTGCTCTCATATAGCAAATTCTCAGCACCCTTCATTGCAGGTCATGATCTTATAACGATTGCCTATAGAGCATATAAACCACCTGATTCTTCGAGGAAATTTTACTTTCGTGATCTTAAAAATATTAATAGAGTTAGCTTAAATAGCTCAATTTCTTCTCACCTTTCTTCCTATATGCAAGAGAGCCATACTGACCCTAGGTCAACTGTTGATCAAATTAATCATGTTGTAAGTAGTTCGTCTTCTGTTCTTGTCTCGTCCTTCAATAAAATTGCACCACTTAAGGTAGTACTATCGTTAAGGGATTGACAGTTCAGAAAAATCTGAGATTGGGCACATAAGTAGATTTTAATTCAAATAAAGCACAGTTAAATTTTGGTTAACTTTCAGAGCATGAAAAAAAAAATTATAAGCATTTTAATTTTCATCTTTTAACACGCGCTTTATATCTATATATAGTGTATATATAACTATACACGAGCGTGCATTGAGTCTAAGATGTTTATATCGTTTCAAACTCGATACTGAAAAATTTATTCTTTAGTTCTTTAATTAATTACGTGTTAAATTTGATGAAATTTTGAACCATCAGTAGCTTATAATCAAAAGTTGAAAAAGAATTTCTGTGTGTTTACCATAAGAGCGCGTGTTAAAAATGTGAAAATTAAAATGTTTGTCATTTTTCTCTCATGCTCCAAAAGTTTACCAAAATTTAACTACATCTCATTTTAACTTAAATCTACTTATATACCTAATTTCAGATTTTTCTGAACCGTCAATACCTTAACGATAGTACTACCTTAAATGTCAGTGTCTGTCTATCCAAAAGAAGCCCTAAGCATCTTCTGAATTATGAGCAAAGATGCGTGAGCGTGATAGGGTTTTTAGAAGTGCTGCTGTCTCTGGTTCCATCCTTTGCATTGCTCACTATAGGAAGCTCAGAAGTAAAGTTTCAAACTCTCTTGATTCGGTGAAGAATGAATTGATTTCTTAACGTTTATCCACTTCGGTGAATTCTACCCACCGTTGGTCAATTTTGCATAAAATTGGACTCTCTAGCAAAGTATTACCATCACCTCTACAGTACCTCTCATGTCAGACCTTATTGAATCACTAAACTTCTGTTTCTTCAACATCATCTGCTCCGACCGATGACGAAATTCGTAGAGTGCTCTCTCTACCATTGCGTGATGACTTGCCAGTCTTTAATTTCTCCGAGGTCAGCTATTCCATGGTTGGTTCGTTTCTACAAATGGCTTCCTCTAAGGTGGTTGGACGTGACGATCTCGCAACTGATATGTTGAAGATCGCTGGTGATTCTATTTTGACATATATAACTCATACAGTCAACTCATCTCTGTCTTCTGGAGTCTTTCCTGATGCATGGAAAGATGCTTTTCTTCTGCTCCTGGCAAAAACAAACAAAATAGATTCACCGTCTCAAACTCGACCTATCGCCAAATTATGTGAGATCACGAAGGTTCTCAAAAGGGTGGTACATACCCAACTGTGTTCACATCTAGATTCAAATGCCTTACTTGAACCTCTTCAAACAGGTTTTTGAAAGGCAAATAAGTTTTGCTTTAATTTGATTTTTTGAAAGCATTTGATACGGTACCTTATTCGAGATTTCTTCATAAGCTCTGTGCTCTTAATTGCTCTGACTCTGTTATTTATTGATTTGCATCATATTTAAGAGGCAGGCACCATTCTGTTCCTGATCTTGAAAAACATATGGGTTAATGACTCTCCTGTACGGCTGAGGTACCACAAAGAAGTGTCTTGAGTCCTTTATTCTTCTCGATCTATATAAACGACCTTCGATTGGTACTTTCCGGAGCACAGCACGTTCTTTTTGCTGATGACCATCAGCTCTACCACTCTTTTCTTCTAATTAATTTGAATCACGAGGTTAATTTCATGAATCACGAGGCGGCTGCTGTGGTAAAGTGGGCAAATGAAAATCGACTAACCTTGAATTCCAGCAAAATGCAAGCTATATTTCTTGGTAGCGAGCAATATATTTTGTGAATTAATCTTTTCATCTGTCCTAAAAACTTTGTCACTGATGTTCCTATAGCATATACTGATGTTATCAGGAACTTGGGAGTCTGGATCAGTAGTTCTTTAAACTGGAGTCAACAGATTAACTCGGTTGTTGGCCGTATTTTTGGAACGCTTCAATCTCTCAAGTTCCATAGACATGCTCTGACGAGAAAGGTCAAAAAGGAGCTAGTTGAGACCTTAATCTTCCCGATTATTGACTACTGTAGTATGGTTTATGATAACTTGCCTCAAATACTAAATCTCAAACTTCGTCGAGCTCTTAATGCTTGCATCAAATTTGTGTTTGGCACCGTGGTGCACTGTGGTGGCGTGCGTGTGCTGCGAACTATAGTGCGCGCACGACAAACTCTTTACTTTGCATCAGAAAATGTGATGCATACTCTTTACAAAATGTGAGGCACAACGGATTCAAAAACATAGATAAGCTCCGCCCCGATATTTGTTGGGCGTGTTTCAAAAAAAATCATGCATGCGAGCCACCTTGTGGTGCGTTTTTAAAACGCATCAACTTTTATTATGCAAAAGTCTCTCTGTGCTACAAAGTTTGTTCGTGCAAATGTTGATATAGCTGTTAGGTCGTCAAGTAGGCTACCTCCTTGATTACTTGTATGCCCAGTTGTATGAACAACTGCTATGTTAAATTCATTTACTTACACAGCATCTACATACATCAATGACAACAGTGATCTATTCATGAATTTTCACCCGGGACATACTTTGGACATTAAATTACGCCTATATAACAAACTAATGACAAACGAGCGTTCAGAGTGGCGGAGTACACTGAGTACCTAATGAATGTGGTTTATGCGTATGCAAAAAACACGCGTTACCATGATCTAATAATAATAGTAATAATTTTCAAATTTTATTCTATCTAACATTTTCGTTAATATAGCGGCTGAGTTTGAATTAGATTCTATTCTCATAATATCAATCATACCATTCTCATAACTCTTATTCACAAAGTGATGATATACTCCTATATACTTAGAGTTTTTAGTTAAATTTCCGTATTTAACATTTGCAATAGCACCAGAATTGTCTTCATAAAGTTTTTTAGGTTTATATATATATTTAAATCATTCAATATATTTTTTATTAATTTAATTTCACTCACAGACTCAGATAAAGCCACATACTCAGCAACTGTCGAAGATTTCGTTGCACTACCTTTTTTTCTCGATTTTCAGTATATTGCATTTCCAAATAATCTAATAATATGACCAGTTATTGACTTATGATCAATTTCGTCATCAGCACAGTCAGCGTCAACAAAACAGTCTGATGTTTCATCTTTCAAGTCTCTTTTATATGTTAATTTTAAATCTTTTGTTTGATACAGATATTTTAAAATTCTAAGTGCATATTTATAATGCATTTCATCATAACAATTTTGAAATCAACTTAAATAATTTACGGTATAGCTTATATCCAATCTAGTGCTTGTACTGCAACGATTATCTATAATCGTGCAGTAAGCACGGTTCAAATCTCCCGCGAGGCTGGGTAGTAGCAGGATCAGTCGCCAGGTGGCGTAAGTTTTTGCTGCTCCCGCAAGAGGAACAGCGAGCTCGAGTACATATAAGACCAATGGCTCAGCCATGAGGCAAGCACTGTGGACTGTGCTCTCCCCCTCTCTTAGCCGAGTGCGCTCGCTGGCCTAGAGAGAGAGAGAGTAGATACAGTACTGGCTTCTCTTACATGAAGCTCCCACTCTGTATAAGAAAAGCTTGCTCTCTCGCTTACTCTAATGCATTAAATCATTAGTAGTAAGTCGAATTGCAGACAATCTTCGCCGAGTGTGCTCGCTGGCCTAGATTAAATGCAATCGAGGAAACCGCATACACGCTTCATCCTGCCGCCTCCGCCGCATTAAAATTAAGGGTGCCGTCCACCCAAAATCTGATAATACCTTTATAAACCGCCGATAAAGCAGAGCGCTTCTCGCTCTATTACTGTAAGGGTTCCGTATACCCACTTGTAAATAATTATTTCTTATTGTAATAGTAGTATGTTAAGGGTGTCGTCCACCCAACGTTTTCTTTATTAGTCCATAAGATAATAGTATTAGTAAATTTAAGTTCTAAGAGTGCCGGCCACTCAAACTCTCTCTTTAATTGATAATTTAGTATTAACAAGTTTCTCTTCCACGACCTATGTTTCAGGTAGAGGACGCCACCGGATAACTGACCGCCCGGGCCGTTATTACAGACGAATAACGTCTCTCTTTTGATATTACATTTTTGTTATCATCGGCCGATAAGTGGCAAAACTTTATTACCAAGAAAACAAAACTCATTCTTTTCTTTCTTTGACGCGTCAAATATTTTTATTTCTTTGGTTTATATAGAGTCATTATTTTCTTATTTATTTATGTTGGAATTGTAATCGTCGTTGTACCTTTTCTTTTACTGTCTTGTGGCAGCAATAAAGCTAAGGTACTCCCAAGCATAAAATCAACCGTGTTTAAACCCTTTATTTTCCTATTCTTCCGCCGTCCGTCCCAGACCGCCTCCTGCTCCGAATCCTGGTTACTCTCTGAAGCATCTGGCAACAGGAGGCAACGTTTTCTTTCCCACTCTCTTTACTTATTATATATATACGTAGGAATAAAATTATATAGTAATAAACAAAAAGGAAAGTAAAAACGTTACATGGCGCCCGAACAAATGGATTTCCGGTTGATTGTTTAACGTTATTTTATGTTAAATCATTCGCCACTTGCAACAAAATGTTACACGGCTTTAATTGAAAAATTCGCTAGCCATTTGCAACTAAAACGTTACATGGCACATGAACAAATGAACCGCCGGTTAGGCAAGTAAAATTATAAAATATATATATATACCACTCACCATTTGCAACATTAGTTACATGGTGTCTAAAATAAAGACATCACATTTTTCTTCATTTTTTCTTCTTTTCTCCCGCCAATCGTAATTAAGATTACGAGAAAATACTTTTATACTCTTCAACCAGCGTGATTTTCATCACGTGGTTACTCCTTTTAACCATCGTAGTCAATAACTACAAGGTAATAACTGCCAGTTAAACAACCCTCGTCCGTTGTACATCCATCTCCGTTACTCTGGATGTTGCAGACGGAAAGAAGTTGTTACCAACCAAATTCCCGCCTGTTTCCGCATCCTTCTTCATTCAAATTCTTCTCCTAATTTTTTTTTTCTCTTTTTTTTCTTCTTTTCTTTTTCTTCCTCTTATTTGGACTTCAATCCTTAACCGCACTAATCCTTCATCCTTATCCACGGAAAACTAAAGGGTTGAACCGTTATTTTTTTTTAACAAGTACCAAAATTAGCAAATTAGTTAAATTTTCTTTCTTGTATTAGTATCTTAATTATCATTATTATCATTATTATCATTATTGTTGTTAGCAATATTTTTAACTTTAGCTTGTATGTAAGCGTAGGACCGCCGCGCCGCGTAACTAACAATACTAAATTTCTTCTCTCTTTTACGCGAATCGCGATATAAACCCTTTACCCAGCCGATAAGCATAAACATAAGTTGAGATTTAACAACAGTTTACTGTTTCTAGTTAAAAATTTTTTTATTTTTCGTTTTCCTCGATCAAGTCGATCAACCGAAACTGTTGTCAAAACTCAACCATTAAAACTAACTACCTCTAGTGGCTTGTATTAATTGAGACACACCGGGATTTAACGTAATTAACCAGACCTTAAAAATACTCTCGATACACAACTGTATAATTTAATTTTTAATTGACCATAAAATATTTTTTTTTTCTGGTTAATCACGTCTTGACCCCCTGCTAAGACAGGTTCTAACCAAAAACACTCTCTCAATTAATACAAAAGGTAAATAACAAACTAAATCATGGCCACTCGAATTAAATGGGTTTACAACCTCTCCGATGAGGAAGTGATCACCCATCTAGCGGCGATAAATCAGTCCACGACAGGTACAACAGATGAACGCCTGGAGAAACTAATAACATACGTCAAGACACATCAACAAGACTACGAAGATTTTCCTACCGATCCGCCAGACTTCGATGAAATAGCTCTCATATTAGCAAGAAAACGAGCACAAGCCGAAAGAGACGGTCGCATGAATGCAACAAACAGAGGACACACTTCCACAACCGTTTTCGCCAACACGTCTAACGCAACACCTCCAAGAGAAACAGTTTACATACAAAGCGACACATGCATCATAGAAAAGATGCGGAAATGGAATTGTCACTTTGATGGAAAAGAACTATATGCATTCTTAGAAAGAGCACAAGAGCTAAAAACAGCATACAACGTCTCAGATGTAGACTTCTTGAGAGGCTTTCCAGAACTTCTAAGGTCCAATGCACAACTCTGGTACAGAAACTGCGCCAGCAGCATAACGAGTTGGAACGAACTCAAAGACAAACTAAGAGCATACTACCTGCCACCAGCCGAACGTAGAACACTGGATAGACTAATCACCGAAAGAAAACAGAAAGAGAATGAATCTATCCGCTCATATGTCATAGATTTAGCAACCTTAATGCGTCGTCGAGGTAATATAGCAGCAACCGAACAACTAGACAACCTGTATTACAATATGAAACCATCACTGCGCCTACACATCAAACGAGGAGACATAGAAACACCGGAGGATCTAATTCAAAGGGCAGAAGAACTGGAAGAGACAATGAAAGAAATAAAGCCGGAAAATAAAAATAGATTCTCGAAACCACCGAATTTCCAGTTTAATCAGCAAAGAAGAACATTCTTTACACCAAGAAAGCAGCATAACCAGCCCAATAGGACCAACTCCGCTGCCGTAGGTAAGCAATACAACGCTTCAAAGACGTGCTGGAACTGCAAACAATCTGGACACCACCGCGACGTTTGCAAGAATAAAGCAAAAATTTTCTGTTCTCGCTGCGGCACAGACAACGTAATGTCCAAAAATTGCCCGTGTCCACGTCCAAAAAACCTGTAAAGGGTCGGCAACAACAGCCAAAACCGACCCACACCATCTTCGCAAGAAATCAAGTCTTCAATACGAATGACCCAAGATATTACCTAAGAGTAAAAGCAGACACGCATACCATGACAGCACTCGTAGATCCAGGAGCCGTTGCTTCCTTTATACACCCTAGACACGCAAAAATTCTAAAAAGAGGAACTTGGAAAATTTTTTCTGATCCAAAAACCGTTGTGCTCGCAGATAACCAGAACGTAGCCCTAAAGCAAGCCATCAAAGGGAAAATAAATACAAACGGAACCATTATAAAACACTCTTTTTCTATAATGCCTAACTTGGACTCTGACATCTTATTCGGCATGGATTTATTAGCAAAACTAAAGATAAAAGTAAGCCTAAATGAAGAATTGTTAAAAACTCCGAACACACATTCAGCATGCACGATAAAAGCTGAACCAGGCTTAGCAAAACCATCAGATAATGAAAAACTCCGGCTGGAAAAATTTTTAGATGAAGAATTCAAACTGTTCGAGCAAATAAAAGGAACAACTCCACTGGCTAAACACGAGATCAAGCTGTCAGACCCTACACCAATCAAACAAAGGTATAGGCCTAGAAATCCGCTAACACAAGCCAAGATAAACGCAGAAGTAGAAGAGATGTTAGCAAATAACATCATACGTCCTTCATCCAGCCCCTGGAGTTCACCTGTAGTTTTAGTGAAGAAAAAAGACGGCAAACAACGTTTCTGCATAGATTTCCGCAAATTAAATTCAGTCACTCGCAAAGATGCGTACCCCTTGCCGCAAATAAACTCCATTTTAAACAAGTTAAGAGGTGCTAAATTCCTGAGTACAATAGACCTCAAAAATGGCTACTGGCAAGTACCATTGACGGAAGAATCCAAACCACTCACCGCATTCACCGTAGCAGGCAAAGGATTGTTTGAATTTAACGTTATGCCTTTTGGCCTACATTCCGCAACCGCAACTTTTCAAAGACTCCTAGATGCAGTGCTAACGCCAGACATGTCTCCAAACGCTTTTGCATATTTAGATGACATTATAATCGTGTCATCTACCTTCGAAGAACACATGAATCATCTGCGAGAAGTCTTTTACAGACTACGCCAGGCAAATCTGAAGCCTAATGCAGAAAAATGTTGCTTCGCCAAGAAGGAATTAAAATACCTGGGTCACACAATAAACGAAACAGGCCTGCATACAGACCCAGATAAGACAAAACCAATCTCAGAACTTCCACCACCGTCAAACATCAAAGAACTGAGAAGGTTTCTAGGACTCGTGTCTTGGTACAGACGCTTCGTAAAGAACGCGTCACACATCTCCGCACCACTTAACCACCTGCTTAAGAAAAAAGTAGAATGGTTATGGGGACCAGATCAACAACAAGCCTTCGAAACTCTCAAAACTCTGTTAACAGAAGCCCCCGTTCTAGCGTGTCCAGACTGGACAAAAATGTTCATATTGCAAACTGACGCAAGCAACGAAGGTCTAGGCGCAGTTCTCACACAGGAAATAGACGGCAAAGAAAGAGTTATAGCATATGCTAGTAGAACTCTCACTGCGGCAGAGAAAAACTACTCAGTCACAGAGCAAGAATGCCTAGCCGTCAAATGAGCAATATGGAAAATGAGAGATTACCTAGAAAACTACCACTTCGTAGTAATCACAGACCATTTATCTTTAAAATGGCTCGACCAAATCGACAACCCAACAGGCAGACTCGCCCGCTGGGCTCTCGAACTGAGTCAGTACGACTACGAAGTAAAATACCGGAAAGGTACAGAAAACACCATTGCCGACATTCTTTCACGAAAACCAGTGAAAGTATGCGCAGCTTCGAATGCCGAAGACAATTGGTACCACAATCTGTACAACAAGGTCAAAGAAAATCCCGCGGCCTTTCCAGATTACCGTATAATAAATAAAAAATTATTCCTGCATAAAAAGAGCAATCCGT
This sequence comes from Anastatus disparis, assembly GCA_017163975.1. Classification (NCBI taxonomy): domain Eukaryota; kingdom Metazoa; phylum Arthropoda; class Insecta; order Hymenoptera; family Eupelmidae; genus Anastatus; species Anastatus disparis. Next base: position 1,699,540 of record JAFFSR010000257.1, read on the forward strand.
TAAATCCGTCAACCGATCCGGAGTACAAGTTATGCGTTCCGTTTAATCAACGCAATAACGTACTCAACGAAGTCCATGACTCCGTAACCGCAGGACACCTCGGTATTTTTAAGACACTACAACGTCTAAAAACAAGATACCATTGGCCACATATGCTCACCGATGGCGCTGAACATGTCCGAACATGTTTAAACTGCCAAAAATACAAACCGCAACAAAAATATCCGCCGGGACTCATGCAGTTTTCCAAAGTAGACGTACCTTGGGAAACAGTTTCAGTAGATCTAATGGGTCCATTTCCGAAGTCAAAATCACTAAATACTAGTCTAATAGTGATGCAAGACAGATTCACAAAATGGGTAGAACTCAAACCAGTAAAACGAGCAACCGCAAAAATTATCACTAAGGCAATTACTGATCAGATTATATTGCAACATGGTTGTCCTAACACCATACTTAGCGATAAAGGCAGCCAGTTTATAGGTTATGAGTTCCAAGAATACCTAAAATCCAACAACATCAAACACAGGCTAACCCCAACGTATTCTCCGCAATGTAATCCAGTGGAGAGAACTAATAAAGTAGTCAAAACAATGATAAGGCAATACGTTGGCGCAAACCATAAAACTTGGGACGAAAATATCAAACAATTAGCTTTTGCTTATAACACAGCAAAGAGTGAATCAACGGGATTCACACCAGCTTTTCTAAACACAGGTCGTGAAATGACTCCACCAGGAGCAATAAACAACCTGCCGTCCCGAAAATCCACACCTTACACACGCATAAGTAACCTGCAGAAATCATTAGAAGAAACACGCAACAACCTCAAATTAAGCTTCTTCAAACAAAAAGGCCATTACGACAAACGCCATCGAAATTGGTCTCCGAAATTAGGTGAAAAAGTGCTTAAGAAAATACACACTCTATCCGATAAAGCAAAAGACTTCTCGTCAAAATTGCACCACTCGTTCAATGGCCCGTACAAAGTACATAAAATATTATCTCCAGTAGTGTACGACATCATCGACAGCAATAATGTCGTAACGGAAAGAGTACACATCAAAGACCTAAAACCATTCCGAAAATAAAAATTTTTTTTTAGTTCAAAAAAATCCCGCTAGACGCCGCATAAAAACACCTCTCCCACAATAGAAAACACCACCTATAGAATACTTAAATAGCCCGCATCCGCAATAAATTAACCATAGTCAACCACATACAAAATGTATAAGGGCCTAAAAGCGGAGTTCGACGAACTGTGGGAGCAGTCGTCTACACCTGCACACACACACACCAGATGCACCACAAAATTACCCGCACACCTCACCCGACCACCAGCCAACATACCTACACCTACACCTCCAGACCCGATCACAGACCCACTCGCACTAAAAACAAACACATATACTCACAAGAACATGCACACAAACACACACACCCGATCCACGCTCTTTTCTCCAGTTTTTCCACACCCACCGAAACCCCACTCACCCATACCACCGTCACCCCCACCTCACGCACACACTCACACCGGTACTTCAACAACAACCACGACACTTAAAGTGAAAAGTGACCAATACTTCAAAGCCAGCAAGCCAATACTTTGGAAACAGATTCCATCCACCGACAAACGGAAAAAAAGGAGATTGGTGAAGATACCAGACGGATCAATTGTCGAAGTACCGGTGGGAGCCAAAAAGTTTCGTGTGCGAACGGCGGCGGTTAAGTGGAGCCTCCGACTCAGTCCATCCACCGGCAGAATCCTAAAGGCTAGTATGGCCCCCATATAGGTATGATTCTCTTTTCCTTATTATTCATTTTTTTTTATGATACCGGTACACCAACGTTCACTACACGTTCACTCTCCGAAGTAAGGAGGGTGTGCAACGATTATCTATAATCGTGCAGTAAGCACGGTTCAAATCTCCCGCGAGGCTGGGTAGTAGCAGGATCAGTCGCCAGGTGGCGTAAGTTTTTGCTGCTCCCGCAAGAGGAACAGCGAGCTCGAGTACATATAAGACCAATGGCTCAGCCATGAGGCAAGCACTGTGGACTGTGCTCTCCCCCTCTCTTAGCCGAGTGCGCTCGCTGGCCTAGAGAGAGAGAGAGTAGATACAGTACTGGCTTCTCTTACATGAAGCTCCCACTCTGTATAAGAAAAGCTTGCTCTCTCGCTTACTCTAATGCATTAAATCATTAGTAGTAAGTCGAATTGCAGACAATCTTCGCCGAGTGTGCTCGCTGGCCTAGATTAAATGCAATCGAGGAAACCGCATACACGCTTCATCCTGCCGCCTCCGCCGCATTAAAATTAAGGGTGCCGTCCACCCAAAATCTGATAATACCTTTATAAACCGCCGATAAAGCAGAGCGCTTCTCGCTCTATTACCGTAAGGGTTCCGTATACCCACTTGTAAATAATTATTTCTTATTGTAATAGTAGTATGTTAAGGGTGTCGTCCACCCAACGTTTTCTTTATTAGTCCATAAGATAATAGTATTAGTAAATTTAAGTTCTAAGAGTGCCGGCCACTCAAACTCTCTCTTTAATTGATAATTTAGTATTAACAAGTTTCTCTTCCACGACCTATGTTTCAGGTAGAGGACGCCACCGGATAACTGACCGCCCGGGCCGTTATTACAGATGAATAACGTCTCTCTTTTGATATTACATTTTTGTTATCATCGGCCGATAAGTGGCAAAACTTTATTACCAAGAAAACAAAACTCATTCTTTTCTTTCTTTGACGCGTCAAATATTTTTATTTCTTTGGTTTATATAGAGTCATTATTTTCTTATTTATTTATGTTGGAATTGTAATCGTCGTTGTACCTTTTCTTTTACTGTCTTGTGGCAGCAATAAAGCTAAGGTACTCCCAAGCATAAAATCAACCGTGTTTAAACCCTTTATTTTCCTATTCTTCCGCCGTCCGTCCCAGACCGCCTCCTGCTCCGAATCCTGGTTACTCTCTGAAGCATCTGGCAACAGGAGGCAACGTTTTCTTTCCCACTCTCTTTACTTATTATATATATACGTAGTAATAAAATTATATAGTAATAAACAAAAAGGAAAGTAAAAACGTTACAGTACTTATATATAATAGTGCACTAATTAAATTTCTATACTTCATATTATCTGATACTGACTGCGCTGGTTCAATGCATAAGTTTTGTTTCATCGGAGTTCTATACAATTTTGCATTTTCTGAATTATACTTTATCGCTTGGGATTCTATATATTCACTTTGGTCTAGAATCATAACACCTTCATTGTTATCATAATTAATTTTAATTCCTAAATATCTTTTTACTTTTCCTAAATCTTTTATACAAAATCTCTTAGCTAAAGCTTTTTTTATTTCATTAATTTTCCTTTTATTTTTTTCACAAATTGATCATCAACAAATAGTATTATAAATATTTTTTCATTTTCAGTAATCAATATATATAAACAGTAGTCATTTTTATTTTTTATAAATCCTCATTTATGCATATGAGCATATCTCCTTAACTTTTAACCTACTTAGTGATCGGTCATTTTACAGCTGTTCATAGGTAACGAATGATGCACACTATTGATTAGTGGTCGGTCATTTTACAGCTGTTCATAGGTAACGAATGATGCACACTATTAAAACTAGGTTTACATTTTTTGTACAATCCGGTTATTCTATTTTTTATGTATTTAGTGAATGTGCCACCAACGGTACATTAGATATTTCTATAAAACGTAAATTTTTACATGAATAGAATTTCAGAAATTTAATTGATGTAAAAATTTACGTATTATTGAAATATCTACTGCACCGTTAGTGGCACATTCACTAAATAAATAAAAATAGAGTAACTGGATTGTACAAATGGTGTAAACCTAGTTTAAATAGTGTGCATCATTCGGTAACCCACTAACAGCTGTAAAATTACTTTTCAAAAATATCACAAAACGATTAAAAATTGTAGAGATATGCTCATATACTGATCAAAACATTCATACCAGTCTCTTGGGCTTTCTCTCAAACCATACAATGTTTTTAACAATTTGCACACTCTCTCAGTACCATCTTCAAAATCTGGTGGCTGTTTTGCATAAACTTCGGACTTAACTTTACTGTTTAAAAAAGCTTTTTCAACATCTATTTGTTCTATAACTAATTTGAATTGATAAGAATAAGCTAATAATAATTTTAATGTTTGTGTTTTCGCCACTGGAGAGTAGATATCTTCCATAATTTCTTTGTGTTGAAAACCACGAGCCACTAATCTTGCTTTTTTTCTATCATCAGATTTACTGGTAAAAACCCATTTTAAATCAATAATTTTTTTTCTCTTAAGTTTATTAACTAATTTCCAAGTATTATTCTTTTGCAAACAAAACATTTGTTTGTTCATTGATTCTAGTCATAAATCACTATCCTTACTTTCTAAAGCTTCCCTATAGATTATCGGATCTTTGACACTTGCTACGCTTGCTCGGACATTTTAGTTTACAGGATTACCGTAAAAATCAGTTGGATTCCTTTGTCGTTTTTCAGATACAATTAATTTATTATCATTTACATTACTCTTAGTTTTTTAGTCTAACTGAATTTTTATTTAAAATTTTATTTTCTTTCAAAACTAAATTTTCTAGATTTTTATCATTATTTTGATTTTCATTAATTACCTCATCAAATACTGATTCTTCACTAGAACTAATTTCTGACTCATTATAACTAATATCAGATCCATTGTAACCAACTAAATTTTCATTATTTTTGACAATTTTTACATGTCTACTTATAATTATTTAATAACTAACTAAAATTCGATAGCCATTACTTTCATAACCTACTAAAATTCCAAAGTCCGCTTTTCTATCTTATTTTGAATTTCTTTTAATTTCAGGCACTCTGACAAAAACTTTACTATTGTAAGATTTCAAATTTTTAATATTTGGTTTTTTTTAAATAAGATTTCAAAAGGCGTTTTGTTTTCAAAAGCATTAGTAATAGTTCTGTTTTTCAAATAGGCCGCTGTTTTAATTACTTCCGGCCAATATTTTAAATTTAAATTTGAATGAGACAATAAACATCTTGCTGAATTCATAATTGTCCTATTATATCTTTCAGCAGTACCATTTCATTCATATGTATACGGTGGGCAAGGATCTAATACAATTCCTTTTTGGCTTATTAAATTATTCATTTCTTTATTTATATATTCACAGCCATTATCACATCTTAGCTTTTTTACCCTACCTGTTAAGTTTTCTACTCGATTTGAATAGTTTATAAAGTAGTTTGTTACTTCACTTTTGTTTTTAATTGTATAAACCATAGCACATTTACTGTAGTCATCAATAAAAGTTAAAAAATATTTATAACCATCAAAACCTACTGTACTATAAGGCCCATTTAAATCAGTGTGTATAATTTCTAAAATATCATTTGCTTTGTGCCTATTCTTTTCCAATTTCAAACTGTGCATTTTATTTTGAATACAAGTTCCACATTTCAAATATGTATGTTAAAAATCATTTGGTATTCCTTCTATTAACTTATCTTTGCACATTTTTTCTAAGTATTTAAAATTTACGTGTCCCAATAGCTTATGAAATTTTTCATTTTGTGTCATTTTTACAATTTTTCCAACACATAAATATTTATTTTCAAACCTACTATTAATTTTATAAATTCTATTTTGTTTATAAGCAATTCCAATAAGAATATTTGATTCATTATAAATTTTTGCTGTATTTTTAATTGATATAATTTTATTTTTGATTGTAACTTTAGCAAAACTAATTAAATTTTTATCCATTTCTTTTACAAAGTAAATATCATTTAAAATGATTTTCATTTTTCTACCTTTTATTGTAAAATAAGTTATGATTTACCAATTTTAGTACCTTTCACAGTTCTGCCATCGCCTAATTTTACAATTATCGGATTTTATAAATTTTTACTTTTAACAAAAAAGGAATCATCATTTACAATATGATCCGAAAAGCCGCTATTTATTCTACACTCGAGCTACCGCTTGTGTACGCAACACTATCATAAGTACGTTCTACCTGCGCTAAAAAGGTACCATGTGATGAGTTGTCGTTACACTCGGAGTAATAGCCACCGCCGTCGGAACACTGCTTCGCTGCTCCTCTGCCTTTGCCTCTGCTGCATGAGCCTCCTCTCCAAGCACCTCGTGATCCATTTCTGCCGGCACCTCTGTACTGCTGTTGGAGCTGGAAAGCACCTCCCGGGGTTGACATCTCGTTACTGCTTCCTGCCGATGTATCCTTGAACCAGCAGTCTTTGGCAAAATGGCCTGGCTTACCGGATTCATAACAGTTTCTACTCATTTTGTTTACTTTAAACACACTATGCTTTTTCATATTTGAGTCTTTTCTATGTTGCATTTTCCACATGGATATTTTGTTTTTCAAAAATTTAACTTCTTTCATCTTGTGTCATTAAATCAGTTAGATCACCTAAATAATTCAAGGTGTCTGACAATGTCTTAGCATATAGTCTAACTTTTTATGCTCTGTTACTGTTGCACCAGCACTTTTCAACTCATTGAATAATTATTTAAACTCCAAAAAGAAAGTGCTTGAATCTTCAAAATCTCGCCCATCTATTTAATTTGTTTCTCACACAAATTTGTAGAGCTATAGACTTCTTTAAATACATTTCATCGAATTTATTCATAATTTTTAATGCTGAATCTTCTTCAACAAATTCCAATTATTCATTAGTAATGCTGCAGTAAATTATATTCATAGCCTTCAATTTTTTTTTATTCCAATCAGCTTCATTTTCTGCGTTTGCTCGTTTACGTGTAGCTGGCTCGTAACATTCTTTTAATTTCATATATGTGTGGGTGAGAATGAGAGTGGCATAAGTCACATTTTTAAAAAAATTTACTTAGTGGTATATTTCATTTCTTTAACATTAAAACAACTTATTTTTCAAAATAGAGTGGCTTTTTTGTTTATTTTTCTTTAATATTATAAGCACTGTAAAAATGGCACTCAATAGAAATGTATATTAATTTAAAACTTTAATATCAAAAATCTCAAAATTAGAAGTATGTGACTTGTGCCACTCTCATTCTAACCCACACCACGGTTCGCCTAAAGGAAGTTTAAATGAAAATTTTTTGTTGCCTCAAAATTCATTTTGATTATGCTTTTTAGATATCTTAAACATATTTTGACATACTTTTTAAAATCAATTTACGTGGCCGATTCATAAAAAGTTAAGTTTAAATGAACAAATATTGTTTTATTAGGCAACATTATTATAAATATATAAATAGAAATAACAAATAAGTAAATAACTATCCTCCATTTATTTTATATCACCTGTATGTTAAAAACATCTATTTACGGTATTAATATGCATTAAATCTATAATTATAAAACGACTGATATATATAATTACTTCAGAAATGAAAAATAATATATACAAAGCTAGAAAATTTTTTCCATAACTACAATCTTAAAGTTCGTTATATTCTCACCTAATTCATTGTATACAAATAAAATAAACATTGAAAAGGTTACAGCTAACAGTACTCGATACTATTTATTATTTATAATATAAAGATCATATGTCAATACAATTTGTGGAATTTAAAGTGATATATAATCTTAAAGAAAATTTAGTATAGCATTTGACTTCGCGCAGCAACGTTCGTTCAATTTATTTAATTTCATTTAATTTAAAAATAGTGATTGTCAAATATGAACTTGTAAAGTAATTCGGCCAGAACTCACGAACAAAATCGGCATAATATGTGTTTGATGTGTAAAAGGAAGCCGAAAAAAAGCATTATAAAACTACAGGTAAAATAGGAACTCAAATCAAATTGTTATTTCCTGATTTTAATGAGATGGATTCGCGTTTATCTGCTGTAGTTTGTGTTGCTTAAAATTACAAGAGCTAATATGAATACAAGTTTAAAAAGTTCACTACAGATGCCAGACTACTCAAAATATCATTTAAAAATGAAAACGCGCAGTACATCAAAGTCAGAAAAAGAGTGTGGCTGTACTTTATGTAATGAAATTAGATCCAGACAAAGAAGTTTTGAAATTGTTAATAGTAAAAAAAAGGAATCTCACAAACCACTGAAGAAGACTAGTAGGCGATGTTCGAATTGTTTAACTTTAATAGCTAAAGGTATAAGTCATAAATGTACTTCAACAACATTCCTAAAAAATGTTCAAGAAGGCATCAAAACTCCAAAGCAAAGTGAACATTTGATTTCTAAATTATTAGTCAAAAGGAAAGTTGAAAATAAATTAAATGACAAAGCAGAAAGGACAAATGTTGCACTATCTCTATCGCAACAGCGTGGTAAACCATTAAATATTATCGTAAATGCAAAAGAAAAAAACAAATACACCAAATATCATCTAATGATTTATGTGATTTGTAGAATGATTCAAATTTATCTGATCGTCAGATACGTGATTTTTCTAAATTTATAAGAAAAAAAACATGTTCACGAAATATTATTGAGCCTTATACCCGAGAAAAAAATTTTCAAAAGTCTCATAGTTTGGATGAATTTTTTGAAGTGCATTCATTGGATTTCGAAATTGTAAAAAATGAGGTTGTTACGAAAATTCCAAGCTCTGCTGTTATTTGCACCGATTTGATTTTGTTTATACAACATATTATTCATAATAGAAATATTTTTTATTTTCACTTGAATTTTGGTATTGATGGTGACGGAGGTTCTTGAAAATTCACCTTATCTATTCAATCTAAAAATGAAGATAATAACATTGAAAAAAATACTTCAAAGAATTCTAAAAAATGGAAGGACACTGGTGTAAAGAAGATATTTATTATTGCTCTTGCTCCAGATACACAAGAAAATTATAACAATGTAAAACTTTTGTGGTCAAAACTAAAAATTAATGATTGTTTGATTGAATATCTAGGAACAATTACAACTGACTTGAAACTTTCAAACATAATTACGGGTTTAACGAATAGCGCAAGTTATTGTCCATGTATTTGGTGTGATGTCACGAAAACTAATTTTGGTTTGTGTGGTACTTTGAGGACAACAACTAGCTGTATGTCTAATTATAATAACTGGTGTGATCATGGAAAGGTAAAAAAAAAGTTAAAGATTTCAAAAATTGTATCAATCCACCTTTGTTTTATTCAGATGATGATAAACTAATTTTAGATGTGATTCCTCCTCCAGAATTACATCTTCTATTAGGCTGTGTTAACACACTTTATAGTAATATGTTTAAGTTATATCCCGATATTGCTACAAAATGAGCGCATCAAAGTAACGTAGAAAGAAGTTACAGTAATGGTGGTAACTTTTCGTTTGCAGGAAATGCATGTAACGTATTACTGAATAATTTTGATAAACTCCAACAGATATGTGAAGTTAACATTGGAGGTCTAGCAGGTTCCATGGCATATGTAGATACTTTTAGAAAATTTAAAATAGTCGTTGACGACTGCTTTTCTCTAAATTTGAAGCTAGATTTTGAACAAAATACTAAAGAATTCAAAAAAAGTTACGAAGTCTTAGAAATCTCAATAACACCAAAAGTGCATACAATTTTTAATCACGTAGCACAATTTTGTTCAAAACACCAGATGGGCTTAGGATTTTTCGGAGAGCAAGCTACAGAATCAGTGCATTATGATTTTAATAAAAAGTGGATGGATTATAAAGTATCAAAACAGAATGAAAATTATACTACAAAATTACTTCGAGCTATACGTAGCTACAATAGTGCACATATATAGATTTGTATAAACTTATTTAAAGTTTAATAATTAATGTATATAAAAATGAAATTGAACATTTTTATGTTTGTTTGTTAGAAAATGTATTTTTTTGTCTACTGTTAACGTGTTATTGTTCATTAAACTCTTATTTATGTACGCAACCGGTATTTTTTCATTTGCTATTATATTTAAATATTAAATGTTGGTATCCAATAAAATGATATATTTTCATTTAAACCCAAGTTTCTATAAATCTGCCACGTAAAGTAATTTTAAAAAGTATGTTAAAATATATTTAAGATGTATAAAGATCATAATCAAAATGAATTTTGAGGCAACAACACATTTTTATTTAAACTTCCTTCAGGTGAACCGTGACACATATAGAAATATTCTTTTCTTCCATCAACTATAGTCAGTCTGTCAAATCTTGGTATTTTCAAATCATCTTCTTTGGTAGCTATTTTAATCACTTTTAACTCTTGAGATTTTTCTATTATCCTCTTTAATAACAAAGCTCTTTTTGCCCCTATAACAAAGCCTTTTAACAAATATCTTTTATGCTTCTTCTTGAGTACAAAGTTTTCATTTGATAAACTATCTTCGTTGCCTTTTATAAATACATTTCCCATTTCATATCTAACGTATATTGTCCGTGCAATCTAATATACTGTGCGGCCACGTATTTAATTTAAATTTCAATCTGCTTACATCCAAGTATTTTCCCTAATTAAATTTCATTAACTTTCTTTTAATTAATAGTTTTAATTATTACATTGTTATTTGTTTCACTTATATTTTGTTCCTTTTTATAAGCGAACACATGTTTTTCATTTATTTTCACTGAGCACGTGTTTTAAACTATTTTTGCCTTTACGCAACTCGAAAGTTAACGTAGACGACAATTAAAAATTGGAACTACGGATTACTACTATGTAAAAATAAAGAAAACTTATATGAGGATATATTTATTTATTTAACTTCAAATAATTAATACACTGCAGCATAGTCACAGTGACACGCCATGCTTTTTCGACGGAACGACGAAGAGTAAGTAAGTAGGGGAAACTTGTTCATCCTCGCGCACCTAGAAAGTTTTTTTTTTAATCCATTATATCCGTCATTTAGAAAAAGAAAAAATAAAGGACACGTTTTTTTTCTTTTTTCATGAAAATAAAAATTCAAAGAGATAGAGGCAGTTAAAACTGCATGACGTCACGAAAGTATATGCTTTCGTGACGTCATTTATATATAGTGGTATATCTATATATATATATATATATCTATATATATATATATATATATATATATATATATATATATATATATATCAAAATTGTACTAATTTATACTGGCTATAATTTTTGCAATTTATCATATTTTGAAAAACAAAAAAAAAGGTCTCTTTTTTTTTCGTATTCTATCTAACGGATATAATACATTTTTTCATGCGAGATGCTAATTATATTAATAATAAAAAAATGGAATGTTTTACTGACATCTGAAAACTTATCTCAAAGTTTGAGAGAAATCCGTGATCCAGAGGTCTGATACTCTCCTGGTAAGTAAATAATTATAAAAAATCATGCTTATATGAATTTCTATTTTCATTTAAATGTAAAAGGAGAAATATAATGTTCTTTTAATTTAAATAAATTGAACGATACTCATAAAATATTCTATTTCTTCCTTTAAAATTAAATAACTTATATGAGTAAAAAATAGAACATCATAGAAGGTTTATAAAATTATATAAAAGAACGTGTGTTCAGCTAAGCAAAATTTATTTCATCTTATACCGTCGAACGTATAAGATGCATTCCTTTCACCTTAGATTGTCGTTCATGTAACTTCTAAGATTCTGTCTTATACATATTTTATTAATTTTTGAAATAAAAAGATTAATTGATTTAAAAGATATCAAGTTCTGTTTGTTATGTTATTGATAACAATAACTCATCTCACTATATGATTACGCATAAAAATAGTAAAGAATTCATTATCGCACATTGATGAATATTCCACTCGGATATGTCGTCGATCATAACTCATTTATCCATTTTGCAATAAATAAAAGTGTTATTTATGGTATATCTGAAAGTATTGCACTCAAAGATTTCGTCGATTTAAACACGTTTCTGCATTTTTCATCATAGTTATAAAAGGTTTATTATCGCACTACAACAGAGTCGTCGAAAGTAACTTTTTTATTTTATCCTTTCCTCCACTCGTAAAAAATACACTTTATAGCATCTTCAAGAGTATTGCACTGGAGGAGATCATCGATAGATATTATTTTGATTAATATATTGCTGTATGTATCTTGTATATGTGGGCCAAGAATTAAAATAAAGTAGTAAATTTAGAAATCGGTAATGACAAAATAACTTGGCGACCGTGCTGGTAAAGACCAGTCCGCTGTAATACTCTCATTTTATATCATTATATACTATTGTATTTTATTTTTTATATTTTTTAAGTAAATTGAGTATCACCTATTATTAATAATAAATTTTAATAAAGTTATTTAATTATTTAATTCACTTGCATATTCTTCCATTATCACTATCAATTTATATTATTTACTTTTATTTGAGGATGTACCTTCGCTATGAAATTACAAAACAGTTTTCCTCCAAATCATGAAAAATTGTTTTTTTTTTATAAATATAGTATTGTTACGGATGCTATATTCTATAAAATAATTAATAAGGAAATATTAGATATATACAAAGACTGCAATAAATACACAAATCTACGAGTTAAAACGGAAAACGCTGACAGGCAGATCATCAAGTTATAACCTGACTGGAAGTGTCAAACAACGACGCGCACCAGAGAAATGTGCTGATGACCCAGCAACATGTTGAGACAAGTAGATGAGGTATAAGAAAAAAGTAAAACAATTAACGAAGAAATCGCTGATGGATAGATCAGCAGGTTTCAATTTATAACGAAACAATAAAAATATTCCAGAAAGATATGAAGGTGGGAACAATGGATTCAGCGGATATAAGTACAGCCAGACATCCTACAAGGAGCAAGTCGATAGAGAGACGGAGGACAGCTAGTAAGTATTGAGAGTTGCCTAGTGAACAACGAGAGTACGTCAAAACGAAGGAAGCAGTGAGGACGTATTAGGAAACAATAAAATCAATATGGAATATCTCTCTTCACAAACGTATAATAAACTTATATTTGTACTCTAATTATTGACTCTTTATTTTATTTTTCGCACAAACTGACAACTTGAAATTACCAAGCTTCGTCGTGATACAAAAGATACCCACAACCTTATAATTAAAATATAAATATATACGTAAAAACGTGACATAAAAACTGGCGCTAAGTATGGGGTGTCATTTGTGAAAAACTTCTACTAAAAGGATGTTTTACACGTACATTGCCTTGATCACCATCCTTGGGTGAGTAAAACTTTTATTACCATTTTATACGTCCTTCGAGGGGAATACGCGCCCACTGCGAGCCTTCCGAAAATTCTAATATTATTAAATTTTAAATCTTATAAACTTAAAATAATTAATCCAGTAAAAAATATATACATATATAACCAAAATAAAAGCAAGTGTAATAAATTTTTAATTATAAATACAAGTTTCTGTTAATACAAAACTAACATCTACATATATAAAACATATATAATATAAAAGATACGATCAATCTCGCGTAATAAAATGGTACAAGACAAAGAAAAACAAGAAGCCTCAAGCCGAGAAAAACCGGTATTTTTTACGTATAATAAAACTCTGGAAAAGGTGGCACTCATAGAGCTTCGTAACGTATTATCTCTAGCAGACTGTGCAGTTCAAAATTAAAAAAAAAAGGGATTAATGGAAGCTGCTCTAAAGAAATTAAATGAAATGCTGACCAACGTCAAGTGTAAATTGGATGCCGAAGATAAACACTTCACAAAAAAAGCATGAGTATACCTCACAAAAAAATTAGAGGATATTGACAAAGCCACAGGGGAATCAATTAGAAACTAGCCCAGGAATATAATGGAGCCATATATAGAACACCTACAACATCTAATTACGCACCAGGTCAACGAACATTTCTAACGCTAATTAACCGAAGAAAATTAAAGATCCTTGAAGTATAAGACAAAAAACGGCCGAGCAGTTATATAAATATGAAAGAAGACATGGGTTTGACTATTAGTTTTGACTGATCTCGTATCTACTGAACAAGCAGGTTTTCCGATAGTCAATAAAAATAAAGTCGCACAAGAGCAACACAATCATTGCAGTTGCTGTAACTGTAGGCGAACATATTAGGAAGACTCAAGGAAAGTAACTGCACTGGGTAACAACTTTGAAGATGATGATCTCCTTGCAGGAATTAATATTTATAAGCCACGGGCGAATATAAACTTTGCAAGCTCAACATCGCAACAAGGGTCCACGGAAACACCGAGAGAGGTCCTAACAGCATGTCGTTATATCAAGCTCTAAATACGATCCCTACTTTCGATGGTAATTCTGACGTATTACCACTATTTCGTAGAGCAGTGCGTAAGAATTGGCAGCCGCAGATGCTAAATCTAACGTATTGTATGTTACCAGAGTAACTACGCCTGACGGTCGCAGTTATAGATTTCCATACGAGTACTTGAATGTATATCAGCACAAAAAACTTATAAAAACGCCTTTATTTACTAAAGCAAAAAAAGCTATAAACAAAGAGGTCAAATGAGAAAAGTGTGGATTAATTTAACTCACAAATTAAAAAAGACTTATTATGATGAAGATCGAAGCTTACAATTTGAGAAAGAATATTTAGAAAAAATAATTAAAAAACAAGAAAATAGTTACTTAGTGGCTAATGCTTCAGAATAACCATTAGTAAAATTACTAGAAAAATTACTTTAAAAAAGCCAAGAAAAATCTGAAGAAAAAAATTTAGGAAAACTGGCTAAAGAATTCACAATTGAAAAATACGATGGTAGAAAATCAAACGCGAATCAATGGATAGCTGATTTTGAAAAAGAATGTGCACGGTTTGAGATAACAAAAGACCAAAAAAAAATTGAGATTTTAAAATCCTTTTTGGAAAAAGATGCCATAGATTGGTATAGTTGTACACTTTCAAAGTTTACAATTGAAATAAATTGGGAAGAGTGGAAAAAAAATTTTTGCAACACATGTGCCAGTATAGGTTGATCTCCAATAAGGTATGTGTTGTCATTTGAATATCAAACCGGTTCATCATCAGAATATTCTGTGAAAAAAGAAAAACTTTTATTGCAAGTAAGGAAAACTAATAATAATGGAACATTGATATACTTGATTGCTATAGGCTGATCAAATCACATAATTGATAGAATTGATAGAGAAAAACTCACAAAGACTAAAGACCTACGTAATGAAATAGGTAAATTAGAACATCTAACTAATGAAAATAATTTAGACTTTAAAAAAATAAACCATACGTCAAACATAAAAATGAAAAAACACTTTGCAAACCACATGCAAAGAAAAAGAACAAGGAACACGTTTTCATCCGAAAGTTGGTTTAAAAATCAAGGAAATAAAAATAACAAAATAAAACAAGTGAACTCCTTAACGTTGGATGTAGAACTAAACGATGAGGATCCAAAAAACTAATAACACCACCATTGATTGAACTCAATATTAAACTAAATGACCTTTCAAAAGTACCTGCTATATATGATCTAGGGTCAAATATTTCATTGATAAATGCAAAACTGGTGCATTTAAAATATAACAATGACAAAATAATAAAAACAAACTTAAGAACAATTAATGGTGTTTATAAAACAGATGGATTGATAAAAATGAAAATTATGAATATAGAAGACTATATGAGTGTGTTCATAATTAATAATGAGAATTTTTAATATAACTTTCTAATAGAATTAGATTGGATGGAAAAATTTAAATTGATAGAAAATGAGAAATTAGAGATAGAACAGAAAAGTTCCGAGTCTAAAGAAATAATAAAAGAATATCAAATAAATTTCAATGAACATGTTATAATGAGTATTGTCACGGTATTCTACCATGTTCGAATCTCGCGCGCTGTTGTAAATAAGGTAGCTCGGCGTGCTGTCACGAGCGCCGTCATATGCTGGTATAGTAAGGCGTCAATCGACGCGCACGAGAGTGAAGAGAAGCCGTGGCGTGGCAGACATTTTCTAGCGGCCTACAAGCACGCATCATCGTCCTATCTTTTGGCTTGTACTTAAGTCTTAATTTAATAAATGCGTTGGTGTAGTCCCGCATATAGTTTTTGTGTAAAAGGAAAAGGGAAGATCGCTGCTAAAAGGAGAGAGCATCACCATCCTCTGGTTGTGTGTGCTGATCTTGACTGCCTTCGACGCGTTGCAGCGACCAGGAAATCTCTTTCTACTTGGCTGTTCTCTCCAAGCCTCAGCGACCGGGTTGCGATGTGCTGTCTCATCAAGAAGCTTCTACGCGCTGTAAGTTATCTGTAAGTTGTCTGTAGCATTTTCTGACGCCCCGAAGCGCCCTATTTTCTACTTTTTTATTTTTTTTTGTATATTATTTGTATTTTTATTTAATTTTATTTTTCAATATCAATTGTTATATTTTTTATTATTTAATTATTTAAAAATTTTACTATTAGATTTTTTTCATTTAAATTTTAATTTATTTTTCATTATTTTGAAATAATTTATTTTTTTAATTATTATTTTCCAATTATTTATTTTCTTTTAAATAATATATTTTTATTTATTTAATTATTAATTATTTATATTTTAATTTTATTAAAAAATATATTTTATTCTTTTATTAATAAATTTTAAGTTATAAGCGCATAAAGGCATAGTAAGCGCGTGACCTATATACAAGGTTCTGTATAGGTCAACGCACAGCTGGCTTACAACGCGCAAGGCAACCTCACAGCGCGCTTACTATGTCTTAATATTTAAGCATATAAGAGCGAGCGAGACGGAGAAATAAAACTCCGAAACTTTGTAAAGCCTGTAAGCGCGCGCAACTTTAAAAGCTCCCCACCATTGTAAGAGAGATGGAGAGAAGCTCTGCGCGTATAAAAGCACGAGTCTCGCTGACTCGCGTGCCTTATTCTTGAATCAACTCAGACAGGTATCAATTGGGATATACAAGCGCTTAGGCTTAACGCCCTTTGTTTACCTGAGTTGACATTTAATTAAGAATCTTATATTAATTTCTTGGCCGTAGAATATTTTGGCTTAGCAATTGGGACATACAAGCGCTTAAACTTAACGCCCTTTGCTTTTTAAAGCCAAAAATTAAAATAAACTTAATTAATCCAGCAGCGAACTTGGACCATAATTTATTTTTTTTTGAAAAGTAACTATTACCCACTTGGGTACGTTACAATTTTGTTAATTAGGAGTTTCCTACCTCGAAGAAACTTCGAGTGCTATAAGTACACGCGTGCATTCGAAAGTATAAAGTATTTTAGTTCGCGTCGCGCCCTCCCCTATAGCTATCTCTTTCTAAAGGATAGTTTTATCAAATATAGAGTATCGCTGTATGACGTAATTTTTCTTTGTTTATAAATCATATTTAAGTTCTTTATTATGTAATTTTTGCTTTACTATTTTGCTTTTAATAAATTCAAGTTAAATGTAAAAACTTTATCTTATTTATTTGCACGTGGGTAATATATATAAGGCCTGTACCTGTTGCTTACCCCGACGCCTCCGTGATCCTTATTTTTATTATAGTAAAATATATATACTTTTTATATAAAGTATTGAATAGGTTTAACTAGGAGAGTTAAACCTCATAAAAATAAGGAGAACTGTGCTAGCGGCATCACGTTTCTCGATCAGGTAAGAGAGAGAGAGAGAGAGAGAGAGAGAGAGAGAGAGAGAGAGAGAGATGCGCAGTGACAAGCTGATAGAGAAATACCTCGTCGCACATCAATCTAATATACTAGCTAGCTTTATCGGCATTTGTTGCCTAATTTAACATATTTAATATAATTTTTAGCAACTCCGTATTTTAGTAAAATTCATAAGCTTAGCTAAAGTTAAATTAAAGTATATTCTTAATGTTTTAATACGTCACGCAAATCAGCATAAAGAAAAAACAATAAAGAATCTAATAGACAAATATAAAAATATATTTGCAAAAGATAAGTATGATATTGGCACTGTAAAAGATTACGAAGCCAGAATAGATCTTATAATAGATAAGTACTGCAGCAAGAGACCATATAGATGCACAATTGAAGACAAGAAAGAAATAGAAGAGCAAATTTCGAAATTATTAAAAAGAAATTAATACAAGAATCATACAGTCCTTTCGCTGCACCAGTAACATTAGCTTATAAAAGAGATTAAAACAAGAAATCAAGATTATGTGTAGATTTCAGAGATTTAAATAAGATAATAGTTCCCCAAGCACAACCATTTCCATTAATTAAAGATTTAGTGATAAAAACAAGAATTTACAGATATTTCTCAAAACTTGATATAAACTTTGTATTTTGGTCCATTCCTCTACGAATTGAAAATAGAAGAAAAACAGGCTTTGTCACCCAAGAAGATCATTTTCAATGGACTTGCCTACCATTTGGATTGAGAACATCAGAAGCTATTTTCCAAAGGATCTAACATAATAAAAAAACATAATTTATCAAATTTTACAGTAAATTATATAGATCGCTTCGATGGCTCGCATATACACTAATAAACGTGCCACGATACTCATGCATACACCAACACGCATACCACGATACACACGTATACACTAATACGCGTACCAGGATACTTACATACACATAATAAAAGTAAATGCACATAAGAAGATATACACATTAGCCCCTGGATTCGACCTCCACAACTAAGCAGACTGTATACGTACAAAGCTATATAGCAGTTTGCGCAGGCAACGAATAGCCGCACAAAGAGGAATAGAACACGAGTATTATATATAGGCACAAACAAGAAAACATAGACGGACGACTCATTAGAGAAAACCAAATAAATACTATTTTAACTTATTTAATAATTAAATAAGAAAATTAGTTGATCAGAAGAAATAATACCACTCGAAAGTATTTCGGAACAAAGTTGTACCAATAAAGGGATACGTACACTATTTCAACAAAATTTATAAATATATAAATAAATGCGAATATTCCGCGAAATTATTATTATAAAAAGGTTATACTTGACTCCTAATTGTTAATTAAAGACAATCTTTCAGATCCAATAAAAAATTAAATAATTAACATTTATCAATTATTTCAGCGAATATTAACAAAGGTCGATGTATAATCTTAGGTAATGTCGCAATTAAGCATCTATTACAAAACAGCATAATAATAACTACTGAAATGGTTTTAATTATATAAAAAATCAAATTATTCATACAATTTTCCCTAAATTAACAAAGGATCTAATAATATAAAGCCAACCTTAACAATCTACAACATAGAATCGAAAATTAATAAACGAATAAACTTAAGGTGGTACTCTCGATATGAATTTAGCCAAATGAGTATTTGCTCAAATTTTGATTCTGTAGAAATTAAACGTGACAACACTGCTTGCCACTTTTATACATAAAGCATGTATATTTTCTAAGTAGTTATGTCTTTATTTACAGCAAAAGCAAGATTCTTTTAGAAAAGAAAAAAGTGAGCAATAAAATGAAAAAAGGTTATGATGATATATATATCATCCAATCTCGAAAACAGTGTAAATGTTGCAGTAATCGGAAAGGAAAAACACCAGCTGATTATTTTTCATTTACATACATTCAAATTTATTTTCTTTTACAAGATTCATGTATAATTTAGAAAAGCAATAAATATATTTGAAAAAAATTTTTAACAAAAAAAAACCGGCTTTAAAAAATGCACTGAAAAGTAACAAATAATTTATTATTTTTAGAAATCATACAAATAATTGGTAAAATACAATTTTAGAAGTCGGCGTCTAATTCCTCAATGAATGTAAACGTTATTTTTTAACAATAAATGTAAACGTTATTTTTTAACAATAAATGTAAACGTTATTTTTGAACAATGAATGTGAACGTTATTTTTGAAAAAATGGACTAAGTCGTTCTGAGTACGCACCACAGATTTAGAATTAGACGCCGACTTCTAAAATTGTATTTTACCAATTATTTGTATGATTTCTAAAGATAATAAATTATTTGTTACTTTTCAGTGCATTTTTTGAAGTCGGTTTTTTTTGTCATTTTTTAGTGCAATGTTTTTAAAATCTTATTTTTTGTAAAAAATTTTGTTTTTATTCGATACTTTTAAAGTCGGTTTTTATTTATTAAAAATTTTTTAAATTGTTTGTTTTTGTTAAAAAATTTTTATTTTCTATCTTCTAGTGAATCCCCTTACTAAAAACGCAAATATAGGTAGACCCACTAATTACATTAAACTTTCATTATTAATTCATAACGCATGCATTAGTACACCACCAAGCAATATATAGCAGGAAAGAAAGAAGGCTCAACAGCACAGTGTCGTAATGTGTGCATGTATATATATTCAAGCTCAGGTGTGTGAGAGAGAGAGAGGGAGAGAGAGAGAGAGAGAGAGATATAGATAGATAATTAATTTATTAATGTACAGTATGTTGTACAACAAAATATAGTTTACAAAAGATTATAACAATAGAATAAAAATAAAAATAAAATACAAATAAAAATAGTAATAATAAACTACAAAAATAAAAAAAATACAAACAAAATAAAAATCAAAACAAAAAGCAAAGAAAATTTTAAGCTGGGAGCAGAGGTCCAAACTCTTGGGAGAGGAAGTGCGCATGAGAGGTCAACTTGAAAGATGAGAGTGAAGATGAAGTCCTAAGCGACGATAGAAGTTCATTCCATAGTCGCGAGGATGAAACAGTGAATGAGCGTTGATGGTATTCGGTGTAAGAATGAGGAATGGTCAATGGCCTCACATCCCCCCTCAGAGCCCTAACAGGCCGGTTCCACTGATATCTAGAAAATAGATATGAAGGTGAGCATGATAAAAACATTTTGAAAAGAAAAGTAGAGGCAAAGTAGTTCCTTCTACCTGCAGTAGATAACCAACCCAGAGAGAGCCTATAAGGAGAGATGTCCTCACGCCTACCTACACCATAGATGTAACGAATACCAGCGTTGATAACCCTCTGAAGCCTAAGGTCGAGTTCAGCAGAAAGGTCAATAAACACAAGACAACAATAGTCAAGAATCGGAAACAGCAGTGTACGAATAAGGTGCTTACGTAGAGCAAAAGTAGTGCTCCGTCTAAAAAAATTGAGTCGATAGAGGAGAGAGAACGACCTGTTACACACATGTGTGATATGCTCCTTCCAGTTCAGCTTGCTGTCAAGATACACACCCAGATTACGAACAGATGACTCAAAACCGATCGTCTCACCATTGAACATGCTGGATGCCCAATCTGCGACCAATGACGCATGTTCACTCATTAGTGAAGTATAATGATCAAGCTCAGCAATCGGAAAGTGCACATACAGCTGCAAATCATCAGCATATAAGAGGTGCTGAACATTCTGATGGAAGGCAGAAGAGATGTCATTGATATAGATAGAGAACAGCAGAGGACCCAGAACAGAGCCCTGAGGAACACCAGTGTTAAGACAGACAAAATCTGATGACCTACCAACAGTATCAATGACAGCTTGACGACGATCAGAGAGATAAGAGCCAATCCACCTGATAACGGTGTGCGAAATATCGAGCGAATGTAGTTTCCGAAATAAGGTGACATGGCACACCGTATCGAATGCCTTGCTGAAGTCGAATAACAGAAGCATCGTAACGTACCGTCTGTCTATATTAAGTCTAATGTCCTCTGTCAATTTAAGTAGAGCAGTCTGAGTGCTGTGGCCAGCTCTAAAACCAGTCTGATAAGCGTCCAGTAACCGTCTAGTTGTCAAGTAATTATTAACCTTGGACATAAAAGACAACAAAGAGATGGGTCGTATATTACCCATAGTGCGCGGGGAAGAGACCTTGTTGATCGTAGTGACCAGCGAAGTCTTCCAACAAGAAGGAAAAACGCACTCTCGCAGTGAATCATTATAAATGCGACAGAGCTGAGGGCCAATGACAGGAAAAGCAGATTTTATGATAGATTGGGGGATAGCGTCAAATCCTCTAGCCTGAGAGTCAGAACGTCTAATAGCCATTCCAACCTCATCCAAAGTAACAGCATTGAATTTGAACAAGGGCATGAAAGGTTCATCTACAGATAAAGACTGTAAGTAAGCAGAAATAGAAGGTACCAAAGGATCAAACGCGACCCCACCAAAGTATTTATTGAGTTCATCAATAGAAAAAGTATGACCGGATCTATCACCACTAGAGCATATACCAAGGTTCCTGAGCTCCTTCCAGATCAGTCGAGAGTCAGTGATACCAGATAGTCTGTCATGATAGTAGAGCAGTTTAGCCGATTCAATGCGCTCATGAGCCTGATCACGAGCAACCCTGTAGCAAAGTAAATCAGCATGTAGTCTTGAGCGTTTATAACGTCTGTACAGCCGATCCCTCTCTCGTATCAGATGATGATGTTCAGCAGTAAACCACGTTCAACGACGGCCCCCCTGACGGACCCTCCTGAGAGGCACAAATAGTGCAACTGCCTCATTCAGATGGTGATAGAGACATTCAAGGCGATCTGACAGGGAGGAATCACCGACACACACGGAACAATTCAGTGAACGAAAGTAATCCAGGAGAACAGCATCATCAACGGAACTGTAATCACGAAAGCTAAAGTCATTGAGCAAAGGCTTAGAGAGAGATGACTGAACAGTAGCCGCAATGAAGTCATGTCCGTCGATGAATGTAACATCAGTCTTCCAGTAGTCAAGCAGCAAGTCATTCGCATCAACAAGGCACAGGTCAAGCCATGTATCAGAAGTAGAGGTGTGGTGAGTTAGTCCATATGGCACAGAAAAGAGAGCATTTTCAGCAATCAAACTCCTGAGAAACACAGAATCATCAGAATCAGTACATAAATTAGTGTTAAAGTCACCCAGAATAACCTTAGTACTATAATTATGAATAAAAGAAGTTAAGTCGGGAATAAAATCTGTGTTTAACAGAAACGGAACATGTGGGGGCCTATAGACGACACCAACAAAAACAAGCGAGGCCAAGTCATTAGAATTGACTTCACAGAATAAATATTCTGGCAAACCAGGCTTACCACACCATCCTCCCTTGGAGGAACATAAGCGCTCCGAAGAAAGAGAGTTATGAATAAATAAGGCAACGCCACCACCCCTGGTATTGCGGTCCTGCCTATGAAGAGCATAGTCATCCAAAGCAATCAAAGAGTCACCAACAATCTGGCCCAATTTGGTTTCGGTCACAGCTATCACGTGGAAGTAAGGGCGAGAAGCCAGAAAGAGCCTAATCATCTCAATGTGTGCTCTAATAGAGTTAGCATTGAAATGACAAACCCTTAGACCATCCTTAGCAGTATAGTGGTGATTATTGGCAGATGAAGCGATGTTGTTAGCAGAGAGTAGAGTGTTAGGCGCGATTGGAAAAGAGATTGAACTTACCTCAGCATCACAAGCTAAGACGTTGTCAGATTGCCGGTAGGAGCCTGAGAAATCTTCGCTAAAAAAGCATCTAGATCCGCATCAGTGGTAATGCGGATAGGAACACCACTCTTCTTCTTGCAGACAAACAGCTTACCATCTCTCACAAAAGTAATGAAATCAGAATGCTCATCCTTGGACTTGATTAGCGCCCGGAGTTTCAATTGGTACAGAGCAGAGGGCAGAAACTCATTTATATTGATGAATCCAGAGGTAAGAGAGAGAGAGAGAGAGAGAGAGAGAGAGAGAGAGAGAAGGCGAAGTATAAGGGAGGTAAATGAGAAAACAAAACACCCGGTTTTTTTCTTAATTTGATAATTGGGTCATACAAACCGAATATTGGCCCAATAATTATAGGCCACGTATGGGACCTTCCTGCAGACATTCTCTGTCAGATAAGAAAAAGTTTTTTCGAATCGGTTAAGAAATGACGAAGTTATGAGGTAACAGACATAAAAAAAAAAAAAAAAAAAAAAATTTAGTCGAATTGAGAACCTCCTCCTTTTTGAAGTCGGTTGAAAATACTATATTTTACTTTTCATTTAATACAAATAAATAAATATGAATATATTTATACTGAATTAATAGAAACAAATGATTTTTTAAAATATATGTGAGCATCATAGAAGAATATAAGTTTGAAAATATGTAAATAAAGAGAAAGAGTCAGCTGATAATTTTTTCAATGATCATACATATGAATTCGTGTATGCATTAAATAAAACCAAATGTATATGTTAAGAAACAAAATTCAAGATGTACTCATATATTGTACCTAACTATATCATCTAAATTCCCATATATTGAAAAATAAAGATATTGAAAATATCTTTAGATGTATTTCATTTAATTTTGTGCACGTTTTTCTCTAAGCTTAGTTACATTGGCTCAAGCGCATTATACTTTTAACTTTACGCGCGCCTTAACCTATACTCTGCGACGTTGATCGATTTACGGCAGTACTATTTTAATGAACAATAGTTAATCAAAGAAATTAGAATTACTCGCAGTACGTGTTGCAGACATACAGAGACTAATAAACCGAGAAAAAATCAAGATTATAGCAATAATAAGTGACTTAAAATTTAGTATTAAAACTTAAAAGTCTCCAGCCCTTTGTAATTAATCGTTAAAGAATATTTTCAGATACCATTCCAGTTCCTAAAAAGTATATGTAATGAAAAAGAATGGAAATTATATTCAGAGAAGCCAAGGATCAAGCTTATAATTAACAACATCGATATCAAACAATTCAACGATAAATATAATTAAAACACAAACAAAACATTTTCATATAAAGAAAAACATGATTTTATGTAAATTTTAATGTACACAAAAAAAGAGAGATATACTGTTAGGATGGAATGTAACTATTAGGTACACAACACTACTCTACATAAATAATTGTATAAATACAATAGATCAGTTTAGATAAGTCTTATTGTCTAAAGCCTTCGACAAACGAAAAAAATTTTTCAAAGGTATTAATCATCAAGGACGATGATACCACAGCCTCAGACGTATTACGGCTGCTATATTCTATAAAATAATTAATAAGGAAATATCAGTAATATACAAGAATGCAATAAATACACGAATTGACAAGTTAAGACGAAAAATCCTGACAAGCAGATCATCAAGTTATGACTGGAAACATCAAACAACGACGCGCACCAGAGAAAAGTACTGATGAGCAACATGTCGAGACCAGTAGATGAGGTATAAGGAAAAAGTAAAGCAGCTAACGAAGAAACCGCTGATGGATAGATCAGCAGGTTGTAATTTATAACAAAATATTAAGAAAATTCCAGAAGGATATGAAGGTGGGAACAATGTATTCGGCGTATATAAAATAGCTGGACATCCCACAAGGAGTCAGTCGATAAAGAGATAGAGGACAGCTAGTAAAAATCGAGAGTTACCTAGTGAACGACGAGAGTACGTCAGAACGAAGGAAGCAGCAAGGACGTATTAGGACACAATATAAAATCAGTATGGAATATATCTCTCTTAACGATCGTATAATGAACTTATATTTGTACTTTAATTATTGACTGTTTATCTTATTCTTTGCGTAAACTGATTACTTGGAATTACCAAGCTTAGTCGTGATACAAAAGATACCCACAACCTTATAATTAAAATATAACTATATACGTAAAAACGTAACAGTATACTAGTAAAATTTTATTAGAGTTTGTGACCTGGATGATGAGAATTTTTGAAAGTCTTTTAACATGGTATTTTATGAGAATAGTCAAAATTTCTCAAAACTTACGAAACAAATTTTAACAAAATTAAGTATTTATTTGAATTGAAAAATATTGACAGTTTAAATTTATTCTTCGTTGGTTACAGTATGATAAATTTAAATCAGTTCAAGTATTTGAAAAAAATATTTATAATTAAAAATTATTAAGGGCTGTAATTTATAAAGCGAGTTTATCTTGTCGATGCTCAAATAAGAGTGGCGAGGGATATAGAACAGCGGTTCACCCCCGTAAATGAAGCTTGAACCAACTGACTTTTTTTGCATTTCTAATGCACCAAACCTGTTTCATTTGGTTCTGTATGTTTTTCTGAGTAGAAATATATTTTTTTTTAATTTTTTTCCGAGTGGGTCGGTAATTATTATAAACAAAAAACTTGTAAAAAAATAAAAATTCATGAAATTGATTTGGACAAAGTTTTTTTATTGTATTTCATTAAAATAAATACTTTTTGTAGAGGGGAGTGTTTAGTCGCGAACGACTAAAAATGAATCTGTCTGCAGACAAAATCCATGCAGCGCACAAACACATACCCGCAAACACATTCCTATTAACCCTTTCCTGTCCTTTTTGATTTCATGCGCCTTGTTTGTATCGCGTCGTATTCATACCGCCGAGATGCATAGATCGCGCGTTCGGTGGGTGTGTCGTCGCGGAGTTAACCACGGGAGGGGGGCACATGCAGCTAACTTTATAGCTGAAGTCACACGTGTGGCTCACTCCTGGTCGAGTGCTCGGTCAGTTAACAGCTCAAATTCCACCTTTACATTGTTCATCGCGAGTGAATTGTCTTCCTTTTTTATTTATCATTTTTCAATCGAGGGTGGTGTGGTGCGCTCGTTCTATCACATCGCGGTACGACCGCGCAAGCGTGGTTCAGTGGTTGCAATCGTAACTCTTTACTTCTCAACACACACACACGTACACACACACACGCATACATATACACACACACACGCATACATATACACACATGCACATACCCCTGCAGACACATATATATCTTTATCCTTTCTTACCTCAATTAAATACTATCAAGTTTGTTTTCTTTTTCTTTGTTAAATCTTGCTTCTTTTGTTATAAATAAATCTTAATACATTCTATAGTTTGTTAATACAAATCATATTTGTCGTTTGCTCGCACACCACACTCTCCTACCCATCCTTTTTTTGTAACGAAATGAAGGCGATCCTCTTCTAATTGAGTTACGTGTAATGATTCGTGCGGTAACATCATAGACGAGAATTACAATCATTTAATTTCCTCTATGTAAAAGGCAGTTGGAAAGGCGGGAAAGAAATTCATCTTTACCTCAAACAGGGAATATACCTTAAAAATGGTTCTTTTCCGAGTAATTTGCGATTTTATGGCGTAAAAATTCCAAAATTCGTAATCTTTGTGATTTTTTTCTCGAAAACTACTAAACGAATTGCAATCGGGATGTTGCATGAAAAATATTTTTTAAATACATTATATTCGTCATTAAGAAACAGAAAAAATAAAGGACACGTATTTTTTCTTTTATCATAAAAATGAAAACTCAAAGAGATAGAGGCAGTTGAAAATTGGTGTGACGTCACGAGTACAGGTGAACTGGTGATGTCATGTTTATTGGCGCTATATCTATATATATATGTATATTAGTTATATACGTAACTTGGGAGTACGAAGGATGAATACAGGCGAGACTAAAGTGTAAAAAATTGACTCGCGACATTGGAAAATATTATCATATCTAAAACTGATTTTCTTGTACTTTCCATTTTTGCGCATTTTTAGCTACACGCAGGAAATAGATACAAAAAAAACCATTGAAAATAAAGATTTAGGAAATTCACTCTACTTCTCAGTCGCGTTCGAATTTTTTAATTTTATCAATTTCTTAAATAGTTACATTTGATTAATTGAAATTTAAAAATTCGTAGAAATAAAAAATTTTTCTATGATTAGAAATAGAGTAAAAAAAGAGATAAAAATATTTGGCAGGACACAAAAAAATAGTATTTTGTCTGATCTTTCAAACGCCATGCAGATTTTTTAAATTCATCAAGCTGTTTCCGAAATATCGTAGTTTGGAGTTGAGTTAAAAAAAAAAAAATTTTTTTTCTAACTTTTGAGTGGTACTGTGTATATATATATATATATATATATATATATATAAATATTTGATCGTGTAAGTCAAAGCTATCAATAAGGAGTTATAACAGTTTAAAATATAAATTTTTATGTATTATTTATTTTTCTTATTGAAAAGAGCCTGTCACATACTAAACATAAGCATATGGTTTTAATACTCAAAAACTATTAAAATAAGTTTAAAAATCATGTAGTAGAATGTTATTCATCAATTAGAAGCTTAATTATTAATTAAACAACACTCGTTATTATTATGATTACATCTCTATGGAGATAGCAATCACATTTATTAATATAAATTTGCTATTTTAAATATAAATAAGAAAAATTATTCAATAGCAATTGCGGTCTTCTGCTCAAAAAACTAAAGTATAGTCTGTTTATACTCTATGAAGATAGCAACTAGGAGTATCTATGGACATCTATGTATGTACTTGATATTGGATTTTCTATTTCTTTGTAATCCAATATATTATTATACCAAACGAATGCTTGTTATTTGCGTGTTAAATAAATGATTCGTTTTTGAAGTGAAACTTCTTTACCGATGGTATACACCTCGCATAAGCGATGTTTAAAAAAATTATACAAGAGTGAATTGATTTCATGACGCTAAATGCAACGGAACTAATGAAACGGAAGTGTATGTACATATATAGTACAGTACCTATATATAGTATAGTACCTTGCTTTGCCGTGAAGGCGCGGACGCGCCTCCTATGTTGAAAATAAGTACGTACTTGAAGTACATACTTTGAGTACGTACTTCAAGTATGTACTAAAAGTATATACTTTGAGTACGTACTTCAAGTATGTACTAAAAGTATATACTTTACTTAAGTACGTACTATTTTGGAACATTTTAGTAGACTTTTTTTGAAAAGTATATACTTTTATTGAAAGTATGTACTTTTTAAGTATATTTTGATGAATAATATTTGAATAATATTTGAACTAATGAAACGGAAGTGTATGTACATATATAGTACAGTACCTATATATAGTATAGTACCTTGCTTTGCCGTGAAGGCGCGGACGCGCCTCCTATGTTGAAAATAAGTACGTACTTGAAGTACATACTTTGAGTACGTACTTCAAGTACGTACTAAAAGTATATACTTTGAGTACGTACTTCAAGTATGTACTAAAAGTATATACTTTACTTAAGTACGTACTATTTTGGAACATTTTAGTAGACTTTTTTTGAAAAGTATATACTTTTATTGAAAGTATGTACTTTTTAAGTATATTTTGATGAATAATATTTTTTTTAAATATGTACTTTATTAGACAATACCTACTATTTTGAAAGTATGTACTTTTTAAAAATATTTCTATGTGTACTTTTATTTTAAAAATGAGTACTTTCTTGAAAAGTATGTACCCTATTTTAATAAAAGTACTTACTTATGTAGAAGTATATACTTTTTAGAACATTTTCATACATACTTTTTTATACGATGTATGTACATTCATATAAAAGTATATATTGTAGCCAAGTGAATAATTTTGTTTTACTTTAGTATGTACTTTTTAAAAATGTTCCAAAATAGTACGTACTTGATCTAAAGTGTATATACTTGAAGTACACCCTATAGAAAATAATGACGTCTTTGGACGTGTCTGGATTTGGAACAAAAAAAGACATCTTTTAAAGACGTCTTTTTCATCAAGATTTTAAAAATAATACCTACTAAAATGTTTCAAAAAAGAACGTACTTAAGCTAAAGTGTATATACTTGAAGTACGTAAATGAAGTATGTATACTGATTTTCAACTGTGAATAAATCCGCTAAATTATAACCTCATATACCTGCATCTCTGAAATTTGGATAAGGGATTGCAAAGTTAAGAAAAACATCACCTCACAGTTAAAAATGTAACTACTGAAAAAATTATTCGAATCGACTATTGATTCTGTCTTTGACTGTTAGGTGGCGTTTTTCTTAATACGCGAACTCCTACAAAAATTTTAGTGACGCGGTATAAGGTTATAACATTTCCAGTTTGTTCGCTCAAGCTTTTCGGTCTGCAGAGAGCTGATGCTTATTTTGTTTCTACATCTTTCTTTAGGAAGATACCCTATTAAAAATAATAACGGCTTTTCAAGATGTCTTTTGTTGTATTGGGATTTGTAAATACACATCCAATGACATCTTTCAAAGACGTCTTTATATACACTTTAGCATAAGTACGTTCTTTTTTAAAACATTTTAGTCGGTATTATTTTTAAAATCTTGATAAAAAAAGACGTCTTGATAAAAAAGACGTCTTTAAAAGACGTCTTTTTTGTTCCAAATCCAGACACGTCCACTGACGTCTTCTAAAGACGTCTTTAAAAGATGTCATTATTTTCAATAGGGCATACTCGAAGTATGCGATTAAAGTATGTACTGATTTTCAACTGTAAACAAATAAATGCATCTCTGAAATGCGGGTAAGGGATCGCAAAGTTAAGAAAAACGCCACCTAACAGCTAAAAACGTAAGTACTGAAAAAATTATTCGAATCGATTATTAATTCTGTCTTTGACTGTTAGGTGGCGTTTTTGTTAATTTTGCGATCCTCTACCCGAGTTTCAGTGACGTGGGAATATAAAGTTATAACATTTCGAGTTTGTTCGCTCAAGCTTTTCAATCTGCAGAGAGTCGATCTTACCTTATTTTTATATTTTCTTTAGGAAGAAAATACTTACCAAGTTACGAACTGGAAGAATTATTGAAAATAAAAATAATCTAAAACTTTTACTGACTTTTCTGTAAAATTTGATTTGTCATCATTAAAGGTATATACTCTATTTTAATAAAAGTACGTACTTATATAGAAGTATATACTTATTAGAACATTTTCATGCATATTTTTTTATACGAAGTATGGACCTTCATACTCAAGTATGTACTGTAGCTAAAGTGAGTAACTTTTTTTTGGTTATTTAAGTGTGTACTTTTTTAAAAATATATACTTTTAAAAAAAGCACCTACTGAAATGTTTTTAGTATGTACGTACTTTAAAAAAATACGTATTTTCTAATAAAGTACATACTTTAAGAAATATTATTTATCAAAATATACTTTAAAAGTACATATTTTCAATAAAAGTATATACTTTTCAAAACAGTACCTACTAAAATGTTCCAAAATAGTACGTACTTAAGTAAAGTATGTACTTGAAGTACATACTTGAAGTACGTACTTATTTTCAACAGGGTGTATAAATGCATACTATATATACAATACAAATCTGAATGAATAAAGAAAACAATAGCGGCTTATGTTTTTCCTTCCTTTTTTTTCTTCCTCTATAATGTTTGATGGTGCGCCCCTTTTTTCCCTACATTGTTTGAACGTGCAAAAAATAATGATAGAAATTTAATGAAAATTTATGAGTTCTATAACTTCTTAAAGAACTTTCACTTCTGTAGGCCAGTCCCAAAGACTGCCATACCGGTTTTTTAAAATAAATATGTAGATAGCATCTTTGGTTCAAGAAAAACTCTACGCGTATAGTTCATGACAATGACTGGAATTTATAGTAGTGTCTCGATCTCAAGAGACAAGGATAGAATGAGGTTTTATCATGACATAGACAAAGACAGAATGAAGTTTGACAAAGAAGTAATGCTATTCAGTAAATAATTGACTTAGTTTTTTACTCAAAAATTCATGCGTGTTGCTTTACCAAAGTTATGTTTTTACTTGCTTATAGTCTAAAGTATATAAAAATTAAATCAGCAAGACATAATTAATATTTTGATAAACAAGAACTGGATATTGTTTACATAAAAAAAAAAAATCGTTATTGTTCACTATGACGTTAATGATCACAAATGGAAACTCCTCAATTTTTAAAAACAGTTGCAATTATAATTGCTAGGATTAGACAGCATATTAAACCACATGCCCCAGTTTACAGGTATATTGTACGTTTAACTGTGTCACAACTTGTTAAATTTATTCATACAAGTAAGGATAAATATATGGAAGCAAAAATTGAACAAGGCACTGCAGTTGGTGCTTTAGCTGCACAAAGTATTGGAGAACCTGGTACTTGAAGAACCTTGAAAACTTTCCATTTTGCTCGTGAAGCATCTATGAACATCACGCAAGGTGTACCTCGTATTAATAAAATTATTAATGCTAATCTAAAAATCAGTACTCCAATTGTAACAGCTCATTTGGAAGATGATAATGATCCTAAATTTAGATGTAATGGAAACCACTATCCATTACATCTAAATTCAGTGCGTCCCAAAATTATATCATCATTTTCCATTTAACAGATACTTTTCATAGAAAGTCAAGCCGAGTAAAATAGTTAATATTTAATTATTCTTTTGTATTGATAAAACAACTCTTAAAAATTAGTAAATTTTTATTAAAAAATAATTATTTGAGCTTGCAATAATTCTTATTTGTCTGAAAAAGTAATTGTAATTATAATAATAACAAGTGTTGTTTAATTCATAATTAAGCTTTTTAATTGATAAATAAAATTCTACTATGTGATTTTTTAACTTATTTAAAAAGTTTTTAAGTATTCAAACCAGTTGCTTATGTTTAGTATGCGACAGGCTATTTTCAATAAAAAAAATAAATAATACATGATAATCTATATTTTAAACTGTCATATACTCCTTATTGGTGGCTCTGACTTACATGATCAAAAATTTATTTTAAAATTAATAAGTAGCAGAAGAAAATAAGCCCACGAAAGCCAATTTACTGAGAGGTGAACAATAAATAATTTCAATTACCATGTTATACATATAACAACCAATCAGAATACTGAAAAATTAGGGTCTGTCAAAAATCATGTTAACTCTCCTCTTCATTTACAATAAGAAGTATTCTTATGGATTTTTCTCTAAAACATCAGAATTTTTAGGAAAAAAATGATAAAGTTGGGGCTTTCCCAAAAATTTTAAAAAATTTTCAAATTTTAAGTTCCTGTAGCTCTTGATCCTTTCAATCTAGATCCTTGAAGATTTTATTACATATTTTGGGTAACAAAAGAAATAATTTCTTAGAGTTTTAGCGATTTTTATCTTCTTGCTCTCTCAGGTGTGAAAAGTGAGTTAAAGAAAAATATGAGTATATAAATTCTTATTGAAGTATTACCTCAACCAAATTTAAATTCAATTAATTTAAATAATAATCACAAAAATGAAATTATAGATAGTAAAAAAATTTTCAAAATAATGTTTAAACAATAAAATGATCAAAAATTAATATGTCAAAAATTAACTAAAATTAATAACAAAAATACAATGTATTTTATTGATGGTCCTGGAGGAACAGGAAAAAATTTTTTATATAAAACATTAATATTCTATTTTATATCAAAAGGTAAAAAAATTTTGTCAATGGCTTGGACTGGTATTGCATCTACCTTATTACCACAAGGTATAACAAGTCATAGGACTTTTAGATTACCTTGAGATCTAAATAATATTAAAACTATATTTCTAGTATTAGATTCAGATAAAAAGAAATTACCGGAATCTGATGTAATAATCTGGGATGAAGCATCAATGATTCCAAAAAAGCACTAGAATCAGTTAATTTTACATTAAATACGTTTGTAATAATAATATTACTTCTGGTGGAAAATTAATTGTATTAGGTGGTGATTTTCGTTAAATTCTACCAGTAATTAAACACGGGAATAGAAATTTAATAATTGAAGAAACAATTAAACACTCATTTTTATGGCCATTTTTTAATATACTAAAACTAACAAAAAATATTCGTTCTGGAAATAAACATTTCGCTTCCTTTTCATTAAAAATTGGCGAAGGAAATATAAATCCCTTCATAATACCTAAACAAGTAAAAATAAGAGATATTTGTTTCAAAATTTTTTCTGATATTAATACAAATTATTCGATTAATAAAGTCATTTTAGCTCCTTATAATGATGATGTTAATAAATTAGATAAAAAATTTTTAAAATTATTAAATAAAGAAGTTAAAATTTATTACAGTATTGATTATGCCACACATAAGGATGTTGATCAAAGTGATGATAACATTTATTTAAATTATCAAATTATATTTTTAAATAAAATTAGAGAAGGCTAACCTCCTCATAAATTAAATTTAAAAATTAATGCCATAGTAATGTTAATAAGAAATTTAAATGTATCAGAAGGATTATGCAATGGTACACGATTGAAAATTATAAATTTATATAATCATAATATCGAGGCGGAAATAATTACGGGTGATAAAAGTAGGAATAAAGTTTTCATACCGAGAATTACTTTAAATACAGGAAAAAATTCATCATTACCATTTATTCTCTATAGGAAACAATTTCCAATCGTGTTAGCATTTGCGATCACTATTGATACATCTCAAAGTTTTGATAGTGTAGGTTTATTCATCACAAGACTTTTGTTTTCATACTGTCAACTATATGTTTCTTTATCTAGATGTAAAACTTTTAATAATATTCTTATCCAAAATAATTCAGATGATTCATCAAAAATAAACAATATTGTTTGGAGAGAAATTTTTAATAGTTAAATATATTAATATTAATAAAATCAAAAATGATATTATTTTCATATTTTATGTTAGATATGGAGTGGGATCCAGAACAAAATTCTTATGTAATACCAAATAATGCTAAAAAAGAAGATTATTTACAAAATTTAAATTCACAAATAGATGAATATATAGCATTTGAAAATGATTACATCAATTCTTTTATAGAAACAGATATATTATATTATTATCAATCATTAATTAAAAGCAGAGAAAAAAATAATAATATTATTCAAGTATTTAACAATTGGAACAATGTTCCTATTGATACTCAAAATTTTACAATAAAAATCTGAATGTTTCGTATGAATAATAATTTAATGAATACAAATTTCTTGGAAGATGATAAAAATTACAAAAAATATATTTTAAATATAACAAACTTATTCAATCATATAAAATAAACTTAAATGATAAAAATAGATACATTTCCAACTACCCTGTTAGCAAAATCTGCCGCACTTAAAGTGCGCTGCACACGCATAGTCTGCTTCCGACTTTTACTATGTTTTTGCTGGTATATGATTACAACAGATGCGTGCAGCATACTTGCGTCAAAATTGTAGCAAAGAAGTGCTTTTCTTTAAAATGGAATATTGCACTCGCACGCGCAACAGAATTGCAAAAAGATTGATGTATGCACGTTAAACAGATGAGTGCTGCATGATTGCATTAGCATTGCGAATGGCAATTAACAATAGGGGATAGCAATAATGCACGCGTATATTCGGCAAAAACGCATCAGAATTGCGCTAGTAGCACGCAGCAGACGCTTGCAGTAGAATTACCTGAAAATTGCGCCAGATATATATGGCAGATGAGTGCAGCATAATTGCATAAAAATTGCGAATGGCGATTGTAAATAAGGAATAGCAATAATTCACGCGTACATACGGCAGAAACGCATCAGAACTGCGGTAGTAACATGCGGCATACGCGTGCACTAAAATTACGTAAAAATTGCGACAGACACGTGTAGCGGATGAGTATTCTTGTAAAAGTTGAGCTTCATATATTCATCCAGAATTTCATTGATCTCAAATATTTTATTAAACTTATGTCTGAAATAGATGATGCTCTTAAAACTAAACTGTAACAAAGAATGAAATCATGAAAATTTATGAACGTTTATTTAATAAATATAAAAAGTAAAAAAGTAATTACCAAATCAGCTAGAACTTTACAGAAATTACTCAAAGTAAATTTCAAATATTTATTTTATATGTGTTATGACTTGTAAAAAATAGGTAAGTATTAATTATGAATGTTATAACCAAATGATTATTTGAACTTTAAAATCGTATAATACGAACTATAATCTATTTACGATACTGCTATTATTAAATAAAATTCAGAATTTTAATAAATAAAAATAATTGAAATTTCGCTAATTGACTTCCCAAGTACAACAAAATGGTTTTCAAGTACTTTATAAAACTTTTTATTAACGCAATCATGACTTCTATAATCTATTCACAACAAACAGTTTTCTGTTCTTTGTTTTAAAATCATGTGACCTTATCAGCATACATGCATGTATGGCGTACTTTCTTTGCTTACGCTCTAATACAGCTACATCCACTATGCCACTACAATAATAGATGTTTATGTGTGTATTACAATTTGTAAGCAAGTCCGCTTTAACGATATGAACGCTATTGTTATTATTATATTGCTATCCCTTATTTGCAATAACAATTTATTATCCTGATGCAATTATGCTGCACTTATCTGCCACACGTGTCTGTCGCAATTTTCACATAATTTTACTGCACGCATGTACTGCATGCTTCTACCGCAATTCTGATGCGTTTCTGCCATATGTATGCGTGCTTTATTGCTATCTCCTATTTGCAATTTCCATTCGCAATTCTTATGCAATTATGCTGCACTCATCTGCTACACGTGTCTGACGCAATTTTCACATAATTTTACTGCACGCGTCTGTTGCATGACCCTAACGCAATTCTGATGCATTTCTGCCGTATGTACGCATGCATTATTGCAATCCCCTATTTGTAATAGTCATTCACAATTCTAATGCAATTATGCTGCACTCATTTTCTACACGTGTCTGTCGCAATTTTCACGTAATTTTACTGCACGAGTCTGCTACATGCTCCTACCGAAATCCTGATGTATTTCTGCCATATGTACGCGTGCAATATTGTAATTTCCTATTTGCAGCTTCAATTTGCAATTCTAATGCAATTATGCTGCACACATCTGCTTAATGTACATGCATCAATTATTCTGCAATTTCGCTGCGCGCGCAAGTGCGATATTTTCATTTTTAAAAATAGCACTCTTTCACTGCAATTTTTGCGCAAGTATGCTGCACACGTGTTAATCGTTAAAACTGAATTTATTAATTTGTAAAATTTAATTTATTAAACTTTATTTAATAAACTTTATTTATAACTTTTATGAAATTTTAATCGTTATTGTAACTTATTTTTGTAATTTAGGACGTTGATTCTTTAGGATAGGTATCCAAGAATAAAAGAATATGTATATATGTGTATATAAATGTTGAATTAAACTTATTTTTATTTCTCCTTCTTAACCTTTAGTACAATAATTTTAGGCGAAGCGTAGCCCTAGACGATAAGAATGAGATTTAGCTTGCAAGCTAAAGACTCTTGGATTTTTATACTATGGTAAAAGACAGTTGCGTTCTTTCGTATGTATGATATTATTGATACTTTTATAATTTCGGGAAAAAGATTAATTGAATTTTGCATGTGATGCAGTTTAGAGTTCGATCGCCTCTTGTGCGTGGCATTCTCGTGTGTCGCATTCTCGCGAATGTATAACATTATTGTTTGCTATCACAGTCTTGAGGTAGAAGACTTGACATATGATGCGCACGGAGTTCAATCACTCTTGAGTATAATGTGCAAGATAAATATAAGTATGAGTGTGCTATGAATGTTTGTCTTTGTTTATACGCCCTTCCTTAAAATTTTTCGTCCCGAAAAATTACAGTAAATTGTCAAATGATGGAGAAATCAGGTGAGTTTTAGGTGTAAAAGAAGAGGGTACTAAAGGTTGTATTGAGGAAACGTTCGCAGCGGTGGTAATTTTAGCACAATGGTTGTAAGTTACTGTAGGTTCGAGTTGTTTAGTGTGACAATAGCAAAAATTATTTAATCTTGCCCAATGATAAGAAATGATTATTATTATTACTTTGTGTATGTTTAACTTATACCTGATAAAGACAGCGATCATAGAGAGAGCTACGTGTCCCGAAGATAATCTATTGCAGTTAAAATAAAAGAATAATTTCGTCTTTGTAATGTTAGTCTTTCAATTTCATCTCGTGTCTGTTCTAGGTTGTAAGCATGACTTCTTAGGCTACCAAGGTCATGTTCTGAAAACGCCAATAAAGGAAGAGTTATATTCAACTTATGTTCATATAGTTTATTAAGTGTTAAGTTTAAAAGTGTGGTTGTATATGTAGTAGAGTCATGCGAAGTATGTAAATAATATGCAGTATTTAATATGAAACATTTATCATCAAGCTTCACAATACTAGCTTGTGATATCGTTATATCTTTCTCATAATTTTTACAAAATACGCTTAATAACACTTCTTTTATAGGTACAATATAAAATTTATCATTTTCTATGCGCTTTAAAAAATCATGAGTTAAAGAGAAATAATGTTTTTTACATTTACTCGTGTCATTTAATAATATTCTATCGCAGGCGGATAATGAATCTATTAGCCTAGGTAAAATTTGTAGTTTACATATTTTTGCATTGCCAAGTTGATTATAATCATTTATACTTGATAAGGTCGTATATTTTGATATATCATAGGTTGTTAGTACATATTGATTGGTTATGTCTAATATTGCCGTAGTTCCAAACCGTCTTTCGATAGGTAAAGGTTCGTATTTAAGGATTTTGTACGGATCATTGTGGATAATGGGATATTTAGTAACTATTACGAGTCCCTCTGTATTAACGTATGATGTGAACGTCATAACTTGTAGTATTGAAAAATAGTTTTTCATTGTCGGTGTTATTAACATATCATCGTATTGCTGCTTTTTATATGAACTTTGTGTACCATTTATTAAAATTTCAGGTTTCAATAATGCAGGTGATAATATTCCATTTCTTGCTATATTTATAGAATCGAAAAGGTCTGTTATATAGGCCTCGTACTCCTCTAGCGATGCATCAATTTCTTGCAGACTAAGTAATACAATTTAGTTGCCTTGATGATTGTTAAGCATTGTTGATATTCCAAGACTCTAGTTTATTAATTTGTATTTTTATTTGATTTTACTTTCGTATTTTCTTTAGTTATATGTTTTACTATTTAATTATTTAAACGATTTTTTCATTTTAATATTAATTTATTTTTTATTATTTTCAAATTATTTATTTATTTAATTATTTCTTTTAAATAATATATTTTTTTTTTTAAATCATTAGTTATTCATATTTTAATTTGATTTTATTATTTTATTAATAAATTATAAGCATAGAAAGGCATAGTAAGCGCGTGACCTATATACAAGGTTGTATATAGGTCAACGCACAGCTGGCTTACAGCGCGCGAGGCAACCTCACAGCGCGCTTACTATGTCTTAACATTTAAGCATATAAGAGCGAGCGAGATGGAGAAATAAAACTCCGAAACTTCGTAAAGCCTGTAAGCGCGCGCAACTTTAAAAGCTCCCCACCAATGTAAGAGAGATGGAGAGAAGCTCGGCGCGTATAAAAGCCCGAGTCTCGCTGACTCGTGCGCCTTATTCTTGAATCGACTCAGACCGGTAACAATTGGGATATACAAGCGCTTAGGCTTAACGCCCTTTGTTTATCTGAGTTGACATTTAATCAAGAACCAAATATAAATTTCTTGGCCGTAAAATATTTTTTCGCTTAGCAATTGGGACATACAAGCGCTTAAGCTTAACGCCCTTTGCTTTTTAAAGCGAAAAATTAAAATAAACTTAATAAACCAATAACAATTGGGACATATAAGCGCCTAAGCTTAACGCCCTTTGTTATCTAAGGTTTTGATTAAAAGAAATTCGAATTGAGCTCTATTTAACTCTGGGGACATACAAGCGCCCTAGGCTTAACCCCCAGGTTAATATTAAGAGCTTTCAAATAAAATAAATTGAGCTTCATCTTTAAAGAGCTTCTCTTTTCTCTCACCGGAGAGTTTTCTTTTTTTATTTTGTAATTACATACATATATTTTTGCTTCAAATAAAAGAATATTTAATATAACATATATTTCCTTTTATTATTAAAATTAAAAATAATAATACTAACAAAGGAAACGCCTAGCTTTATTGATAAGCTGGCGTTTCATTAACAAAATACTTAACAGCTACCCTCTAATCTGGCCTATTGCCCGAACGGAGCTTGTGTAGTTTGTTAAATAGGGACCTAGCAGCTACACTCCAATCCGGCCTACTGCCCGAACGGAGCTTTTGTAGTTTGCTAATAAAGTATTTAATAGCTACCCTCCAATCTGGCCCACTGCCCGAACGAAGCTTGCGTAGTTTATTAAATACGTTAAAGAAAATCATACAAGTCGCGTACATAAAATTAAAAATCTATCGCGTTTATGTTATACGCTAATTAATCTAGCATCGAATTTGGACCATAATTTATTTTTTTTTAAAAGTAACTATTACCCACTTGGGTACGTTACAAGCATGATCTATATACCATAATTCGTTGATTTCTTTTGGCGCGTTTATGATAGTGCCTGGAGCCTTAAATCTGCTATTAAAATTTCTTTCCGCACAATATTCGCAGGTGTTGATCCAATTCCTAACCTCTTCTGCTTTTGTTTCCCAACAATATTTACGCAGCTGGAACATAGTTTTATCATAAGCTCAATGAGCTTCGCTATGGGCTCTGGCTATTAATGTTTTACTAGTCTTTTCTCAATCCACATGAGTCTGTGCTGGACTCTCAATTCATATTCTTCTTGGAAAACGAGCAAGTTTTGATAATAAATCTCGAGCTGAAGCGTCGTCAAAATTTCTTAATTCTATAATTTCTCCTCTATAATTAGGATAATGAATCGTAAATAATTTATTGGTGATCGTATTAATTCTTCATTTGGAGTTAGTATAATGTCTCCTTTACATGCTTGTTTTATTTCTATCTTTCCATATTTAGGTTCCTTTTCTGTCCAAAAGTATGAAAGTGTAATTTCCTTTACACCTCTTTAGGCCGCTATGGTTTTTAAATGGTCTGTAGCATCGAAGAATTTCTTTCTGTTAAAACCTCTGAGTTCCAATATTTGTCCTTCTGTGTATTTAGACAATATTTCTTTTAAAACTTGTTTTATGTCTTAATTATCAGTATTGTTATATATTATATCACCTTCTATAGCATTAAGGTACTTTATACGTGGATTTTCTCTTTTTCCAACAAATTATTGGCTAAGAGCATCAGCATTAGTATTCAATTTGCCCTTTTTATATTCCACTATAGGTTGGAAGTCTGTGATTTCTAACAAAAGCTTAAAAATGTTAGATCCAATTTCTAGTAATTTTAATTTTATGAGATCTGCTAATGGTACATGATCTGTTATTAAAATAAAAGGTTTTCCATATAAAAAATGTCTAAAATGTCGCATTGCCCATACTGCTGCTAATAATTCCTTTTCGGTGGTTGAATAATTCTTTTCGGCTTGATTGAGTGTTCTTGAAGCAAGGCGCATGGTAAATCTTTTCCTTTCTTGTAATCACCTTGACTAAGAATTGCACCAAGTCCTTCGATACTTGCATATGTTGTTAGTATCAACATCTCTTCTAAATAAGGATATTTTAATATAGGCGATGATTTTAATTTTTCCTTTAATATCTCAAAAGCCCTTTTGCATTTATCATCAAAGTTAAAAGTGGCATTTTTACTTATTATTTTCTTAAGAGGTGCTATGATTTTGTGTACCATAATTTTTAATAAATTTTCTATAATATCCACATAATTCTAGAAATTGTCTGATTTTTGATTGGAAGATTGTTTATAATTTCTTATACATTCTAATTCATTTGGGTTAGGATATACTTCTTTCTCTGTGATGTAGCCTTAGACGGTGAGTATGAAATTTAG
Organism: Anastatus disparis; assembly: GCA_017163975.1. Taxonomy (NCBI): domain Eukaryota; kingdom Metazoa; phylum Arthropoda; class Insecta; order Hymenoptera; family Eupelmidae; genus Anastatus; species Anastatus disparis. The sequence goes on from JAFFSR010000257.1 coordinate 1,740,941, forward strand.
CTTGCGAGCTAAAAACTCTTGGGTTTTTATGCTATGGTAAAAGACAGTTGCATTCTTTCGTATATATGATATTATTGATACTTTTATAATTTCAGGGAAAAGATTAATTGAATTCTGCATGTGATGCAGTTTAGAGTTCGATCGTCTCCTGTGCGTGGCATTCTCGTGTGTCGCATTCTCGCGAATGTATAACGTTATTGTTTGCTATTGCAGTCTCGAGGTAGAAGACTTGACATATGATGCGTATGGAGTTCAATCACTCTTGAGTATAATGTGCAAGATGAATATAAGTATGAATGTGCTATGAATGTTTGTCTTTGTTCACACACATCTGGTGTTATCATCTGCTAGCAAAAACATAATATAAGTTGGAAGCAAACCACGTATAGATAGCTGTAATTTTCGTGCATGCACGCGAAACTGCAGCAAAATCGTTGCTATCAATTTTACTGAAATAATAATCTATTGAAAAATAAATTTTATTTTTTGAAATTATTAGGTAAAATGTTAAGTGAAATTAAAGTTTAAGAAATAAATAATATTATTCAAATATTTAATAATTGGGACATTATGAAAAATAGTAATAAAATTTTTGAAACAAAAATCTTAATGTTTTGAACAAATAATAATTTAATAAATACAAATTTAAAAATTAAATCATTAAAATTACATAAACTTTGTATTTTAAACTTATTTATTGAAATAATAATGTATTATAAAAAAAAATTTAGTTCTTAAAATCATTAAATAAATTGTTAAACGATTTTAAAAATAAAAAAAATATTATTAGTATTCAATACTAATAATATTTTTTTATTAAAAAATACTAAAATAATAAATAAAATTTTTAAAATAAAAACTAAATGTTTCACAAAATTAATAATTTAATAATTATGGATTTTTGAATAGTATAGAAATTTTTCAAATATTCTTTAATTATTATTACAAAAAGTTTTGGTTACAATTACTCAATATTTTAAATTTTTAATAGCCACTTTTTTTATTATTTAAAAATTGTAATGACATTTATTCATATTAACAGGAATGAATATGGAAAATTATTTCGAATGTTTCTTTTGTTATATATATTTTTCAACTATTGAATATTCGAAAAATCATATTGAAATAAATCACTCAAAAATTAAAATATGTGACATATGTGGCTAAGTATTTAATAATAATAAAAAATTTTTAAGACATAAATTATTTCATTCAAGAAAAATTAAATAACAATGTATTTCATGTAGAGAATTTCTCAATCGTTTGCGAATTGAAAAAACATTTATCGACTTTACGCAGCCATAAACGACATAATTGTTATATATGTGATAAATCGTTTAATAGAAAAGACAATTTCAGACGACATTTAAAAACTCACGTAAATTATTTTTCTTTTAAAATTAATTAACGTTAAATTTTATATTTTAATTTACAGCAATAATGTTCAAATGAATTTAATCAAACAACTTAAAATTTTCAAGTATTTTAATATTGTGTACATTTTTATTTATATAAAAAGCCTAAACATTTTAATTTTCAGTCAGCATTTAACTAAAAGTATATATTACTTTTTTTATACAACTTACATGATTTTTTATAATTTTTATATATTTTTTATATATATGCATTGATAAAAATTATATGAGATGTATTAAAAACTATAAACATTTTTTTAAACGTGAGTGGAATAGGCACCATTCTATATACCTCAACAACTGTTTAACTAGGTGGTGTGAAAAGTATAGAGATGTTATTGAAGATTCGAGGATTATTGAGGATTTTCAAGGATGTCCGAGGATGTAATTCAGGATTGGGAGAGAATGGGAAGAGGATGAGAAAAGGATGTAGAAAAGGATGTAACAGAGGATGAGAAGAGGATGTAAAAGAAGATGAAAATCGAAATAACCTTAAAAAACGGGAAACTACTAAGAATATAGAAAAAAGTGAGAAGAGGATGCAGAAGAGGATGGGAAGAGGATGTAGGATAGGATGGAAAGAGGATGTAGAAGAGGATTACAAGAGGATGTCAAAAGTGGTAGCACATCTGCTTCCTACTATATAATACATATATATAAATATATTAGTTATATATTAGTTATAAACGTAACTTGGGCGTACGAAAGATGGATATGGGCGAAACTAATATTTGTCAAGACTATTTATCTTTATGTTCATTTCTGTATGTCTATATACTTATATATGTTACAATGTTTATCGTCGGCTTGCATCAATAACCCACCATCTTACTAAATAAAGCAAGAACACGCTATATCACTAAATAAGGCAAAAACCCGCCAGCTAACTAACGAAGGTAAAAATCAACTATCTCATTAACGAAGGTAAAAACCTGTTATCTCATATGTCTTACATAGTAAAAAATTTTGTGTAATTCGTCAAATTTTTGTGATTTAAACATTTTTGTGTACTTGTAAAATCAACACAAAAATTTTTGTTGAATTAACACACAGAGTTTGTTATTTTTACAAACATGTGTGTACTTAGTTATTCAAATAATCTCATACTTTATTATTATTATATGCAATAAAAATGCCATAAATGCAAGGTAAATTTTAGTTTGTAAATATTATTTTCTGCTAAATCCAAAAATTTGTATACTTCTTTTTTTTCTTTAACGTCACTATATTCATGTTGTTTGTGATGCTAATCAGTGACGGAGCTCAAAAGTGTGTTTGTGAACAAAGCACATGTAACTTACAGTGGTGCTTCTATCAATCGACTGCCAAGAGCGGAATTCGCATTCAGAACCCCGAGATTACGAATCCAACGCTCTACCGACTAAGCCACTAACCAGCTCTATTTCTATACTTATACGATATACTCATATTAAAAAATGATCGGCTCTTTTCGTAATCATTCTTTTACATTCACCTTTAAACGACAATGTAAATTTGTTAAATGAGTTTAGTTTTTTTATGATTTTATTGATCCACGCCAACATCCATCATTTTATTCTTTTTCTTATATTTCTTTATCTCTCTCTTTTTTTTAAATATATTAACAGAAAGAAATACGAGAAAGTCATTATTTAATATCTAATCATCATTCCAATCATTATATTTTAACACAAATAAGTTTGTAAAATTTACAAATTTTATTATTCAAAATTTTGTATTATTCATGAATTTGTAAATTTTAACACAAAAAAATTTGTGTCTCATCTGTAACACTTATGTGTATTAAAATTACAAATTTTTTTGCACTGTGTATATATTGAGATAGCGGGTTCTTGCTTTCGTTAGAGAAGTAGCTAGTTCTTGCCTTCCTTAATAAGATAACGGGTTTTTGCTTTATTTGGTGAGATGGTGTTTTTTGTTTTAGATAGTAAATGGCGGGTTGTTTCTCGAAGCCGACGTCATCTATTCTAAAAGATTGGTCATCATCTCATTGATGCTAAATATGTAATGAAATAGAGTATTGATCGATAAAACTATGTGTTTCAATCAAAATATGCTAATTGTCAAAATATTTTTTATTCTGAAGAAATATTTTATTGGTGTTTATTTAAATCAATCAAATATTTGATTGATTCAAAGAAATATTTATTTCAATCAATAAAGCTTAGTATTCAAATTGGATGAATAGTTAATTATATTAAACAAATATTTTATTGGTAAGAATAAATAATTTATTTGCTGAGAACAAATAATTTATCAACCTAAATGAATACTTATTTCGATCTAGAAAACTTGATATTCAAATTCGATAAATATTTATTCATCTTGAATAAATATTTTATTGATAAAACCAGATAATTTATTTTGTACAAATATTTATTTTAATCTACAAAGCTCAATATTCAAATTAAATGAATATTTATTCACCTTCAATAAATATTTTATTAATAAAACTAAATAATTTGTTTATATTAATTAAATAAATTTTTTCGTTGGTATATATCGTCCAAATTATTTAGTTAATTCAAACAAATTTTTGCTAAGATAATGAAATTTTTTTTAAGTGTACTATTCATTTCATAATAAGACTTTGCATCATTAGATTAAGATTCGTTTTGAGTGTAAAAGAAAAATTGAATGCATTTTACCATGGATAAAATCTAATTATTTATATATATCAATAAATAATTAACATGGATCTTAATCCTCCTTTATTTTTTTCTATTATATTATTTGATTCGCAATGAAAAAAAAAAGTAATGCACAAATCTACTAACTTAGGAAAAAGCTTTGATTCGATGATATCATTCTTATTAAAAATATATTACTCGTATCTGAATTATTTCAGAATATAATATAAATATCTCTTACATAATAGTTTATAAAAAGTATTAATTCCTTATAAAAGAAGTAAATTTACAAATTGGTGAACAAATTTTTCACTTACTTGACTGACAGGGAAAAATCACCAGGTGAACTCTCGCTGATTCTGATAAGAAAAGCGCCTTCATGTTTGTTCATTAAAAGTCTTTCAGCATCTGCTCTAGTTATTCTTCCATAATACCAGCTAGAAAGAGTTAATACTTTGGTAATTAGTCAACTTTTAATTTTCAAAACAATATTGTGTTTTAATTCTAATTAAAATATTGTTTTTAATATAATTAATGACAGCAAAATTTTTAAAAAATATTGCTTTACTTACTCGTGATTTTTCATTTCTATATAATTGCTAGGTATGAGTCCTTCTCGAGAATCAAGTTCTGCTCTGTACCAGTTCATATCGTCTTCCATATTCAAAATCTGAAATAAGGTAAAATAATTTTCATGTTCTATTTTATATATATATAAACTAAAATATAAATTTCAAGTAAAGCAAAATACCCTTAAAAACTAGCCGTGTAAAATTTTTCTACCATCATTTCTCGGAAAATGATTCAAATTTAAACACAGGCGAAAAAAAAAATTTTTTTTTCCTATTTTTAAGTCGTAATAATTCCCAGACAAGTACTCAAAATTAAATTGCCCATACATTATTGAAAAGTCCTTACAAATACGTTTAAAATGAATGGTTGTAGAGTTCTGTACAACCTTATTTGTTGAGATACAAAATTTTTTAATTAGTACTTATTTCTCAAGGGTGGCTCTTTTTTTATTGGACCCCACTGTATATACATATAAAAGAAATAATTTATCAGACTATCATCAATTGATATTAATATCTTTATTTTAAAAATATTTATTTTAATTCAAATATTACTCGTTAATTATTAGAAAAAAGTTCCGTTAATTCAGCCAATTTTACAAAATATTTATATCAGAATCTTGTTTTGACCGATTCCATCTTGAATCGTACAGGCCAACTGCACCAATCTATCTGAATCACATGAAAGTTTTTTTTACATCATTCTACTCTGAAACTAAGCACATACGTATTATTTTAATTTTCGAAATCATCAGAAATGCATTTTTTATACAATTTTAAAAATGACTCATGAATTTTCGATTCTCAAAAATCAAAACTTTTTTTTAAATCGTTCTATTTTGTAATTTTACTGTTCTTTGTGGATAAATCTATGTTCATTCAATTCAATAGGGAATGCTCTTTCAATTAAATCCTTTTTAAATTTTTAATTTTTTTTCATTTAAAAGAAAGCGGTTGCACTTTTTCTAGAAAATAAAAAATAAGAAAAAAAATATTATTTTAAAAAAGCCATCTTTTTTTCACAAAATATTTTCATGGGTAGGTAGCAACTAAAACCTATATTTTCATCTGTGTGAAATTTTTTTTTTCATCCTTTAGAGACAAAGAAGTAATAAAAAAAATTTTTATATGTATATAACATATGTATATACGTGTAAGAACGCATATATCAGTTGCATACTCAACTTAGGCGTACGAAGGATAGATGTGAGCAAGACTAATATTTTTTGCTTAGACAGTAGTCGATCGAGGGCTTTAGCCCGAGACTAACTGCTGTTCAAACTAGGAACAATAGTCCAGATCATATAAATCCTCCTTGAGTATGAGTTAAGTAGATTATTTTATATTATCGTAGGTCGTATGAGGGGCTTTGAAAATATAAAATTAAAATGAAAAATATTATTATAAAGAATGGTTGTTTATAATACATGCTCAGACCATTTATTTGATGGATTTTCATAAGTGAAAAACTGAGCAGTGCAGGTATACTTTTAGCTGCGCTCTGTCTTTATATGAAGAGATAGATAGATACATAGATAGATAGATAGATAGATGGATGGATGGGTGGATGAATAAATGGGCGGATGGATGGATGGCTGGATGGATGGATGGGTGGATGGATAAATGGATGGATAGAAAGATGGAAAGATAGATGGATGGATGGATGAATGGATGAATGAATGGATTAATGGATGGATGGATGGATAGATACATCGATGGATGTATGGATAGATGAAAGAATGAATAGATGGATGAATATATAGGTAGATAGATGGATAGATGGATGGATGGATGGATGGATGGATGGATGGATGGATGGATGGATGGATGGATGAATGGATGGATGGATGGATGGATGGATGGATGGATGGATGGATGGATGGATGGATGGATGGATGGATGGATGGATGGATGGATGGATGGATGGATGGATGGATGGATGGATGGATGGATGGATAGATAGATATTTAAATTTATTAACTGTACATTATGTTGTACAACAAAAATAATACAAATTCGTAAGTATATATATACATAAAATGAGATACTAAGTAAAAATATAATTAAAATAAAGATACAGTAATTAAAATAATTAAAGCCTAGCTCGGAGCAGAGGCTCATTCTCAAGGGAAAAGTAGTGCGAATATGTTGATGCCTTGAATAATGCCAATGATGAAGAGTCTCTTAATGATGATGGTAGACCGTTCCATAGTTGCGATCACACAGCCAGGAACGATCTTTGGTGATACTCGGTAGATGAAAAAGGAATGGTTAGCGGTCTCACATCACCCCTCAGTGTCCTCACAGCCCGGCTCCACAAATATCTAGAATTAAGATATGAAGGTGAGCATGACAAAAACATTTTGTATAAGAAGGTAGTAGCGAAGTAGTTTCTTCTACCTAAAGTGGATAACCAGCCTAGAGAGGACCTATAAACAGAGATGTGCTCGCGCCTACTTACACCATAGATGTAACGAATACCAGAGTTTACGACCCTTTGAAGTTTCAGATCGAGTTCAGCAGAAAGGTCAATATAGACCAAACAACAGTAATCAAGTAAAGGAAACAGCAAAGAACGGATAAGATGCTTACGTAGTGCAATGGTGGTACTTCTTCGAAAGAAATTTAATCTATAGAGCAATGAGTGACTTCTGCTACACACATGCGCAATTTGGTCCTTCCAGTTCAACTTACTATCAAGCCATACACCAAGACTACGAACAGAAGATTCAAACTTAATAAGATCACCGTTTATTGGAACACCAGTGATGTGTAATGAGGGCAGCATATTGACATAGAAATAAGATCCAATAATAATAGCCTTAGTTTTGCTCACATTTAATTTCAGATGATTTTTTGTTGCCCAGTTAACAATACTGACAGCTTGATCACTCATGAGAGCAGTAACAGAAGCTAACTTAGCAATTGGGAAGTGAATGTACACCTGAAGATCATCAGCATAGATAAGATGCTGCACATCGGCATGGAAGTCAGCAGCCACATCATTGATGTATATAGAAAACAACAGTGGACCAAGGACAGAGCCCTGGGGAACACCAGTATTTAATGTTACATAGTCAGATGCATTACCATCTGCATCAATAACAGCCTGCTGTCTCTCAGAGAGATAAGACGCAAACCACCGCACAACTGAATGCGAGATGTCAAGAGAAGACATTTTTCTGAGCAGAGAGACATGGCATACCATATCAAATGCCTTGCTGAAATCAAATAGCAACAGCAACGTCACGTAGCGTCTGTCCATATTGCGTCTAATGTCCTCAGTTAGTTTCAGTAGTGCGGTCTGAGTACTATATCCAGTTCGAAATCCAGTCTGATAAGGGTCCAGTAGCTGTCGCATAGACAAGTAATTGTAGAGTTGATCATGGACTAGACGTTCAAGAACCTTGGACATAAAAGATAATAAAGAAATTGGCCTAATGTCACCAAAAGCTTGAGGAGAGGAGATTTTGTTTATTGTAGTGACCAGTGAGATCTTCCAGCATGAAGGAAATAAGGACTCACGCAATGAGTCATTATAAATGCGACATAACAAAGGCCCAATGACCGGAAATGCCGCACGGACAAAAGATTAAGGAACAGCATCAAACCCTCTGGCCTGTGAAGCTGAATGACAAACAGCCATCCATACCTCCTCCAAAGTAACTTGATTAAACTTAAACGTGGGTTTAAGTGGTTCATCTAGAGCAAGTGTATTCATGTAATCAGAAATGGAGGGGACCAGAGGATCAAATGCAACACCACCAAAATACCGATTCAAATCATTAATTGAAAAAGAATGTCGAGAGTCACTACTGCTGGAACATACGCCCAGGTTCTTTAGTTCTTTCCAGATCTGTCTTGCGTCAGTAATCTTAGATAGACTATCGCGGTAATACAGTAATTTAGCTGATTCGATGCATGAATGGGCCCGATCTCGAGCATCTCTATAACATATAAGATCAGCACGCAGCCTAGTACGTTTGAAGCGTCTGTAAAGCCTATCTCTCTCAGAGATTAAGCGGTGATGCTCAGAGGTAAACCACGGACGATGACTCTTGCTCTGTCGAACACGCCTAACAGGCACAAACCGTGAGATAGCTTCATTAAGATGAATGTAAAGACATTTAAGGCGAGCCAAAAGAGGAGAGTCACCGTTACACACAGCACAATTCAGCGATCGAAAATAATCAAGAAGAGCAGTTGCATCAACCGCTTTATAATCATGATAATTAAAATTATTAAGTGTAGGTCTAGAGAGAGACGACTTCACAGTCGCAGCAATAAAATCATGTCCGTCAATAAATGGTACATCAGTCTTCCAATAGTCAAGCAGTAAGTCATTGGCATCGACAAGGCACAAGTCGAGTCACGTATTAGAGGAATAAGTATGATGCGTAGGTCCATAAGGCACTGAAAAAAGTGCATTTTCCTTAATAAGGCTCTTCAGGAACACAGAATCATCAGATTCAGAACACAAATTAGTGTTGAAATCTCCTAAAACTACCTTAGTACTATAATTGTGCATATGAGTGGTCAAATCAGGAATAAAGTCTGTGTTGGCCAAAAATGGAGCGTGAGGTGGTCTATAAACAACACCAACGAAAATGGGTGAAGCCAAGTCAGATGAGTTGACCTCACAGAAGAGATATTCAGGTAAACTAGGCTTACCACTCCAGCTTACAGAAGATGAACAGAGACGCACAGAAGTGAGAGAGCAGTGTACAAATAAAGCAACACCACCTCCCCTGGTGTTACGATCCTGTCTATAGAGCACATACCCATCAAGAGCGATCAAAGAATCACAAACTATCTGGCCCAGTTTGGTCTCAGTAACAGCTATTACGTGGAAATAAGGGCGAGAAGCCAAAAAGAGTCTAATCATCTCAATGTGCGCTCTAATAGAGTTGGCATTGAAATGACAAACTCTGAGACCATCCTTAGTAGTGAAATGATCATGAATGACCAATGAAATAGTATTGTTAGAAGGAAGAAGTGTGTTAGAGTGAGATGGATAGATGGATACATAGATAGATGGATAGATAGATGGATAGTTAGATGGATGGATGGATAGATGAATGGATAAATAAATAGATAAATAGATAGATGGATGGATGGATGGATAGAAAAATGGATAGATGAATGGATAAATAAATAGATGAATAGATAGATGGATGGATGGATGGATAGAAAAATGGATGGATGGATGGATGAATGGATGTAAGGATAAATAGATGGATGGATGAATGGATGTAAGGATAAATAGATGGATGGATGAATGGATGTAAGGATAAATAGATGGATGGATGAATGGATGTAAGGATAAATAGATGGATGGATGAATGGATGTAAGGATAAATAGATGGATGGATAGATATATGGATAGATAGATAGATAGATAGATGGACAGACGGATGGATGGATGGATGGATGGATGGATGGATGAATGGATAGATAGATAGATAGATGGATGAATAGATACATAGATAGATAGGTAGATAGATAGCTAGATAGATAGATAGATGGATAGATAGATAGATAGTTGCGTAAAATGATTTTCGCGTGCGTTTAATGATTTAAGCGTGCGTAGAATGATTTCATCTAGAAAAAATTTTTTTAATATTTAATGTGTTATATTTCAGGAACTATAAATTATAACAGACTCTTATACATCTCATTTGAAAACTATTGTGGTGCTCTTTTAAAGTGTTATGTACAAAGTCTTGTTTGCGATATGTGAATTTTCTTCTACGCGTTAGAAGTGGGACTATTTGAATAAAAATCATTCGAATAATAAATGCTCATATTTTAAAGGTATTTTCTATTTGAATATTGAATCTTTTTTCGAATAATAGTACACTGTAAACTTTGAAGAGTGAAATCTGTGAAATTGTAGTTCAAAGTTGAATTTGAATTACATGCATAAACAAATGCACACATATCACACGTACACACGCACACTCACACACACATTCTTACACATACACACACACACACACACACACACACACACACACACATACACAAACACATACAAACATACATACACATACACACACACACACACACACAAACATACACTTTAAATTATTCGAATTAATTATTTAAATAATTTCTCATTTATTGTCTTGAAGAGGGGGGAGCGATTCTCAATTATTATTTTATTTTTGTATTAGAAATATTATTAATTTTTTCGGAGGCGGGAGGGTGCTGACCCCCCCTCATGAACCCTCCCTCTCGGCTGGGTCTTAAGCCCGTGCACCTTTACTGGGGCTTCGCCTCTGGACACCGCCCTTCGCCCCAGCCTCGGCTACCTCTTACAATTTTGATAACCTTCGAACAAGATTGTAAATGCTATCATAAACGCAAATTTGTCATTCTTAGAATTTTAGGCACTTGTTAGAAAAAATAGTATACGCGACTATTGCGTAAAGTGGTTATCGCACATGTCTCATTTGTCGCCCTCGCTGCGCTCAGGTGACAAACCCGATTCGTTCGATAATCACATATTTTACGCACTTGTCGCGTAATTTATTATTATGTACAGTGTATTGTACAAACAATACAAGAAATACGTTATAGCGAATAAATAGAATAAGCGCAGTAAATAGTAAAGATAGATACAAGAGAAACTTCATATGCATGTATAAAAGTATAGTTAAATTATGCAGGTACATTCTATAGTACAAAACAAAATTAAATTTATTACAAACAGTATCATAAATTAGCATGGAGTATAGGTTTCACTCTCTAAGGCAAGGTAGTGAGTAAATAATAATGTTTTAAAAGTAGTGAGTGAAGATAAGCCACGCAAAGTCGCAGAAAGATCATTCCATAGTCACGATGAAGCGACAAGGAATGACCTATGATATTAGGTGAATGACGATGGAATGGTCAAAGGCCTCACCTCACTTCTCAAGGACCTCATAGACCGGTTCCACAAGAACTTCGAATACAGATAAGATGGAGTACTAGATAAGAACATTTTATACAGAAAAGTAGGAGTAAAGTAGTTTCTTCTATCTGCAGTGGATAAGCAGCTTAAAGAGGACCTATAAGCAGTGATGTGCTCACGCCAGCCTACACCAAAGATGTAACGTACACCAGAGTTGATAGCCCTTTGGAGCCTAAGATCGAGTTTAGCCAAGAGGTCACAGCAAACCAAACAACAGTAATCAAGGAGTGGAAACAGCAACGTATTTATAAAATGTTTACGCAGTACAAACGCAGTACACTTTCTAAAAAAGTAAAGCATGTAGAGCAGAGAAAATGACCTGTTACACACTTGTGTAATGTGCTCTCTCCAGTTCAGTTTACTATCCAGCCAAACTCCCAGACTACGTACAGAGGACTCAAAGTTGATCACAGTGCCATTTAATGGGACGCCTATGATGGATAATGAAGACAGCATATTAATATAAAAATATGAGCCATCAATTATAGCTTTAGTTTATTCTACATTTAATTTTAAACAGTTGGCTGAAGCCCAATGTGTAATAACTACGCCGTTATAACTTATCAAAGAAGTATAAGTATTAAGCTCAAAAATAGGAAAGTGTACATAATATACTTGCAAATCATCAGCATATGTAAGGTGCTGTATATTAGATTGGACGTTGGCAGCCACATCATTAATATAGACGGAGAACAAAAGTGGTCTAAGTACAGAACCCTGAGGAACCCCTATGCTTAATATGACAAAATCAGATAAACTACCATTAGAATAAATAACGAACTGTCGTCTGTCTGTCAAATAAGAGGAAAACCATCTGACAATAGTATACGAAAAGTTAAGAGAAGACAGTTTCTTAAGGGCAGGCCAAACTCTCTGTCATTGTTTAATAGTGTTTTCCATCTTTTATATAAAAACCATCGGTTTTAACAGGAAAAAATAGCAGCCCCCACTAGATATTAATATAATGAGTAAATTTTATAATCATAACGATTTAATTTTATCACGTCATTTTTGAGTATGATTTGACCTACCAAAATTTTATAAAAGAAGACAAATTGTATTTACGGCAGTTCGTAGGTCAAATCATACTAAAAAATTACGCGATAAAATTATTTCGTTATGATTATAAAATTTACTTATTATATTAATATTTAGCGGAGGCTATTATTTTTTTCTTATTAAAACTGGTGGTGTTCACATGAAAGATGAAAAACACTATTAGACAGAGACAGATAGTTCGGCCTCCTCTTAAGAAGGGTAGTATGGTACACTGTGTCTAATGCCTTGCTAAAATCGAACAATAAAAGCATAGTCACGTAACCTCTGTCCATGTTCAATCTAATGGCCTCCATCATTTTAAGCAAAGCTGTCTGAGTGCTATGTCCAGTTCTAAATCTAGTCTGATGAGAGACCAGTAGTTGTCTAGGCCCTATATCACCCATCGTACATGGAGAAGAGACCTTGTTGATGGTGGTAATCAACGAGGTCTTCCAACATGAAGGAAACACACACTTACGAAGTGAATCATTATATGAAGCGTCTCACAACAAAAATGGCTAAATCCATTTTTTTCCAAAATTGAGTTATTAAGTAATTCATATTCTTTAGCCTATTTCCTACTATATTTAATCATAAAATTATAAAAAATTCGATTAAAATTTTTTTTTTGTATGTAAAAAAACTACGGCAAATCAAAAAAGTGCTAAGTCTATTGAACTTGCTTATCAAAAATGGTCAAGTCAAATTTTAATTTAAGAATAAGGTATATGTGTATTTTTATGAATATACACACGCATATACTTACACATACACATAATACGCTTACAAATACATACTTGTAAGCATATGCAATAATAATATACTGTGTGTTATTTATAAATCATAAAGCTGTATTTATAAGTGTACGTTTATGTTTGTTGATAACATTCAGCGAGCTTCTGAGAATAAGGGCTTAAGTTTTATCGTGTGAATACCTTGCGAATTTATAACAATATAAAGCCCTCAGTTGTGAAAAAGCGAGGGAAAGCGAGAAAAAATCATTGATAATTAATATAAAAAACAATTTTTTGTTAAATGCTAAGGACATTTTTTAATTTTATGATTAAATATAGTAGAAATAGGATAAAAAAATATGAATGACTTAATAACTCAATTTTTGAAAATAATGAATTTTTGTTGTAAGACGCTTCGACATTATGTTATATTATTTGACAAATCTATAAATTGCAAATCTGAAATTGCTAAATCTGGATAATATTTTTGAATAAAAAATAACTGAGTCCTGATTTCGCATCAAAATTAGTCAAGTCTTACAAGTTTTTTTTTTCAAAACTAGCCAAGTTCATAATCACATCAAAGTTAGCTAAGTCCATATTAAAAAATTATTTTCCTCTTTAAAAAATCAATTTATATTTTTCGAAACATGTGTAAAAATCTTATTTTTCATCGGTGAATTTAATAGTATATTCGTTAAGAAGCGATTTAGAATCATTCAAAAGATAGAGTTTTTTTGCATTTTTCTCAAAATGCGTTGGTTTTGACTTAACCGCATATTATGTTGTGAGACGCTTCATATATACGGCACAGATCGAGCCCGATAATTGGAAAAGCTTTATGAACAATAGATTGAAGGATCGCGTCAAATCCGCTGGCTTGAAAAGTAGAGTGACATATTGCCACCCTAACCTATTCCAAAATAACCCTATTAAAAGTGAACAAAGATCTATAAGGTCCCTCTACAGTTAAAGCATCTACATATTCTGAAATAGAAGGAGTCAGGCAATCAAACGCAAGCTCACCAAAGTATCGATGAAGCTCATCAATAGAAAAAGAATGCCAAGTGTTACTATCATTAGAACATATACCAAGGTTTCTGAGCTTCTTTCAGATCCGTCACCAGTCTGTGATTCCTGAAGTTTGTTGTAATAGCATAAGAGCTTCGCTGACTCTATGCGCTCATATGCCTTGTCACAAGCAGTCCTATGATACAGTAAATCAATATACAGTCGAGTACGTTTGTAACGTCTATAATGTCAATCTCTCTTATGAATCAGATGATGATGCTCATTAGTGATCACCTCCTGATAGGCACTAACAGTGCGATTGCCACATTAACATGGTTATAGAGACATTTAAGAGGAGGTCACATATCTCTGTCCTTTTCTAATTAAAGAATTGAGTTCATTACAGAAACTAATAACTTTATCAAAAAATGAAGAGAAAGCCGCATCTCGTATCAAAAAAAGCAATATTTTCTTTGATAAGAAAGAATTAATTTTATTGCTTCGTTTTCAAGAAAACCTTGAAAAACTCAAATCATAGAGGTTAGGGTGGACAATTTGGTTTTTCAAGGTTTTCTTGAGAATGAAGCAATAAAATTAATTTTTTCTTATCAAAGAAAATATTGCTTTTTTTGATACAAGATGCGGCTTTCTCTTCATTTTTTGATAAAGTTATTAGTTTTTGTAAAAAAATCATTCCTTTGATTAAAAAAGGACAGAGATACGTGACCTCCTCTTAAGGCAAGCAGAAAGAGAGGACCCGGACAAAAAAATCCAGTTGGAAAAAAAGTAGGAAATCTAGCTGGAGAACCTGGATTTTAGCTGAGTTTTAATGGATTATCCAGCTGGAATTTCATTTTTTCCTTTACAATAGTTTCAGTAGTTTTAAGTTAGATTTTTACCCAGATTTCCGTGCTGTACCTTGGTTTCCTATAAATTATTTAGTGGATTTCCCTTTATCTTTGTATATATTTTGAAGTGGAATTCCACCTTTCCCATCCGGTTTTTAGGGGTTTTCTACCTATTATTGTCTGGACTTCTCAATTAACATAAAGACCTCGATTACATGCATTCGTGTCCATACCGAAGTAGTAATCGATTCAAATCTTGAGTATTCGATAAATTTTTAACTATTATTACCTACATTTACGCGCAATACATATCATTACAAAAATATGCAGCTAGATTTTAAAAATAAATTCAACTAAAAAGATCCAGCTGGAAGTGATTGGATAGTCGATAGATATCTAGCTGGTTATTTAGATTAGTAATCTATGTGGATCTTCCAGCTATATGTTTAGATGGAAAATCTATCTGGATTAGATAGTGGGTAATGTGCCTGGATATTAACATGGATAATCTAACTGTATAACCAGATGGGAAATCCACCTAGATGTATAGACGGGTAATTGATCTGAATTTTAGGTGGGTGATCCGCCGAGATGTTTCCAGTCAAAAACCACGGGCTCGTTACGAGCTCGAAGCAAGCTCGAATCGGTATTCGATTTTGGGCTCCATTTGCTCGAATTAAGCTTGATTTCGGGCTCGATTGGCTCAAATCAAGCTTAGCTCAATTCGAAACAAGCTCGAATTCACTCGGAATGAGATTCAAACTCCGCTAATATATGTCATAGATTCTCATCAATCTAGCTTCGAATGAATTCAAGTTTGCTCCGAGTTAAATCGAGCCAATCAAGCCCGAAATCGAGCTCAATTCGAGCAAATTGAGCCTGAAATCGAGTACCGATTCGAGTTCGCTTCGAGCTCGTAACGAGCCCGATGTTTTTGACTGAGTTTATATGGATAATCAAGCTGGATATTCGGATGGATATTCTACCTAGATACATAGATCCGGATACATAAGTATTATCCAGCTGGTAAATCCAGATGGATAACACATCCAAATATCTAGCGGATATTCATTGACTATCCAGTCACTTTCAGCTGGATCTTTTTGATAGGGAAAACTGTAGTTTTCCGCCTCGAAAATCTATCTGAAAGTCCGAATAAAATTGTGAGAATCCACGAATGGAACAGAAATCTAATTCAAAATGGGACTTTAAATCGAAATAAGAATCTACTTAGTAATTAGTAAAAATCTACAGTAAAACAGAATTTTGCGTACATTAAGGACGGAAATCCATATAAAAATCCAGTTATAAATAGGTGAGGTATATTACGCGTAAATTTAGGTAATAATAGTTAGAAATTCATCGAATACACAAGATTCGAATCGATTACTACTTCGGTATAGACAGAAATCCACGTCATCGAAGTATATATGTTCATTGGGAAGTCCAGACAAAAATAGATGGAAAACCGCTAAAAAGCGAATTGAAAAGGTGGGATTCTGCTTCAAAGTATATGGAAAGGTAAAGAGAAATCCACTAAATAATTTATAGAAAATCAAGGTACAGCACGGAAATCTGGGTAAAAATCTAACTCAAAACTACTGGAAGTATTGTATAGGAAAAAATGGAATTCCAGCTGGATAATCTACTAAAATTCAGCTTAAATCTAGGTTCTTCAGCTAGATTTCCCACTTGGGAAATCCAACTGGATTTCTCAACTGAATTTTTTTATCTGGGTTAACTTTGTGAAAAAATAATATTTTGATATGCTATAACTACTTTTTTGAAAGGATTTGATCTCAGCTTTAATTTGAAAAAAGTTTCAAACTTTTAGCTATCGATGCTCAAGAGCTATGAGTGTTTGAAAATCTAATAACTTTTTTAGTAATTTTTTTTAATTGACTGTATCTAGGAAAATATTGAGCGTTTCTGACTATAACTTAAGCATCTTCCATATTTTGTCATCTGAAAACTTATCCCGAAGTTTGAACAAAATCCGTGATTCAGAGATGTGACACTCTCCTAGTGAGCATTAAAAAATATTCAAGTAAAAAAATTAATATTAAAAATCACCTCCCAGTAGATTATTTTAATATTGATATACAGGATAAAACGCTGCCGAGTAAAAGCTCTAAAAAAATATTATGAGACAAGAAATTTTAATGAACTTTTAAGAATTGGAATTTACACCGTGTTTTCTGGTAGTTACGAGACCCGCCTTGAATAAGAAAAGCGGATCGTGCATAGATAATATTTTTATGAAAACAAAAATGATCGATTATAAAGCATATAAATTAATTAGTCTTTTTAATGATCATTATCCTTTGCTCTTAACTTTAGATAAAACAAAGAAAAAAATTATAAATAAACTAGATTATGTTAAAATAAACCATAGTAAATTAAAAAGTATCGGACATAAAGCTAATTGGATAGATGTACTAGGGCAACAAGATCCTAACAAAGGTATAGACTGTTAGATAAATATATCAACTAATTATATAAGAAGTGCAAAAATTAAAGTTAGAGATAAAACACAAAAAGACATGATCTCAAGAAAAATGGATAACTAGAGCAATATTGATATCATGTAAGATTTTGTTAAGGATCATCTTTACAAAATGTGGAGAAGAAAGTCTGATTGTATAATACTAAGGATCAATATAAAAGTCATTGTAAATTATTAGATGAAGTAATTCTAGATGCCAAGTATAAATATGAAAAAGAAATGGTTAATAGAAGTAGCAAAAACCCAAAACTTTTGTGGGATTGAATAAATTTTAGTAATCAATCTAATAAAATAAATTAGATTAATCATGAAAATTAAAAAATTGAAACTCTAATACGAGTTGCAAATATAATGAATACTTTTTTTGTAAAATAGGATCGGATTTAAGGAGTAAAATTAAACAACTAAAAATCTAAATTTAAGGCTACCGGAAACAAACCCGAAAACTATATTTTTTTAACCAACTGATTGTTATGAAATAAGCAAAATTATAAACAACTTGAAAAAAAAGCTGGTGGGGTTGATAATATTAATACTGCAACCATAAAAACTTTATCTATATTTGTAATCAAACCTTTAGAGCATTTATTTAATTTATGTGTTGAGAAATCAATTTGGTCTAATGCACTTGAAATTGCAGACGTTATCTTCATATATGAGGCAGGAGATGAATCAAGTTCTTCTAAATATAGACCGATATAGCTTATATCGAATACAACAAAAATTTTTGAAATGATAGTATATGACAGGTTATATAAATTTTTAAAGAAATTTAAAATCATCTCAATCAACAGTATGGTTTTGTTAAAAATCGAGGAACAACGGATGCTCTGAATAATATTAATTTAATTTATAACAAGCTAGATCAAACCAAACCTATAATAGTAACTTTTCTTGGTTTGGTCAAGGTTTTTGACACTGTCAATCATGTAATATTGCTTCAAAAACTAAAGAGATATGGAATCACAGGAAAAGTTTTGAAATTATTAACTAGTTATCTTTCGGATAGACTATAAAGGGTAAAAATAGAAAATGTGACAAATGCTTATCAAGCAATATCAACAGGTGTTCCACATGGAACAATATTGGGACCACTATTGTTTACCTTATACTTTAATGACCTGCTGAGAGATATACCAGAAAAAGCTATAATATAAGTCATTTCTTACAAGCTTACGGTTTTCATATTATCAACATTCGCAACCAAAGAATCGAGTATATTGGAATTGCCGTAATAAACGCGAGTGCAGAGCGCGCATTATAACAATAACTATAAAAGATCCAGATAATATTGTTGTGTAAAAAAAGAAAAAGTATTGTTATCTTTAATAAATAATTTATATTTATAATGTTAAATTTTAAAGTATATTGTTATTTTTAATAGATTATTTCTATTTATAATGTAAAATTTTAAAGTACATTGCCATTTTTATTTATTGTTGTTATTTTTATTTATTGCTGTTATTTTTATTTTTTTTAATATTTTTGGGAAACAAACTCATTGGAAAAAATAGATTTGGAAAAAAAAACATGAAAACGCGTTTTGGAAAAAGTGTCCTACAATCATGTGTCTCAAGGATTATAAGATTTGAGAGACGTACATACTAAAATTATACACAATAGAAGACAAAAATATATTCAAGTGCCGAAATTAAAAAAAAACATTGAGTAATAAAAATAGTTACATTGTAGCTATCAAAGCATTTAATAAATTATCTAATGATCTCAGAGACATGATATATCGTCAGGTGGAAGGAAGAAGGTTACGATTCGAAATTGGCCACAAAAAAGTAATGATTCGGATGAAGCCACAAAAAGGTTCCGATTCGGGTTTAGCCACAAAAAGGTGATGATTCGGGTTTGGCCACAAAAAAGTACCGATTTGGGTTTAGCCACAAAAAGGTTACGATTCGGCTGTTTACTTTTTCCTTCGATGTTTTGGACGAGAACCGCTGTTGAAAACATAAGAATTTATCTCCGATATCCAAGCACTCATAAATATTAGAATTATTTTTTCATATTTTCCATAAAACAGCAATCAATTGTAAAATTCCTTTTATAATAATGTTATCTTCGCTTTTTTGATGAATTTAAAAGAATACTGTAATAATTGTTTTAAATTATTTACTGAATTAATTTAAAAATAATTTTTAAAGAAAAAAAAAATTACTTTTAAAATATTTCATGAAAATATTATAAAAATGATTTAAACATACTTATTAAAAAGTGACATAAAATTATTATTATCTTTCATTGTATTCAGAAAAATAATTGTATATAACAATATCGAATCACAACTATTTTTTATTTTTTGACAAACAATTTAATTCATTTATTAAGAATCAGCAAAAACTATAACAATACTAATAAAGCACTCAATGTTACCTTGAATTTTTTATTCTCACATTGATAACGTTAAAGTAAAAAGATTTTTTATTTATGAAATGAATCAATTAATCTTTATTTAATAAGATTATAAAAAGTGATAATATATTTCAATATATGATTTATACTCACTAAATTGAAAACTATAGATTTATAAAATTGCCTCTTCATGAAAAAAATGAAAACATGATTATAATATTTATGAGTACTTAGATATAGGAGACAAACTCTTATGTTTTCAACAGCAGTTCTCATCCAAAACATCAAAGGAAAAAATAAGCAGCCGAATCGTAACCTTTTTGTGGCTAAACCCGAATCGGTACTTTTTTGTCGCCAAACCCGAATCGTCACCTTTTTGTGGCTAAACCCGAATCGGAATCTTTTTGTGGCTTTATCCGAATCGTTACTTTTTTGTAGCCAATTTCGAATCGTAACCTTCTTCCTTCCAACTGACGATATAATGATAACACTATTTAGCGTAAATTAAAAACTGTAATATGTGATGTAGTTTAAATTAAATATTGATCTAATCAATGTTGACAATTATTTTTAGTTTATAAAATGTTTTTCGATTAATTATATTTCTTAGAGTTCAGTATTAGTAATTTTAGTTTTGTACCAGCCTATGTACAGGTAACTATGTCTACCTCTTGTATGATTTATTATGTATAAATCTTGTTTATTACTATGTAAATTATTTTTTTGTATATAAATAAATAAATAATATAATGTGTAACGGGCATGTTTTTTGAGATCCACAGTCACTAGATAACTTTTTAATTATCAATTATCAAATTAGAAATTGCTGATCATATTCTATTCTGTTATAAAAACTCAACCACAAGGAGATAAGGCCTTATAGAAACAAAAATTAGATCCATAAAACAAGATTAATCCATTCTTTTATTAAGTTACGTTTCATCGGTAAATTTTCCGACTTAACTTCAAATGAATTTCGAAATCTTTGTACTGAATGCTAGAAGAATGACAAGTATGGGTTTGCTGTTATTGACAAAGATAGAGCAATGAATGATGGTAGATATAGAAAAGGATTTGACTGTTTTGCCATTAAAAAGAAAGTATAAAACTTAATCTTTGCAGTTCGATTGTAGACAGCATCTTGTCAGCATGCCTGACTTTAAGAAAGAAAAAAATGTTCTTAGCAAGCTCTTACGAGCACGTGGAGCTATTAAAAAAATACTCTTTATTAAAAAAGGAGAGAGATGATTTTGAAAAGATTATTGGTGATACTTTGAAATCAGTTATTACACCACTTGAAAAGCTTGTCGATTCGACAACTGAAAGTGTGTCACGTTCTAATCACATTTCTGCTATAGACAGTAACAGAAAATCAGCAAAAAGATTGAGATTTGACGAATCAAGTTATATTGTAAACGATATTAATGACTCGGGTTCGACGTTTGATAATGATGCTTCTAATGACGATGATTTTTCTCCGATAAATAGCACAATGATGAATTTATCATTCAATTCTGCAAATTTATCATTCAAATCTATATATTTACCATTTGTACCTGCGCATAAAGAAACTGAACCGACAGACTTTTTATCAATGCTAAATGGAAGCCACAGCAAAATCGATAACATATACGGAGTGAGAAAAGTCAGTGGGGTATACATGATGGGTGATTCACAAATTCAATTTGATGATAAAATAATAAAAGTGAAAGATTTAAGTTTTCCTAAAAGCAGTGGTCTAATGGAATTGCTTTTCAAAAAAGAACCAGATGATAATCTTTTAAGTACAACAGATCGTAAGAACTATCGCATTATCCTGGAAGTAACAAATGCCCATAGAAAAAGACAGAGCAAAAGTGAGAATATATGCTCTTCGAAGAGTAAAAAATATTTAAAAATCATAGCACCAATGTTCCGCAGTGATCGCAGTAGAATGTCTACGAGCGGAGGAGGTCTCATACCTAAATATAAAATAGCAAAGAAGAATACTTTCATAGATCTAGTCTACTGGGATGATTTTAATGAGCTTGTCGAGAGACTACGATTATTAATAGCCGAACGATCTGCTGGAAATAATAATCACAACAATGAAATCCAATCAATTATAGAGGAACTACATGAAGCTGGACATATATATATATATTGACGTACACAATTTTCAAATCAATAGTAGTAACATGAGTCTCGATGTGTTTGGAAGAAAACTTAAGGGCTCGCAAGTGAGTCGTGGTCCTCGAGGTATTAGATTCAATGTTACATCAGATGGTGATTTTGATTTAGAAAATAAGCGACCTTGCAATATTGGAGAGGCTAATCATTTAAATGATGCGATTAGTTTGAATTCACTAAATAACATCCTACAGAAAGAAGTTGATTACTTATCTTCTAAAATTATAGAAGTTGCTAAAGCTATACAAGAATATGAGAACAAAGTTGAAATAGATAAAACAGAAATAGACGAAAAATTAGCTTATGTCTATGATATGACTCAACGAAATTTTGCAAGTTTTGAATATATAATTAAAGAAATGAATAGACAATCGGATATTGCTAGAGTTGAAGTTTAAGATGAAACGTCAAAGTGTAGTTTAAGAGCTACACAAGCCAGTACGTCGAAGGTATAAGCGAAGAAAATATGACATACGCAGATTAGATGAGACTTGGCAAGCTGACCTTGTGGAAATGTTACCGTATTTTGAGGAGAACAAAGGTTTTCGCTACTTACTAACTGTCATAGATATATTTTCAAAGTATGCATGGGCTGTACCAGTCAAATCGAAGAGTGGCAATGATGTTACTCTAGCTATAAAGTCAATATTAAAACAAGGACGGGTGCCATCGAATTTACAAACTGACCAAGGAAAAGAATTCTACAATTCAAACTTTCAGGATCTTATGAAAAAGTACAAGATAAATCACTACTCTTCACATAGTAATCTTCATGTAAGCATATGTGAGCGCTTTAATAGAACTTTAAAAAATGCAATGTGGTTAGAATTCAGCAAATAAGGAAGTTATAAATGGTTGGATATTCTGCCTGAGTTAGTGAAAGCATACAATTCAAGAAAACATCGGACAATAGGAATCGAACCTAAGGACGTTACGAAGATAAATGAAAGAGAAATCAAGGAAAACTACCCAACTAAAAAAAGACCTGTAAAAAAACCAAAATTCAAAGTAGGAGACAAAGTACGAATAAATAAGATAAAACAAGTTTTTGAAAAAGGTTATACGCCAAATTGGTCGACTGAAATTTTCACAATAACAAGAGTTGTGAAGACCAATTCCATAACTTACCACGTTGAAGATTATTATGATGAACCAGTCTCTAGCGGCTTTTATGAAACGGAAATTCAGAAGACTATGTATCCAGAAATTTATTTAGTAGAAAAAGTTTTAAAGAAAAGTGGTAAACGTGTATATGTTAAGTAGTTAGGTCTAAGTAACAAGCATAATAGTTGGATAGATAAAAATAAGATTGTTTGAAAAAATTAAAATGTATTTTTCAATATAATAATGTAATAAATAAAAAAATTCAATTGTATTTTGTTTATATTATTTAGATATATTTAAATAGAATATTGTTATATAATTATAACTATAGGTGGTGATGATAAATAAAAAAACAAATGTATAATGTTGACATATTTTTATTTATTCACGTATTATTATGTACAAGTTACAATAAATAGTTTTAAAAATTATTTCGTGGATATATTTTTTATACCTAATCAAATTTGAAAGAAGTTCCTCCCAAATACATTGCAAACAAACGTAGTTTGTTTGCTCCATCGCAGAGTTTGTAAAAAAATTCTTCATCTTTTAGGATTGCTGATGAAATCTTCTCTGGTAGAAATACTTGAAAACTTTGCTCGAATTCTGCTACAATCTTGACACCATATCGTGTCTTCACCTCTTTAAGTGCTTTCACCATGTACTGGTGATCTTTTTTCTAGTCTGTAACTTTTTTCCTTGGTAAGGAGTCGCTTCCAGCAATCTTATTAAGTGTTGATGAATCCATTCTGAAATCAAAAAGAAAAAAATAAAAATTAAAGATATTTGTTGAGAATGATATTTTATTAGGAAAAAAATTATACTGTAAACTAACATGATTAGTTAGTTGACTCTTAATTTCTTTGTAGGAGGTTGATCTTTCTCAAGCTCTTCGATTACTTGAATGTGCTCTTTATCGTGCTCCGTTCCTTGATATAGCCCATCTCCAACCTCGATTTCTGCCCTTTCCATCGCCACTCGTAATAAATCCCTTCTCTCACCTTCTTCAGAACTTATCCCCTCTATTGATAGATCTCAGTCATGCATGAACTCCTCTAATACGTCATACTCAATAATGATTTGCTCACCTTGGTTGCCATGAAGTGTCACCCCCACTCGTGCTGCACTATTTTCACTGGATGGTTCATCCCCTCTCTTAATTTCCCCCTCTCTCTGATGCTCTGTATAATTCATATCCACTTGCATTACTCCATTTTCATTGGATTCATCCCCCGCTCGATTTCCCCCTCTCTTCTATGCTCTTTAACATCCATCCCCACTCGCGTTACTCTATTTTTATTGGATACTTCGTGTGCCCTCTTCTTTTCCACCTCCTGCTCTTTTTCAGCAGCCATTTTTCTTGCATATTCCCTCTCTACTTCAAGTGCAGCTTGTGCCATCTGTATCTCTTCAATTCTAAAATGACCCCATGGTAAAGTGTCTGTACTATCAGGCAATAAAATTCTCTTATCATCGTGTGGACTTACAAGGAGAGTGTTTCACCTTCGGGTCACCGTTTTTGCTCAAATTTTGGGAATATTTTCTAGATCCAGAAATATGAAGAAAGCCAAAATTTTAGAGGCCAACGCTCAATATTTCCCTAGTTACAGGCCATTGAAGAAAATCACTAAAAAAGTTGCTAGATTTTCAAACGCTTATAGTTCCTCAGCATTATTAGCTAGAAGCTTAAACCTTTTTTTAAATGAAAGCTGAGCTCAAATCCTTTCGAAATAGCACCTATACTATCTCAAAATATTATTTTTTTCCAAAGTTAGAGCGTAATAAAGATTGGACCTGAATATTTTGTTTAAAACATTAATTAATAATAAAAGCTAAAATTGGGTTCAATCTTTATTATGCTATAAATTTGGGAAAAAATAATATTACGATATGCTATAACTACTATTTCGAAAGGATTTAAGCTCAGCTTTCATTTAAAAAACGGTTCAAGCTTCTGGATAATAATGCTGAGGAACTGTAAGCGTTTGAAAATCTAGTAACTTTTTTAGTGATTTTCTTCAATGGCCTGTAACTAGGGAAATATTGAGCGTTGGCCTCTAAAATTTTGGCTTTCTTCATATTTCTGCATCCAGAAAACATTTCCAAAATTTGAGCAAAAATGGTGACCCGAAGGTGAAACACTCTCCTAGTTAGTGCAATTTTTCTTTGCTTTTCAATATGCACTGTGTGTAATTTTGATCGAATATTGCACTGTTCACGGTGTACAATGACAAGATCCTGAAGTCAGCTTCGGTAATCCTCGAATGTGATTGTTTTCTTCACGACGTTAGATTTGATACCTTTAGCTTGTTTTACTGTGTCTCCCCCATCAACCAATATACTGTACATTTTACTACGCAAACCTATGAATTCAGACATAATCTTGCCACAGCATTCATCTTTCATTAATCCAGGAACTTTCTTATTGACACGTGGAATATTAGACTGATTATTTTCAGCATAATCAGAAGTATCAAATCTGTGAATGTCTTCCTTCATTGTTCGATACATATCAGTATCTTGAACTTCATATATTAAACTATCCGTATCTGTATATAGAAGTTTACATTTTTGTCCTAGTCACTGTTTCATATATGAGTAATGAAACTCATATAGCAGTGTTTTTGATAAATCAAGGATGGAAAAACCAACGTATATAGGTTTTTTTATTGTGATACTCGATCTCTCCAGCTGAATAACTACCAAATTTTTATCAAAAATTGCACAATTGTGAAATTTTGGTTGAGCTATGCGTGCTTCTGCTTCATATCTGCCTGTGAATTTATTTATTAATCGCACATCAACACGTGACCGCTCTCGTTCGATGCACTTTCCATATACAGAATTAATAGGCAATTTATGAAAGAGTTTTTCAAACTCATTCTTCGCTTGCTTTCTCTTCTCGGTATTCAATCCAACATAAGGTTTGAGCAAAGCCTTTTGTTCAAAACTTAAAATTCTATGTACTTTCTTTAATCCAAGTCCATTATCTAACGCTTGTTTAAGCGTCCGATAATGTATGACATACCTTTTCTTGTTGTCCAAAGTAGTAAACAGTTTTTTTTGCTTCGAGCCTGGTGGTGGACGATGTTCTGCGCAAAAAGGTAAATCCCGATGTTCATCATGGATTTCCATAGGATATTCTAAATTCACTTCAGCAATACATCCTACATCCGAATCTGGCGGTGCATTGAAGAAATCTGGAATTGTTTCATAATTAATCCATTTAAATTTTCCTATCGGTAAATGTTGTATCATCGCCCAATCATTAAGATTATTAATATCAAAGTATAGAAGCGTCTTCTTTTTCTGATTTTCGTCATATTAAGGACCCATGTATGGATTGTTTGCCTTTGCATACCGGTTACAGCACTGGCTTATTCCTTCACGGATACCTGCTTCGATAAACATCAGCATGTCAATGTCTGTTAAAAGTTCCAATTCTACCTTCGTCATTTTAAGAGCTGCTGAAAACGTTAAGCTTGGAGTTGTGTAGAAATGAGCAGGATATAAATTGTAGGCTTTAAGAGAGGTCTGTCGGAAACTTTCGAAGACGTCAGCCAATAGCGAAACATCGGTTTTTAAGTATAAATCCGAGAGCTCTCCTAAAGTTCTTATATTTAAATCATTCCAAACTTGAACAGCGTGCTTATAATCTTCTGCAGCTATATGAGAATCCGTTAGTTTATTGTAGAAGTCCTTTTTTTCTGGCAGCTTTGTAGACATCAATTTATCTCATCCATCCACAAAATCGTACGGGAATACACCTTTCCGTCTAAGAAAATTTATATTAGCATCCGTAAATCCATCTGTTTGAAATTCTCTCACTGCTATTGGCACGTTTTTGAGGTACGATGCAAGCTTCTCCAATGGTGATAGTAGAAAACGCCAAGAATCTATAAATCTAAAATTGATGTCACTATTATCCATATATTTTGTGAAAGAAATGTATTTCTCTTTATTATGAGGTATTAGAGTCATTCGTCCCTTCATCAATGTAGAAGTCCCGATTTATTTCAGAATAAAATGAGTGTCTTAATTGAGATTATGAAAAATAACAGGAATGAATCTCGAAATCTTATAATTCAAATTACATGAATTATGAGCTGCACCTCTGAAACTAAAAAGAAATAAACGTAAAATAACCAGATCAATTTTCTTTATTTAATTATAACTAATTGGACAACTTACCGTACTGTGGGATGACAATGGTCTCGTACTGCAAGTTCTTCGGCACGGATTGGTTTTCTACATATATGACAATTAGTTGACCTCTGGAAAATCAATTCTTCTAGATCTGTAAGTTTCATTGGTTATGGATTTTTGTAGAGTTCATCAATTTTCTCACGGATTGATTTTAATTCTCTAACAAACCATTCTGCAGGTGTCTCTTCACATTTGTTAATCCTTTTGTATGATTTATAATAAGATAATTTATCATCAAAACTGCATTTCATGTAGTATCCAATACTGTATGCTTCATGAAGTTGAAAAGCCTTCTCACTGTCTGTAGGTTTCAATAAACATTCGAAATCTGCATAAATAACAAAAGGAACTTCTGCACTCTTGCTGTAATCACCGAATTTGAGAATGTTATTCTTAGAGTCGGGCAAATTAATTCGACATTTATTTAAATTTTTACAATTATTTTCATGAATTATAAATCTTTTTTCACTATAAAAAATTTGTGAACACTTCTCACAATGGTAAGATTTTATATTGCTTTTAGACTCTTGAGAACTCAGAAGTCGAGACAAGTTTTTAATCCAAACATAATGATATTGAGGCATGCCTCCATCATCAGCATCATTATTTTCTTCATACTCATCTATGTAGAAATCTTGAATAATGAGCAAATTGACATGATGTTACTTCTTTTCAGACGTAATATGACACGGCGATACTTCAAACTTCGGACCATACTTTTTCAACATGCATAAATTTATTGAAATATTATTTTTTAATTTTTCGCATTTCGGAATATCTTTAATTTTTACTGGAAATTCAATTTTATCAAACCTCAGCTTATTATTATGTGGAAGATGATGATTCACTCTTTGAGGATTATTGTCACTAGGATATAATGCGGATAGTACAGCATACTTAAAACACTCATTATCATTATTGCGTACATTAACACACGCTTTCTTATATTCTATAAACTTTAGAAGAGAAATGTAAGAGCTACCCTTCAAGGGAGAATATTTTTTCATATTAATACACAAACTCATTATACTCTTCTAAGTCCATCCTAAATCTTTTTCCTGAAATTCTTCTATTTGCGTAAGAATAGGCTCTTTGATATTATCTTTAAACCATTCCTCTAAATCTGTTGACATGTATACTGTAGCACTTTCACTTGTAAAGTATTTTGTGTCAGTTAATTCCTCAGTATTTTTCTGAACAGAAAATTCAGAGATGAAATCAGAATTTATTTTTAACGCATTATATTCTTCTAAGCACGCCTGAACCTCAACTTTAAAAAGTTTTTGTGCATCACTCAAAAAACTCAGAATGTCCACATGTTTAATATTTACCACTACACCAGTTCTGATTTGATTTTGGAAAGCTGACTCTATGTCTCGCCACTCGACTCTAGCTTCTGTTTCTTCAGATTGTAGATTGCCTCCTTGATGAAGATTTTGTTCCAACTGAACTTGCATGCACGAAAGATGTGTCATACAGGTTTGACATTTCTGTTTCTCTCCTCTTGTGAGGTTAGGTCGAACGATTTTTTCGTTTAATTTAATGACAGCGGAATTACACATATCTAACCAATAATGAATATTATCATTGCTCAATTCGTTTATACTTCGTAAAGTATCACGAAGTAATTGGACAAGACGTTCCAAAAAATCAATTGAAGTCATTTTTACTTTTTTTAACTAAAAGATGACTAGAGCAACAGTTTCAACTCACACAATATTTAAGAATAAATCTCACTGGTTGTTATATACGAAGTGTAGTCATCCAAGAAATAGCTTCGCTTCGCTTCCCTTAAGGGATACAAATTTTAAGGTTCATCCAATAGTAAAAGGAAAAGTTAGTGAAAATTTAAGAAGGATTACAAAAATGAAAATTCGTCCAATAGTAAAAAAGAAAATTTAAGAAGGAATACAAATCTCGATATTCGACCAATAGTAAAAAAGAAAATTTAAGAAGGGATACAAATTTCAAGATTCTACCAATAGTAAAAAAGAAAATTTAAGAAGGGATACAAATTTCGAGATTTGACCAATGGTAAAAAAGAAAATTTAAGAAAGGATACAAATTACAAGATTCTACCAATAGTAAAAAGAAAATTTAATAAGGGATACGAATTTCGAGATTTGACCAATAGTGAAAAGAAAAATTTGGAAAATAAAGAAGGGAAAAGTTTTTAGGAAGGGATAAATTTTTCTTTTAAATTATCCAAAACTGTAAGAATTTTCCTATTCAATCTCTCAAATGACTTCTCGCTGAATGAAATTCAGAGTTGTAAGATGGCTAGAACCCGTGACTATGGTGCAATGATTAAAAATGCAATATTAGAATTTTTTGAAGAGAACGTTTATATTTGTGACATACAAGGATTTCAAGGCATGTCTGGGAATTCTTTTATTTTTAAAGAAGTCAGTTTTCGGAATTTTAGGAAAACTGCTTTTCTAACTGCGTATTTCATTAAACCTTCGATGGCATGGAGAGAATTGGGTTAAGAAGAATAAAGTACAACGCAATGGCTGGAAAAGTATCACCATGGAATACAATGGAACTCTGAAGATATACCTTACCATCGTCTTCAAAAAATTTTTGAAATTTATTCGCAAGGAGTCAAGAAAGTATTTGTCATGGGTGAGCAGAAAGCGCAATGGTTAGCTGATTTTATACCAAATGTGTAAGTAATACATTTATGTTTCAACTTTCATACTTTTCATGCTGTTTTAATACTTTTTCAAACTTGCTTGATACTTTCCCATACTTGTTTGATACTTTTTCATATTTTTCCATACTTGTTTGATACTTTTTCATACTTTTCCATACTTATTTGATACTTTTTTATACTTTTTTATACTTTTTTCATACTCGTTTCATACTTTTTTATACTTTTTTTTAATAATTTTAATACTTTATCATACTGTGTTTAACCATATTAACCTTTAGCTGGCAGGGAGGGTACTATAGTACCCCACCCTCTTTCTTATCAAATTTAAAAGTTAATACTTTATAATACTTTATTTTTCATGTTGTATATACTTCAATTTACATTACCTTCTCCTCTTTATTTTTAGAACAATCAGCAACATTGAAGACTTCGGATGCTCATCCTTAGAAAGAATATAGAATAGTACACGATATACATGTTTCAACCACGACATCTGTTTAAGATAAAAACCTATGTGCGCTGTTATTAATGCTATTTCAATGCGCACTTGGTTACATGATTACCTACATGCTAAATTTGCCAAAGATGAAATTCATAAAATTTCTAATAATGATGAATGTATAAAGTTTTATTGGAAATAAATTAAATTGAATAAAAAACATGATTCTGGTTTTTAATTTTTCTTATGTTTTTAATTAGGAAAATAAACAGCAAATTTAATTTTAAAAAGTTAAAAATTTTAGAAAATAAAATATTATTAAATATCAAATTTAATTTTAAACAGTTAAAAATTTCAGAAAATAAATTATTATTAAATATAAATAAGACAAAGATAATAAATTGTTTTTATGTATAAATTAATTGCACTGATTTTTAGCATATTTTTGTCTATATTCATTGCGTGCATTTATTTTTTGTTTGGTATTTTTTTTTTGTGATGTCACTTTTAATTTAACCTGTTGACTTACTAATATAATATTTTTGTTTCTACTATCTTTTAAGATTGTAATATCATACTGTGCAATATTTTTATGTATTACACGTTATTTTTTGTATATATGTTACAAAATAAAATATATCTAATTTAATCTAATAACTATCTATCTACTTATGTGCATATATTTTTAGAGAAAAGAATGACTTATTTATTGTAATTCTTTTTATTTGTTTCATATTTATTTTTTATACATTTAATAATAAAATATACATTAATTGCAATAGTAAATCCATTACAATTAATTTTTTTTTTAATTATAAAAAATATAAAAATATATACATTTTAATCTAAATATGTCACGTCTTCAACTATCCGAGGTCCACCTGTTGAAGGTGGTGTGCGAGGTTTCTGGACCGTTGATTTCCTATTTTTTCCGCCAGTTCCTGGCCTACTTTCCTAATCCATTCCTTTGCTGATGAATATGACTTTTCTTTCCTGGTGCCTAAACAGAAAATTTGAAAAAAAAATTATGAAATAAATTAAATAAAATATATTAGTAAAGTAAATATTTTGTTAAAAAAAAAAAAAATAACAGTTTACCTGATGAGCTAGATAATTCCAATTTCTTGCTGGCTGAACACGACCCCGCTTTACTAGCCAAAGAGTTGGATGGAATTGTGACTGAAAATAAAAATTTGAAAAACATTAAAAATTAAATAAAATAATAAAATAAATATTCTTAAAAAATCGCTATTTACCTGATGAAGATAGATCCCTCTTATTTGCCGAGGAGGCAAATGCTCTCAGGTGGACCTGCTTGAAGAGGTGGACGGAATCGCTTCTGAAGATGAGGATGTAGTCATCATCTTCTTATTTGCTGCTTCATCTGTAAAAAAGAAAAAAGTAAAAATTAAATTTATTTCTATATAATTAAAAAAAAAAAAGAAAAATAAACCGAAAGTTACCGTTTGTTTCTGTTATTTTGAAACCGAAGAATCATTTTTCTTCGGTCTTTTTTGTCCTCTCGAAGCCGAACTCGAGCTAGAACTGCTCGAACTCGAGCTGGAACTGCTTGAACTAGATGCAGTTCTTATTCTTAAAGATTCGTCAATTTCCACTCTCAGCGCCGGTTGATTTCTTCTATACAACTGCTGTAAAGCAGTAATTGGGGGAATAGGTGGTACTATAGAAAAAATTATCGTTAGTAATTATTTTTAAATCATTTTTAATATTTGTATTTTAAATCTACTTACGTGTATTTACAGCTTTCATTGCCCAGTTTAGATGCTCCAGCATTATGAGCAGCGTTGGTCCATTGCTCATGAGCCACCTTACATGATCTTGAACTTTTTTTATTGTTTCACTTTTTTCTTCAACCATTTTTTCTCCTTTATATAAAGAATAATATATAAATATTTTTGAATTTTTTTTTTCTTAGATCAAGAAAAAGTTGAAGATGATTCTTGAACTAACGAAATGTAGCTTGGAACGAGATATTTATACGGAAAATCAGGATACTTATTTTCTTATGTTGCTCATGAAAATCACACGATTGGTGAAAATTTTCTTTTCAAAAATTTGTTACCTCCCTTACAGAAATTTAGTCCATCCTTCGTTGGTTTTGTTCTCGCCTAAGATTTTAATTTATATTCTCATGCAACTGGCCCTTGTAATGAATGTCGTTTTTCTCAAAAAAAAACTTTCATATGCATGTGAATATCAGATTTTCTTAAAAGAAGGATTTTCAACAGAAACAAGTCATGTACATATTTGCTGGAATATGTCTCCTTTTAAAACAATTGACCCCTTTAATAAATATCTTTTTTTCTCAAGAATATTTTTGTACAACTGTGATAAATCAATCCTAAAAAATTCCAAATAAATGCACCTGCAAGATAACTTTTTCTCACACGCTTGTTACAAAAAAAATTTTAAACCTGAGAAGAAAAAGAATACCAGTGATCCTTTCAATAAATATCTCTTTACCTCGAAAAACTTTCACATTTAAACTCTTCGTACACCTGCAATATACTTTTTTTCTTAAAAAAAACTTGCATACACCTGTGAGAAAAACGCTGCCAAGTGCTTTGGCGCAATGCTTTCTCATAGAGCACATTGAGTTAGAGTAATTTGATTTTATTTTTTTAAATACGATTTTAATATAAATGTCCCCCCTATCCTCTGTATTGAAGGCTGTCTTAATACCTACGAAAACTATATGAATTTTACTCTTTCTTAATTTTGCCATTTGCATAATGTGATTTTATGATGCTCTAAAATTAAAAATGCGTTTATAAAATTAATTTTCCCAAGCTTGTCTTCTTAACACAATAACCAATAACTTGCATACAAATTTTGGAACATTTTCATCGAATAGTTTTAAAAAAATACCAAATAATTGAAAAATAAACATTGTTTTAAAATTTTCAAAACGCTTTAACGTTACAACTACGCTAAGAAAACCAGTTTTCAAAAGTTCATTTTATTTAGGCAATCGTAAATAATTTCTATACATAATTTTAAGCTACTTCATCGAGTAGTTTACGTAAACTACCAAAAAATAAGTGAAATTCTATTCAAAATTTACAAAGTGCTCTAAAATTAAAAATGCGCTAAGAAAATAAGTTTTTCCAAGCTTGCTTTAATTAGGCAATAACAAATAATTTGTATGAAAATTTTTGAGCAAATTTATCGAATGGCTTTTGTGTAACAGAAAAAAAATGAAATATGAACATTTTTTCCAAAATTTTCAAAATGCTGTAAAATTAAAACTGCGCTAAGAAAATAAGTTTTCCAAAGCTTGATTTATTCAGATAATAGTGAATAATTTGCATAAAAATTTTTGAGCAAGTTTATCGAGTGATTTTTGTGCAATAGAAAAGAAATTAAAAAAAAAAAATTTTTTCAAAATTTTCAAAATGCTCTAAAATTAAATGTGCGCTAAGAAAATTGAAGAAAATTAGTTTTCAAAAGTTCATTTTATTTTGACAATCATAAATAATTTCCATACATAATTTGAAGCTCTTTCATCGAGTAGTTTACGTAAAATATAAAAAAATTAGAAAAATTTTATTCAAAATTTTCAAAATGCTCTAAAATTAAAACTGCACTGAGAAAATAAGTTTTTCAAAGCTTGTTTTATTTAGGCCATTGCAAATGATTTCCATATAAATTTTCGAGCAAATCTATCGAATGGTTTTTGTGTAATAGAAAAAAAATGAAAAATAGAGAGTTTTTCCAAAATTTTAAAAATGCTCTAAAATTAAAACTACGCTAAGAAAATAAGTGTTCCAAAGCTTGTTTTCTTTAGACAATAGCGAATAACTTGCATACAAATTTAGAAGCAAATCTATCGAATGGTTGTCGTAAAATAAAAAATAAATGAAAAAAAAAATTTTTTTCAAAATTTTCAAAATGCTCTAAAATTGAAAGTGCGCTAAGAAAATCAGTTGGTAAAAGTTTTTCTTCTTTTGGCAGTCGCAAATAATGTTCATACAAATTTTCAAGAAAATTCTTCGAGTAGTTTACGTATAATATCAAAAAAATGAAAAATCAAAATTTTCTTAAAATTCTTAAAATGGCTCTAAAAAAAAAACTGAGCTAAGAAGATCAATTTTCAATAGCTTCCCCCCCAGTTAGACAAAAAAATAAATTGCATGCAAAATTTGAAGCTGATCCATCGATTAGTTCTCGAGATCTTATTGGCGTACTGAATACATACACACATACACACACACACACACACACACACACACACACATACATACAGACATTTTCTGGAAACCACTTTTTTCGACTCCCTGAGTCTAAATATGTACAAATTAATGAAAAAATAGAAAAAAATTTTTTTTACCAATACAATGCTTTCTCTATGAGAAAGCAAAAAGAGGATTTTTTAACAGACTGAAGCCTCGGATATTTTCTTCAAATAAGAATTCTCTTTTTTCAAAACAAAAAGAGAAAAGATAGCTGACCCTTTCAATAAATCTTTTTTCTCAAAAAAGTTTTTTTTTCACAAAAAGTGACTTAAGACAATATATTAGAAGTTAAAAAAAAATACAAGTAACCCTTTTAAAAAATATCTCTTCATCTTAAAAAACTTTCGCACGTGAAATCTTTGACCCCTGCAAGATACTTTTTCTCAAGAAAGCCGACATGCACCTGTGAATATAAAAGAAACATTTTCAAAACAGCATCTTCCTTTTTTAACAGAGTAAAGCCTCGTATATTTCTTTCAAATGAGGATTCTCTATTTCAAAACAAGAAGAGAAAAGGTAGCTGACCCTTCCAATAAATCTTTTTTTCTCAAAAGAAGAAAAAAAGATAATCTTTCAAAAACAGTGACTTAAAAAATATAATAGAAGGCAAATTTATAGTTTGCTTATGTCCTATATCCTAAAAAAAGGGCGCTATTCATTATTTTCATGCACCTGTGACTTAAAAGAGAACACACACAGTGTACTGCATTTAGAGACAGGCCGCCCCTTTTCCTCTCTTCTAAAAGCAGGTAAATTTTCACGCAATGTTAAAGAAAACGCATAGTAGACCAGCACTGCGTAAAAGGTCTGCCCTTTCCCTCTCTTCTAAGAGTAGGTCAATTTTTCTGAGTCCCCAAAATAGAACATATAGTGGGCAGCGCTCTATTCTTTCCTTAAAAATAAGAAGAGAGAAGGGCTAGCCCTTCCCTAAAAGAAAATACATTTTTTAAGGAAGGGAAGACTTATACGTATTTTAAATAGAGTGGATTGTAACACACTAAGTGGAGGGAGACAAGTGTCTTATCCTTTTTAATTTTTTAAACAGGGGGGAGGAATTCACATGTATTTTAAATGACACGGATTCTAACACACTTGGAAGAGGAGAGGGGTGGGCTACAACCCGCATGGGACAGAATGCCTATAGCCTATCTACTTCTATACTATTATTAATGTTTGAATCTGGTCATTTTAATAGCTTTTTTAAATTGTTATATAATGCTTTTGATAAATTATGAATAGGACTATTTACGGTAGAAATAATAGGTCTTAAGAGTCAGCTGTATACCGACACAGTTACCTGTTTTACCGAATCTATTTAAAATTTATTTTTTATAAAAACTAATAGGCAGAAATAAAGAGATGGTTTCGATTCGTGTAATAGAAAGCAATATTTTCTCTGATAAGAATAATTTAATTCCACCGCTTTATTTTCAAAAAAAGTTGGAATAACTTGAAAATCCCATTATTTGACACTAATTTCTAATTTTTCAAGTTATTCCAACTTTTCTTAAAAACGAAGCAATAAAATTAATTCAAACTAATCAAAGAAAATATTACATTTTATTAAACACATCGAAACCATCTCTTTATTTTTGCCTCTTGTTGCTAATTTTGGGAAAAAAGTCAATTTTTCAATTAGAAAAGGACAGAGATACAGCGGACTCTTAAAGTAATATCAATTTTATGAACTTTCGGTGATTCATAAGCCCAAGGTAGTACTGTATTTGTTTGTGTCAATTTTATATGTTTATACGACTTCTCCAGAGCTTCATAATCATTTATTATTTTCATGAATTTATAAACTTCTCGTTGTAAGGACATTTATTATAAATATTATAAATATTGATGTCAGATAAAAAAGTATTCATTTTTGAATTATAACCGACAACATTCATGCAAACCGTCAAATTACCTTTATCAGCTTTAGTGAAAAGCAAAACATCCTCATTTTCTTTAACAAATTTATTTGTAAGAACTTAATCATTTTTAAATGTCTTATCTTCCATTGACAAATGTAGTTTGTTTTTTAAATTATATTTAATATTATTCACAATTGTTAACCTAACATTATTTATTACATTTGAATCTATCTCCTGTAAACATTCTAAATTTGACTCTAAATTCTTAATTATGTTAACACAATCGACCTTGTCAATGTTAGATTTTACATTAAATTTTGGACCTAACGCAACAATATTTATTACTTCTTCAGGTAAAGCTATATTTGAAATATTTTTAATCCAATTTTCTTTTTTTTAATTTTAATGTCTAATTTTTCAGTGTGTTTTAATTTGACATTATATAAAACATTGAATTTCTTATCTAGAGCCTTTAATTTTCTAAAATAAACCTTTTTACTTCTAATCTCAGTCATAATATAAAAATTCTCCAAAGTTTTCATTTTAATATTTAAATGGCTAATTTTAAATTTTAAGGCGTTCAAACGTTTATATAAATATTTTAAATGTATATAACTGTCATTATACATATATTTAAAAATCATAACAGACATATTGTTGTTAAATGTTAACATTCTATTTTTAAAAGACTTACTATAAAATTCAGAACTCATTAACGATTTTTCCATTCTCTTAACATGATTAGGAATCAATCCATATTTTTTACAATTCAACAAAAACTGATGATGTGCGTTAGCTGTTGCAAGTTTAATTCTCAACGTTGTCCAATGTTTTAGGTACTGAACTGCGTGAAAACCAAAATTTATGAAGATAAAACCAAAAAAATTCAATCCTCTTTGAGTGCGGCTCTTTCTAGGTTGTACGCCGGTATACATGATTAAAATTTTCCTTTAAATCTCCTGACAAAATCTAAGTTGTTATAAAAACTCAACCACAAGGAGATAAGGCCTTATAGAAACAAAAATGAGATCCACAAAACAAGATTAATCCATTTTTTTATTAAGTTACGTTTCACCGGTAAATTTTCCGACCTCCTCAGACTACAATAAAAATTACAAAAGGTAAAATTCACTTAATACAAATAATGATATTTCACGATGTTTTTTACATACCTATACTTAGATTAAAATTATAATATATACATGAGAGTAATACTCATATTGTCAGACTGAGACTTCGCAAAGCAAAACTCGGCTATTTATACTACGAATCAATAATAACATTTGAAATTTGTTTGTATATTGCTGGTAAATACATAGTATCAGTCTATAAATTTATTGAGTTTTTATGACCGTTAATGTGAAGCATTTCAGGAATCTTATGTTT
Source organism: Anastatus disparis (assembly GCA_017163975.1). Taxonomy (NCBI): domain Eukaryota; kingdom Metazoa; phylum Arthropoda; class Insecta; order Hymenoptera; family Eupelmidae; genus Anastatus; species Anastatus disparis. The sequence continues at coordinate 1,779,089 of JAFFSR010000257.1, forward strand.
TTCATTATTACTTTCTTTATCAACTATTGTTGTTCCAGACCATTCAAACTCATGAGTAAATTCTCTCATGTGTTCGCCTACAACTGTATTTTTATCGATAGATTTCTTATGTTCATTGAGTCTTGCTTTGAAAGATCTTTTTGATTCGCCTATATAACATGCTGAGCAAGACTTACGATTGAATTTGTAAACAATTTATCTTTCAAGTTTATCTTTTCTTATTTTAATAATTAATTATCATTAATAATTTAATAATAAATTAAATAATATGCTATTCTATTAATTGTTGTAAAATTATCATCTAAATCATTTATAATTTAAACATTCATTTAAGATTATGTAGTTATATAACTTCGATAAAAATTTCCAAATAGAGTGTTAATAATAATTAAATTATTTATTTAAGATTATGTACTAGTTATATAACTTTAAAACAAAATATTTAATAGTAGAGCTCGATGGCATAGTGGCTACCCTGTTGAAAGTAAGTACGTACTTTGAGTATGTTCTTCAAGTATATACTTTGGACCAATGGACACTCACACTAATAAAGCAGAAATGCCCCGGGGTCTAGCGACGGCCGTGGGTAGGCTGACTCAGGATGAGAATCGTGTCGCTGCTGGAGGATGCAGGGGAAAAACCGTGTGGATGCTGCGGGCCGCCGAATAGTACAGGGGCCCGGTCGGAGCTAGCTACTCTGTACTGGCTGCCCTATCAGCCGGCGAAAAATCTATCTCCCTGTTGCCTGGTGCCAGGTGGCACCCGGACTGGGCGCCGACAATAAGGAATGGGGGCTCCTCCGAGGTCACCAGTGGCGGAGCGATCCTTAAGGGGGGAGGCTGACGGATGGTGCAGGAGCTGGACCTTTCCGGGAGTAGATTCTTGACCACGAACACATATTACACGAGAAAAGATGAAGAAGAAAGATTTAAAAAAATGCTGATGTCCACGAAAGAATTTGAACTTTCAGTATCCATCAGCGCTCTGGGCACCCCAGGCCCACATACCTTAGAGGCGGCCGACTTGGCCTCGAGGGTGTGTTCAAAAAACTCAAGCGGGGTAAAGAAAGGGCATAAACGATCGCCTCCTGATATCATCAAGGAGCAGATTCAGAGGATCTTGGCATCGATGGCCAAGATGGAAGCAGTGAAATGCAGAGTAAGGACCGTGAGCACCGGAATCTCGGATGAATGGCCTGTTATCAAGGATGCATGTGAGGCGGTAATGACCGAGTGTAGAAGAATGACTGCGTAGCGGACGACTGCGGCGACGGCTGCTGCTGTGGTCCAGAAGCGGAAAAGAGAGCCGACTGGTGCCAGTCCGGAGCAGTCGGCGGCCTTTCAAAGGGTCGGCGAAGGCTCTGGATGGAAAAACGTCCGTGCCGAACACAAGACCAGAACCGAAAGTACGGTACCTAAGGACGGTATGAAAGAACCGAGTGACCAGAGGACTCAGAAGGACGAGACGAAACGGAAGAAAAAGACCGGCCGCAGAAAGTCCAGACGGAAGCAGGGTGCATCAACGACGTCGGCGCCGTCTTGGTTGAGCTACCCGCCAACATGACGTACGCTGACGCTCTGCGTAAGCTCAAACAGGACGTCAAGACTGACGAAACCAAGGTACAGGTGCAAGGCTGTCGCAAGACGTAGGACGACGGTCTGCTGATCAGCTTAGGATGTAAGACGGAAGACAGACTGCAATTCGAACAGCAGATGAAGCAAGCACTGGGGAACGACGGAACAGTACGGGACTTAACGCCGGAGGTGCAGATCGAGATTCTAGATCTGGACTGCATTATAGAGGCACAAGACGTTACTGACGCAATAAAACGGGAGACAGGGACAGCGCGGGACCTGGAGCCGCATATCTTCGGTCCCAACGAACGAAACGTTTGTATGGCCGTCTGTGGCGTAAAGGAGAGCGCCGCTCGAATCCTGCTTCAGAAGAGCCTGATCAAAATAGGTTGGATTCTGCCGTATACGGACGAGACTAATGGTACCGAGGTGCTACAGATGTTTCGGCTTCGGACACAAACGACGAGACTGCAAGAATACTGACAGAAGCAGACTGTGCCGCAGGTGCGGACGGACAAGACATACCAGCGGAGGGTGCACCGAGGACAATCCGACGTGCTATCTCTACACGGAGGCGAGGCTCAAGGGATGCGCTCATGTGCCGGGTTCCGGAACGTGCGCCGTCTTCCGAACTAAGCTGGAGAAGCAGAGAAAGTAGACCATGATATGACCGTGACGCTACAAGTCAACTTGAACAGATGCGTAGTAACTCAGCTTTTGCTGGATCAAATCGCGACAGGACGGAACGCAGACGTACTTATAATTAGTGAATAGTAAAGCGACTTACGCCAACAGACATGGCTTTTGAGCGCGTCGGGCTGGTCAGCCATCTGGGTTAGCGGCACGCACTCAAGGGATCCTTTAGTTTCCGCCGCGAGGGAGGACTATGTGTGGGCGAGGGTGGGAGATGTCACTTAAGTTAGTATACAGGGTGATCGGATAACATCGATACATATTGGTATCGTTGGATTCAGCGTGACGAGCTGAGTCCAAATTCACCTCTAAAAAATTTTTATCTTAATTACAGTAGCCAAGATAATCAATTAAAAGTGACCGATGAGCGATCGTTTTTAGAATTCAAAATGAGCGATGTTGCCATGTCATCAAGGCTTCGAAAAGAATTCAACAAGTGTTTGCATTCGTAAACATATTGTCTTTTTTTTATTGTGTCATTTGAGACCTAACCCATCTTTTTAAATGATTGGTTATGAATCTATACTATACTGCTAATGTTTACATTCGAAGTACATGACTTTGAATGATAGATAGCAATGTTAGTCGATAATATTTGTTGTTTTATTTAATAATCAAACATAATAAATGGTATAAGAATTAAATATTCATTTTGAAATTATTAATTAAATAAATTATTTTATAAATAATAATTCAATAAAATAACGATTGAGTATTAATTAATAATTTATTAGTTACTATTCAGTTATAAACAATGACTTAATATTGAAATTTATCAGTATTAAAATTCTGATTATAAACAGTACAGCAAATAGATGTGAAATAATAAAAATATTTATCGAGTTTTAAATATTTGCAGATATTGGTATAATTATTTATGTTAATAATAATAATCTAATTTTTAAATAGTTATGACAAAATAGTCTTTCTAAGAGAATTATTTATAATTTAATAATCATAAAAGTATTATTCGTATTAGCATTCATAATGATCCAATAATTATTTCTTTTGAATTTAGATTCGGTCGAATCTTCTGTTGGATGACCGTGCAGAAATAGTGGCTTAATTTTTACTATTTTATTTATAAATTTATTGAGTTAAAGTTAATATTTTGATAGTAAAAACTTTATTTTTGGAGATATCGAACAAATCTTGATTTTCATTTAAAATTTTGTAAGCTGACTAAATTTATATTCCAATTGACGATTATATGACTTTTATTTATTAAATAATTTTTTTTTAATTGTATGATTTATGAAGTATTTTAAATTAATTATTGAAAATTAATATTTCATTAAATATTTTAAAAAATAAAACAGGCCTACAAATATTGGGGTCATGGAAGTTGTTGGAAAATGGAGGGTCATTTCCGAAGTAATTTTTTCCGTAGAATCCGAATCCGGGGTCCGAATTGCTCTATCACGTCAGGATTTTAAGATATTTGAGGTTATTTACCAAAAAAATGGCGTTTTTGGCTACTTTTGAGGTTATGTACAGAAGAGACAAAATTTTTTGGGAGTTTTTTTTTAGTTGCATCTTATAGCACTACTCTTCCTCTTTAATTTAAGAGTCGCAGAGTTCAATTACGATTTTTCTACACCAAGTTACGCCAATTTGAAATTACGAGATATGTCCTATTAATTGCATGACCATTTGCATTGAATACGTTGAGGCAGACATTTGTCTACTGGGTATTTTTTCTTCAAAATTTTTATTCGGGGATTTTTGGGGTTACTGATTACGAATATGAAGTTGAGATATTAAAATTTTCAAATTCAAGATGGCGGATTCAAAATGGCGTATAAAAATTTTCAAAAAACATTGCAAATATGAAACATATTTTCATTTTCTGCTATCTAATAACTTTTGTTGTTACGATAAACATAATACATTATAGTAATTTATATTTACACAGGTATCGTGACATTGAATTTGACCTTCAGCTTGATCTTCAAGTGCATTTCAAGTTAAACTTTTTTTTACATTTAGCATTACCCAGGAACAACGACGTGGACGTAGTAAAATCTGTTCCCTTTGGGGTGCTGGATTTACGTGAGTCCCCTCGCCTCTCACGATCGGGGTGCTTAATTTACGTGAGTCCCCTCGCCTCTCACGATCGGGGTGCTTAATTTACGTGAGTCCCCTCGCCTCTCACGATCGGGGTGCTTAATTTACGTGAGTCCCCTCGCCTCTCACGATTAGAAACTATTTCAGTTTAACTTATGAAATCTTTTTTTTTGATCTAGTAAAGATCTTGACCCAGACCGTCTTTTATGACGAACATTTAGCTCATCTCGTTGAAGACACCAGCAATAGTCCACTAACATTGTTGGAGACCATTTACCCTGATAACGTCTTTCCATTTCTTTGAGGTCCTGATGAGATCGCTCACCTTGCTCTTCGCTTACGGCACCTAGATTTTCTGGAAACCATTCTAAATGAGAGTGTAAATAATGCAATTTTACGCTCATATTGCAACCTAAATTCTGAAATTTTTCAATCATATCGTCAACTATTTCTTTGTAATCACTAACTTTATTATTACCCAAAAATCCTTTAACAATTTTTTTAAAGCTAATCCAGGCTTCTTTTTCTACATTTGTCATAACCTGTTCAACCTCTGTTGTTTTCATTAATTCTCTTATTTGTGGTCCAACAAATATTCCTTCTTTATCTTCGCCTCACTTAAATAAGGGAATTTATCTCTAAGATATTGAAATAATGCACCATCGGTATCAAGAGCCTTTACAAATTGCTTCATTAATCCTAATTTTATGTGAAGCGGAGGCAACAAAACTTTTTTAGAGTCAATTAACGGTTGTTGAATAATGTTGGGATCTCCAGGTTTTAAAGTTTTACGAAGAGGCCAATCCTTTGTAACGTAATGCTTAACTCTATCTCTGCTATCCCACAAACATATAAAGCACGGATATTTTGTATAACCCAATTGTTGTCCAAGCAGCATTGAAACCATTTTTAAGTCTCCGCATACTTCCTATTTATGCTGTTCATATTTTATTGCTTTAAGAATAGTTTCTACATTTTCATATGATTCCTTTAGGTGTACAGAATGAGCAATAGGTATTGACGCATATTTATTTGAGTTATGCAATAAAACTGCTTTCAAACTTGTTGTTGAGGAATCAATAAACAATCTCCATTGATCAGTATCATAAGGAAGTTCTAATTTTTCAATTAAGCCTTTAACATCATTGCAAAAAACATATTCATCACATGCAGAATAATACTCAACTAATTCCTTCTCTCGATTACGATACCAACTAAAAGTAGTTCCTGGAGCAAGAAGGTGTTTCTCTTGAAGTCTTGATCCTAACAACTCAGATTTTTCTTTCGACAAGCCTAAATCTCTGACTAAATCATTTAAAGAAGCCTGATCAAATAAAATAGGAGCATCTGAGGTTGATTCGATGTCTTCAAAATCCTGATTTTCAATATCGTTACAGACTGTATGGTCTTCAACATTTATTCTTACAAATGGAGGGCTTGGAGGAACATCACCAGATGCAAAAGGAATAGGCTTCGTTACGCTTGCTACATTCGGATATTTTATATTACAAGCAATTTTAATAATATATCCAAATGTTTTGGTTAAACAGAAATAACATTCATTGTGGCTAACAGGTTCACACCAAATTGCAGGAGTTTTGAAAGGCATTGGTGTTACTTCTTTATGGGCATTATACCAACGTCTTAATGTTTCAACACATGATTTACAAGCCGTATGTGGAACCCAAGACTTATCCTGATTAGTTATCGAAATATTGAAGTAATTAAGATAAAATATTTTTATCGTTTCATTGATTTTCATCGCATTTTTTGCGAACACGAAGCGACTACAAATGTAGCAAAAGCTGTCAGGATTATTTAAACACTTACGCGAGGTCATTATTCAAATGATCAACAGTTAGAATATTTAATTTAATACTTTATACCTCCAGCGAGTTGTTAACCAACAGATCAAATACAAATATTCACAAATTTTTTTCCAAAAAATAAGGCACCATGAACGAACAATTAAGAGCTATCTAGTAAATTGTTGCTTAGAATGTTATTAAAAAAATGATTTATTTGCGATTACAATAAATACAGAATCAATACAAATGGTCTTTTTTGTACAAATAATAAAAAATTGTATATCAATGAGACGGGGCAAAATTATACTAAATGATTCACACTAAAGAAATGTATGCTTAAGAGGAGGCCGTATAGCTCTGTCCTTGTCTAATCTAAATTTTTGTTATTATTAACAAATTAAATATTGTTATACAAAAGTAAGGGTATAGCCCAATAGATTTTAGGACGAGCAAACGATCCTATTCTATGAAAAAATATAAAATTTTCATTAATTTTCAAGTGAAGTCTGAAACGGAAAAACAGTTATCAAATTCAATTGTTTTTCCGTTTCAGACCTCACTTGGAAACTAATGAAAGTTTTATATTTTTTCATATGATAGGATCGTTTGCTCATCCTGAAATCTATTGGGCTATACCCTTACTTTTGTATAACGATATTTAATTTATTAATAATAACGAAAATTTAGATTAGACAAGGACAGAGTTATACGGTCTCCTCTTAAAGGAATTCCAAAGTGAGACGGGGCAAAATTAAAAAGAAAACATGTTTTAATATTGGCGAAGGGACTTCCGCTCGTAATTTCAAATTGGTGTAACTTGGTGTACGAGGCGAGGGGACTCACGTAAATCCAGCACCCCAAAGGGAACAGATTTTACTACGTCCACGTCGTTGTTCCTGGGTAATGCTAAATGTAAAAAAAAGTTTAACTTGAAATGCACTTGAAGATCAAGCTGAAGGTCAAATTCAATGTCACGATACCTGTGTAAATATAAATTACTATAATGTATTATGTTTATCGTAACAACAAAAGTTATTAGATAGCAGAAAATGAAAATATGTTTCATATTTGCAATGTTTTTTGAAAATTTTTATACGCCATTTTGAATCCGCCATCTTGAATTTGAAAATTTTAATATCTCAACTTCATATTCGTAATCAGTAACCCCAAAAATCCCCGAATAAAAATTTTGAAGAAAAAATACCCAGTAGACAAATGTCTGCCTCAACGTATTCAATGCAAATGGTCATGCAATTAATAGGACATATCTCGTAATTTCAAATTGGCGTAACTTGGTGTAGAAAAATCGTAATTGAACTCTGCGACTCTTAAATTAAAGAGGAAGAGTAGTGCTATAAGATGCAACTAAAAAAAACTCCCAAAAAATTTTGTCTCTTCTGTACATAACCTCAAAAGTAGCCAAAAACGCCATTTTTTGGGTAAAAAACCTCAAATATCTCAAAATCCTGACGTGATAGAGCAATTCGGACCGCGGATTCGGATTCTACGCAAAAAATTACTTCGGAAATGACCCTCCACTTTTTGACAACAAAACCATGTTGGCCTGTGTTATTGATTATGAAACTGTAGTGCTGATTATAAGTGATTGTAGTCATTATTATAGTCTTGTCGTAAGAACTATATTTGATTATAAAACTGTTGTGATGATTATAAGTGATTATAGACATTACTTTAGTTACGTAATTACAACTATGATTGAATATCAAACGGTAGTAATAATTAATGGTGATTATAATTATTACTATACTTACGTAGTGATAACTATAATTGATTATAAAACTATAGTAATGATTACAGGTGATTATAATCATGACTATATTTTTGTGGTAATAACTTCAATTGATTATAAAACTGTAGTGATAATTATAGGTGATTATGGTTATTGATATAGTTACGTAGTAATAACAATAAATTATCATAAAACTGGAGTGATGATAACAGTTGATTATAGTCATCACTATAGTAACACAGTAATAACTATAATTGTTTTTAAAACTGTAATGTAGTAATAACTATGATTGATTGTAAAACTGTAGTGATAATAGAAGGTGATTATAGTCACAACTACATTTACGTAGTGATAGTTATATTCGATTATAAAACTATAGTGATGACTATATGTGACTTTAGTCATAACTATACTTACGTAGTAATAACTATAATTGATTATAAGGCAGTGGCGAAAATTATAGGTGATTATAGTCATTACTATAATTTCGTAGTAATAACTATAATTGATTTAACAACTGTAGTGATGATCATATTTGATTAAAGTCATTACTATAGATTTGTGGTAATAATTACAATTAATTATAGAACTGTAGTTATGATTATAGGTTTCTATATTCATTACTATAGTTACATGGTAATAAGTATTATTTATTATAAAACTGTACTGATCATTACACGTGATTATAGTCATTATTATGGTTACGTAGTAATAACTATAATTAATTATAAAACTGGTAATGATTATAGGTGATTATATTCATTACTCTACTTACGTTGTAATAACAATATTTAATTATAAAGCTGTAGTAATAATCAATGGTGACTATAGTCATAACTATACTTACGCAGTAATAACTATAAGCAATTTTAAAACTGAGGTGCTAATTATAAGTGATAACAGTCATTACTATAGTTTTGTAGTAATAAATAAAATTTAATGTAAGCTTGTAGTGATGATTGTAGGTGATTATAGTCTTGACTATAGTTTTGTGGTAATAACTATAATTGATTATAAAAGGTTAGTGATGATTACAGGTGATTATGGTCATTACTATAGTTAGGTAGTTATAACTATAATTGATTATAAAACTGTAGTAATGATTTTAGGTGATTATAATTATTACTATACTTACGTAGCTATAACTATAATTGATTCTAAAACTACAGTAATGATTACAGGTGATTATAATCATTATTCTATTTTTGTGATAGTAAATATGGTTGATTATATAGCTGTAGTGATGATTACAGGTGATTATAGTCATTACTATACTTACGCAGTAATAACTTCAATTGATTTCAAAACTGTAGTGTAGTAATAACTATGATTGATTTTTCAACTGTAGATGATTATAGGTGACTATAGTCATAACTGTACTTACGTAGTAATAACTGTAATTGATTATAAAGCTGTAATGATGATTATAGGTGATTATAGTCATCGCTATAGTTACGTAGTAATAACTATAATTGATTATAAAAATGTAGAGATGATTATACGTGATTACAGTCATAACTATAGTTACGTAGTAATCACTATAATTGATTGTAAAGCGGTATTCATGATTATAGGTGATTATAGTTATTACTATAGTTACGTAGTAATGACTATAAATGATTGTAAAACTGTAGTGATTATTACATGTGATTATAGTCATTACTATACTCACGTAATAATAACTATTATTCATTGTAAAATTTTAGTTATGTTTATATGTGATTATAATCATTATTATAGTCACGTAGTAATAACTATTATTAAGAGCAGGCCGGATTCGCTGTCCTTGTCTAATTGGCTTTTTTATTATTTACTCAAGTATTAATCGGTGTATCTGCAAATTGAAGGTTAAGCGCAATAGATATTATTATTACAAATATTTATGCACAAGAAAAAAAAAATCTATCGCTTTGTTTTTGAGAAAAGTAAGGAACGCGAAAATATTATAAACATAATCTTTTACTACGGCGTTCCTTACTTTTCTCAAAAGCAAATCGGTAGATTTTTTTTTCTTGTGCATAGATATTCATAATAATAATATCTATTGCGATCAACCTTTATTTTGAAGATACACCGATTAATACTTGAGTAAATAACAAACAACTCAATTGTTAGTCGGTCGGTATCAGGTTCTACTCCGGCCTGCCGTTAATGTAAAACTGTTGTGATAATTATATGTATTTACAGTCATATAATTACGTAGTAATAATTACATTTGAATCGTGAAACTGTACATTCTTGAACAACTGATATTAGCAAAATTTTTTCCGAGTCAAAAGAAATGTCGATGTTGAGGAAAAAGAATAATATTACATTGTTAACCAAGGGAGTCAAATAGGTGATTTATGCTCGAGACGCAACAATAAAAACAGCGTCAAAAACACCTTCACTTCCGTGGTTAATATATTACTATTTCATACACGACGGGTGTCATATTCAGCTGAATTGAGTATACATTCGTTAATAATACGTAAAGTAACTGCATTAATATATGATAAAATAAAAATAAAATTGTGGCAAAGAACCTGCCGAAGTCATGGGAGAGGGGAAGCCCCCTGCTCCAAAATAATAAATAAAAGATGAACTAGTTTCTACAGAAAATATTAATAGAAAAAGCACGTATATTTTCGAGTAACTTGATCAATTTGTGACAGGAACTCGTAGAGTCGTGTAATTTATTTGAGTTGTTCATGGAATCGAATACTCGCACTTATAATTATTACATTTATTTTATGTTCGCTAAATTCATTTTCTGCATGCCAAATGTTCATGTGCCATTAGAAAAAGTAAATTTCTTATAGGAAATGGGGAAAAAATTAATCATACTTGTGAGAAAACTACTTTTTTGCCCTTGGTTAAAATAGAGCTATTTCAGCCCCTAAGAATAGACATTGAAAATTGAATTTCACGCCCTGAGTGTGAATAAAAAATATATGTTTCTGCTTCAATTTTATACAAAAAATACATTCCAAACATTTTCCGTAATTTTAATAATCGCAAGTGTTTTTAATAAAACACATTAGATTATGTAAAAATCAATAAATTATTTATTTACATACTTTAGAAAATGTTCTAATACATGGCCTCCTTAAGGATGGTAAAACTTAAAAGATACCATTTTTAAGGTGGCCCTCTATTAAGACATTTACCTTACCGCTCAAAAATTCGATATCACCGTGTAAAAGAAAGAGTCTTGAAAAAATGATCGTATTGCTGAAAACAATGTTGTGGAAGAATTCCAAATAAAAGATTTTTAAGTACAATTTAAGAGCTTTGAAAATCGATGTATAAAATTAATTCCAAATTTTTTTACCGTATAAAAAATTAACGTGAAAATAAATATTATTTTCAGACATTTTTAATTTTAGATTGGCTCAGACAATTTTTTGAATGTGATATGAAAAAATCTAAAAAAAAATAAAGTACTGTTAAAAAGCTTACATTAGCATTTTATAAATATTTTCCACGTTGAGTTTCTGGGAAGTTATAAAGCTTTAAGGTTTGGGATCGTTTAATTGGCCAATTTTCTGTATAAAACATTAAAAATCCCCAACTTTATAGCTTTATAACTACACGGAAACTCATTCTACAAAATATTTATTCATTTAGAAAATTGTTATTTCATTTCAGAAAGCTCTTCTTCCAGGGTACTTTATTGTTTTCAGATATTTTTCATATCATACTTGAAAAATTGTGTGAGCAAATATAAAATTAAAAAAGAGTTAATTTCCAAGTTACTATTTTCATACGATATAAAACTTTGAAAATAATTCTATACATAAGTTCTTGAAGAGAACTTGAAAATATTTTATTTTCTACAACACTTTTTTTAAGATATGATCATTTATTCCAGACATTTATTAATAATCGAATTTTTGAGCGGTATTGTTTTTTATTATAAAAACTGTGTTGGAATAGACTAAAATTATATGTAAATTAATACGGAAAATTGTTTCATAGCACTTATGTTTTTTGAAATCACGCAAAACTTTCTATTCAATCAATAAATATACAACAAAATATTTACATAAAATTTAATATACTATATGATGAATTAATTAATTTTTTTTTTAATATTGCGTTTACATTTTATCTATATTTAATATTGACTGTTAATTAAAAACATCTTACAATAATAGTTCTAATTAAGCTTATATTGCTATCTATGGTTAAAAACTAGGTATCCGCATTTGTAAACAATAGCAGAAACATAACCCGCATCTCGAGCAATCGAGTTGAATGTGTGACGTCGATCGCTGCGAAGTTGCTGCGTAACTTTACACGTTCTATTTCGTTCCTTCGTGCAAAAAATCAATAACACAGGCCAACATGGTTTTGTTGTCAAAAAGTGGAGGGTCATTTCCGAAGTAATTTTTTGCGTAGAATCCGAATCCGGGGTCCGAATCGCTCTATCACGTCAGGATTTTAAGATATTTGAGGTTTTTTACCCAAAAAATGGCGTTTTTGGCTACTTTTGAGGTTATGTACAGAAGAGACAAAATTTTTTGGGAGTTTTTTTTCAGTTGCATCTTATAGCACTACTCTTCCTCTTTAATTTAAGAGTCGCAGAGTTCAATTACGATTTTTCTACACCAAGTTACGCCAATTTGAAATTACGAGATATGTCCTATTAATTGCATGACCATTTGCATTGAATACGTTGAGGCAGACATTTGTCTACTGGGTATTTTTTCTTCAAAATTTTTATTCGGGGATTTTTGGGGTTACTGATTACGAATATGAAGTTGAGATATTAAAATTTTCAAATTCAAGATGGCGGATTCAAAATGGCGTATAAAAATTTTCAAAAAACATTGCAAATATGAAACATATTTTCATTTTCTGCTATCTAATAACTTTTGTTGTTACGATAAACATAATACATTATAGTAATTTATATTTACACAGGTATCGTGACATTGAATTTGACCTTCAGCTTGATCTTCAAGTGCATTTCAAGTTAAACTTTTTTTTACATTTAGCATTACCCAGGAACAACGACGTGGACGTTGTAAAATCTGTTCCCTTTGGGGTGCTGGATTTACGTGAGTCCCATCGCCTCGTACACCAAGTTACGCCAATTTGAAATTACGAGCGGGAGTCCCTTCGCCAATATTAAAACATGTTTTCTTTTTAATTTTGCCCCGTCTCACTTTGGAATTCCTTTAAGCATACATTTCTTTAGTGTGAATCATTTAGTATAATTTTGCCCCGTCTCATTGATATACAATTTTTTATTATTTGTACAAAAAAGACCATTTGTATTGATTCTGTATTTATTGTAATCGCAAATAAATCATTTTTTTAATAACATTCTAAGCAACAATTTACTAGATAGCTCTTAATTGTTCGTTCATGGTGCCTTATTTTTTGGAAAAAATTGTGTGAATATTTGTATTTGATCTGTTGGTTAACAACTCGCTGGAGGTATAAAGTATTAAATTAAATATTCTAACTGTTGATCATTTGAATAATGACCTCGCGTAAGTGTTTAAATAATCCTGACAGCTTTTGCTACATTTGTAGTCGCTTCGTGTTCGCAAAAAATGCGATGAAAATCAATGAAACGATAAAAATATTTTATCTTAATTACTTCAATATTTCGATAACTAATCAGGATAAGTCTTGGGTTCCACATACGGCTTTCTTCAGTCTGTAACGATATTGAAAATCAGGATTTTGAAGACATCGAATCAACCTCAGATGCTCCTATTTTATTTGATCAGGCTTCTTTAAATGATTTAGTCAGAGATTTAGGCTTGTCGAAAGAAAAATCTGAGTTGTTAGGATCAAGACTTCAAGAGAAACACCTTCTTGCTCCAGGAACTACTTTCAGTTGGTATCGTAATCGAGAGAAGGAATTAGTTGAGTATTATTCTGCATGTGATGAATATGTTTTTTGCAATGATGTTAAAGGCTTAATTGAAAAATTAGAACTTCCTTATGATACTGATCAATGGAGATTGTTTATTGATTCCTTAACAACAAGTTTGAAAGCAGTTTTATTGCATAACTCAAATAAATATGCGTCAATACCTATTGCTCATTCTGTACACCTAAAGGAATCATATGAAAATGTAGAAACTATTCTTAAAGCAATAAAATATGAACAGCATAAATAGGAAGTATGCGGAGACTTAAAAATGGTTTCAATGCTGCTTGGACAACAATTGGGTTATACAAAATATCCGTGCTTTATATGTTTGTGGGATAGCAGAGATAGAGTTAAGCATTACGTTACAAAGGATTGGCCTCTTCGTAAAACTTTAAAACCTGGAGATCCCAACATTATTCAACAACCGTTAATTGACTCTAAAAAAGTTTTGTTGCCTCCGCTTCATATAAAATTAGGATTAATGAAGCAATTTGTAAAGGCTCTTGATACCGATGGTGCATTATTTCAATATCTTAGAGATAAATTCCCTTATTTAAGTGAGGCGAAGATAAAAGAAGGAATATTTGTTGGACCACAAATAAGAGAATTAATGAAAACAACAGAGGTTGAACAGGTTATGACAAATGTAGAAAAAGAAGCCTGGATTAGCTTTAAAAAAGTTGTTAAAGGATTTTTGGGTAATAATAAAGTTAGTGATTACAAAGAAATAGTTGACGATATGATTGAAAAATTTCAGAATTTAGGTTGCAATATGAGCGTAAAATTGCATTATTTACACTCTCATTTAGAATGGTTTCCAGAAAATCTAGGTGCCGTCAGCGAAGAGCAAGGTGAGCGATCTCATCAGGACCTCAAAGAAATGGAAAGACGTTATCAGGGTAAATGGTCTCCAACAATGTTAGCGGACTATTGCTGGTGTCTTCAACGAGATGAGCTAAATGTTCGTCATAAAAGACGGTCTGGGTCAAGATCTTTACTAGATCAAAAAAAAAGATTTCATAAGTTAAACTGAAATAGTTTCTAATCGTGAGAGGCGAGGGGACTCACGTAAATTAAGCACCCCGATCGTGAGAGGCGAGGGGACTCACGTAAATTAAGCACCCCGATCGTGAGAGGCGAGGGGACTCACGTAAATCCAGCACCCCAAAGGGAACAGATTTTACTACGTCCACGTCGTTGTTCCTGGGTAATGCTAAATGTAAAAAAAAGTTTAACTTGAAATGCACTTGAAGATCAAGCTGAAGGTCAAATTCAATGTCACGATACCTGTGTAAATATAAATTACTATAATGTATTATGTTTATCGTAACAACAAAAGTTATTAGATAGCAGAAAATGAAAATATGTTTCATATTTGCAATGTTTTTTGAAAATTTTTATACGCCATTTTGAATCCGCCATCTTGAATTTGAAAATTTTAATATCTCAACTTCATATTCGTAATCAGTAACCCCAAAAATCCCCGAATAAAAATTTTGAAGAAAAAATACCCAGTAGACAAATGTCTGCCTCAACGTATTCAATGCAAATGGTCATGCAATTAATAGGACATATCTCGTAATTTCAAATTGGCGTAACTTGGTGTAGAAAAATCGTAATTGAACTCTGCGACTCTTAAATTAAAGAGGAAGAGTAGTGCTATAAGATGCAACTAAAAAAAAACTCCCAAAAAATTTTGTCTCTTCTGTACATAACCTCAAAAGTAGCCAAAAACGCCATTTTTTGGGTAAAAAACCTCTAATATCTCAAAATCCTGACGTGATAGAGCAATTCAGACCCCGGATTCGGATTCTACGCAAAAAATTACTTCGGAAATGACCCTCCATTTTTCAACAACTTCCATGACCCCAATATTTGTAGGCCTGTGTTATAATTATTACTACGTAATAATAGTAATAACCATAATTACCCATAACTATCCCTGCAATGTTATAATTAATTATTGTTATTACCACAAAACTTTAGTCAAGACTATAATTACCTACAATCATTACTACAATCTTACAATCAATTGTAGTTATCACTACGTAACTGTAGTTCTGACTATAATCACCTAAAATCATATCTACAGTTTTAAAATCAATCATAGTTATTACTACACTACAGTTTTAAAATTAACTATAGCTATGGCTGCATAACTATAGTAATGACTATATTCACCTGTAATCATCACTTCACTTTTATAATCAATTATTCTTAATACTACGTAACTATAGTAATGACTGATAACTATAGTAATCACCTATAATCATCACTACAGTTTTATAATATATTATAGTTATTTCCACAAAAATATAGTAATGATTATGATCACATGTAATCATTACTCTAGCTTTATGAACGATTATAGTTATTACTACGTAAGTATAGTAATGATCATAATCACCTATAATCATTACTTCAGTTTCATAATCAATTTAAGTTGTTTCTACGTAGCTATAGTGATGACTATAATAATTTATAATTATCACCACAGTTTTATAATCAAGTATAGTTATTAGCACATAACTATAGTAATGACTATAATTACCTATAGTCATCACTAAAGTTTCCAAATCCATTGTAGTTATTACCACAAAACTATAGTAATGACTATAAGCACCTACAGTCATCACTGCCTTTTAAAATCAATCATAGTTATAACCACAATTTGATGGACATGACTTCAATTACATACAATTATCACTACAGTTTTCAAATGAATTATAGTTATTACCAAAAAATTATAGTAATGATTATATTCAGCCATCATCATTACAACAGTTTTATAATGAATTATAGTTATTACTACGTAACTAAAGTAATAAATATAATCGCGTATAATCATCACTACAGTTTTATAATTAATCATAGTTATTTCTACGTCACTATAGTAATAACTATAATCACCTATATTCATCACTACAGTTTTATAATTGGTTGTAGTTTTTAGCATAAAACAATAGTAATAACTATAATCACCTATGATTATCACTGCAGTTTTATAATCGATTATAGTTATTACTACGTAAGTATAAATATGAATATAATCGCCAATAGTTATCACTATAATTTCATAATTAAATATAGTTAGCACTACGGAACTGTAGTTATGACTACAATCACCTATAATCATCAGTATAGTTTTATAATCAATCATAGTTATTACTACACTACAGTATTGAAATCAGAGTTATTACTGCGTAACCATAGTAATGACCATAATCACCTGCAATCATCACCACAGCTTTATAATCAATTATAGTTTTTACTTCGTAACGATAGTTTTGACCATAATCACCACAGTTTTACAATCGATCATAATACCGTTATAATGATTATAGTTATTTGAATATAGTTATTACTAGTTTTCTAGAAGTTACTATAAACGATTATATTTCTATAGTGCTGATTTTAATTGTTTACAAATTAACATAGTAATCGCTGGAGTTATTCAACAGTTAATATAATTGATTATTGAAGTGTAGTAATGATTATAGATGATTATCGTAATTTCTCTTGTTATTTTACAATTACTATAATTGATTATATATGCGTAGTAATGATTTGAGTTGAATATAGTAGTTACTATTCATACGTAGTTATCACTATTGTTATGTAGTGACTACTATATTTCGTAAAATTCACTGCTTACTATTTTTTTCCAAAAGTATATACTACTATCAGTGATTTCAGTCATGTGGTAATGATTATTTTCGAATATAATTATTACTATAGTTATGTAGTAACTGCAATTATTGATTATAGTGACTGATTACTTCTCTGAAGTAGAAGTCTGCTACTATAAATATCATAATCACGTAGTAATGATTATAATTTCATATAGTAATCCTTTTTTTAAGAAATAATGTATAAATTTTGCTATCACGATTGGTATTGGTTTAAATGAAACATTTTGGTGTAACAGACCAAATTTTAAAATTTTAAAATTTGACGGCTATTGCTTGAAAAATTAGAAACATAAAGTTAACATTACGATCAATAAAATTATAAATACAGTAAGGCGTGCGAAGCCCGCTTAGAGCTGCTTGTTACTATAGTTATGTATTAATTGAATAATTGATAATAGTGTAGTGATAATTTTAGATAAATATAAGAATCACTATAGTTATGTAGCAATAACTACAATTGTTCAGATACGTGTAGGTATTATTATAGTCGATTATAGTAATTAATGTAGTAATCTAGTAATTACTATAATCAATTATATAACAATAGTAATATTTTATATAGTGGTTACAATGATTGATTAGAAATGTGTAGTAATGATCAGAGTTTATTATAGTAATCACTATAGTTGTGCAGTATTTACTATGATCGATTATAATACTGTAATAACAATTATAATTAATCACAATAGTTGTGTAGTGACTAGTATAATAAAAGTATGTGCAACTATGAGTAGTTATAGTCCTATTGTAATGATTATAGTTGTATACATCATCCACTATAGTTATATAATACTTACTGTAACTGAGTATAAATATGTGTGAATTATCATAGTTGATCACAGTAATTACTATAGTTGATCGTAGTAATCACTATCATTGATTTGAAGCTGAACTAGCATATTAAAGTATTATTTTTAAAGCTATGCTTCTCACGCGAGGTTAGGCGGGCAGGGGTCTAACGAATAAAAACCGACCTGCCACGAAAATGACGCTCTAACACTACTTTGAGTTTACTATGTATATGTATCCTATACACATCATACTGGTTGGTGCTACGAATATACACACACTTATATTTTTTACTCTCTCTTTCTCAGTTTTGGATTGTGCGTGTGTATACACGTTACTCATAGTATATTACATTACAAGGGACGAATATCGTTGGTTCCTTTCCGCTGGATAGAACCAACAATATTTGTCTTGCGTAATGTATACTCTTTTTCTTAAATAATAAGTAACTAACGTAAAAGTAAGAATAAAAGTAATATTACAGCTATAAACTTGCCAGGCCCACTCTACAAAAGTTAAATATATCATCAATGTTATAAAATTAGATTATTTCTTCATTGAATACTAAATTGTGAAAATTAATATATATTTTGAATTTCCTTCCGAGATTCTAAAAAGTCAATCCTAAAAAATGTTTTAAATGGATGTGTGTTCACCAAGAAATAGAACTTTTGAAGGGTGGGCCTGGCAAGTTTATAGCTGTAATATTACTTTTATTCTTACTTTTACGTTAATTACTTATTATTTTTTTAAATTTTGTTGAAGATAGTTTTATATTTTCAATAATATTTTAAATGGCTTTTTTTACACTTTATTTTTAACAAAAGAATTTTTTATTGATTCATTATTGTCATCAAAATATAGGTACAATATCATTTGTAAGTATTATTTTAAATCATATTAAAACTTGACCACACATTATTGATTTCAGTATTTTTTCAAGTGTATTTTTGTTATAATTAAATTCCCACTTTTTTATTATCTATAATGTTAAAGACTTTTTTTTAGAGATAGAATAGATTTTTTTATAATTGATTGTATTAAATTAGTTTAAATTTTTGACAAAATATTTTTTATTTTTGAGATAGTGAAAAAGATTTTTTCTAAAGCTAATTTGCCGTAATTTTACCTTTTTAAAGGTTTTTTGGGGAGATATCACAACTTTTTCAAAGTCGAAAATTCTTATCTCAATAAATTTATTAACTTTACCGATAATCTGATACTTTCATATAATAACACTAATTTTATAACTAATTGTATCAATCTAATTTTTATATATTTATTATTATTATAAAATATTTGCTTTCGAAAAGATTTTAATCTTATTTTCTTCTACGCTTTCAAATTAATCAACTATTTTAAAACTTATTTTGTCTAAATATCGTATGAAAAACTAATTAATTAATTAAGAATGTTTTAAAATATGCAAATATTACTTTTTCATTTGTTGTTGTTTTCATTTTTAAATACCAAATCGGTATTACCGACTTTTGAATTTCGCCGCTTCTAACTGTTGAATTTTATGTACGGGACGTTTCACTGCGCACGCGCGAACTGATCACATGAACGCCCGTGATTTTGCGGCAGCTCGACAGCTATATAGAACGAGACACTAAATTCTTATATTGCTTATTGACGCGATGTCTTTATACATTTATCATGTTCTGAAAGCGTTCGCCTGAATACATGCGTTTATTATTAAAAGATATAACTTGTATTCTCTTTCTTTTTCTCACTCTCTATACTCTCTTTCTCTCTCTCTCTCACTTATTGGCAATCGCACAACTCGTATTCTGTCTCTTTCTCTCACATCAGACAAAAACTCTCAGTTGTTCTCTAACATCCGCCGGAAATCTGAAACAACTCAATATAGAAAAGAAATTGACAGAGTAACCTGTGATAATATAAAAAAATCATGAAAACTTGACTTTTGGCCATGTGTTTTTGTTGTCAGATAAAACATTAGATCATTTTATGTATACTTGTAATCAAATAATATGTAAATATTGAAACATAATCATTTACTCAAAGTTTTAATCTTTGAACATCACAAATTCAAAGTAAATAGGGAAAGCCGTAGCGCTAACATGCCGTAAGGAGCGCTACCGCGCTCCCTGATATCGCTTATTATAAGAGTTTGGTTTAAGTAAATTCAAAATTATATTCATTATTGCATAGTGTAAAATTTAACTTTTTAAATCATGGCCAAGCGAGATGCACGAATTTAAATCACACAGTGCTATAAAATTATTTCAAGTATTCATAAAGATATTAGGAATAGTCTTTTGAAAATTTCTATTATAGCTACTGGATCAGAAGCAAAAGAACGTAACGCCACAGGTTTTGTATCCATTAGTTTAATTGCAGCTATATTTCTTCAAGGCTCATACTGATGTTCTCCTCTTTGAATTTTTTCATAATTTTTCATCATATCTGGTATTTCCTGTTGGAACAGGCTGTCCCATTAACGGAATGTCGGAGCTGCTAGAATTGATTTTTGTTTAATTTATTTTATTAACATATTTCTTATGAATGTCGAGTTGTCGATACTCATGATTAATTTTACAAAGTTTCTTATTATTGCGATAAAAACTTGATTTTTCGCACTGTTTACTCGTAAACTTTAAATGAAAATATTATTAAGAGGGAATGAGTTCTGTCATGTTCTTAATTTTAGAAGCTTTGAAACTAAAATAATAGTAGTTATATCGGAATAAATTAAAAAAATTTAATACTATGATGATAAATATAATTATCTTTAACAATCATAATTCTGTAGTAATGATTATAACCAAACCAAGTAAAAAATTATAGTATAATAGTTAAAATTATGTAGTTATAATAGTAAATAAATAATAAGAATTGACAATATTGTAGTCGGAATGATAATTACCTATAATTGGGTCCTAGCATGAAAAATTATTTTTAAATCCATTATATCCGTCAGGTGGAACACAAAAAAATAAAGGACACGTATTTTTTTTTTATCATAAAAATGATAACTCAAAGAGATATAGGCAGTTGAAATTGTATATGACGTCACGTTATTATAATAATGTGACGTCATGTATCATGGCGCTATATCTATATATTTTAAAATTGTATTAACTTACAACGGCTATAACTTTTACAATTCATCATATTTAAGAAAACAAAAAACGGGTCTTTTATTTTTCCTCTTCTACCTGATGGATATACAGTCATCCCTCCGAATAAGCGCATAGAAGCCCCCAAGGGGAAGAGGTTTTCCACGAATCGGGGTTCTGCCACCGCGCGTACATAGATCCTTTTTTCCAGACTTGCTGTCTCTCTAACACATTTGAGGTTTAGTGCTTATCAATAAGCGTATTGGCGATAGTCCCTTAAATTTTCGTACATTTATTGTTCTAACGGCTACTGTTTGAGAGCAGACACGTGTCATAAGTACAGAAACACTCGGTGAATGTGTAAAAATGTTAGACTCGATTAAAAAAATCAAACGCGAAAATTCTTTTGTTCAACCAGGTGCTAGTGATGCAAGAAATGAAAGTGATTCCGTGAAAGTGAGTGTCGAAGAACCTGTAGCAAAAAAAACGCAATTCAAAACAATTCATAATGATTTTCAAAATGAATTTCTAATAACAAAAGCTTACAATATTTTGTCAGAAAACATTTATTAAAAGTAAATAAACGTTAACATTAATAAAACTATAAATATTTAATATATTTATAAACATTTTTAATAAAAATTTATGCTTCAATAAAAAATTTCGTTATTAACAATACAAAATATTAAGATTTTATTTGAAATTTAAATTTTAAATCCTCTATGAGCGATTGCGCTTATTGAGAAGCAGTCCACAAAAGTTTAGTGAGCTCGGACTTGGTAGTCGCAGTAGGGGTATGGCTTGCGAGCAAACATAGGGGTATGCGCTTATTGCGGATACGCTTATTCGGAGGGATGACTGTAATACATTTTATCATGTTAAGACCCAATTACCGATTATAATTGTTATAATAATATTTATAATTCATTATAATTGGCAATCACAATGCTGTAGTAATGTTAATATTCAAATAAATTTTGAATAAATTATTATAATAAGCACCACAACTATATCTAATTAGCAATTTCAATATTGTAGTGATAATTACACTCACTAGGAGAGTGTCACAACTCCGGATCACGGATTTTGTTCTAACTTTGAGATAGGTTTCCAGATGTGAAAATATGGAAAAACCAGAGTTATAGACACCAACGCTCAATATTTCTCTAGTTGCAGGCAATTAAAGAATATCACTAAAAATTTCACTAGATTTTCAAACGCTTATAATTCTTTAGCATTAATAGCTACATGCTTGTAACTATTTTTAAATAGAAGCTGAGTTCAAAATCTTTCGAAAAAGCACATATAGCATACTAAAATATTATTTTTTCCTATAGCTACAGTGTTATAAAAATTGTACTACATTTTAGCATTTATTATTAATTAATATTTTTAAAAGGAAATTCAGCTCGAATTCTTATAACGCTGTAACTTTGGGAAAAAATGATATTTTGATATGCTGTAGGTGCTTTTTCGAAAGGGTTTGAATTCAGCTTCTATTTAAAAATAGTTACAAGCATGTAGCTATTAATGCTAAAGAATTATAAGCGTTTGAAAATCTAGTAAAATTTTTAGTGATATTCTTTAATTGCCTGCAACTAGAGAAATATTGAGCGTTGGTGTCTATAACTCTGGTTTTTCCATATTTTCACATCTGGAAACCTATCTCAAAGTTAGAACAAAATCCGTGATCCAGAGTTGTGATACTCTCCTAGTCAGCAAAAAGAACGCGCCACTTTTAGTTCCCGAGTAGAAATATAACTAAGGATATCACGAGGGCCTGGCCAGGGTCCTTACGATTGAGACAAGGCCCTGGTAAGGATATTCCATTAGTTTTGAGTACACTGTTAAAAAAATTAAAAAAAATTTAGTAACAAGTGACTGAATTTTTTTTCAATTACGAAAACATGAAAATTCATTTACAACATAAATGAAAATTCAGTTACAAAATAAAGATTTATGGGTTAAATTAATACAATTTATAGGTTTTTTCAGTCACACGTTCATAAAATTTTTTTTCAATCACAGAAAAATGAATTTTCACTCACCAAAGGTAACTGAAAGTTACTAAATATTCAATTTTTTTTTTAACGGTGTAGGGATTTAATGGTGCTATGACCAGAACCTCGTAAGGCAGACGTATTTATAAGGTAATTTAGAGAAATCCTTATAATTGTTTGAATAGCAATTAATCTACATTTAAAAATAAAATTATTATATTTAAATATTTTAAATATAATTAAAAAAATAACTATTAAATAAAATACTTATGCACACGTGCACAAAAGATTTCAAAAATAAAGATTATAATACTTTTGTGATAAAAGAGGCTAGAATATTTTAAAGTGAATATAAAAGTGATTATTATTATATGGACAGCAGTAAAAATACGTTTAACATATCATCGATTTAAATAATTTATAAGTGAATAGTTCCAATATCATAGGTTATGTTTCAGAACTATTATGTATTTATTACACTTTCATCTACATTTTCAATAACACTATCATTGATCACTATACAAAAAACAGTCGCTGTCACTACATCTACTATTATTACTTACATTGGTATGATCAACTTCAAATGTACTTTGACCTTGCCAGTTCGTTTGAAAGATCAAAATCCATAACTACATAATTTTTTCATGAAATTAAATTTTCTTGTTTATGTTTAATTATTCATAACTGCTGTTATTAGAATTAGGTTTAAAAATTTAAACTACAAAAGTAAATAAATTGTGCATTGCAAATGGTACTTTGATAACAAATAGTTAATAAATAGTATGCACGCATAAAATAACAAAAAAATATATAAATATTTACTTTTAAAGTAAAGTAAAAGATAACTTTAAAATTAAGTATTACTCTAAAATCTTCAGCGACTATTTATCACGTGTTCTTTATCTATAGACCACGTGATTATAAAGACGAGAGCATCGTAAGGGCCTCGTCAGCGCGCCATTACATCCGCGCTTAGGGCCTCGCCAGGATGCCTGTCCAGGGCCTCATGATTACGTAAGGCATCCTTACGATCATTTCTACTCGGGTTGTATTAATAATGATTTTTGTGGAACGTGGTGGTGTAACAGATAAGGCTCTTACTTTCCATACTGGAGGACTCAAATCCCGATCAGGTACCTCTGATTTTTTTTTAAAAACAAAATTAGTTTATGTGTCATTTTTATCGCCACTCTTAAAATCCTACCTCATTGAGTATCGGTGGATTGCTGGTCACAGAAATGGTTGATCATCCATCGGTACTCAAAGTTTACGGTATGATGTGTCAGACAGTCTAGCCTGATGTAATGCATTAAACAGGTAACGGGTCGGATTCTCTCGATATCATCATATTAAAAAAAGTTAACAAATAGAGTTCAATATCCTCATAAATTAACTTTTTTATAGCATATAAAAATATTATTTTTTCACAAAGTTGCAGCGTTATAAGAATTTGAGCTGAATTTCCTTTCAAAAATATTAATTAATAATAAATACTAAAATATAATATAATTTTTCTAACACTGTAGCTATGGCAAAAAAAATGTAGCAGTCGTGGGGACTGGCCGACAGAAGCTAAACTAGGGAGTATGGCATTTGCTAAAATTGTAATTTTTTTTGTATTAGAATTCGTTATATTTAATTTGATCAATTATGAATTAGAAAAAAATAGGAAATGATCTATTATTAATTTTAGATGAAAATAGTGATAGATTGATATACTAATAATAATACTAATTATTAACAATAGAAATAATAAAAATAAAAATTTGAGAGCGTGACATTTGAAAATTATAATTATTTTTTTATTTGAATTATTTATTTTTAACTTGTTTAAAAAATAGTAATAAAGAAAATAGTAATTTAAAAAATAGTAAACAAAGTGCGCAATAACACCAGCACGCAATAAAAAGGGGTCTGACATCGGAACCAGACCACCATACCTGTATGTTTTTCGGGTCACTAAATTCAAATCCGGGGTCGGTTTGACCCCATCACGTCAGGGTCAAGGTCAGTTCAAGGTCAAATCGCGAAGAAACGGTTTGTGCCGAGAAAAATTCCATATCTTTATGTTTTTCAGGTCGCTGAATCCGAATCCGAGGTTGGTTTGACCCCATTACGTCAGGGGCAAGGTCAATTCAAGGTCAAATCGAGAAGAAACGGTTTATGCCGAGAAAAATGCCATACCCTTATGTTTTTCGGGTCGCTGAATCCGGATCCGAGGTCGGTTTGACCTCATCGCCCACAGTTTTGCCACAATTCATATAAAATATTAAAAATACCAGTACAGTTCTTTCGTCATTATTAAGTCAGATTTGCATGTATTTTGACGTGGTATTTTGATTACTTTTTATCTTTTTTGTAATTTTATGAGACTCAAGTCTCTTCTAATCGCAGCGCTGGATATTGCAGTTGAAAAAACTGTTTAATCCTTCTTTCGCTTGTAACGTTCTCTTTTGTTTTCAAAGGATCTATGTAGTGGATTTCTAATCCTTTTTGAATTACTGTTATCTTCAGTGTCTCTTTGCAGTAGCAAACAGTAGTCTGCCATCATATTTACGTCCCATTTTCCTTGCCAACGCTGTTCGACTTCTTTCAGATCTTGATGGAAACGCTCACCTTGCTTTTCGCTGTAACTGCCTAAATTCTCTGGAAAATAGCTAACATGAGAATCTAGGAAATGGAGTGTAAGATTCATCAAACATCCCAAACGCTGAAAGTTACTTACCATATGTACTACGATGGCTTCAAAGTCAGCACTTTTCTCATTTCCCGAAAAGTTTCGAGCAACATTTCGAAAACTAAGCCATGCAGCTTTTTCTAAATCGTTCATTTTATTTATGAAATGTTCATCGTAAAATACTTTTCTGATCTGAGGTCTATTGAATATCCCTTCTTTCAACTTAGCTTCAGTCAGTTGAGGAAATTGATTTGTCAGGTATTAAAAACATTGTCCTTCCTCATCCAAAGCTTTCACAAATTAGCACTTAGCACTTAGCACTAGCACTAAGCTTATAAGCACTTTTTTATTAGCACTTTTGTTACTGCATTTTAACAGACAACATTCTGCCGGATTGATAGCTGGGTAGATGAATTGATACAAACATAAGTCAGTTGTATGGACAGATGCGTGGTTGAATCAACCATGTTTTTTTCTCAGTGTAAAGTTCTTTTTGGTTTTGATGTTCTCGTTCGCTTGAATTTCCCCCTGTGTCTGCATCCAGGGCACCTCCACGCACTGACGGCGGGCAACGAAATTGCAACGCTATCCGGCTAAGTCCTTGGATCACGGCTTTTACGCCGTCATGGCAGGCACGGGTGGATTACCTATTACGATGCAGGGGATCGAAACCTCAGTATCGGCGGCTGGTCTGGGTGAGAAATCGGGACCGCAGGCATCGTCATCAAGCGACCGTAGCTTCTTATTGGTTGGCGACTTGGCTGATAAGGAGCATGAGGCTACAAGAAGAACTCATGGCTCAACAGACTATGACTGTTGTCACGACAGAGATATGTTCAGCTTTGTTTGCGGGAGATATGAAGTCAGCAAATTGCGCAGTAAAATGACTAATAAATGTAGAAGTTTACATCGTGAATGTTATAGGAGTGTACTTTCCAGTCAAGATGATACGTTTGCTCCAGATAGTATCTGCTGCTCTTGTTACAACATGCTGAGACGATGGAATGAAAAGAAAAACAATAAAGTTTTAAAGTACAGCTCACTAGTGATATGGTCTATTCCTGAATCACAAGAAGACTGCTACTTTTGCAATACAACGGTAGAGAGATTCAATGCGAAAACAAAATCAAAAATATGTTAATTAAGAGTGTCTTCTGTTGTACCAGCAAATATTTGGGAGTCCAATATTGAAAATATGGATACCAGCCCTTCAATGAATGAAGCTTCAACGAGTATTGAAGCAACAGATTCAGAAGAAATTGTAGTTAGTGAAGAAGAACCTGAAGACAGCTGGGAACAAGGAGATAAAGATGAGGAATATATTCCAAAAGGGACAAAGAATAAACCGGTAAAACTATTTAATCAGGACAGTTTGAACGATTTTATCAGAAACATGTGTCTACCCAAAGATGTTTCTGAGTATATGGCTGCGGAGCTAAAAAGCCGTGGAATGCTAGAACAAAAAACGAAGTCAACTTTCTACAGAAATCGAGAAGAAACATTCCGCAAATATTTTAACAAAGATAAAGAATGCAGTTTGGTATATTGTACGGATGTTAGCAGTTTGATGAATAAAATGAAGCAGGACTGTTATGTTTCTGAAAAATGGAGATTGTTTATAGACTCTTCAAAACGGAGTCTCAAGGCAGTACTGCTTCACAATGAAAATGATAACGCAAGTCTGTCAATAGCACACTCGACGCGATTAAAAGAAAGTTACGAAAATATCCAATATGTATTAGAGAAAATTCGTCATAATGAGCATAGGTGGCAAATTTGTGGTGATTTGAAAATTATAACGATCCTCCTAGGTCAACAATCAGGATTTACAAAGTATCCGTGTTTCTTGTGTTTGTGGGATAGTAGAGATCGTGCGAATCATTACGAAAAAAAGGTTTGGCAAGTAAGAGCAGGTCTCGAATCAGGAAATCACAATATACTGAAACAGCCTTTAGTTGATCCATCAAAAGTATTACTTCCGCCTCTCCATATGAAACTCGGGTTAATGAAACAATTTGTGAAGGCTTTGGATAAGGAAGGACAATGTTTTCAATACCTGATAAATCAATTTCCTCAATTGACTGAAGCTAAGTTGAAAGAAGGGATATTCAATAGACCTCAGATCAGAAAAGTATTTTACGATGAACATTTCATAAATAAAATGAACGATTTAGAAAAAGCTGCATGGCTTAGTTTTCGAAATGTTGCTCGAAACTTTTCGGGAAATGAGAAAAGTGCTGACTTTGAAGCCATCGTAGCACATATGGTAAGTAACTTTCAGCGTTTGGGATGTTTGATGAATCTTACACTCCATTTCCTAGATTCTCATGTTAGCTATTTTCCAGAGAATTTAGGCAATTACAGCGAAAAGCAAGGTGAGCGTTTCCATCAAGATCTGAAAGAAGTCGAACAGCGTTGGCAAGGAAAACGGGACGTAAATATGATGGCAGACTACTGTTGGCTACTGCAAAGAGACACTGAAGATAACAGTAATTCAAAAAGGATTAGAAATCCACTATATAGATCCTTTGAAAACAAAAGAGAACGTTACAAGCGAAAGAAGGATTAAACAGTTTTTTCAACTGCAATATCCAGCGCTTCGATTAGAAGAGACTTGAGTATCATAAAACTACAAAAAAGATAAAAAGTAACCAAAATACCACGTCAAAATACATGCAAATCTGACTTAATAATGACGAAAGAACTGTGCTGGTATTTTTAATATTTTATATGAATTGTGGCAAAACTGTGGGTGATGAGGTCAAACTGACCTCGGATCCGGATTCAGCGACCCGAAAAACATAAAGTCATGACATTTTTCTCGGCATAAACCGTTTCTTCTTGATTTGACCTTGAACTGACCTTGTCCCTGACGTAATGGGGTCAAACCAACCTCGGATTCGGATTCAGCGATCCGAAAAACATGTAGGTATGGCATTTTTCTTGGCATAAACCGTTTCTTCTCGATTCGACCTTGAACTGACCTTGACCCTGACGTGATGGGGTCATACCAACTCCGGATTCGAATTCAGCGACTCGAAAAACATACAGGTATGATGGTCTGGTTACGATGTCAGATTACTTTTTTTTGTGTGCCGGTGTAATCAAAGAAATACAGATTGACATTAAAAGTATAAGTGTCTCTTTTTCTTTTCCTCTGTTGCTCATATTAGTTTAACACGAGCAACTACTTAGAAGTACGCACATATAAACAAAGTTAGCATATAAGAGAAAATGAAAGAGAGAGAGAGAGAGAGAGTGAGAGTAAAGAATATATGTGTGATTGTAATGCGATATACGTCAATATCAACTGTAGTATTTGCAACGCACACATGTACTTTTTCATACCATCTCTGCCGAACATGCGATGTTCGTCCCTGTGCACCTTTGCCGAAACGCCGATTTCCTTCCCGGCTAACTAGATGGCGCGCGCACACAGGGACGGAAGAAAATCAAAGTCCGTGCATGTGTTTTCGGGTGTCAAATGCAGTAAGTGCAAAAATCGTCAATGCGAAAGGGGAAGACAGATGCAAAAGTAAGCATATACGGCGAAGATTCTTTCTCTTTTGCATTAACTAATACGTTCCGACGTGTATATCTATAATAACAAGTCGCAGCGGGCAACTTGTTGTTATAGATGTGCATTAAAAGTGTATTAGTAGTAGGAGTGTATATAGAAGTGTATATGGAAATATCCACACAACTTTTAATCCTAGTAACAGGTCATATTACAGCTGTTCCTGGGTTTACCGCATGATGCACATTATGTAAACTAGGTTCAAATCTTTTGTGCTATCCTGTAACTCTATTTCTGATGTATTTTGTAAATGTTCCACAAACGGCACAGCAGATAATTCTATAAAAAGTAAATTTACACATAAGATAAATTACGGTAATTTTTTATGTGTAAAAATTAATGTTTTATAGAAATATCTACTGTGCTGTTCGTGGCACATTTACAAAATACATCAGAAATAGAGTTACAGGATAGCACAAAAGATTTGAACCTAGTTTAAATAATGTGCATCATGCGGTAAGCCCAGGAACAGCTGTAATATGAACTGTTACTAGGATTAAAAGTTGTGTGGATATTCCCATATAGGAGTGTACTAGAAGTAAAAGAGAGAGATTGATTGATTGGTATAGATTTTATTATGCCAAGGTCTAAATTTGACCTTATGGTAAGGATACAAAATAATACATTATAAAATAGTTTCAAAACAATATAAAGAAAAAGCAAAAATTTACATTACTGTGGCAATAGAGAAGTACATATTATTATTTACAGTACATCGCATTTTTAGGATTAAAACAATACAGTTTTATGCCGATTTTTGCATTATAATTTTAAATTAATTTACGCATGTGCGCAACCTTCCAACTACTTATTTAATATACATATATATACAACTAAACAAATCAAATTTTACTTATTCTTTATCAAATGATCATAATATAATCAGCAATAATATAAGCTTTTCAAACACCATGTGACACTATGAACTACAGTCTGGAGCCATGGAGAGAACTGAGTCACGAAATCTTTTGTAGATCAGATTCAGTAACAATACTAATACGATCAGACTTGTCATCCTTACGAGCATAAATATGCCCTTCTCGAACCCAGACAAACTTATAATTAGCTTCTTTTGCATCAGCTTTTGCAGCCAGTAGCAAATTATGCACAATCGTCGGCAACATCTCGAAATTTGAACTCTCGACGCCCTCCATCAAATCCAAGAACTTAATTTTACTATAATCACGTTTTACCTTCAGTACGTAATCACGTATACCAGCCGATTTAAATTTAACAATAAATGAAAAAGTAGGATTTGGAGTTTCAGCCAGTAAGCTAGCACCTTGAGTTTGTTTTTTTGTCTGGAATAATTTCACGGAAAGTACATCGCCACAGATAGCGCCTAACTGTAACTGTTTAAGGATGGAATGGGTCAGCGCCAGCAAAGAGGCTGTACATGATATAGGAATGCCAGTAACCTTCATCTCTGAACTGGGTAAGCCATGAGCATACAAATCCTTAAGCTGGTCAATCTCATTGCGTAACTCCAATTTGTCCCTCTCCAATTCCTCAATGCGCTTCTCCTGACGATTTGACGCAGCATCCACATCCTTAATCTGCGCTGAAAGCTCGTCAAACCGCTCATTGACGTGCCGATGAATGTTCTTAGAATTATCATTTATCGTCTGAAAAAGCGTGGCAAATTGCTGTGCCGACATAAAGTTTTCCGAACCACTAGGCAGACTCATCATATTATCACTTAATGTGTCGTTATCTACAATGACAATCGTGGCACCGCAGGAATCACTGCTAGTATCTACAATATTATTCAATTCTCTTGCGCAATCAAAAGAATTGGCGCGGGCTCTACCTCCAGTGTCAGACTTAGTTAGTTTAATTACAGCATCATTCTGCTGGTGCGCCAAGGGTCTAAAAGAATAGAGACAGCAATCACCAAGTGCCATACTCTTAATATAAGCCGGAATGCAGCCAGGATGGAATGTACGATGACAAGTAATACACTGTTTATAAATAAATACAATATGTCTCCTACACTTGTAGCACTTTTTAGACATCTATATAAGTAATTTAAAAAATCAAAAACAAAAAAGAAAAAAGCATAACACTCAATATAGGTAAAACGCGCATGCGCAGCTCTACTCTCTCATTCTGTTCTGAAGCACACCGGACTAATTAGAATTACGCGCATGCGCATGAATTTCCATGATTAAAAGCAGTTACTACATAACCCAATTAAATATTAAATACGGTGCGTCTTCACATCAATAATTGACTGTACTTAACCCTTTACTGCATTTAAAATAACTATGTTAGAGAGAGTACGCCGCTTTAATGTACATCACACACACATTCTTTAAGAATCACAAATCTTTATTACAAGTTAATAGTTGGTTGCCATTATTATATTACTAATTTACTGTTTATTTGTAAATGTGACCGCACTCAGTCGAACAAACCAATAGAAGTACAGTAATCTTCAATTCAAGCCTTGTTGTGTTCGTAGAGTAAAGGATGACTCCTCATACCGACAAGCGTACGGTCAACAACTGTAACAAGACCAAGCAGCAAACCAAGCCAAACAAGATGGCCGAAAAGTGGTCGAACAGGCAACAAAAAATAACAAGGCAGTAAAAACAGATTTCCTGGCTCTAAAAAATGTCAAGCCGTACCGTTGATACTCAATAAGCGCGAGCCAGCAGAAGCCTGAGCTGCCCGAAACAAACAAAAACTCCAAAAATGTGTGAGACAGCGAAAAACAGCACAGATGCGAAGAGCGATGTAAAACACGTCCAAGCAACTTACCTTAGAGAAAGAGAGAGAGAGAAGAAACGCGTGGTCGTGTCATTATAAGATTTATAGTCAACACAGCGCGCGACTGATCACGCCGTCGAACGAATGCGTGTAAGCACGTTTTATCGTTCATTTGTTTTCTTTGCTTTGGGCTTTTGAATGTCCGTTATCCCACAATTCTCGCATTCGCTCGGTTCGTAAATGTTAACGGACGTTGGAAAGCCTTTCGCGTTTAGCTTCTTATGTTAATAATATAATAATTTTTGGCAGGATGGTATGAAAAAGAGTACACATTACGCAAGACAAATATTGTTGGTTCTTTCCGGCGAAAAGGAACCAACGATATTCGTCTCTTGTAATGTAATATACTATAAGTAACGTGTATATACACGCACTGCAGTTATAGTAAGTATTACATAACTATAGTGGATTATGTATACAACTATAATCATTACAATAGGACTATAATTACTGATAGTTGCACATACTTTTATTATACTAGTCACTACACAACTATTGTGATTAATTATAATTGTTATTATAGTATTATAATCGATCATAGTAAATACTGCACAACTATAGTGATTAATAAAATAAACTCTAATCATTACTACAGATTTCTAATCAATCATAGTAACCACTATATAAAATATTACTACTGTTATATAATTGATTATAGTAATTACTACATTACTACATTAATTACTATAATCGACCATAATAATACCTACACGTATCTGAACAACTGTAGTTATTGCTACATAACTATAGTGATTCTTATATTTATTTAAAATTATTACTACACTATTGTAATCAATTATTCAATTAAAACATAACTATAGTAACAAGCAGCTCCAAGCGCGCTTTGCACGCCTTACTGTATTAATAATTTTATTGAATGTAATGTTAACTTGATGTTTCTAATTTTTCAAGCAATAGCTGTCAAATTTTAAAATTTTGAAATTCGGTCTGTTACACCATAATGTTTCATTTGAACCAATACCAATCATGATAACAGAATTTATACATTATTTTTTTAAAAGAGGATTACTATATTAAATCATGATCATTACTACCTGACTATAATATTTATGGTAGCATACTTTTACTTCAGAGGAGCAATCGGTCACTATAATCAATAATTGTAGTTACTACATAACCATAGTAATTATTATATTTAAAAATAATCATTACTACATAACTAAAATCACTGATAGTAACATATACTTTTGGAAAAAATAGTAAGCAATGAATTTTACGGAATATAGTAGTCACAACATAACAATAGTGATTACTACAGATGTATAGTGACTACTATATTCTACTCAAATCATTACTACGCATATATAATTAATCATAGTAATTTTAATATAACAATAGAAATTACCATAATCATCTGTAATCATTACTATACTTTTATAATCAGTTATATTAACTGTTGGATAACTACAGCGATTACTATGTTAATTTGTAAACAATTAAAATTATCACCATAGAAATATAATCGATTTTAGTAACTTCTTCAAAACTAGTAATGACAATATTCAATTAATTATAATAATTATTGTAGTATTATGATCGATTGTAAAACTGTGGTGATTATGGTCATTACTATTATGACGTGGTAGAAACTATGATTAATTGTCAAATTGTAGTGATGATTATAGGTGATTATATTCATTGCTATAATTTTGTGGTGATAACTATAATTAATTTTAAAATGTAGTAATGATTATAGGAGATTATAGTTATAACTATAGTTACGTAGTGATAACTATCTTGATTAAAAAACTATAGTAATGACTATAGGTGACTATCGTCATAACTATACTCACGTAGTAATAACTATAATCGATTATAAAGCTGTGGTAATGATTGCAGGTGATTATAGTCATTACTATAGTTACGCAGCAATGACTACAATTGATTTTAATACTGTAGTGTAGTAATAACTATGATTGATTATAAAACTGTAGATATGATTTTAGGTGATTACAGTCATAACTACAGTTACGTAGTGATAACTAAAATTGAATGTAAGAATGTAGTGATGATTGCAAGAGATCATAGTCTTAACTATAGTTTTGGGGTAATAACTATAATTGATTATAAAATTCCAGTGATGGTTATAGGTGATTCTGGTCATTACTATAGTTACGTAGTAATAATTATAATTGATTATACAATTGTAGTGATGATTAGAGGTGATTATAGTCATTACTATAGTTTCGTGGTAAGAACTATAATTGATCATGAAACTGTAGTGATGATTATAGGTAATTATAGTCATTACTATAGTTACGTAGTGATAACTTTAATTAATTATAAAACTGTAGTAAAGATTATACGTAATTATAGTCCTTACTATAGTTGCGTAGTTATAACTATGATTGATTATTGGTAGCAACAGTCATAACTATACTTAGGTAGTAAGAACAATAATTAATTATAAGGCTGTAGTAATTAGATTATAGGTAGCTATAGTCATGAATATACTCACGTAGTTATAACTTTAAGCTTTATTGTGAAACTAAAGTGCTGATTATAGGTGTTTACAGTGATTACTATAGTTACGTAGTAATAAGTAAAATTGAATGTAAGACCGTAGTGATGCTTGTAGGTGATTATAGTCATGACTATGGTTACGTAGCAATAACTATGATTGATTATAAAACTGTAGTGCTGATTATAGGTGATTGTTATCTTAATTATAATTTTTTGGTGAGAACTGTAATTGATTTTAAAACTGTAGTGACGATTATAGTTGATTATATACACTACTATAGTTACGTATCAATAAATATAATTGAGTATATGATAGTCATTACCATAGTTACGTAGTGATCACTTTAATTGATTATAAAACTGTAGTGAAGATTATACGTAATTATAATCATTACTATGGTTACGTAGTTATAACTATAATTGATTATAAAACTGTAGTAATGATTATAGGTGATTATAATTATTACTATAGTTACGTAGTAATAAGTATAATTGATTATAAAACTATAGTAGTTATTACAGGTGATTATGATCATCACTATATTTCCGTAGCAATAACTATAATTGATTATAAAACTGTAGTGATGATTATAGGTGATTATGGTCATTACTATAGTGACGAAATTATAACTGCAATTGATTACAAAACTGTAGTGATGATTATAGGTGATTATAGTCATTATAGTAGTTACGTAGTAATAACAACAATTGATTATCAAATTGGAATGATGATTACAGGTGGTCA
This sequence comes from Anastatus disparis, assembly GCA_017163975.1. Classification (NCBI taxonomy): domain Eukaryota; kingdom Metazoa; phylum Arthropoda; class Insecta; order Hymenoptera; family Eupelmidae; genus Anastatus; species Anastatus disparis. Next base: position 1,814,678 of record JAFFSR010000257.1, read on the forward strand.
TAGTCATTACTATACTTACGCAGTATTAACTATATTTGATTTTAAAACTGTAGTGTAGTAATAACTATGATTGATTTTGAAACTGTGTTGATGATTATATGTGATCCTAGCGAGGGGCTACGCGCTTCATGTCCTTTCAAAAAATCCTCTGTATTGAAAGTATGCACGGAAAAGAGTTTTCACCTTAAAAACTAGTGCTAAATAATAGAAGGTTAAAATTGCGTGTTTTATAATGAAAAAAACCATGACAGTATCATTTTAATCAATGCTAGTTTTACTATTTTACCTTCTAAGGTCCAGCACATTGATTTTCAATGATTAGCACGGTTTTTTCCAGTGCCAACATCAAAATTTAAGTTCTGCGCATTAGCAGAGAAATTCTAACGACTAGCACGGTTTTTTCCAGTGCCAACATCAAAATTTCAGTTCTGCGCATTAACAGAGAAATTCTTAATGCATGGTATCAGTTTTTTCACAAAATCAACTTATTGCAATCTTTCAAGTCAATTATATTTTATTTATTTATACATGTATGTATGTATGTATATATATATATATATATATATATATATATATATATACATGTCTGTGAAAACATAATGACAGAGTTTTATGTTCAAAGTTCAACAAGATTTCTTTTCAAGAAAAGTTATTTAGTTATTTTAGTACGAAATTATACGTGAAAACTGGTCGAAACAAACTTGCAATTTTTTCTCATTTTTTTTATGTAACTTCTCATAAAAGTAACATAGAATATTTAATATTTAACATTTAATATTTTTTGTATAAAATTATCCATTTGGCACTTATTTCCTATGCAATAAATAGAAAAACTTTTGTGTAAAACTTCACAATCGTGCACACTGCTACAATCGAAAATTCGTATACACAAACATACACCAGCGCCGTTATTTGACGTGCTTGGCACCCGAAAAAACCGTGCCAAAGGTGGCACTGTAAATTCACGCGTCAGTTATCGAAAATAAATATTTATAGCACTAAAAAATACTACACTGGTATGAATTTTATTTGTGCTGTCAATAGAGCGAAAAAATTAATGCCATTCATTACTTTAGAACACACTAGCATTGAAATTTAAACATCTAATCGAATTTAGCATTAGTTTTACCGGTGAAAACTTTTTTCCGTGTGTACTCTCATGTCCTCTCATGTCCTCTGAATTTTTTTTCAACGTACTCGCGATTATTTTGAAAAGTAAAAAAATGGCAGAGGATAGCAATAGTACAGAAGAGAATGAAGAGGACAATGTGAGTACATAAGAGAACTATGGGGGATAGTGAGAGTACAAAAGAGGACTGCCGAGGAATGTGAGTATAAGAGAGTATTATAAAGAACCATAAAAGTACTGCAGATTTAAAAATTATGAAGGATAAACTTATATAGAAAAATTGATATTCAATTAACTCTCTCAAATAAATATCCATTTAGCATAAGTAACTCTAGAATCATAATTTACGAGAAAAAGTATATAAATTTTAAAGGATTTCCGAAAAAAAAACTTTTTTATCAAAAGTTGCAATCAATATTTTTTGATTGAATCTACTAGTTTAATATTTTTCAAATAACATACATTGCCAATGTTTTATAAAAAAAATTTTTTTCAGTTACAATTTTTGGATAAATTATAAGGCTATTTACTTTTCAAAATTCTAAATTTCTTTCATCGTAAGCTTTTATTAAAATATTAATTTACTGGGAACGTATAAGTAAAGAAGTTAAAATAATAATATTGTTCAAATGATATCAAAATAAAATTAATATAATTTAAAACAAATCCAAATTAATCACAATCTCTAACTTAATTTCTATCATTCACCGCCCTCCTCAGTTCTCTTGAGTTCTCTTTTATGTCCTTTTATATCTTCTTAAGTTTTCTTTCTTGTCCTCTCAAGTTCTCCCGAGTCCTCTCAAGTCCTTCCTAGTCCTCTTAAGTCCTTCCTAGTCCTCTCAAGTCCTCCCGAGTCCTCTCAACTCCGCCCATGTACTCTAAAAAATTAAAGAGTTTATTTGTGATCTTGTCCTCTTTAAAATCCTCTTTAGTCTCTCAATGTACTCTTTTTTGTCCTCCCAAGAGAACAAGAAGTGCGTAGCCCCTCGGATCCTAGTGATAACTACAATTACGTAGCGATAACTATATTTAATTATAAAACTATAGTAATGACTATAGGTGACTATAGTCATAACTGTACTTACGTAGTAATAACTATAATTGATTATGAAGCTGTTGTGATGACTATAGGTGATTATAGTCATTGCTATAGTTACGTAGTAATAACTATGATTGATGATATCAATGTCGTGATGATTATACGTCATTATAGTCATAACTATAGATACGTAGTAATCACTATAATTGATTGTAAAGCGGTATTGATGATTAGAGGTGATTATAGTTATTACTATAGTTACGTTGTAATAACTATAATTGATTGTAAAATTGTAGTGATTATTACATGTTATTATAGTCATTACTATAGTTACGTAATGATAACTTTAATTTATTGTAAAAGTTTAGTGATGTTTATAGGTGATTATAGTCATTACTATAGTTACGTAGTAATAACTATTATTAATGTAAAACTGTTGTGATGATTATATGTTATTAAAGTCATATAGTCACGTAATAATAATTATATTTGAATCGTAAAACTGTACAATCTTAAACAACTTATATTAGCAAAATTTTTTCCGAGTCAAAAGAAATATCGATGTTAAGGAAAAAGGAGAATATTACATTGTTAGCCAAGGGAGTAAAATAGGTGATTTATGCTCGAGACATGACAATAAAGACGAGGTCAAAAACACCTATACTTCTGTGGTTTATATATTGCTATCTCATACACGAGGGGCGTCATAGTCAATTGCTCTGAGTATACATTCGTTCATAATACGTAAAGTAATGGCATTACTATATGATAAAATGAAAATAAAATTGTGGCAAAGAACCTGCCAGAGTCAGGGGAAGGGGAAGCCCCCCCCCAAAAAAAATAAATAAAAGATGAACTAGTTTCTACAGAAAATGTTAATAAATAAAGCACCTATATTTTCGAGTAACTTGAGTTTTTAGAGTAATTCATATTTCTTTGAGTAATTCGATTCTTCCAAGTACTCCGAGTAGCTCATATTTTCACAGGCAAGCCGAGTAATTTATATTTTTTTCGAGTAACTCGATCAATTTGAGACACGAACTCGTAGAGTCGAATGATTTATTTGAGTCGTTCATAGAATCGAATACTCGCACTTATAATTATTACATTTATTTTACGTTCACTAAATTCATTTTCTGCATGCCAAATGTTCATGTGCCATTAGAAAAAGTAAATTTCTTATAGGAAATGGGGAAAAAATTAATCATACTTGTGAGAAAACTACTTTTTTGCCCTTGGTTAAAATAGAGCTATTTCAGCCCCTAAGAATAGACATTGAAAATTGAATTTCACGCCCTGAGTGTGAATAAAAAATATATGTTTCTGCTTCAATTTTATACAAAAAATACATTCCAAACATTTTCCGTAATTTTAATAATCGCAAGTGTTTTTAATAAAACACATTAGATTATGTAAAAATCAATAAATTATTTATTTACATACTTTAGAAAATGTTCTAATACATGGCCTCCTTAAGGATGGTAAAACTTAAAAGATACCATTTTTAAGGTGGCCCTCTATTAAGACATTTACCTTACCGCTCAAAAATTCGATATCACCGTGTAAAAGAAAGAGTCTTGAAAAAATGATCGTATTGCTGAAAACAATGTTGTGGAAGAATTCCAAATAAAAGATTTTTAAGTACAATTTAAGAGCTTTGAAAATCGATGTATAAAATTAATTCCAAATTTTTTTACCGTATAAAAAATTAACGTGAAAATAAATATTATTTTCAGACATTTTTAATTTTAGATTGGCTCAGACAACTTTTTGAATGTGATATAAAAAAATCTAAAAAAAATTAAGTAATGTAAAAAAGCTTACATTAGCATTTTATAAACATTTTCTACGCTCAGTTTCTGGGAAGTTATAAGGCTTTAAGGTTTGGGATCGTTTAATTGGCCAATTTTCTGTATAAAACTTTAAAAATCCCCAACTTTAAAGCTTCATAACTTTACGGAAACTCATTCTACAAAATATTTATTCATTTAACAAATTGTTATTTCATTTCAGAAAGCTCTTCTTCCAGGGTACTTTATTGTTTTCAGATATTCTTCATATCATATTTGAAAAATTGTGTGAGCAAATATAAAATGAAAAAAGGGTTAATTTCCAAGTTACTATTTTTATACGATATAAAACTTTGAAAATAATTCTATACATAAGTTCTTGAAGAGAACTTGAAAATATTTTATTTTCTACAACACTTTTTCTAAGATATGATCATTTATTCCAGACATTTATTTATAATCGAATTTTTAAGCAGTATTATTTTTAATTATAAAAACTGTGTTAAAATAGACTAAAATTATATGTAAATTAATACTGAAAATTGTTTTAAAGCACTTATGTTTTTTAAAATCACGCAAAACTTTATATTTAATCAATAAATATACAACAAAATATTTTCGTGAAATTTAATGTTTCATGTGATGAATTAATTAATTTTTTTTTTTAATATTGCGTTTACATTTTATCTATATTTAGTAACGCATAGTTATTCATGTAATTCTTTATCAATTTGAATTTCGTGCGTTCGCGCTTTCGGCTCGTATCATTTCGCTACATGACAGTCAGTCTCAGCTGATTGTATGGTCAGTTTGCAATAAGTTTGTTTATTTAAAGTGCATTTAAAAAATTATTAGGTTTTGTGGTTTAATTTACGTAAAATTAATAATTTATAATAAATTACACGTTCGCGAGTTATTTCATATTTTTTTATGTGCGCCTGAAATTTTACGTTTATCTAAATAGAAAGTGTATTTAAAGTGTAAAAAGCTTGAATAGACATTAAAAATACGAACCTCATAAATGTCAAATAATGAAAGAGATACAAGAGGCAGATTTCATAACCAACATCAAGATAGAAAACGATCTACAGGAAGATCTCAAAAGAGGCCAAGGAAATTTCTTGGTAAGAGTAAAAAAAATTCTCCTGAAGCTAAAAGAAGTAGACCCTCTACTTCTTTTACTAAACTGAAAATAACAGAATTTTCAAGTTTTAGGGTAAAAAATAGAAATGTCGATATCATCGTTCTATCTTCTATGTTAGAAAAATTGTGTTGCAGTGTGTGCCATCATAAGATAAAATTTATTAAAACCTCTTTTCGAGGAAAAGGATTCAAAATTAATATGAATTGTAATTTTTGTGATAAATAAGCAACTGTAAATTCTAACAAGAGAGAATTTGCTTATGGACAATACGTATAAAGTTAACAGATATAATGTTCTTGCTACTCGTGTACTTGGCCATGGGCTTGCAAGTTTGTCTAGTTTTTGTAGTTCAATAGATTTATCAAAGCCAGCGTTCAGTGCTATAAATAGTTAAATAAAAAAAGTATACGAACAAGTGGCAAAAGGTTCTATATCTGAAGCTGTTAAAAAATAACTTGAATCGACTTCCCCAAATAGTGCTGATCTTGATATAACTTTCTCAAGATGTTGGAGAAATTGAACAATGAACTTGGCAATGTATCTGTCGAGTGAGTCAGGACTTTGAATGATAGAAGATAATTTAATGTAGAGTGATCAAGTTAGTCTCATTCGAAAGAAGCACATACTCTGAAAAGAAAAATACGAATAGGTGTGATGGATTTCTATACACCGGGTGCATATTAAATTTATGTAAGTGTATAATTCTAATTATTATTACATATTTGGATATAAATTCTATCTATAAATTTTAATATTAATTAAAATATAAATTATAAATCTAAATTTTATTTCTTAATTTTGAATTTGAATTATAAAATAAAATATAATATGATTACTCCATATTAAATATTATTTCTTAGTTTCCGGTTGATTCAAGGTTAGTACGAGTAATTCTAACAACCATCAGAGTAACAAATAACTATGTATGTGTTGCTTCTTACAACAAATACACAGTTTCATTGGTGAATAAGGGTGAGTACTGACAAAATATCTTATAATAAGAAAGATTATTATTATTGATTATTTTAATAACTTATACCTTTTTGCATTTCAGCTTTATCTAGTCGATAACAAGGTTCTCTTGTCTGGTATCTCTTTTTTATATTGTTGGCTAATATAAATAAGAAATACCAGGAAAGAATCATTTTATGAAAGATACGTATAGCATTGATGATTTAAAGATATAATAATTAAAAATTTTAGGTGCTGGGCCGTAAGGTTTAAGCTGAACCCATAGATGGATTCGACTTTTCCAAGCGGTTTTGGCTTCAGTATTAGCATCATTCTCGCATGAATGGAGGATTTTAAAATCGAATGACTAGAAGTAGTAAAAAAAACCCAAAAATAAGTTAAGAATATTAAAATTTATTAAAAAAATTGATATTTTTTGTTGAAAAATAAAAAATTTTTTGTGTTTCAGAAATTTCTTCATTCATGTGAGAATGGTAGTAATATTGAAGCTAAAACCATTTAGAAGAGTTAAATCCATCCATGGGTTCAGCTTAAACCTTACGGTCAAGAGCTCATGAGTACAAAGGTTCATCGAATGATTGTGGGCTTACAACTGAAGCAAAATTTGCCTATAATAGCTTAAATTAAAGGTATTCGAGTCTACTTTTAGATGTTTCATTTATTAAAAAATAACTAACTAGGAGAGTGTCACACCTCTGGAACACGGATTTTGCTCAAACTTCAGGATAAGTTTTCAGATGATAAAATATGGAAAAAGCTAAAGTTATAGTCATAAATACTCAATATTTCCCTAGTTACAGACAATTAAAGAAAATCACTGAAAAAGTTACTAGATTTTAAAATAAAAACGCATATAGTTCTTTAGCATTGATAGCTACAAGCTTGAAACTTTTTTAAATTAAAGCTGAGCTCAAATCCTTTCGAAATAGTAGTTACAGCATATCAAAATATTATTTTTTCCCAAAGTTAGAGCGTAGAAAGGATTGGACCTAATTTCAGCTTTTACTATTAATTAATGTTTTTAAAAGAAAAATCAGATTCAATCCTTATTACGCTCTAACTTTGGGAAAAAATAATATTTTGATATGCTGTAACTACTATTTCGAAAGGATTTGAGCTCAGCTTTAATTTAAAAAAAGTTTCAAGCTTGTAGCTATCGACGCTAAAGAACTATATGCGTTTAAAAATCTAGTAACTTTTTTAGTGATTTTCTTTGATTGCCTGTAACTAGGGAAATATTGAGTATTTATGACTATAACTTTAGCTTTTTCCATATTTTATCATCTGAAAACTTATCTGGAAGTTTGAGCAAAATCCGTGATCCGGAGGTGTGACACTCTCCTAGTAAGTTAAATATAATGAATATTGAATATTTGTGTTTGCAGGTTATAAAAGTGTTTTGTCCCCTTAAATCATTATCTCAATAAATTTATAATTAAAATAGTAAAAATTAAGCCACTATTTTTGCACGGTCACCCAACAGAAGTCTCGACCGAATCTAGATGTAAAAGAAATGATTATTGGATCATTATGAATGCTTATACGATTAATACTTTTATGATTATTAAATTATAAATAATTCTCTTAGAAAGACTATTTTGTCATAACTATTAAAAAATTAGATTATTATTATTAACATAAATAATTATACCAATATCTGCAAATATTTAAAACTCGATAAATATTTCCATTTCAAATATTTTTATTATTTCACATCTATTTGCTGTACTGTTTATAATCAGAATTTTAATACTGATAAATTTCAATATTAAGTCATTGTTTATAACTGAATAGTAAGTAATAAATTATTAATTAATACTCAATCGTTATTTTATTGAATTATTATTTATAAAATAATTTATTCAATTAATAATTTCAAAATGAATATTTAATTCTTATAACATTTATTATGTTTGATTATTAAATAAAACAACAAATATTATCGACTAACATTGCCATCTATCATTCAAAGTCATGTACTTCGAACGTAAAGATTATCAGTATAGTATAGATTCATAACCAATCATTTAAAAAGATCGGTTAGGTCTCAAATGACACAATAAAAAAAATAGACGATATGTTTACGAATGCAAACACTTGTTGAATTCTCTTCAAAGCCTTCACGACATGGCAACATCGCTCATTTTGAATTCCAAAAACGATCGCTTATTGGTCACTTTCAATTGATTATTTTGGCTACTGTAATTAAGTTAAAAATTTTTTAGAGGTGAATTTGGACTCAGCTCGTCACGCTGAATCCAACGATACCAATATGTATCGATGTTATTCGATCACCCTTATATCTCTCACCAAACTGTAAGGCTGGAGAATTTGAAAATAAAATCGTGGCTCTGGAGAACGGCCTCAGAGATCTATCGGGGCATCTTATGTTTGCCGGTGACCTTAACTTCAGGGCGATCGAGTGGGGCATGACAACTACAGACAGACGTGGACGACTAGTGTTGGAGATAGCCGCAAGGCTGGAACTGACAGTAGCAAACAGAGGACAGGTATGCCACGCAACTATGCCACGCATCGTACGCCGACATAATAAACCGGCAGCATACTGGTGGACAGACGAGATAAGCTCCCTACGTCGTACGTGCATAAGACACAGACGAGGATTGTACAAAGCACGAAAAAGAGGACAGGCAGACGTAGCAACGTTCGCAGAGACGTACAAAGACGCTAAGAAGATCCTGACGAACGCCATAAAAAAACAGTAAGAGGCGATGCTGGAGACGATTGTGTGAAGAGGTGGACCGCGACCCCTGGGATATGGGCTACAAGCTGGTTACCCAGGAACTAGAGGCACTTGGTCCTCCAGCACACAGAGACGGACAGTCGATGGCGACGTTAGTGAACGGGCTGTTTCCAAACAATCCGGTTACGGAGGGGCCAGTCGACTATCGAAGCAAAGCAGTTTCGGAGTTCACGGAGGCGGAATTGCTGGAAGCTACCGCCTCTCTGAAACCCGAAAAAGCGCCAGGACCGGATGGCATTCCAGGAGAGATCCTCCGTCAGTTCGCCTTAGGCACGCCGCGTCTGTTCTTGGACATGTACAACGGATGTTTACGGACGGGGATTTTCAGCACGCGTTGGAAAAAGGCCAGACTGGTTCTCCTCTATAAAGGAAAGGGAGAGCCAAATGCGCCGAATTCCTGCAGGCCATTGTGTCACTTAGACACGGCAGGAAAGATTTTAGAACTATTATTGAAAAACAGACTGACGGACGCGGTGGACAGGGCAGGAGGTCTCTCGGACAACCAGTATGGCTTCCGCAAAGATCGATCGACGATGGATGCTATGCGGGAGGTTCTTGAGCCTTCTAGAAGGACAGCACTGATTGACCACAGACGTAGACCCATTGTACTGCTTGGCACGCTGGACGTAAAGAACGCCTTCAACAGCGCCAGGTTCTCCGATATCCTCGAGGCCTATAGGTCTTTCGAGGTGCCGGATTACTTGACGAGGGTGGTGGAGGATTACTTGCGTAACAGATGCATAAAGTACGAGACGACAGAAGGACAGATATGCAGACCAATAATAGCGGGGGTTGCACATGGTTCGATACTGGGACCAGACATTTGGAACGTGGACTACGACAGCTTGCTAAGACTGGAGATGCCTGAGAGCGCATTGCATGTCGCTTACGCTAATGACGTGGCGGTGGTGATTGTCCAAAGGACTACAGAATTAGCACAACTGACACTGAACAGAGTCATGAGGTGGGTCGGCAAGTGGATGACAGAACACGGACTGTCACTGGCACTGAACAAGACGGAACTGATGTTACTGACAGGAAGGCGTATACCCTGGCTCATTCCAATGACAGTTGGTACGGAAAGGACGGAGACGGTAGGTCGCCTAAAATACCTAGGAGTTACCCTGGATACCAGGCTCACTTTTTGGCCGCATATCCAGAGGGTGGTCGACAAAGCGACAAGACTGACGTCCTCGCTGGGCCACCTTATGGCAAACACGTACGGGCCGAAACAGAGTAAAAGACTGTGGCTGATGGCGACGACCCGCTCGATCATGTTGTACGGGGCGGAAATATGGGCCGACGCGCTTCGCGTTCGAAAGTACCGAAAGCGACTGACGGACGTACAGAGAAGGGGATCGCTTCGGATAGCTTGCGCCTACCGGACGGTCTCTGCGGAGGCCGTAATGGTGGTTGCAAGCGTAGTCCCCATAGATCTCCTTGCGCTAAAGCGCAAGCGGATCTATAAAAGAAGCGCTGAAACAGGACGGACAGAAACGGCAGTTCGGGAAAGAGACCTGACGATGACGCTATGGAGTGAACGATGGACGAGAGACAGAACGGGGGCGTGGACTAGACGTCTGATCAGGGACCTGAGACGGTGGACGCAACGGACTTTTGGGGAGGTGGATTTCTACCTCACCCAATTCTTGACCGGACATGGCTACTTCAGGCGGTACCTGCACCAGAGAGGCAGGGTGCAGCATGCGGGCTGTACCTTTTAAAGACACGACAGGGACGTCATTGAGCATACGTTCTTCGAATGCTCGCGATGGGACTCCGACAGACGAACGCTACAGGAACGGACTGAAGACTTAACACCAGACAACATAGTAGATTAGATGCTGGAGGACGTACAAAACTGGGCAGCGGTGGTGACCTATGTCACGGTCGTCCTTAAAGGGAAAAAAGAGAAAGGATGTTTATTGTAAATGGATGAAAAATACAAATACGCAGGGAGACAAATGTCTTTGGGCCTAGCGACCCCACGTACCTGAGCTGAGCGAATGACATGGTGAATGTGTGGATGCAAGAGAGGTTGAGGAAATGCAAATACGCAGGGGGACTGCACAGTCCTTGGGCCTAGCGACCCCACGTACCCGAGCTGAGTGAATGGTATACTGAATGTGTGGATAAAAGTGAGTGCGTAAAAGTGCAAATATGCAGGGGGGCTGAAAAGTTCTTGGGCCTAGCGACCATACGTACTCAAGCTGAGTAAATGGCATACTGAATGAATGGATAAAGGTGAGGATGAAGATGTGCGAACACGCAGGGGGACTGAAAAGTTCTTGGGCCCAGCGACCTCACGTACCCGAGCTAAGTGTGAATGGAGGAGTGCAAGGTAGGGTGACAGACAAATGTATGCATGTTTTTTCTTATTTATGCACTTACATCATACATAAAAATACATACACACACACACTTACATTATACATACACAAATGAATGCACACATATACACACGCGCACACACGCACGTACACATACACGCATGGATACACAAACAGACACAGATACAGACACACACACACACACACATACATACACTCAAATGTACTTGTGCGCATATACAGACACATATATAAACATACATACATACATACATAAATACACATACACCGACAATTACACTGAAAATCTCACTAAAGTACAGAGGAATATGCTGATACACAAGAAACTCATGATAAAATTTACACATCTATTGTAATTCACATACTTATCAACATACACACATACCGATATATACGCTATCACCAAGACCTAAATGAACACACATGCATACTAACTTATAAACTCTTACTCTGCTACGAACACATATTAACTGACATAGACAAACTCACTTACACACACAAAAACCTACACCTAAAGCTACATATACTGTACAAGACACTTTTCCACCGAGATGAACACTTTATCGATACACACTTCTACACCATACATATACAAACACATATACATACATATACACACGCACGCAAATACAAATGTACACACACATACATACACTCATACGCTGGCACTTAAGTACACACATACACACACACACACACACACACACACACACTAATTTATATGCAATTTACGAACATAAATTCTTCACTGCTATAGAAATATACTTACGGACATTGACGAACCCACAACACACAAAAACATACACATACGTAACAATAATACGCAATACGAATCACTTTTTAGCTGTCATGGACATTTTCTCGAGTACACAATCATACAGTTGCACTACATATGGCGCTCTTATTAACATATATACTTACAGACAAAGACGAACCAACTAATACGCATACAGAAACATACACAGTGGCACGAATGCAATATGACACACTTTTTGACTGACGTGAACACTTTCACTAATACACATACACACGATGTATACGCACACAGAAACATACACAGAGGCACTTATACAATATGACACACTTTTTAATCGACGTGAACACTCACTAATACCCATGCACTCGATATATACGCACACAGGAACATACACAGTGGTACGAATACAAAACGACACACTTTTTCACTGACGTGAACACCTTTACTAATGCACCTACACACGATATATACGCACACACACACATGCACATACATACGCACACATACCATACATACACAAATACACACTTATACACACGCGTACACACGCACATACACACACACGCAAGCACGGGCACACACACATACGCACACACCAATGACACATTCATACTCTTATTATAATTCAATTCTGTTTAATATTATAATGTTAAAACGTAATATTGATAAATTGAATTATATGAAAACGGTTATTAATCACAATAGATGATGTATTTTAAAAATGTCTGAATCAAAATAAACAAAACTATTCTTATTTAATATATGAAATAATAATTGAATTGATTGTTGACAATCACTTTACATAAATACATATTTGATCATATATACTTATGTAGGTATTTGTTTTTAAACAGAAAGTAACTACTTTTAAATTGTTCGAAAAATTATTTAAACGTTAACATTGTAACATATTACTGATGTTTGATCTGAAAAATAATTATAATCATTTTCAGAAATTCAAATCAATAAATATTAATTTTAACGCTATTTTATATTAGATTAGATATTGTTTATTTTGTATTATAATTACAAAAAGAGCGTGTAAAATTACAAATAAAGTTATAATACATAAAATACTTGAAATAACCTTGTAAATATAAAATTAAAATAGTACAGTATGATATCACAGCCATAAAACATAATATAGATAATAATACTGTAATAGCAAGTCAATAACTTAAATAAAAGTGATATCACAGATAATACAAATAAATACACGCAAAGAGTATAAATAATATAATTAAAAATCAGTCTCAAATATCTATCAGTTAAAAGAATTACATAAAAGCAAGCGTGTAAAGAGCGCAGTCGAAATATCAGCAGTATACAGTTAATATACAAGTCAAGCTGATAAAAATATAATCATTCACTGTATCTATGCACACACATTCTACAATCATGCCAATAAATACAATCATGTCTTCAATCTATAAAAGGTACATCACATAATAAATTAACACATATGATATAGTCCGAAAATAATACTGTTTAATCGAGGTCGAGTAAATACCTCCTCAGAGCGGCTTTAAACCTGCTGATTGATGAAAGATTTTCAATATCAGCAGGTAGGGAGTTCCAAAAATGCGCTCCTTGAACTTGAAAGGAATTTCTTCCAGTCTCAGTGCGCATGAAGGGCACCGCAAGATCTTTAATCTCACCCCTAGCGGTCGCTCTGGGTATATATCTAGTAAAGAGAGCCATTAGATATTCAAGAGTATTCATACGTACGATTTTGTACATAAGTACAGCCATAAAATACTGTCTCCTCGAATCAGTACGTAGCCAACCCAAAGCTTGTCTATGGGGAGAGACGTGATCACCCATTCTCACGCCTAATACATATCTCACACACGAATTTGGCATTGTCTGTAGTTGTCTTCGTAACTCCTGCGAAGCATCAAGCAAAACCACTGAGCAGTTATCAAGATGTGGGAACAGCAGCGAGCTGCTTGCGCAGAGCCTCAGTGGTGTACCGACGGAAAAACCGCAGGCTATAAATCACTCTATTGAATTTTTCAGTCAACATATTAATGTGCAGTTCCCAAGACAGTTTAGAGTCGAGTACAACACCATGGCTCGTAACTTTGCCAGGGAAAGGAATACCGATACCGCTCCCCAGGTTAATCGTCCTTGGCTCACCCGAATAAAAATTTTTAATAAAACGATTACTTCCAAAGACGATCGCCTTTGTTTTACTAGCATTCAAAGTCAGAGAAACACCAGCAGCCCATCTCGACACCGCCCTGGCCGCCCTCTGTAAAATACGAATTCCCTCATCCACATCATCATAAGGGACCTGTGTGTAAATTTGAAGATCATCCGCATACAGCAGATGCCCGACGCAACCAGAGTCCAATGCGTCACGTACGTCATTTATGTAAAGGCAAAACAACAGAAGCCATAGCACCGAACCCTGAGGTACTCCTAGATTGGTTGTTAGCCAATTCGATTCCTCCTTTAAATGCGTGGAAACCATTTGTTTCCTACCTGATGAATAAGAGTTAATCCATTTGAGTGCAGCCCTGGAGAACCCTATCGATCTAAGCTTCGCAAGAAGTTTGGAGGGAGAAATCGTGTCGAATGCCTTACTAAAGTCAAAAAGTAGTAGTAACGTGACAAGTTTCCTGTCTAGACCTGACCTTATATCGTCTGTAAGCTTAACCTTAAGAGGACCGGTAAACCACTATAGTGGCGTGACCCCTGATCGACCTTTACCCCAAAGTCAATTAGTGATATCAGATACCTTTTTGGACCACTTTCTTAGAGCGATCACAAATCTCAAATACCGGTCCTCTAAAGGTTAAGTACAGCAGTCTGCGTAGAATGGTTTTTCCTGAAGCCCGTCTGCATAGGATCGAGCAATTTTTTGGATGTAATGTACTCCTGCAGTTGGTCATGGGCGATCTTCTCAAGAACCTTTGAAAGAAAACATAAGATGGCTATAGGCCTAAAATCTTTTGGCTGCCTAGGTGCAGTACACTTTTTCAATGGTATAATACGAGCTTGCTTCCAGCGGCAAGGAAAGATCCCCCGTGCAAAAGAGGAGTTGAACAGAGTCACAAGATGTTCACCAATAAATGGTAAAGCTTTAACTATCACGCTTTGCAAAATACCATCCTTACCACAAGCCTGTGAGGAAAAATGTGAAATTGCAAGAACAACATCATTAAAATCAATTATTTTAAAGGTAAACCCACTTTCATTGCATTGAGAAAGAATTCTCAATCGCTCTTCACTATCCTCCTGCGGCGAGACTGACGCCCCAGCAAAGTGCGCATTGAGCTCATCCCGAGCGAATCCATTCATATCCCCTTGAGGTCCGGATAGCAGTCTCAGGTCTCTCAACTCCTTCCAGACATTACCACCCGCAAGAGCATCAAACAGTCTATTGTGAATATAAGCAGTCTTAGCATGGTCCGTACGTTCATCTACCACTCTACGCAGCTGCAGAAATTCAAGGTGATACTGCTCGTCCTTTGTCCGTTTGTATCTACGATATGTAGCATCTCTCTTACGCCGCATCTGTGACAATTCTTTATCTATCCATGAAAACTTATTCTTATTAGGCTTGAGCGCTTTCAACGGCGCCAAATTCTCGATTGCAGTAGTGAGATTGTCACAGAGGCAACCAAGTGCAGACTCAGGGTCAACTGTGTCAGTCATAAGCGGCGACCAATCACAGCCGGCAAGTTTTTCTCCCAATGCAGTTGGGCAAATATTGACCAATAAAAGTTATATCTTTAATGTTCTTATAAATTAATTTATCTATTGTCAAGGAATAAAATTGCCTAATTGATGGGCTATTTAAAAAAACTTTATACGACGTACACATCACACTTAAATAAAATAACATGTAATATAAAATAATTAATATTTTTTATTGATAATTAATATTTATATATATATATATATATATATATATATATATATATATATATGATAAATTATTTTATATATTTCGTTATTTTTTAATAATACACATATAAAGAATAAACACACACGCGCACACACACACACATATATATATATGTATATATATATATATATAGTTGTAAGATCAGCATATAAGCAACTTTCACCCCCCCCCTTGGCCCCCTATCCCTCCCAGGATATAGCTACTCCTTAAATTATATTGTAATTCTTCTTCTTTTTTTTATTTAACGTTGCTGTATTTTATGCTATCATTGCGATTCTAATTAGCGACGGATGGTCATCAGTGTGTTTGTGAACAAAGCACATGTAATGTACAATGGTGCTTGTATCATTCGGCCGAGAGCGGGAATCGAATTTGGAGCCTTGAGATTACAAATCTATCGCTCTTCTAAATGAGCCACTGGCGACCTCCAATTCTTCTTTTAAATTGTTAATTACGTTATTTGAAAAAAAGGCCCCCTCTTACTCCTCCCCCTAAAACCTGACACCCACCCCTTTTGATTTATGTGCCGCCTCCCTCAGCTCCATCTCACACCTTTCATTTACTTTAATATTCTGTTGTAATAATAAAGATTGATCATTTTAATTTACATTTCATTATTGTGATTATAATTATAACTAATTAATACTGTATGACTATAATTACAACCAATAGATAATACAAAACTTCTTCTCTTTATTACATGTGAGTCTGATATCACATTACAATAACGAAAAAATAATATATTCATTAATATTTTATTAATATGATCACAATTACGATTGATTGATAATATTCAGCTTTCTCTCTTTATTTACTTAGCTAATATAAATAAAGTGATATTCATATCTTTTAGATTAACATTTGTCTTAACATTTATCTTATTTACATTTATATAATTTATTTGCATTTGATTCACATAAAGTGAAATTTTTAGCAAAATGTTGACTTGATTGTTGTTCTGTGATAATACCTCCGTCTATTCGTCTCCGTCTCTCCGTCTCCGTTTTTCCGTCTCCGTCCGTCTTTGTCTTCGTTTTTCTGTCTCTATCTCTGCTTTCTTTCTTTTTGTGAGTATAACAACATTCTCTTCCTAGTGCTCCTTGTTTTTAAGACTTTGGTTACTGCATTTTCTCCCTATCTGCGTTTTTTCTCATTGTGTCTGCAAGCAAAAATTACAGAGGATCTTCGTAGGTATTAATTATATTCTGTGGAAATTACTTTGCGATGATTATTAAACATTCTTGATGACCACGCGTGCGATTTGGAGACTAGGTGCAACTAATTTTCGAAGTTATTTTCTGGTTGATCAGCTCTCCAAGCGGCCTTTATGAAACTAACGACAACTTCTTGGACAATCTTCAATATTGACTGTAGCTACTACTGTTGAAGTCCGGCTCTGTTATGTTTTTTCTGTTTTGCAGCAATACTGTGAGTACAAATCATTGAGGTGAGTTCTTTGGTGTGTTGTCTCTTATTGCGCTCATTGATTGTGGTAAACTGTTCTAAATGCGAATTGTCAGTGTTGCGAACAGATACATCATTACTCTGTAGTAATTGCAACTCAATCTACCACTCAAGGTGTTGTAATAAATCCTGGTATATCAGTGATAATATTCTAATTTGTTGTAACAAGGCGGGAATCAGTAGTCAAAAGTTTTAGGAAAAGGAGCCTCGTGCGTTTAATACAGAGGGTATTGTTTTGGCCTCTCCGCGGTCAGCAGAGTCTGTTTCGACCCGACAGCGCGTGCAAAAGAGGGCTGTGGCTTCACCACTTCACCCAATTGAGCCGTCACCAAGGCGGTGCTGCCGTTCCAAGTCGAGCTCCTCTCTCACTTTGCTTGATAGTTCTACTGTGGGTGCTGAGCCACGTTTGACTACCACCCCCAGTCCTTCTCAATTGGTCTCCGTTATTCCTCTTTTCTCACTTAATAAGTCGTCTTCTTTACTTAGCGTGTCCGTTAAGATGGCTCCGCTGGAATGACTAGAGCAGTTCAAAGCTGACAATGATAAGAAATTTGATGAGCAAAAGGCAATGACTGATAGGTTACTTTTGATGACGTCTCAATTAATTGAGTCTAACTCTAAATTGGTCGAGTTTAATAGAAAGATTGAGACAGAGGTTTGTGAACTAAGAGCTGATCTTGGCGAGATGAAGCTGTCTTTTTCTGAATTTAAACAGCGTTGTGATGCTGTTTCCGACCGACTTGATCAGCATATAGCAGCATGTTCTTTGCCTTCAGGTTCCTTATTGCGTGATTCTTATGAGGTGTCATTCTCAGGTATTCCTTCCTCTGTCGAAATTAGCAATAAGAACATTATTAAGATTATTCTGGAGGCTATCGGACTGGATTATTGCACCACGTTTTTGCTTGATATTAGAGACTGGTTGCCAAGTATTGCCATGGAAACACATCAGCCAGGAACTACTAACCAGACTGCATCACGAACAATTGTGGGCAGATTCTCGTCAGATGCAGTACGCGACTTAATTAGTGAAACCTTAATAAAACTACGTGATTCTTCTGTTCACAAATTATTTGGTGTTCGTGATAACAGTAGAGTTTTTGCCCAACCGATTTGGCCCAAACCGTTGTTCATCCTATTGTCTGAAGCAATTACTGCATCTAAGGAGCTGAACTATATTCGTCAATAGTCAGAAATTTAACAGTTTATATGCATCCGTCCAAGAGTGCGGAGCTCATGCCTATCACCTCTGAAGCTCAACTTGCCTCTTTGAAGCCAAATAAGGAAAACAAATGTGGTATTCGTGACTTTCATGCATACAATACAGCCTCTCCAGGTAATACTATTTCTGTCTTTAATTCAAATGACGATTGTCCTAACTCTTGTAATTCTTCCTTACTTGGTTCTGCTTCAAATAAAAATTGTTCTTCTCCACTCACTAACGATATTTTCAAAAATTTAGTGATCTCTCATGCTAATGTAAGTCGTCTAAGAACCCATTTTTAAATTATCGTAGACTATATCACTTCAAACAAGCCGGATACCTTTGCAGTCACTGAGACATTCTTAAGTGAATTGGATGACTCCTCTGTAATCTCTATTGAAAATTATAACTTCTGTAGGCGAGATAGGTTGCGAAAGAGCAGCGGTGGAGCTGGTTTTCACACGCGTGACATTTTAAAAATTAACATTCTGCCTCAGTCTGATCCAGTCTTCAATAACACAGCAGAGTTCATAATTGCGGAGATTTCACTTGGCGCAAGGAAACTAATTTTTGCTATAGTTTATCTCGAACCCAAAGCAATTTTTCCAGACGAATTTTTTAACACTTTATCTACCTTTCTTCCTACTTATAAAAATGTTGTTCTTAACCCTTTGAGGGGCACATTTTTCTGTAAAAAACGGGTTTTTTTGAGATTAATCGTTTATAACAAATACTTCAATTAATGAATATTTGCAATTTCTCTATAAAATCTAATAAATCAGGTATTCAAGAGTTCAAAAAGTCTTATAGATGTCTTAAAAAGGCATATACGTTTTAGAAATACGGAAAAATCCAAAACCAAATAGGTGGGACAAATACGTACCACTGCCCCTCAAAGGGTTAATGGCGATTTCAATATCAATTTACTTACCAGTAATTTTTCTGCTGATTCTTTTCATGCACTGATTGAGTCTTATGCCGTATATGAGGTTCCATCAGGTCCCACCCACCATACTCTTACTTCCGAGTATTCAACCCACACATGGATAGAACTTTTTGTCATCAACGATAAAAGTTCTCTAATTTCCTATGAGAAATAATCTGCACCTTTTATAGCGGGTCACAACCTTATAACGATCACTTTTGGTTCATTTAGAAACGTCAGTGCTTCAAAGAAATTTCACTATAGAAATTTAGCATCAATTGATACCACCACTTTAAATGACTGTATTAAAAACCAACTTTCTCAAGTTTTGCATGGAAGCCTTGATTTTCCTGGTTCATCTAATGAACATATCAATAATTTAGTCTATAATTTGTTTATAAAATGTCAAAATTTAGATATAAAGGAAAAACCATGGGTTAGTTCGGAAATACGTACCAAAATAAGAGAATCCGATAGAGCTTATAAATCGGCTGCTTGTTCTGGCTCTACAATGGTAATAGTGCGCTATAGAAGACTTAAAGGTAAAGTCTCGAATGCATTAGACTCAGCAAAGAATACTCAAGGTGTTGAGTATACATTTCTGGCCGTATCTCTCTTTCACATAATTCATCCAGTCGTTGGACTACTCTTCATAAAATCGGTCTTGCAAACAGGATTTTGCCTTCACCGCTCCAATACTTCTCTTCGAGGGTCCTATTAAATCATTACACGTCTGTGTCATCCTCAACTCCTGCACTAACGGATAATGATATCAACAAGGTGCTTGATATTCCATTGCGTGCTAACTTTCCAATCTTTGAGTTTAATACTGTACATAGTTCACTAGTTGAGTTTTTTATTAATTTTGCCTTGTCGAAAGCAGTCGGACCTGATGAGCTTTCAACTGACATGCTACATATCACTTCCAACGCCATTGCACCGCAATTAACCTCTATTGTTAACTTGTCTTTGACATCTGGGGTTTTTCCTAATGATTGGAAGAGAGCCTTTCTCTCGCCATTGGCAAAATCAAATAAACTTTACACACCTTCACAAACTCGCCCAACTGCTAAGCTTTGCGAGATTTTTAAGGTTTTGAAAAGGGTGGTACACTTAACTTAATGCTTTTATCGAGTCAAATGCTATCCTTGATTGCATGTAAACTGGATTTAGGAGGGCAAATAGTACTCAAACAGCACTTTTGAAGCTGCTTGAGGATGCTCGTTTGGCAATTGACAAACGAATAGTTACAGTTTTACTGTTGTTCGATTTTTTCAAGGCTTTTGATACAGTACCTCATCTGCATCTTCTTCGTAAGTTGCGTTCTTGTAACTGCTCTGATACTGTGATACGTTGGTCAGTTTCTTGTTTACGTAATAGGCTGTATTGTGTACCTGATTTGGATAATCAGGTGGGCGAATGGATTTCTTGTACAGCTGGTGTGCCTCAGGGTAGTATTTTGGGTCCCTTGTTGTTCTCTTTTTACATAAACGATCTTCCCTTAACCTTAACGAATGCTAGTCATATTTTATTCGCAGATGACCTTCAATCATACCATTCGTTCTCACCTGCGAACTTGGAAAGGAAGATTGATTTTGTTAACCTCGAGGTTGTTGCGGTAGTAAAGTGGGCCAAAGACAATGAGCTCACCTCAAATCCTGCGAAAATGCAGGCTATTTTTCTGGGTAGTGAGCAGTATATATCAAGGATTGATCTTCAATCTTGTCCTTCCATAAAGATCGATGGTACGTCGATTTCTTATGCAGGTATTGTTAAAACCTTGGGGGTCTAGATCAGCAGTACGCTTAATTGGAACAGACAGGTTGCTTTGGTAGTCGGTCGAGTTTTTGGTATTCTTCAGTCACTAAAATTCCAATGAGGCCTTGATTTTTCCTACCTTTGATCATTGTTGTATGGTTTATGATGATCTGCCACAATCCCTTAATATTAGGCTCCATCGTGCTCTCAATGCTTGCGTTAGGTTTGTCTTTTGTAGCATTGGGTGGCATGGAAGGGTAACTCCTTATCGCCTTGAACTGGGCTGGTTGTCGGTTAAGGATAGAAGACTTTACTTTAAAATTTCATTGGCCTATTCAATTGTCTCTCACCAATACCCAAAGTATCTATCAGAGAGATTTCTTCGTGCAAATGTCGACATGACTGTAAGATCCTCGAGTAGATTGCCTCCTAGGCTTTTGGTTTGCCCAGTTGTGCGTACTTTGGCGATGTTTAATTCTTTTGTATATTCGACATCTTCGTACATTAATAATAAATCTAACATTTTCACTGGTTTTGATAGGGGTTGACCCAAGCTATAAAACTGTCGATATTTAACAAGCTCTTAATTCATAAGTGCTTTGAGTGACAGAATTCATCGAAGACTTATTGAATGTACTTGTGCTATCTTATAAGTCTGCATTCTACCACAATACAATAAATATGGGCCTCTATTGATTGTACGCAATTGTTGATGTAAAACAGTATAATATCTGTTGAATGTAATAATAATATTTAAATTCTACCTTATTGTCAAGTTCACTGTATTTCTACCTGTATTTTCTTACCTATTAATTATATAAAAAAAGAAAAAATAATGCATATTATTAATAGTTAATAAACTATTAATAATATGCATTATTTTTTTCTTTTTTTATATAATTAATAGGTAAGAAAATATTATTAATAGTTTACTAACTATTAATAATATGCATTAATTTTTTTGATTGTACTGCGTTTTAAAACTTATTGTAAAATTATGTAATTCAGTATATTTTCTTATGGGTCATACGGGGTTAAACTCCACGAACTCTAAAATGAATCAATAAATCAATCAATCTCCGTCTCTCCATCCTCGCCTCTTCGTCTCCGTCTCTTCGTCTCCGTTATTACTTTATTATATTACTTATATATCATCTTATATTATGTGACTACCATTATATTAATGTAAAGAATAAAGCCTTTTTTCTCCCGAGAATATCGTTTGCATAATTGTCACATATAAGTTACATATGTCCTTTGGCCGTATTCAGGTGGAATATGAATCGAAAACAATGTTTGTCGCTTGAGCTGAAATTGCCGAGGGCGCACTTCGCGCGCCCGAGGTAGATTTCTGCTCAAGCGGCAAACATTGCTTGAGATTCAGATTCCACCTGAATAAACGGCCAAAGGACATAGATGATTTTATGTCCGAAGTAGGCCGTATGAGGAACCATAACTTATTAATTGAAAATATTAATGTTTTTTTGTAATACTTTTAAAATTAAATTTTAATTCTATTGATTTTTTCTTTTGTTTCTTAGATTGACATTTTGTATTGAGTATAGCTGCTGTCAAAGCGCGAGTCATTTTTTTTTCAATTTAGCATGCTCTTTACATACTGACACGAATACGGCCCAGTATGTAAAGAGCATGCTAAATTTGTATTGGCATCATATATGTCTCAGACGCGCTCCTCGATTCTTTACAAGCTTTATATGTCCTTCTGAGACATATTGAGACTCAATATGTCTCAGGAGAAAGCAATATGGCATCACTGATCCTATTATGTTTTGTTTAATATGTCAAAGAGCAATCATATTGAACGTAGGTTGGTGAAAAAAAAATGACTCGCGCTTCGACAGCAGCTATACTTATTACAAAATGTCAATATAAGAAACAAAAGAAAAAATCAATAGAATTAAGATTTAATTTTAAAATTATTGGAAAAACATTAATATTTTCAATTAATAAGTTATGGTTCCTCATACGGCCTACTTCGGACATAAAATCATCTATGTCCTTTGGCCGTTTATTCAGGTGGAATCTGAATCTCAAACAATGTTTGCCGCTTGAGCAGAAATCTACCTCGGGCGCGCGATGCGCGCCCTCGGCAATTTCAGCTCAAGCGACAAACATTGTTCTCGATTCATATTCCACCTGAATACGGCCAAAGGACATATATAACTAATATGGCTGATTCCATTCAGATTCATGCACGCCGTCACTGATCGATTTTTTTTTTCTTCTAAGTAATAAAAATACCTTCTATTATGTATACGAAGATAAAATTTACCTCGTAGAACGCTCAAAAAAATTTTTTTTCTTACTACAGCAATTTTAGTGTTGGATGTAAAAACGAAAATTCAAAAATTTAAAATGAACCTCTACTTTTAAATGACTATAGCTCCGTCAATTTTAAACCTTTTTGGGCGTTCTTTTAACGAAAGTGTGCGGAATTCTGTATAGTTTTAAATGCAATCTCGATTTTCGCAATACAATTCGATCTCACTGAGTTATTTACGAAAAACCGAAAAAAGCGATTTTTTTCAAACACGATTTCCTCAAAAACTATATTTTTTTTTTTGAAATTTTCATATGTTTTTATACATAAAAAATACTAACTTTTAGGGTAGGTAAGTATATGCATTTTGCCTTATTTTTTTTTTAACAGATTTTTAAACGATTTTTTTATATTTTCGATTTTAAAACATTGATACCATGGCGCATCGTACTATTTTTCCAACTTTACGTGTTCTTACAATTATTTTTATGCTTTTATTTATAAATATATCAAAAATATCAACAATAATCTTTAAAATAAACCCCGGATCAAATATTTTGATCAATTAGAACCAAAGTTATGACGATTTAAAGTTTAAAAAAAAAATGCTGAAACTTTAAATCAAGGAGCGCGGGAGCGTTCCGAAGACAAGTATGTATATTTACTTTGAATTTTGAATTTTGAATTTTGAATTTTTAATTTGAATTTCGAATTTTGAAAAGGTGAATTTTTTAAATACTAAAATATATTATTTGGTCATTTTCGATGAACAAATAATATACGATACAATTAAGAAATGAACACTAATGAATTGAGAACTAATGTGAATAAAAAAATCCGAATTTGAATAAAACTTTTCAATTTACTTCTTTCCACTCATGTCTCAAAGTTTTGGCAGTGTAGATTTGGTTTTGTTCACTTTTCCAACAGTGAATCTTTTGAATACCTTTAATTTCTTTTGCATTTCCTAACCATTCCATTTTTTTTGTCTGTCGAAAAACTTCTAACTCATCCTTGCGGATAACAAGAATGTTAATCGATGGAGTATATTTTGATACGTGAGTGGCGAAATTTTCAGCGTTTCTAATAAAATCTGCATTCTTCTTGGACAGATTATGCGTGGTAGCATAATGTATAACTAAACCACCAATACCGTCACAAGCGCCTTTACCATGACCTGTTGCAGAAAAAAGCCATTTTCTGTTTACTTTTGAGTTTTGAAGCTCATAGAATTGATATCTATTTTTAAAATGACTGGCAGCTCCATCGGAAATGGTTATGATTTCATCAAGATCTTGCGCAATATGTTTTTGTTTTAAGTTGTCGATAATTAAATTTATAGCCATTAGGGCATGAGACGAATCATGTTTTATCGTCAGAGACGGTGACACAACTGACTGTTCTATCATTTCCAAAATAGCATACTAACGTAAATATTGATATTTGGTTTTTACTCCAATGATAGCTTTGAATTTCATTTTAAAGCGGAACTGTCCAATTTTCTGCAAAATCGACATGAATAACTAATTAGAAGTCATTATTTTTCGCTAAAAGTTTAACCTCTTTAATTGCTATACATTGAATTTCTTTGACCAATATACGAGCTCTTACAGTGAGAGCACACTCTCTTAACTCTATTAAGAAATTTTCAATTGTGCTAGTTTTATTCAGTAAATTTGATTTTTCCCAAACACCATAAATTATTTCTTCATATAAATCTTCTTCTGTCAAAGAAATTATTTGTAAATCAATAGAATCTTCAATGGGACATTCTTTACATTCTCTTAGTACACATTTCATATCATCTTTTGAACAAAAAAGTGAAGAACGTATTTTCAATTCCAAATCTACAATGTTTTGTTTATTCTCTTTTTTATAATTATTCAAAGCATCTAACATAAGTTTAAGATTCTCGCAGTAAACCCAAAGACACGAATCGGTGGGTGGATGTGGTATAACCCACTTCGGTCTTAAGAGGCGGTCGGGACTATTTGCCGCGTGGGGGGCGCTACGGTCAGGTGAGAGAAAAATGTAAAATAATTTTTACTCAGCGATTTACAATTTACTGAAACAATAATATACCTCTAATGTTGTCAATAACTCTAACCATATATATGTAGAATAATTATTGATTCTAATCTTGTTTGAAAAGTCTAAAATATTGTTGTAAAGCGAAAAATGCAGCGCGAGATAGAGCCGGCATGAGCATATGTATTCATCATTTTTTAGTATTACTTTCTCTGTCCCACTAAAGAAAAATACACATGTTTACATCTGCTCTATTACACCCAGCATTTTTCGCTTTACAAAAATATTTTAGACTTTTCAAACAAGATTAGCATGGATAATTATTCTACATATATATGGCAAGAGTTATTGACAACATTAGAGGTACATTATTGTCTTAATAAATTGTAAATCCGCGTATAAAAAATATTTTATATTCTTCTTTCACCTGCAGCGCAACCAAGCGGCAAATGGTTCCGACCGCCTCTCAAAGCGTAGAATGTTGATTTACCAATTTTTGTTTTCATTTCAGGATTTTTGTCTTTAAATAATTGATATATTTCTTTTATACTTCGCGTAAGAAAGCGTTTGACTTTTTTAGTTTTTATACCATTTTCTTTGATAGATACTGTATCGCTTTTATTTGCACTTTGACGAGAACAATTAAAATTATCGTTCAGATAATAATCCTTTACTTTCATTACAATTTCACTATCCAAAGAATGGTCACAATAGTTCTCAGACTGCTTGTAAATTTTTTTATTATTTACCAATGATCGTGCTTGATCAATCATGTAAATAGTTACATTTGGTAAAACTGATAATAAATAATCTTCGGAAATATCACTTGGTATAATACTCAACAATCGCACTTTCTCAAGAAAATTTGAACAATTATCTAATGCAATTATAATATTCTCAATTTTAATTGGTGAAATGTTGAATTTCAAATTACTTGAAGTCTCGTTGAGCTGTTCTACCACAGCCTCACTATGAATAAAATCTTCCGAAGATTGTTGACTGCTTGAAGTCGGTGAAATAGGCGTATTTTTCATTTCATCTAATAATATTTTGTAACACGAAGGGCATACTTCATCTTCTCTAGAGGAAGAAGTATTTGGATACAAGCGCTTTAAAGACTCCGTTAGATCACCTAATTCTCTAAGCGGACTTTTGGAGCAAACATAAACAACTTTTTCGTGCCTTTCTTTTGAATTCCTGCACTTTATTTTAACAATTAGTGATGCCATTATTGATATTCTGTTCAATGACAGATCGAAAAAAATAATTTTTCTTAAACATCTTTATTTTTTATCTTCCTTTTCTTATATTTTTAAACACGTCAAGTCGTAAATGAGAATGCAAAGAACGAATCATCGCCACCTTGTAGTGACATGCGTCAACTTCCTACAAAATTAATTCAAATTCTAGGCGCGAAATTCAAACTGATAAAAAAATTATATTCTTCAACAATAAAAAATTTTATTATAATAATGTACCATAAAAAGAGGATATTCATCAAAATAACTTATTTTCAAATTAAAAAATTTATATCTTCAGATTTTAATCTTTAACGAAAATTGCGTTTCCTTAATGTAAATATCATATTTATTTAAAGTTCCAGCATTTTTTTTTTAACTTTAAATCGTCATAACTTTGGTTCTAATTGATCAAAATATTTGATCCGGGGTTTATTTTGAAGATTATTGTTGATATTTTTGATATATTAAGAAATAAAAGCATAAAAATAATTGTTAGAACACGTAAAGTTGGAAAAATAGTACGATGCGCCATGGTATCAATGTTTTAAAATCGAAAATATAAAAAAATCGTTTAAAAATCTGTTAAAAAAAAAATAAGGCAAAATCGCATATACTTACCTACCCTAAAAGTTAGTATTTTTTATGTATAAAATCATATGAAAATTTCAAAAAAAAAATATAGTTTTTGAGGAAATCGTGTTTGAAAAAAATCGCTTTTTTCGGTTTTTCGTAAATAACTCAATGAGATCAAATTGTATTACGAAAATCAAGATTGCATTTAAAACTATACAGAATTCCGCACACTTTCGTTAAAAGAACGCCAAAAAAGGTTTAAAATTGACGAAGCTATAGTCATTTAAAAGTAGAGGTTCATTTTCAATTTTTGAATTTTCGCTTTTACATCCAACACTAAAATTACTGTGGTAATAAGAAAAAAAATTTTTTTGAGCGTTCTACGAGGTAAATTTTATCTTCGTATACATAATATAAGGTATTTTCATTACTTAGAAAAAAAAAAATTCGATCAGTGACGGCCTACATGAATCTGAATGGAATCAGCCATATATATATCCACTCACACACTTGTACCTACACCTATGCACACATACACATACACAACCGCACATTTACATGCATACATACACATATACATTTACACACATCCACATATATATATATATATATATATATATATATATATATATTAGACTAGTCGTTATTTCCCGAAACTTACCGAGCATCGCTCCCAACTCTTAGATCGATGTGTTTATACTAAAAATTAAAAAAGCAGCTGGAATACCTTGTTGGAATAGAGATTTAACCTTGCCGAATCGCAAAAAACCGTATTTTTTATTGTTTTTTCTTATTCTTCTTTTTTCTACATACAGCTATGACTGAAAAAATTTTTTTGAGACCCTCTTCCACACTTTTTCTATTGCCGCAAGTTAAAATGATATCTTATGGGGTAATTTTAGAACCGAGAATAATTTTTTTCCCGAATTGTTGCTCTTGAAATATTAAAAAATTTTACTTAAACGGGTTTATTCTCGTGTATTTTGAGGTTAAAAGTACTTTATAATTTTTTTTTATTGAAACAACCAACATGACTTTATAGTAGGCTTAATGATCTTCAATTTCCTTTTTTATAAAAGTTTCTAGGTGCTTCTGATACTGAGATATGGCCATTTGAATTTGATAGGAAATTCGTAGAATAAAATCTGTAAACATCGTGAGCATGCAATTGATTATCAACTCCTTCTGATCACAAATTCAGTTTGAAAGCACATAGAAACGGTCTAAGTAAAGCAAAATGAAGGTCTTAATTTCAACAAAAAAGTGGCGCTAGGTGTCTTTCGCACGGTCAGAGTTATGAAATTAGTAAATACCCATATAGAAATAATTTTCGTAAATATCTGTAAATATCTGTAAATATATCTAAATAACTGTAATTAATTAATAAAAAGTATTGAGACTGAAACATTATTAAAAGTTATTTACACTTATTTATTATTATTTACAATTATTTATAGTTATTTAGTTATTTACGATTACTAGCTGATTTTAAAAGTTATTTACTATTATTTACAAACACTTACAGTTACTTATTCTTAATTACTATTATTTACTATAATTTACAATTTTCAAAATTTTTAGGTAAGTAAATAGTTTATTGTTATTTATAATTATTTATGATGATTCACAGTTATTTATAGTTATTTACTTTCGTTGTCTTAGATAATTTCTTGGAGCGTAAGTGAACAGTGATGGTCCCGGTCGTATTTTTCGTATTGACAGAAGACTCAATGCTCAAGTATACGTGAACCCTCTTGAAAATGAGCTTCTGCCAAGTCTACGAGAACGATACGCAGACAATGAGGTGCCAATTTATATTGTGGAGGATAATAGTCCTATATATACCGCACATGTAGTGCGTAATTGGTACGCAGCGCATCCCCAGCTTCAGAGATTTGACTGACCACCACGTTAACCAGATCTCAACATCATCGAGAATGTCTGGTCATATATGATGAATAGATGGAGACCTGGAATGGCACGAAATCGTGAGCAGCTCGTGAAACTCGTTCAAGAAGCATGGACTGCCTTATTTGATAATCCAGAATATTTTCATAATTTATGCGATTCTGTCCTACAAAGATTGCAGAAAGTGATAGATAATAAAGGTGGATTTATTGATTATTGATTTTTGATGACTTTATTTTAGGAATGATTAAGAAATCTATTAAATTTTGATTTTGAATTTTTTTCAAGCTTTGTTTGCACACTGCACATGCGCAAGCAGCGCACAAAATACACCTGTTGTGATCTCATAAAAGTAGTTTATAAGATTTAAAATTATAAAAGTTTTAATGTTATTAATTAGTTCTTATAAGATATGTAAGAATTTAAAATTAAAAGTTTCGTTCAAAGTTCGTTTGCACACAGCACATGCGCAAGCAGCGCACAAAATACACCTGTTGTGATTTCATAAAGAGTCAAGCTGTCTCAACTGGGCACACTAAAAATGAAATTGCACTTTCCAATCATTTTATTATTTTATTACGAAGATGTATTGATAAAAAACAACGTCCTAAAAAATTTTCGAAAAATTTAAATTTTTTAAAAAGTTATTAACAAATGAAGTCTAAAGCCGGTTTTTTTTCAAAATTCAATTTCTCCGCAAATATTGAATGAAAGTTGATGAAATTTTCAGGGTAAGTACAAAACTATCTTCTATTTAAGATGAAATTTAAATTTTATAAAAATGTTTACAATTGTTGTTATAAAATTAATTTTTTAATAAACAATTGAAAAT
Organism: Anastatus disparis; assembly: GCA_017163975.1. Lineage (NCBI taxonomy): Eukaryota > Metazoa > Arthropoda > Insecta > Hymenoptera > Eupelmidae > Anastatus > Anastatus disparis. The sequence continues at coordinate 1,844,754 of JAFFSR010000257.1, forward strand.
TTAACAAACTTCTCGGGTAGGTAGGAAAAAAATTTTTTTTAAGGAATATTCTATAAAGTCTAAAGTATCTTTTCTTGAAAAAAAATTTTGGTAATATTCATAAACAAAAAAGTTACGAATTTTTTAATGCGGCGGGATGAGCTTGCGGCGCGCTACCGCGAGAGATACTTACGCGCGTTCAAGCGCTCAGCTTTTTGTACCTGCTTATTTATGCATTTACAATTCATAATAAATAAAAATTCATGATTAAATAATTAAATATAGATTATATTTTAATAATTATGACATTTTATTTATAATATTTAAAGAGAGAATTTCTGAATAGTACTCTTCGAATCATCAGAAAAAATCGTGTACATGGATTATTATTGCATTCAAATATTGTTTAGATTCTATTTTATTGTTTAATATCATTAACTCGAGTATACTTACTCACGTGTAGCATGCCAAAATATTTTTTCAACGAACGTTGAAATTCTATGAAATTGTAACCATCGACATTTTCTTGGAAAAGCGGTATATAACGATGAAAACAAATTCGAATCATGACTTAGATGCATTTGTTAAATATATGCAAATCTGTCAGTCGTATTGTTTTTATTATGACGCCACCACCTAAATGTTGCAATCCTTTCAAAAAAATAAAGCATGATTGCTGTACAAAGAATCTTAAGTTTTTATCGAATAAATGTGACAAAAGGCTTACTGGTTTATTTGGATTGTATGTTTGTGCTGTATGTAAAGTTGAATTATATCGTAATAAAACATTTCAATTTCTAAGTGTTGATAAAGAAAATAAAATTATTGAACAAAATGCCGAAGAGTCTGAAGAAGAAAATTTGAATGAAGAAAAAGATAAAGATTATGTGTGTCCGAGTGTAGATAATAAAATAAAAAACGAAAACTTGTAAGCGCCATCGAAAATATTATTATGGGACAATCTTCTCCAAAAAAGCAATCGCTTTCAGTCGTTGAAGTAGATAAAAAAATTGTTTCCAAATTTATTAATGACGAAAATTATAACAAATGGGTCAGTGATTTCAAACTAGCCCTATTTTGTGCATCAAGTCGTCAAGAAAAGATAGTTCTTCTTACTACGATTCCTTATAAATTGTCGATACGTACAGCAGTAAAAGAATTCGGAGTAAGTAAACGTATGCTTAGCACTGCTAAAAAGTTGAAAGAGGAAAAGGGTTATCTTGCTCATCCAGATAAGAAAAAAGGTCGAGCAATGAGTACTACAGATATTGACAAAGTTAAAGATTTTTATCTTCATGACGATGTGAGTAGGGTCATGCCAGGATCGAAAGACTACAAATCTGTTGTTGTTAGTGGAAAACGCCAACACGAACAGGTATGAAAATGAAAATATCGTCAGTTGTTTTATTTATTGCGCTTCGTTTTTACGCTTTACGAGTTTGTAATATAGTTCAAATAATTATATATCTAAGTACATAAAAGCTCGAAAATGTAGATTTATTATAAAATATTTCCTCTTTGATAAATTAAAATCTGTAATGATATGAGATAAAATAGTTAGTAGGGATGTTTCAATTTCATCTTAATATTTTTTTAGAAACGCTTATTATTGGGAAATCTTGCCGATTTACATACAGATTTTGTAAAGAAATTTCCGGAAGTAAAAGTTTCGTTGTCAGTTTTAAAACTTTGAGGCCACCTCAGTGTATTTTAGCTGGTCCTAAGGGTACGCATAATGTTTGCGTTTGTAAAGATCATGGCAATATCCGTCTAAAATTAAGAGGCCTCAAACAAGAACTCGCTCGAAAAAACATCAATTTTCAAACAAGTTATCGAGAACTTTTTATTGAAATAATTTGTCCAAGTCAAACTGCAGCTTGTTATCTGGGAAATTGTGAAAACTGTCCTGGGACAAAGAAAATTCTCGATGATTTGAAATCAACTTTTGAAAATAATGGCATCACAAGTATTACATTCAATCAGTGGCTCACAACTGACAGGTATTTGTTAAATATTTGTGTCTCAATTTTTTTAGACAGTAATTAATTTTCTAAAATATATAATTTTCTATTAGATGTCAACTACTCACACAAACTGAAAGTTCACATATTTTTATTAAAAATCTTGGTAAAGAGTTGCCGAAAGTTTTAAAACATGATTTTATTGCCAAGTCGCAAGCAGAATATCTAGAAAAATTGAAAAATTTACTGGAATATGGTGAATATCTCGTAACTCTTGATTACTCTGAAAATTATTCTTTTCATGTGCAAGATGCTATTCAGTCGCAACATTGGTCAAAAGATCAAGCAACTCTTCACGTTTATGTTATATATCACAAGAAAAACAATGTTCTTGAGCATACGAATTTTGTAGTTTTTTCCGAGTATATAAACCATGATGCCACTGGAGTTCACCTTTATAATTCGAAAATGATTGGATTCTTGAAAAATAGATTTGGTGCTGAAAATATTTAAAAAATCTACTATTTTTCCGACGGAGCTGGTTCACAATATAAAAATAGATTTAATTTTATGAATTTACTATTTCACGAAGAAGATTTTGGCTTTGAAGCAGAATGGCACTTCTTCGCAACCGCACATGGAAAGGGAGCTTGCGATGGGATTGGTGGATGTGTTAAAAGACAAGCTTATCGAGCCAGTTTGCAAGGTGCTCAGATAACGGATACACGAAAATTATTTGAATGGGCGCAAAAATCCTTTCCTAAAATTTATTTTGATTTCTGTTCATCGAATGAGTATGACGAACATAAACAAGGTTTGGAATCTCGCTTTTCACAAGCAAAAACAGTCAAAGGAACACGTCAATACCATAGCTATAAGCCACACGATTCAAAAAATATAACATGCAAGATTTTTTCTGATGATTCTAAGAGTACTGTTCAGAAAGTCTCTACTTAGATATTGTAAATAAAATGTTATAATTATTAAAATATATTATATATCAAATTATTTTCTCATGAATTTTATTTATTACGAGTTTTAGTTATTATTAATGTTATTTATTATGAGCAAATGCATAAATAATCAGGTACAAAAAGCTGAGCGCTTGAACGCGCGTAAGTATCTCTCGCGGTAGCGCGCCGCAAGCTCATCCCGCCGCATTAAAAAATTCGTAACTTTTTTGTTTATGAATATTACCAAAATTTTCTTTCAGGAAAAGATACTTTAGACTTTATAGAATATTCCTTAAAAAAAAATTTTTTCCTACCTACCTGAGAAGTTTGTTAAATTTTCAATTGTTTATTAAAAATTAATTTTATAACAACAATTGTAAACATTTTTATAAAATTTAAATTTCATCTTAAATAGAAGATAGTTTTGTACTTACCCTTAAAATTTCATCAACTTTCATTTAATATTTGCGGAGAAATTGAATTTTGAAAAAAAAACGGCTTTAGACTTCATTTGTTAATAACTTTTTAAAAAATTTAAATTTTTCGAAAATTTTTTAGGACGTTGTTTTTTATCAATACATCTTCGTAATAAAATAATAAAATGATTGGAAAGTGCAATTTCATTTTTAGTGTGCCCAGTTGAGACAGCTTGACTCAAAAGTAGTTCATAAGATTTAAAATTATAAAAGTTTTATGTATTATTATTCAAGGTTTTGAATAAAGATATGATATAAGAAATTTTGCTTTATTTTTTAATTTCAAAGTCATTTATAATCATTAAAACGTAGTTCCAAGTTAACATTTTTATATAATTATATATTTCAAAGAATAATTTAAAAACTTTGTTATTATAAAGTTTTCAAAGTATTTATAGTTATATCAAACATGAATGAAGTGCCTAAAATATATAATGTTAAAAAAATATTTTTCAATACATTTTAAGTTTGCAGTATTGGTTGTATTAAAGAAATGTTAAATTTTTAAATAACAAACACTCGTCAAGAAATTCAAAATGTTTAAAATTCTTCCTTATTCAAAAGCATACTGGAACAAGTCCATTCATTTACTCAGTAGTTAATTAATAAGCATTCCCGTGGAAAGAAATGAGGTGCATGTCTTGCTTCAACTGTGTGCAAGCGAAGAAGCTGCAGTTTCCTTGTTTCACAGTTTATCAACTCCTCGACTAATTTCTAATTGTAGGTATGGAATTTCATACCAATAGCTTTTATGGATTCACAATAAATAAATAAAAATAAAAGTTCAATAAGTAAAAAATTAATTTTAAATTTGATTGGAGACGATGCGTTAATAAAATTATGGAATCATTAAAAGCTTTGATTACGTAAACAAGTATTCATAGAAAACACACATTATGTCATGTTAATTGTATGTAATCTAATATAATTATTATTAAAGAATATTACAAATTTAATAAAACATTCTCAAGTCTTAAAAGGCATAAGACTTGTGGATCATGTCTTTTTTTTAAATTAAATTATGTCTAAAAGTATAATATTTGTAATAATTAAAAAATTAATATTCAAAAATAAATTATGTTTTGAAATCATAAATAATGTTGAAGCCACTAAGATTAGATAGCAGATGCAAGCTACCAACAGAGTAAAATAGAGTAGAATTCCTTTATTTGCCATTAACAGAACCACGGATGCTGTATTGGTTATATCGAGGAGATGCAAATATTGGAATACTGGAATAAAACACTCGTCAAGAAATTTAAAGTTTACTCAGGGGTCAAATTTATATCCAGTAAAAATTTATATCCTTGCGGATACAAGATAGGATATTTAAATAGAAGCATACTGGAACGAGTCCATTTATTTACTGAGTAGTTAACTAATAAGCATTCGTATAGAAAGAAATGAGATGCATGTCTTGCTTCAGCTGTTTGCAAACGAAGAAGTTACAGTTTCCTTGTTTCTCAGTTTATCAACTTCTCGATAAGTTGCAGATACTGAAGTTGATCTGGGGTTTGATGCTGCTGTTAAAATAGCTATTAATGGAGCCTGTATACATAACTCTGATTCATAATTGATTAATTACAAAAATAATTTTATAAATCATTAATTTATGTAAAATTTCATTAAAAATAATTGAATAAAATTATGTAAAAGTTGAAAGCAATGATTCTGTTAACTATTATATTTAGAAGGCACTCATTATGTCATACTAACTTTATTAAAATTAGTATAATTATTCATAATAGAAAAATTAGAAGTTTATTCAAGCATGAAATTTGTAGATCATGTTTCTTTCAGATATATGCATATTTATATGTTTAATAAATAAAAAGTTATAGACATAGTTTATGTATTACAATTATAAATTTAAATTGTATTGAAATTAATGTAGTTAATTATTTTTAAAAAAATCATAAATTTTCTCAATGTTTTAATAATGAAAAATTATAAAAGTTGGATGTTATATTATTTAAAGTTTTAAATAAAGAACAAATTTTGCTTTATTTTTTAATTTCATAATTATTTATAATTATTAAAATTTATTTTCAATTCATTTTTTTATACAATTATATATTTCACAGCTTAATTCAAATTAAAACTTAGTTTTAATTCATCTTTTTTATATAATTATAAATTTGACAAGATAATTAAAAAATTTTGATGCTGTTTTACCAACAGAGTGCAATTGACGAAGTTGCAAAGATTGATGATTCGAAACTCGATGTATCATTCATAGTTCGCTTAGGCCATAGACTAAATATGCGACGTTGTCATTTTAGGTACACCTTCGGAAAAAATCATTTAGCGGTAAATGTACATGCCTTCCGAAAAATTATCTAAGACAACGAAAGTAAATAACTATAAATAACTATAAATCATTGTAAATAATTATAAATAACAATAAACTATTTACTTACCTAAAAATTTTGAAAATTGTAAATAATAGTTAATAATAGTAACTAAGAGTAAGTAACTGTAAGTGTTTGTAAATAATAGTAAATAACTTTTAAAATCAGCTAGTAATCGTAAATAACTAAATAACTATAAATAATTGTAAATAATAATAAATAAGTGTAAATAACTTTTATTAATGTTTCAGTCTCAATACTTTTTATTAATTAATTACAGTTATTTAGAGATATTTACAGATATTTACAGATATTTACGAAAATTATTTCTATATGGGTATTTACAAATTTCATAACTCTGACTGTGCGAAAGTCACCTAGCGCCACTTTTTTGTTGAAATTAAGACCTTCATTTTGCTTTACTTAGACCGTTTCTATGTGCTTTCAAACTGAATTTGTGATCAGAAGGAGTTGATAATCAATTGCATGCTCATGATGTTTACAGATTTTATTCTACGAATTTCCTATCAAATTCAAATGGCCATATCTCAGTATCAGAAGCACCTGGAAACTTTTATAAAAAAGGAAATTGAAGATCATTAAGCCTACTTTAAAGTCATGTTGGTTGTTTGAATAAAAAAAAATAAAGTACTTTTAACCTCAAAATACACGAGAATAAACCCGTTTAAGTAAAATTTTTCAATATTTCAAGAGCAACAATTCGGGAAAAAAATTTTTCTCGGCTCTAAAATCACCCCATAAGATATTATTTTAACTCACGGCAATAGAAAAAGTGTTAAAGAGGGTCTCAAAAAAATTTTTTCAGTCATAGCTGTATGTAGAAAAAAGAAGAATAAGAAAAAGCAATAAAAAATACGGTTTTTTGCGATTCGGCAAGGTTAAATCTCTATTCCAGCAAGGTATTCCAGCTGCTTTTTCGATTTTTAGTATAAACAGATCGATCTACGAGTTGGGAGCGATGCTCGGTAAGTTTCGGGAAATAACGACCTGTCTAATATATATATATATATATATTTCCACGTACATTTTCACATACACATGTCACATAAACACTGTCTCTGTTTCTTTCTCTCCGTCTCTTCGTCTCCGTTTCTTCATTTCCGTCTCTTTGTCTCCGTCTCTCCGTCTTTCTATCTACGTCCCTATGTCTATGTCTCTTTGTCTCCGTCACTCCGTTTTCGTCTTTCCGTCTATGTCTCTCTGTTTTCGTCTTTCTGTCTTTTTCTCTCTGTCTCTTCGTCTCCGTCTTCGTTTCTACTTCTTCATTCCTACGTCTCCGTTTTTTCATCTTCGTCCCATTGTTTGAAACACTTAATTAAAAAAAAAGAGTTCCTATCATATTTTTCCATTAATTTTATTACAATTCAGTAAAACGAATTTTTAATTCATCATGATGATATGATTTATATTCAAACAATTCTTATGCATATTGGAACTTTAATTAATCTTTTTTTTTCAAATATATAAAAACCAATTTTTTAACATAACTGCAATATAAAAATTTATAAATTAGGGCAATTTTTTTTACTTTAAAACTGGCCAATTTATACATATTAATATAATATATGAAAATTTAACCAAGCGACGTTAGGAACGAGTTTAATTAGGCTCGTATAGATTAAAATTAAAAAGAAATTTCATCGAAGAAAAGATTTTGGTCAGATATTTTATCATTAATGGATTCTATAAATATTAAATTTTATAAAGAATAAGTTTTGGAAAAAACGTTTATATGAAAACAAAAAAATGAACAAACCAACAAAAAAACTTAAGTTTTACCCTTTAAATGAACAATGTTCAATGATGAACATTGGACTTTGTTTTCATGATGTTTATGTTTTTTTTATGTTTATGTATCTAATAAGTAGCAATTTATTAAAATTTTAAGAATAATTATCAATCAGTATTTTTAATTATCTATATAAATAAAATTTAAGATTTTTATTTCAGGATTTTTCATAGTTCTTCAGAATTATTTGAAATTCTTATATTAAATAATTTCAATTCAAAAGTACACTCGACGGTAACATATTCTATGATAATCTTTTTTCCCACATTTAAAAATTAACCAAAGAAGAAAAATTAAATATAATAGGTAAAGATGAATGTGCTGGGCAATTGATTATGTCAAAATGATAAACACATTAGAAAATTTAATGAAATTTTGGACAATTATACAAATTTTTTAATGCAACCAACAATATTTTCACAAAGGCCCGAAAATAATAATCCAGTTCCATTAAATCAAGATTACACACAAATACTTTTCTCCGAAAATTAGCATTCCGGTCACTGGATTTGTATCTATTATTCACAAAATGTAATTCATGTTTATGATAGTTTTAATAGTAATGGATTAAATGATAAACAAAAAATTTACATTAATAAACTATTTCCAATTCGTGACAACTTACAAATATGTTTTGACAAAGTTTAATTTCAGATTAATCCTTTTGGTTGTGGCAGTTTTTCAATAGCGTTTGCAGCAGCAATTGTTAATAATTTGTGTCCTTGCGGAATAGAATTTAACATCGAAATAATGCGTGGACATTTACTAACTATGTATGAAACAAATTCAATTGTCATGTTTCCATTAGTAAAGAACAATTATACTAATATCAATTATGAAGCGATATCCAGAAATCAGCAGACATCAGTACATCACGAGGAATTGTCAACGATAAAATTGAATTTTCAGAATATAAATTTTGAATATCATAAAGAAAAAAATTCACAAGAATTCAACAATAACATTTATTAGATAAAATGTTTAGAGGCAACAAATTATAAATCAAAAACTTATCTTCAGAAAATATACCAAAACATTAATAAAAAAAATATAAACAAACTAAAGAAAAAATTTAAAAAAATAATTGTAAAAAAATTAAATAAAATAACATTGAAGAAACTGATAATGATATTGAACAAGAACCAATTCTGACATTTAAAAATAAATTTAATGATAAAAAATTATTAAAATTAACAAAAGTTTCGATTGAGAAATTAAAAAACTTAAATATAACGCAACATAAAAATCAAATTAATTTTCAAAACGTTAATGTTATTACGAAACTTGAAAATAATTTCAAGAGGGATAAGAAATTTTAAAAAATTTTAAAAGTTGCGATTAAAAAATTAAAAATTATTAATATATTGCAGCAAAAAAGTCAAATTTCTAACGAAAATGAATTTATAAAAAACAATTAAGAATCCTCAAATAAAAATAAGAATTTAACATATCAACAAAATCACAACTATGATAGACGCATTCATGACAAATCGTATTATGAATATAATACAAATAAAGTTTTAAAAAATAGAAAACAATATTAATTGAAAAACAAACAAAAAATATTGAAACGTTTAAATGAATCTTATGTAAAAAATATTTTAAAAAGACGCTTTTATAATAGAGAAAATACACTAAAAAGTATTTAATAAATTAATTTACTTCCTTAAAATTACTTTTATACAGTTTATTGCAATAATGAAGATGAAATTTTACAGCAAAAATTTTCTCTTAACTATTGCAATGAACTGTATAAAAGTAGTTTTAAGGAAGTAAATTAATTTATTTAATACTTTATAGTGTATTTTCTCTGTTATAAAAGCGGATTTTTAAAATTTTTTATCTTTTTTTTAATAGTTCAAATTGAATTTTCTATAAGTAATTTTTTTTTAAAGCTTGTATTGATTGTATTTTCTTTACATTCCCCTATCCTCTATACATCTCTATATTTCCATATCCCCCATATATTCCTCATCCCCTATATTCCCCTACTCATATGCATTTTCCTATCCCCTATATTCCCCTACCCATATTCATTCCCCTATCATCTATATTTCCCCCTATAATACTCCTATCCTCTATACATTCCCCTATCCCTATGCATTTTCTACAACTATCAACTCAACAACATTCCATCAACTTGCCTCAACCCAAAGATGCCTCCCCACTTATACTTCCTCGGAGATGACTTTGCACACCCGTCATCGCCGACCTGATAACGGATTATTGCATTGTCATCGGAGACCAAGGTCTGTATAAAATTTTAGAAATTTCTATCAACAAAAAGTGGCTCAAATCGAGCGTGCAAGATTTGATTACAGGCAGACAGATAGACAGACGTGAAAGCAAGCTTAATAAAAGCGTGTAAAAAATATGATAATTTAATAACTTCAGTAAAAAATAAAAATTATTATAAAAAAACAAAGATGAATTTAAATAAAAGAAAACCGAAATGATATATATTATTACCAAATAGGGAAAGATACATTGACCAATAATAATAAAAATTATATCATGGAAAATAATATTGGTGATTAAAATTTTATTTGTGATTATTGTGGTGCTAGACATTTTGCATTCGAAATGTCAAGCAATAAGGAATTTACATCATGTTGTAAACAAGAAAATATAACATTATAAAAAGACCCAGAATATCCTAAAGAGATTAATAAATTACTTACGGGAAATTCTATGATAAGTAATAATTTTGAAAAATGCATAAGATCATATAATAACGCCTTAGAATTTAATTACTTTTAATCTGATATGCCGCAACATTATGTTTTTTAATGAATACATAAAACATGGACGAAAAAAATGAAATCTATGAAACCTATTCTAACCAGAAAGTACTTAGTTAATCCAAAACAAAGAAGAAGATTCTTTTTAAGATTACTGCTGCTTCACGTTAAAGCTGCAACATCTTTTGAAAGCTTATAAACTTTTAATGGAATTACATACTTAACATTCTTTGAAGCAGCAAAAACAAGAAATTTAGTTGCAATAGATGATGAATGGGATAAATGTTTAGAAGAATCATGTAAATCTCGATTTCCAGAAGCTCTTTGTCAATAATTTAGTTACATTCGTACATTTCACAATCCAATTAATGCTCGAAAATTATATGAAAAATATAGAATCTATTTTTATCATATTACCAAAAATGAATCAACAAAAAAGTGAAGAATATGCATTAAGCATAATTAATGATATTTTAACTAATAATGGATTCCAATTAAGTGACTTTAATTTACCTCCTTTAGAATACTATTTTGAAAATAACAAAATTGAATATAGTACAGTAAATAATGTTTGGTCAATTATTGATAGTCTAACAAATGCTGAAACGGCTATTTTTAACACAGTAATAAATTCATTAAATACAAACTGCACTGAAAAGTATATATGGGACGTTTCATGTCAACTCAATTGACAAAAAAATAGAATTTGCTTAAAATCCGTGAAGAGGTTCCATTTGATACCCAAAATATACAACAAAATTTTTAGAGGCATAGGTCAAAGGGATTACGAGTAATAAGTAATAGAATATTGTGATTTTTCAAATTTTTTTGTGAAATTATTAACTTAATTATTTTTTTCCTCAGAAACTAAGGATTTTAGAGATTCACTCATGAATATATATTTATTGTTGCAAATGATGAGTAGAATCTACACAAATTTTTTTTTGAATCTCAGAATTGCTGTCTTCTGATTGATTCATTTTGTACTTTCATGTGATTTTGAATTTCTGGTGTTTGGCCAGGTTGATTTCACTCAGATTGCCCTATGTTATGTCTTTTTATAATATTTAGAAGTGAGCTTTGTCTCATCTTAGGCATAGAACTGAGAGGAGAGCAATAGAACTTTGAATATTAAAAAATAAAATAGAATTTTCAATTTAAAACATATATACTGTGGATTTGGTTCTTCGATTATAGATAATGCAATATACGAACACATGATTTTTAAATATCTTAAAAGAGATCTATTTCTTGATAATTTAAGTGTTAATTTAGAATCTGAATTGAATTATCAACTGTTCATTACTTAGACATTCTCAAAATACACTCGCAACCAAAACATATTTATGTACTTCAATAAATTGTTATTATGATTTTAAATATTTAAAATAAGATGAGTTTATAAATATATAATACATATGTATTGAAAAATTATTTCGATACGTATTATACATTTAGGAATAATTATTTTTATAATAGTTTTATGTAATCCAATAAATTAAGATTTTTATAAATATTATATATTAAAATATTCAGATCCTTTTTCTTATTTGATTTCGATAACTGTAAATTTCAATAATTGATTAAAATAATATTACAGAATTATATATCCGTTAAATTGAAAATTAGAAACGTGTTATAAGTAGAAAATTATTTTAATACCTACATGTTATGTCCCATTATATCTGTAATGTTACATAAAATGAAAATTTATATGTCCCATTATATCTGTAATGTTACATAAAATGAAAGTTTACATGTACATATGTGATGTACAAACTTCTTAACTTTAAACATCGACATAAAATATTTACCCACGGGCCTGGCAAGTAATTTTGTAAATATTTAATAAGATTTAAAAAATTTTAGAACATTTTTAAATAAATGATAAAAAAAGATAACAAGAAATAAAACAATTTTGTTACTGAAATCAAGAGGCGCGCGTCGCGCCTCGAAGGCATGTATGTTCAACGTTAATTTATAAAGAAAAAAAATTGAAAAATCTTTTGTTGAAAATTATGGTGAGATCTTATAGTTTTATTACCTTTATTACATACTTTACTTTATTATATACTTTAATATGACATTTATTTTGTGATTTCATGAAATTCTAATGTCAAGGTTTGATTTTATTACTAAAAATAGTTTATAATATGTTAAAGACATCAAAATGTTTAAAATCATTAATTAAAATAAATCGCTAAGCATACTTTCCCACCATATATCTTCTTAAAGGTAAGCTTTTTACAGTATTTAATTTTGAAATATACATACAAATCTGTTTATTTCTTCACCCTCATAATTTTAAACTTTTTTGTTTAAATTTTTATTAATATAAATAATTGAATATTGTAAAAAATTTTACTCCATTCTTATTATACAAAGTACATTTATTTTTTTAATATTCAAAGTTAATTTTCATTTTTGAAACAATAATTGTACTTCTTTTTCCATACTTTGTTTGATATAAAGATAATTTTAAGCAGATATAAATATGTAATTGATTGTACATACTTGACAACCCTGGTAGAAAAAAGCCTGGATTTACGGTGTCATTATGGTGTATTTTATGGTTTGCAACCATAATATGGCCACAAACCCAGTCTTATTTCGACGGAATATGGCCAGCTTATGGACTTGACAAGGCTACAAACCCAGTCTTATTTTGACGGAATATGGTCAGGTTATGGACTTGACAAGGAATACAAATTTATAATTTTGAAAAGATAATTAAAATTTTGGAATAATAATTAAAGAAATTATAATTTAGAATTATCAGAAAATGATTCATTTTAATAAATTATCATCATATATTATTCATTTTTATAAACTATTTATTTTTATAATTAACAATAACACATTAAAGTTTCATTTATAAAGTTATAGTTAATGGTCTGACATTATTTACAATTAATAACAATTACTTGTTAGTATATCACTCGAATAGACAAAGGTTATAATGAACAATACAAACTTTATAGGTTATGATTTATTTTAAAAATAAATTTAGTGTTAATATAAATTAATGAGATATTAGTATTATTTAATATTAATTGTAGTTACACTCATATAAAATATCAATTAATTAAGAACTTAAGGTATCAAGCCCAAATTCAAGCCTAAAATAAAAATTAAATTTAAATGTCATAATAATTTTTTTATAATAATATTATTTAAAAAAAAGTTTTTTTACCTTAGATATATAAAATATAAGACTTTGGCCCATGAATAATTTTAAATAATCTCATGAAATGATTAAAATTCTTTCTTTTATTCGAACACTTGATTTTGGTGGTCACTGCAAGCTTCCTCAGCCAATTTTCAACGAATTGATTTCAAAATTTCCAGAGATCTTTAATTAATATGTATTCACAAAATAACACTTTTATTTAAAAGAAAAAGAAAAAGAATTTAAAAGTTTGTCGAACAATTGGTTAAAAATTAACTGAGAAAGCTTACGACAACCACCAAATTGAAGAAATCACATTTTTGACTAATCAAAAGGATTTTAAGCATTGAATGAGATATTTTTAAATTATTCATAGACTTTGTAAATAAATTTAGAATATTCTGTCTATTATAATATCAATACAGATCCATGTAATGTAGGTTGTATTGTAATTTCACTTTAAAGGAGCTGGTGGCAAGTTTAATTTTTGGTCTAGCGACAACTAAAATATTTAATAATACACATGTTAGAATATTCTTTTTAAAATTATGGCACTCAAAGTTCTAAAATTTTGCAAATAATTTTAAAATATCCTACTGTAACATAATGTCAATGCAAATCAATGTAATCTAGGTTGTATAATAAAACATAACATTGAATTCTATAGTTTGAAAAGAAGTATAGTCTGGTACGTATAATATGAAAGGACTCATCATAGACTAAATCAAATATAAAACTGCTTACCAACTTTTTAAATCAAAACAACAGTACAATATAAATTACATTCATATGAATTGATACCATGTTCGAGGAAGATATTTTAAAGCAAAATACAGAGTATCATAGCTTTAAGTACTATAGTTAAAAAAAAATCTAACAAGTACCACATGAAACATTTCATTCGACATGGACTAAAAATGAAACTGGCCATGAAGTTGTTTAAAGTGATATTATAATTTCGTTTTCACTTATTTGTTTTTAAAATTATTGCATTTACAATCATGAAATTTTGTAAATAACTTTAGAATGTTTTGTCTAGCATAATATCAATATAAATCCATATATTGGGAATTGTATTGTAATTTCACTTTGAAAAAATTGGTGTTAAGTTTCATTTTTGGTTTAGTTACAAACAAAATATTTCATAATACACATATTCGTTTTGAAAGTCTGGTACTCAAAGTTCTAAAATTTTGCAAATAATTTTAAAGTGTCCTGCTATAACATAATGTTAATGCAAATCAATTAGTTTTATTATATAACATAATATTGAGTTTTTCAACTAACTAACAAAACTTAAGAACTACATTAGCGCGTCTATTTTTAAAGATTAGGGTTAGGTTAAGATGTCGAATATAAAGTCATATCAGAAAATTAGGTTATAATAAAAAAAAATTCATTTGTAATTAAAATCTGAAGAATAGTGAATAAAAAATAATAGAGAAAAATAGAGAAAGTTCACAATTAAAGTTAAACTTGTTATACTATAAATATAAGTTTATTATAGTAGTGCGCACAAATCATACATTAGAATAAGTCCATATTATGGCCAACTTATGGTGAAATTTGACAGTGTAATTACACCGTACAAATATGGCCATATGTTGGTGGACACGCCATAATTTATGCTAAACTTTCTACCAGGGAAATAATCTTATAATAATTATAAATGTAAAATGCTTAAAATAAAGCATGAAAAAATTTAAAAATCATGTTTGATCATTGATTTTTTATGTTCATTAAATTTTTAATCAGTTTAGAATTTGCTCTGTCAATGGTTTGCAGCCTAGATGTAGATTCCATATTTTAATCTCATCAAGATTTTATCATTCCAAGACATTTCACAGTTTTTTAGTTTGTTATCGCAAGTAATATTCTTTATTTATTTATATCGATTGATACAATCTTCTAAATAATTTTTAAAACTGGAACACTGTGATTTTCTTGTACCTTTTTGAACAAGCTTTTTTATATTGAGAGTTATTAAAATTTATAATTTAAAGTATTTACTTTTAGCTCCATATAATTCCAAAACAGCTCTTGCAAGAACATAAAAATAATGTTCACTGTGAGCTTCAGCGGTCATTGTAAGCCATCTATCTGATGTTTCTTGACAAGCAAGTCTTAAGAATGGTCGTTTAAAGAACTTTCCAATATGTACACTCGACGGAAACATATTCGCAGGTAATTCTTTTTCTGTGATTTCAAAATCACACGATGTCATTGGACGATTCCATTAGTTCGCTTATTTTTATTGGTGAATTTTTAAATCAAAGTAAAAGAATTACCTGCGAATATGTTTCCGTCGAGTGTACATCAACACTTTCAATAGCTTCTTTAAATTTTTTTTACAATGGAAAATAAGTAAAATACTCTTTCTCGTCACTTTCTTTAATTTTGTGCTTTTAAGAGTTAATTTATGATAACAACAAGATACTAAAATAAGAAGATGGCCCATTTTCATCTCTAAATATATTTGAGATTTATATGCACTTAGATCACCACAAGCAAAAAATAATTGGACAAACATTTTCTATTTCTTCAAATTTATGATAACAACAAGATACTAAAATAAGAAGATGGACCATTTTTACCTCCAAATATATTTGAAATGTATACGCACTTAGATCACCACAAGCGTGAATACTAATCAGATAAACATTTTTTCTATTTCTCCAAATTCTTTTTCTATAATTAATTCTATGTTTCTTGGAGCTTTTGTGTTTCTGTTATAACATATGTATTGCACAGGTCGAAAAAATCTTTTCATTTTGTAATATTTTATAATAAATAAATTTTATGCATCTTGAATTTATTTAATTGAATTTCTTTTATTTCCAGATATATGATATAAATATTAATTCCTAAATATATTTTTGAATTTTCTCAATTCATAGTCTATTTGCAAAATTAAAATGTCACTAGAATGAGGATGAAGTCAAAAAATACTTGCCAAAAGTACCACAATCTATAAATAAAACATTCTTTGAATTCGTAATAAATTTTTATATTAAATCAATTTCATTCCCTATAGAATTTATTTTACTTCATTTCTTTTATTTCTAGATATATGATATAAATATTAATTCTAAATATATAATATGTATTAAAATAATTTTTCAACACATATTTAAAATCATTATAATAACAATTTATTGAAACACATAAATATGTTTTGGTTACGAGTGTATTTTGAGGATGTCTACATAATGAACAGTTGATATTTCAATTCAGCTTCTAAATTAACACTTAAATTATTAAGAAATAGATCTCTTTTAAGATATTTAAAAATCATGTGTTCGTATATTGCATTATCTATAATCGAAGAACCAAATCCATAGTATATATGTTTTAAATTGAAAATTCTATTTTATTTTTTAATATTCAAAGTTCTATAGCTCTTCTCTCAGTTCTATGCCTAAGATGAGACAAAGCTCACTTCTAAATATTATAAAAAGACATAACATAGGGCAACCTGAGTGAAATCAACCTGGCCAAACACCAGAAATTCAAAATCACATGAAAGTACAAAATGAATCAATCAGAAGACAGCAATTCTGAGATTCAAAAAAAAATTTGTGTAGATTCTACTCATCATTTGCAACAATAAATATATATTCATGAGTGAATCTCTAAAATCCTTAGTTTCTGAGGAAAAAAATAATTAAGTTAATAATTTCACAAAAAAATTTGAAAAATCACAATATTCTATTACTTATTACTCGTAATCCCTTTGACCTATGCCTCTAAAAATTTTGTTGTATATTTTGGGTATCAAATGGAACCTCTTCACGGATTTTCAGCAAATTTTATTTTTTTGTCAGTCGGGTTGATATGAAACGTCCCATATATATATGTATATATATAGACGGTCCAGGTGGAAGTGGTGAAAGCTATTTATTTAATGCAATTATAACTTATCTAAAAATTCATGGAATCACCTATTTAGTTATATCATGGACAGGTGTAGTGGCTACTTTATTACAAGACGGTGTGACAGTACATACAGCATTTAAATAACCGTTAAACATATCTGAAGACACAATATATAATATTAGTGCAAACAGCGAAATAGGTAAAAAAATGAAAAATGTATCAATTGTTATCTGGGATGAAATCATAATGACATCGAAATACGCTTTTGAAGCCGTCGACCGCATGTTTAAAGATGTATGTCATAATAATTACTTGTTTGGAGGAAAAACATTCATCATATCAGGTGATTTTAGACAAACATTACCAATAGTTAAACATAGAAATAGAATACAGATAGTAGGAAATTGTGTTAAAAAAAGCTATTCATGGAAACATTTTCAATATATGTCTTTGAAAGAAAATAAACGTTTATCGGAATCAAATTATAAATTTAAAAATTTGTTACTAAATATAGGAAATGGTTATTTTCATTTAAAATATGAAAAAACGAAATGAAGTTATACAAATTCCAAAAGAAATATTGTCAAAGGGCAATCTAATTGATGAAATTTACAGGCATAATATAAATATTGAAAATTGTGACTATTACGAAAATATTATATTAGCACCAAAAAACGTAGAAGTAACAGAAATGAATGAAAAAATTTTATCAAAAATAAATAAACCTGTAATAGAGTACTTGAGCATTGACTCTGCAAAAGATGTAAATGACTAAAGTTTAGATGCAATTTTGCCAACAGAATTTTTAAAGTCTTTAACGCCCAACGGTCCACCTCCACATAGATTACAATTAAAAAAAGGAGCTATAGTAATGCTTCTAAGAAATGTTCATTTGAATAAAGGACTTTGTAACGCAACCCGATTAACGAAAATAAAACAATTTACTATTATTCCACAAATATTAACAGGAAGTAAAAAAGGGAGCACTATATTCTGACCACGTATGACCTTATCAGGAAATGATGAACTGCCATTCCAGATGACCAATTTCCTGTAAAACTTGCTCATGCAATAACTATAAGTCGCAAAGACAATCATTTAAAAAGTAGAAGTGTATTTACCAACACCAATTTTCAGTCATGGGCAGATATACGTTGCACTTTCAAAGACAACTAATAAAAAAGAATTGAAAATATTATTAACAGAAAAATCAAGAAAAGTTAAAGATAAAATGGTCTATACTCAAAACATCGTTTACACACGGAGAAAAAATCAAGGTATTATTTATTATATATATTTATGAAATTATAAAGTGAAGCATCCATGAGTAATAATCGCAAGAGCTCCACCGGATTTTCCAGTGAGGCTCATGCGAATATACATAGAGTCTGTTCCACATATATGGCTACATAATAACGTATTCATCATGATAATTATTTTTTAATTATTTTATATATTCGTATTATTATTTTATATGTACATTGTATGTACATATATTTCATATTTTAAATGGTTTATTATGAGATCTTAGTTATATCAACAATGCTTGACAATAATATTTAAAGATTTCCAACCTCTAAAACTCAGAATATTATTAACTTAATAAAACTTATTAACATGAAATAAAAAATAAACAAGATAGTTACTGTTATCATTAAAAAAAAGACGAAAAAAAGAATCGAATATATTATTTTATAAGTTATTTAAATAGTTTAATTAATACATTGGGCAAGGATTGGATCAACAGATTGTGACCTACTGATCGCAAGAAATCTCACAGGAAAATCCCGTGATCTTTTTGCGATTTTCTGATGGGATAGAAGCAAGCGCATAACGTTAGGCAGGAATTAAAATTTTGCTAGAAAAACACTAGCATTCATAGCGTGATGCGCTTTTATACGTTTATTTCTTGATTTTTCTCTCCGTGGAATATTATAAAACCACAATACAAAAATTAAATATAATGAATGAGAAAATAAAATCAAACATATTTGAAACTCTAATATAATATTAAAGATAGAAAAATTAAAAATTATGAAGAGTTTAGCGCTGTGTGGTTAAAAATCATGGCTGCTATTTTTAGTTCTGTGCCACTGGAAAAACACGATTGTTTTTTTAAATACTGTATGGTTAAAAAAAACATGGCTGCTATTGTGAGTGCTGTGATGGAGAAAAACGCTAAAATTACAGTAAGCGCTGTGCAAGTAAAAATTCACGACTGCTTTTCAAATCACTATCTGATTTGAAAAACGCAGCTGCTATTTTAAAAGCTAAAGATGAAAGTAGTTTAGCATAGCAACAACTATTGTAAGCTCTGTGTAATTAAGAATTCATGGATGCTATTTCAAGTGCTGTGTTGTTACAAATTTGTAGCTGCTATTTTGAGCGCTGTGTGGTTAAAAAAACGTGGCTACTATTGTAAGCGTTGTGTAATTAACAATTCACGGTTGCTATTTTTAGCGCTAAGATAAAGAGACAAAACGGAAGAACGGAGACGGAGGGATGGAGATGGAAAAACGGAGACGGAAAGACGGAGACGGAGAAGTGGGGACGGAGAGACGGAGACGGAGATACAGAGACTGAGAGATAGAGATGGAGATTTAGAGATAGAGAGACGGAGACGGAGAGATGAAGATGGAAAGACGAAGACGGAGAGACTGAGACAGACAGACGGAGACGGAGAAATGGAGAAACGGAGATGGAGAGACGGATATTGTGTATGTGTATATGAGTAAGTGTATGTGTATGGATATGTGTATATGTAAGTATGTATATGTGTGAATGTGTATGTGTAAATGTGTTTGTGTGTATTTGTATGTATGTATGTATGTATGTGTGTACTTGTATGTCAAAGATGCACGTTTGTATGTGTATGTATGTATGTATGTGTGTACTTGTATGTTAAAGATGCACGTGTGTATGTGTATGTATGTATGCAAAAGATATTTACGCAAGAAAAAAAATCTTAATTATTCACTTTAATATAATAGTAGTAATAGTTGTGAATAACTGTTAAAAAATGTCGGACTTGAGGCATAAATAATAGTTATTTATAGTTATTTACTATTATTTACTATTATTTACAGTTATTTACAATTATTTACAATTATTGACCATTATTTATAGTTATTTCTAATTATTCATAATTATTTACTCTTATTTACATTTTCAAAAATTTTTTGGAATCGTGAAAAATTTAATGTTATTAATAATTATTAACAATTATTTATAATTATTTACAATTATTTACAGTTTTTCATGGTTTCTTACAATTATTTACAGGTATTCACATTTCCAAAAATTTTCACATATATATAAAAAAATTGAATAAATTAGTGGAAATTTTCGAAAATGTAAATAAGTGTGAATAATTGTAAAAAAAGCGAATAAGTGTAAATAACTGTAAATAAATATTTACTGTAAATAAGTGTAAATAACAGTAGATAACTGTAAATAACTATAAATAACTGTAAATAACTATTATTTATGTCTCAATTCTGACAATTTCCAACACTTATTTACATTATTTACATTTATTTATAGTTATTAACAGTTATTTACAATTACATCCTTAAATTTTTTTTCATATGGGATGGATCAAAAAGTCGCAAATCATCTATTTTCTTGCAATTTTCACTTGAGTGACCTGTAGTTTCACAATATATACAATAATTTTTTTGTTCACAGTACACTGGGAAAAAAATGTATTTGATTCAATTCAATTAATGTAATTAAAATTTTAATTGATTGATTCAATGATTGTTTCTTTAAATCGATGAAATGATAATTAGATTTAATTAAACGTTTTTTCAATTATTTTCAAATAAACGAATTAGTGCATTTAATAATTGAATTATTCAAATCAAATAAATAGAAATTTGAAACAATTTTGCAATATTTTTAGAATAATTTAATTATTTTATTGGATGTTAACTTTGTTTCATAATAAAATCTTTCTTTTTGCCAATATAATTACGAGATTCCATCAATAAAATAATGAAGAAACTCAAAACGTTTTACTTGTAAAATATAAATTGAAGAAATATTAATATTGATTAAAAATTAATTAGTTTAATTATTTATTTCATTGAATGGAATATAATATTTAATTGTAATATACTAATGAAGAATATAGTTATAATATTTAGAAATATATAGAATAGCAATATAATTTGATAATAAAAGTAATGAAGTTATTTTATGGAACTAAATAAATAAATTATTTGAATCAATTAAAAATTTAATTAATTCAATGTACGTAAGTAATCATAATATTGCAATGAAATGATTTGATTGAATGACAATAAGGTATTTCATAGAATCAATCAGATATTTCATAAAAAGAAAAAATACATTTATCAACGCAACTAAATATTGAATTAAAATAATTAGGTATTTTATTGAACAATGACAGTCAATTTAAGTTATAGGGTTTATAATTATTTATATTTCAATTGAAGAAATATGTTTTATTGGCTCAATAAAACTTTTTCTTATATCTCTCAAATATTAATTGAAATGATAAAATAGTCAAATTGGCTTGATCAAATATTTTGTTAAGACGATTTTGTTAAATTTCAGAATAATTTAAGAGATGAGATTTAATGAAATGCATAAAATATCTAAATTATACCAATAATGGATTGAAATTAGTAAATAGTTAACATCTTATTAACATAATTTCATAATTACTTAAAAGTTTATATAATATTAAAAAGTAATAATATATTTAATAGAATCAATGAAGTATTTTACTATCTATATTTAAAATAAATTAACATAACACAATATTCTTATTAATGTTACTAAATATTCCTCCCTTACAATTATATGTCTGATTAAATATTAAAGTAATTTTAGAGAAGTAAAATATTTGGTTGTATGAAATATCTTTAAAAAATTTAAAAATATTATAAGTATTTGATTAAATTATAAATGATATAAAATTTCTTTCTCAATTTAATTATTGGAAAATAAATTTGAAATTAAAAAAATTTTTAAATAAAGATTATGAAATAATAAGTATTTAAAAATTACATAATAATATTATCTGGTTATTTTTTATTGATTAATTCTACTAAGAAAATTTATTCCATCATAATAATATTATTATCTTATTTTTAAAATAACTGTTTGCTAATAATACACGATATTAAAACACAAACTAAAATTATTTTAATTAATAAAAAATAAAATCTATTATTTTTAGATTAATTCAATAAGAAAAAAAAGTAATAAATATGTATACAATAACATAAACGTCATAATATACATTTATTCTAGAAAGCTGGTGGTCATCATCTCATTGAAGCTAAATCGTAATGTAATTACCGTAATTAAATACAGTATTGATTGGTAAAACGCGACCAAATCATTTATTTGAATCAACCAAATATTTCGTCAATTTAAATAACTATTTATTTGAATCAATAATGTATTTCAATCAATAAAGCTTAGTATTTACATTAAATACATATTTATTTATTTTGAATAAATATTTTATTGATAAAACTAAATAATTTATTTAAATCAACCAAATATTTAGTCAATTAAAATAAATTTTTGTTGATTTGACCAAAATTTTTTGTCAGTGTAGTTAATTATTTCATAAATAACATCAAACATTTTATTCAGCTAACGAAATATTTCATTAATCTCATTAATTATTTCAGAATTCAATTTAATATTTGATAGATTGAATGACTTTGATTACTTGAACATAAAGTCCTTTGTAACGGCCGTGGGGATCAAGTGTGTGCCGTACTAATTTAGCTAACTGTATAGCTAGAAGTATAATTGGTTATTACACAATAACATACACACAAAACAAAAAAACGAAAAGAAATCAGCTAAAATATACGAAAGTTATAGATTTTATTAAATCACGAATACTAGCTATACACAGAAAAGGGCGCCAGTCGCGTGATACAGATGCAACTCCGTAAGTTATCTTAATCGTACAAATATTAAAGCAACGCTTTCGGCGAAAAGAGGGCCAACGATGCGCTTGATTAATTGCTGTGGGGTATTTTATTCGAAAGCTACACAACGAATTAGCTTGAACGAAAGCTAGAAAGAAAAACGGACGCACTAATTAATACCGCGCACGTGGTCACCAGCACACACGCGCACAGAGCAAAGAAAAATAACGATGTATCTTAATCGTTAAAGCTTGAATAAAAATGAAGGTTATTAAAAGCATTTATGCTTTTACACTCACACAATAAGTACTCCTTTAGACTCAGAAAACGCAAACACGAGAGGTATACGAGACTTATTTTCGCTTTATACAATCGGTTGCGCAAGCACAAAAAACCGTCAAGTCGATCGACCTGTACGCAAACGGTAGAAGGAATGAGCATCGATGGATGCTATTCCTTCTCCATGCGGCACGCTATGCGCGCCACCTTATACTCTTGCCTTTTCCGTCTACTTGACTGCTAGAGTCAGGATATGCGTAGACTAGGCACGTTGGTTAAGCTTTACTGTATATTAATGGTTTTCATTGAAACTGCCTGGGTGTAGTGAGTCCTGTGAAAGAGAGCCGCATGCGAGTTCTCCAACGGGTCACCCGTTTCGGCTGCAAGAGGCGGGCTACATACGTAGAATTTTCAATTCTGTACGGAAGCCGCTTGCGTTCGGGCAGAAGTGCCGAATCTTCCAGGTCTTCGTCCTGATGGAAATCAACAAGTAAAACGCGTTACTTGGCAGAGAGGAGATTAAGGCTAAACAACGCATCAAGCAGATTTGAACGCCGCTGCGAGATGCGGGAACCAATTGGGGTTCAAACTCGAATGATCCTTTCGAACTAGGTGGGGTTCTCGGTCAGTGCTTAGTAGCTTGAGGTACTTATGAGGTGGTTCTTTTAGGAATCTATGACTCATGAATGCCTCGGGTGGAGAGGACGCCGGGGCTCTGTCAGGCTTGGAAGCGCAATTTAAACTTTTCATCGGGAGGCCACCGACTTCGGGTTGCTAGTCGACTAAGATAATTCGGTAGATGACACTTTACGGTATCATCGAACGTGAAAACCAGTAAGCACGGTATAAGCACTGGTAGGCAGGGCTGGGATAAGCCCGCATCGAGGGTCGCATCTGTCTAACAGGTATCTGTCTAATGGGTGTCGATCCTCATGTATCCCGGAACAAGGGTTGGACTCTGCCGGGCAGTGGCACCTAGCTTGATGGGTTTAGGAAGGTGACCCTAAGGCTCTCGTTGAGAGGGCAAGACGTGGGATTGCTAAAGTCCCGCGAGCCGACACCAGCGGCTACGTCCTCATGGCTGGTTCGGGTTGTAGACTGGTGCTTCCAGTTTTGCAGGTTCGGCCTTGGCCAGGATACGGGATCTGGTACTTGCTTGTAAAAACAAGGCCGCTGATCGAGGTTAACCGGTCTCTGAGTGTGAACCGGACACTGATAGTTACACTGACTCATACCAATATTGGGTAAAGAAACTGTCGGTGATTGATGGTGAGCACAAGGGCTGTTAGAACCTAGAAAGAGGTTAACAACGGCCCTGGAAATAGAAAAGCATCTAGAACATGCATGCAAGGGAACTCTGTATATTAATGGTATCGTGATGTGCTGTGCACGCGTGTATAGTTAGTGACTTGAGGTTGGCTTTAGCTTGACTGGCGTTGTCTCTCTCTTAACCGCGCGCAAATTTAACGTCTTCCTTCTGCCGCATGTATTATCGTATTATAAAAGCAAGGTTTAAGTAACATGGCAAATTTGCCACGTTACACCTTATTTAATCCACATAAACATTTTATAAAGTCAATTATATTTTTCAAATGATATTCATAAAATATTTAATTCTTTCTATTAAATGTTTTTATTTATAACAATTACATATTTTATGGATGAATAGATAGATAGATAGGTAGATGGATATATATTTATTTTGTAACAGTTTACAAAAATTGTGTAATACAAAAAATAATACATAATAAAATACAAAAAAGATAATACTGTAAAGTTACGTGTCAATATTGCACTCATGATATCACAGTCGATTTCCTAAAACTAATAATACCACATAAGTAAGTCACTTTTCAGAGTGATATCACAGATAATTACAATAATAAAATACACACATAAACATTAATAAAAATAAAAATAAACAAATCTGTCGATTTAATATCTATCAGTAAAAACAATAAAAATTGAAATAAAATATAATAAAATTAAATAAAAATCAAACAAATCAAATCAAAAAGTAAAAAGTGACACATATATTCTCAACAATGCGCTCATCAACCATACTATAAATACAAGCACTCCTTAAAGCTATATACGGGACAACACATAATAAATTAACATAAAGAGAATACATATTATTTAAGGTCAAGCAAGCACCCCTCCTGCCGTCTTAAACTTGCTAAGAGATGGAAGATACCTAATTTCAGCAGGTAGGGAATTCCAAAAATGCACACCTTGAACTTGGAAGGAATTCCTTCCAGTCTCAGTGGGCATAAAGAGCACTGCTAGATCTTTTGTCTCTCCCCCAGTAGCCACCCTGGGTATACATTTAGTGAAGAGACTCACTAGATGTTCCGGAGTATTCATGCGCACGATTTTGTACTTAAGTACAGTCAAAAAATACTGTACCCTTGAATCAGTGCGCAGCTAATCCAACACGGTTCTATGAATAGAGACATGATCACCCATTCTCAAACCCATTACATATCTCACATATGAATTTTGTAATCTCTGTATTCGTCTTCTCAACCCCTGAGAAGCATCGAGCAAAACCACTGAACAATAATCAAGATGTGGGAACAGTAAGGCGGTTGCGAGCTATGTACGCAGAGTCTCCGTGGTGTACTGACGAAAAAACCGCAGGGCATATAAAACTCTATTAAACTTTTTTGTAATCATATCAATGTGCGGTTCCCAAGAAAGTTTAGGGTTAAGCACAACACCAAGACTCGTTACGGAGTCAGAGAAGGGTATACTAATGCCTCAATCAATAATTTTTTTATTCAACTAAATTTTTCTCTGAGTGTAAGTAAGTTCATCTTTTGGATACAAAATATTCAAAGCTATTATAAAATCATCTATGTTGTTGATTTTTGCTCGATGTATAAAAGAAAAGATGTGACCTCTAAGTTTCAATTTTACAATTAAAGACAGTTTCCTTTGCTCATTTGCTAAGCTTCTTGCTAATTTTATTTCATCAATATATTCTCTGGGTGGCATGTTTTTACCATCAAATATTGGTAAGACTTCAAAAAATAAAAAATTATAATCATCCTTTTTCTTCTTTATGATTTTATAATTTAATTTCTCTTCAGGAAAATGTGTTTAATCAATGTTAGTATTTTATTAAATTAATGTAAGGGATGATTTATTATAATGGATATTTTTAGATTAATTGATATTCATTTTATTCTGTAACAGAATATTTACCAAGATATATGTAATTCATTTTACATTAATAATGTTTAAATGGCCTTATTTAGAGATAATATTTAGTTTTAAAATGTTATTTTTGTTTGTGTACAAAGATTGTCATAAATATTGATGATCATGTTTTTTGTTATTTTCTTTTACACCGTTTACAATTGTATTTGTAAACAAAAATACTGCAATTGCTGTTCATTAAAATTCTTTGACACTGATCTACTATTTTTACATAAAAATTAAGAATATTGCTGATCTATGTTTTGAAATTTTTATATTGACCTACTATTGTTGGAAATACATAAAAGCGTTTCACGAGAATGTTTCGCTGAAATCGTATTTTTATGAGTTCAATACACTTGTAATATTTTGATGACTAAATGTCTACTTTTTTTTAAATGTAGTCTGTTCATTTGTTATCTTTAAGTTTTTCGTTATTATTTTATAATTTTATATTATTTTCATAAAAAGAAAATTAGTATGCTTTTAGTATTATTGAATATTATTATTAGTACTTGATATTTTAAATGATATTGAATGTTTACTGTTTAGTCAGCTTTCCTTTTTATTACATGCTTTTATTAAGCTTGCTTTCACGTCTGTCTGTCTGTAATCAAATCATGCAAGCTCGATTTAAGGCACTTTTTATCGATGAAAATTTCTGAAATTTTACGCAGACCTTGATCTCCGATGACAATGCAATAATCCGTTGTTCATGTCGGCGATGACGGGTGTGCAAAGTCATCTCCGAAGAAGTTTAAGAGGCGAGGCTTTCTCGAGGCGAGTTGATGGAATGTTGTTGAGTTGATAGTTGTAGAAAATGCATAGAGCATAGAAGAATTAGGGGATAGGGAAATGCATAGGGGGTAGGAGAATATACAGAGGATATGGGAATGTATAGTAGATAGGGGAATGGATAGAGGGCTTGTGAATATATAGGGGATAGGGGAATATACAAGGGATATGGGGATGTATTGGGATAGTAGAATAATAGGGGATAGAGGAGTGGATTGGAAAGAGGGGATAGGAAAGGGGGAAAGAGGAGAGATAGAGGAGAGGGAAGAGAGTCTTGTAGCTGAGGCGACATGTAACATCCAAGTAAGAATTCGAAGAGAATTTTATCAATGGTCAACGTTCTAAAGTACTAGAAATGATCAAAATTATCTTGAAATAAACCAAGAGGTTGGTAATATACATACCCGTAAAAAGCGCTACAAAGAATATCAAAACGTATTTACGACTATTTTCTATGTTTACAGTATACTGGAGAATTATCTGTAAAAATGAGAGAGACGGTCACTCAACGTGAACGACGGTTGGACAAAGCTCGAGATAAATACCGTGACAAAAGGAATAATGAAGATTGTAATGCGAAGTGAAGCAGACTCAATACAAATATTAAATACAAACTTTTAAAAAAAATTACTCATAAAAAATTCAATTTCAACTAAAAAGTAGGAAAAGAAAATTGAAAAAAAAAACATTTTAATAACAAATTAATTTACTTTCTTGAAATTACTTCTGAACAGTTCATTGCAATAATTAAGAGAAAATTTTTGTTGTAAAATTTTCTCTTAATTATTGCAATGAACTGTATAAAAGTAGTTTTAAGAAAGTAAATTAATTGATTTAATACTTTATAGTGTATTTTCTCCACTATTGTATTTTCTCCATTGCATTCATCATTCTTTGCTTTACAACTAGTCCAGACAAATTAGAATTTTTTTCTGCAAAATGTGCTACAGGTCTGTTTTTTGTAGAAATATATTGTGGATAATATGTATAATAAGAATATCGATGTGTGCCATCTCAAAAAGTTATGGAAAAATGTTTATAAACAAATTAAGATAGAAAAATCGACTTTTTTTCTTTTTTCCTCTGTAACTGCGCTGTTTTTCATTCTAGAGGAAAAATTTCATTACAAAAGTTGTTCAGAATTAGATTTTCTTCAAGACTATATGTGTGCGATTTTCCAAAAATTCCGAATTTTCTCGGGAAATGAAGTTTTTCCGAGAAAATGTGTAATTTTTCAAATTTACGTTAAAGACAGATATTTTATTCAAAATTCGATGAAACTACGGGAGAAGAAAGATTTTCTATTGTCCTTAATCCTCCTCCAAGCCGATCTGTTTCGGCTCGTAAGAAGAGCAACGATTAATTTTTTTATTAAAAAAAAGTCGAAAATTCAAATTGATGCCAAGTCAACAATAATTATTGCGAATACATCAAACTTCTTGAGTATGTAGTAGTAGGATACTTTTATCATCAAGGATTTTAAAAATTTCAATTTTATATTTTTTTGCACTGTTTTTAGCGTTTTTCCGATTTCATAATATCAATTCTTATAAATAAATTCATATATTTCACGTTTTTATTAGCTTCTCTTCGTCTCTGCCTGTCTGTATGTCTGTCTGTTCAAGTTAAATTTTGTAATTGATCTAAAACTAACTTCCGGTGAGCTAGAGACTTGAAATTTTAAACATAGCTCAGATTCTGATGACGATGCAATATTATAAAAAAAATTTATATATTTCTACCGTTTTATATATTAATATATCGATTATATGTGGAGATGTTTGCAAAATTGAAAATTTGAAAATTTTATAAATAGATATACTTTTAACATGGGTGACAAAAAATCTTAAAAAATTTTTTAAATTCTTTATTTGATATATAAATATATAAAAATTTCAATTTTTTTTTGTTGCACTATTTTTTAGCATTTTTCCGATTTTATAATTTCAATTATTACCCTAGTGGAAATCAATTTTGCTAATAACTGCAAGCACATGCTAATAACTGTTATTAATAGTTTGTTTGAGACAGAAGTAGCGGTTATTTGCAGTAAATAGTAGTTATTTGCAGTTATTAGCAGTTATTAACATTTATGAGCACAACGATTTTGTACAGTATAATTTAAAAAAATTAAGATAATAATAACAGTTATTTACAGTAATTTTTTTATTTTTGCAGTTATTTATCGTTATTTGCGGATTCTTGCAGTTATTTGCAATTATTTTCTGATTTTTGTAGTTATTTGCAGAAACTTGCTGTTATTTATAGTTGATAATAATTATTCATAAAAATTAATTGTCTTGGAAATTTTTTCCTATACATAGAAAATTAAAAAATTTTTTAAAAACGTATAATTGTTAATAATTGTAAATAACTGCAAGAAATTGCAAATAACTGTAAATAAACGCAAATAAATGCTAGTAACTGTTAATGAAATAGCATATAACTGCTTATGAATGCTAGTAATTGCTAATAACTACTAATAACTGATGATAACTGCTAATAACTGCTAATAACTGATGATAACTGCTATAAACTGCAAATAACCGCTACTTCTGTCTCAAACTAAACTATTTATAACAGTTATTAGCAGCTTTTAGCAGTTATTTGCAATCATTAGCAGCTTTTAGCAGTTATTTGCAGTTGTTAGCAATTATTTTTAATTATTAACAGTTATTAGCAAAACCGCTTTCCACAAGGGTATAAATAAATTCATATATTTGAGCCAATTTTTGATATATATTAATTTTATAAAATAGAAAAGAAAGGTCTCTTCAAGACCTTTAATTTGAATTTTTTTAAAGTTTTCTATCGTGAAAATGAAAAAAGGAACATGGTTTTGACTTTGACTAACAATTGCTCCTTTGTTTTTAAACATTTTCACTCGTTTCAAAGTTTAATAGCCTGTTTATGATAAAAATTATTTATTGGTAAAACGGCATTAATGTATACAAAGTGGTTTTTATATATATCATCGTTACTAAATTTTTTTACGCATTACATTGTGTGCGAATATCAGGGGGGTTGCTCCCGAACGATATACCACATATCGCTGTCTTTCTTTAGCATATATAAAATTAACGTACCAAACAAAGATAGTACTATATAGTTTATCACTCTGGAGCAAGGGGCCAGGTAACAGAGTATATAAACGGCCAGCGCACATGCGCAGTTTGTTCTGTATACATTTGTTATAAATAATGATGATTGTAAATGAAAAATCTTTCTGAATTATTTGCAAAATTATAAGTTTAGGTAAGGAAATTTAAAGAAGAATTTTGTTTTTTACTAAAGAAAAACGACTAATTTTTATTAAATAGGTTTTTTAATAAAAACGAAATTATATTGTCAAAATATTTATAATATAATATTAATAGTTTTTTATCAACCATAGAATTGTAAGTTTGATTAAACATATGTATAATAAACCTCACATTGTATTTTATTATAAATTATATCTTTTTGGGTAACTTTTCATTATTTAAAATTTTTTATAAATTATAAACGTACGGGAGTAAAACATTCTTTTGTTACCTACTAATATTAACTTTATAAAATTAAGTACCTAATATTTACAAACGTATAAAAATTTTTAAAATACTACTATATTTATCGTTCTTTTTATCTTTATAAATTTCTTCATCCTAAAAATACATCTTCTTATAAAAGAAATTATCAAAATCAATAACATATTATGATAATTATGATCACATACTTACTTAATATTTAGATTGATGAATTAATGATTATAATATATTAATAATTCTTAACTTTATTTTATTATTACAGATTAGGTATTTAATTTTATGAACTTAATGCTGGTTTGTTTAAAGCAGAAGAATGTTTTACCTTAACCTTTAGACTGCTGGAAAATTAATATTTTGAAATTATGCATCATAATATTGATTTACCGGCAGTCTAAAGGATAAACAATTAAAAGTAACCCTAAAAGACCATAAAAAAAGTTAAGTGAATATAATAATAACTTTGATATCAGTTTTCGGGAAATTCTGTATACATTCGTTATAAATAATGATGATTGTAAATATAATTTATAATAAAATACATTGCAGGGTCCATTATACATACTATATATATATATATATATATATATATATATATATATATATGTGTGTGTATATATATCTACCTATATTATATAGTTATATTAAAAATTAACCCTCGGACCCCCACACCCCTCCACACCCCCACACCCCTCCACACCCCCGCACCCCTCCACACCCCTCCACACCTCTCCACACCCTTCCACGCCCCTCCACAGCACCCCCACGGCACCCCCACGACCCCTCCACAAAATAACGTGAAATTGTTTAAAATATTACGATATTTTTTATTGTTGCTTTTATTCTAAGTACCCTCCACACCCCTCCACACCCCCCACACCCCTCCACCCCTCCACACCCCTCCACACCCCCGCACCCCTCCACAGTACCCCCACGGCACCCCCAAAACCCCTCCACTGCCCCCCACAATATAATAATGTATGTATTTAAATATACAAACTTAAAACTTAACATAATAATATATAATTTATAATATTAAAATTAATTAATGCTAGAATTAGAACAAAAATTTTATTGAAAAAATTTTTATTTTCTTTATTTTAAAATGATTATAAAAAACAATTTTTTAAATTATTCTAAATAATATAAGAAATTAAATAAAACATAAATTATAAAATAAAATGATTTTTATGGCTACTGGTGAAGGCTTCCATTAATAAAAAAACCTAACGCGTCTTTAGTAGTATCTCTACAAATTTATTTATTTATATCCTCCTGAAAATAATTTTGGCTAGGGGGGGTACCCCCCTGCTCGTTCCACTAACCAACCTCCATTATAGTTATCATATTAATATAAAATATAACACTTATGCATTGTTTTATATAAAAATTTTTTTATTATAATATATTTTTATACTATACATAATATTATATAATTGTACATTTTTTATTAAATTTTTATTATTGACATAGAAACATGAAAAAAATAAATAATATTAATTATTTATGTGAAATATCTGAAAAAAATTATTAATAAATTCTAATCATTATTCATGACATATAGATTAAGTTGGTTTTTACACAACCTTAAATTTTAAATCTTTTAGATTTTTATCATTGTGAAATCATAAATTTTTTAGTAAAATTTTTTAATATTATCATTTGATATATTTAAATGTATACTTAAGATTTCGAAGATTTATAGGATTATTTTGTTATAATTCCTGTTTGATATCTTTTTTCTTAATCTGACATTTTATAAATATATCAAAATTTTTTAAATTAATAATTATTAATAGTTTTATATAATGTTTAATATTCTATGTAAATATTACATTAAATATTAAAAAAAATAATTTTTAATTATTTCATTAAACGAGCAGGGGGGTACCCCCCCTAGTATATATATATATATATATATATATATATATATATATATATTGTAACGGCTCATATCAAGTTTAGGTATAATTATTTAATTTAATATAAATATGTCATAAGAATGACTATATTATTTAAAAGATAGAATAATTTTTGGTTATAAGAAATTTAAATTACATTAAAAGTATAAGTAGGACTCCATAGTTACCTACTGAGGTCGATAAGATAACTCAAATGTATATATATATATATATATATATATATATAGATATAGTAAAATGATTATAGAAATAGAATGTTCTATTTCTTTTAATGAAGAAGTATTATCAAAATTTAATTGTTAATAATAAAATGTAACTTTCTAAAATAATTGTGTATATATAAATAGAACATTCTATTTATATAATATGTATAAAATGATTACTCTATTTAAAGTTTAAAGATATAAATTAAAATATAAAAAATTATTTCCTTTAATTAATAAATAATAAAATAAACTATTAAAAATAGTCTTTTGAAATGTAAAGGAAATAGAATGTTTCTTTTACTAATATATTTATTTTAATTAAATGTTTCTTCTGTAAATATCTAAAATAAATGTTATGGAACATTCTATTTCCTAAAATATAATTCTTCAATAAGAAATAGAACCTCATAGAAGGTTTATGAAATAATATAAAAGAGCGTGAACCAAAGCAAGCTCTCTCATTGTCTTTTAGATATTCGACCATGTAACATCTAACATGGATTCTATATTCGTTCGATCTTATACTGTTAGAAGTGTAAGATCTGAACACTTTGTATTAAAGATTGGTATGTAACTTTTCAAGACTTATAAAATATATATTTTCTTAATTATTTAATAAAAAGATTAAGTATTTCAAATTTAAATGAGACTGTATTCAAAAAGTTATTGAGAAAAATATAACTCATCTCATTTCATACATCATTTTTCACAGAATAAATGAATAAATTAATTATCGCACATTGAAGAGTATTGCACTTGGATATGTCGTTGATAATAATTTATTTAGTCATATTACATTAAATAGAAGTGTTATTTATCGCACATCTAAGAATATTGCACTCAAAGATGTCGTCGATTTAAACACTTTTCTACATATCTCATAAGAATAAAAAAGTTTATTATCGCACTCTTTAGTAATAATATTAATATTATAATAATATTGCTGTATGCACCTTGTATATGCATGTAATAGATTAAATTAATGAAGTAAATTTAAATTCGGTAATTAAAATATTACCTGGCGACCGTGAATAAAGTCAAGCCCGCTTCAATATATATATACATACATATATATTTAGAGAGCGGTGGCGTAATGGACAGAGCTCTTGCGTTCAACGCAGAAGGCATGGGTTCGAATCTTGGCCAGGTATCTCTAACTTTTTTTTTCGAAAGAAAATTAGTGTATGTACCATCGCGACTCTTGAAAAATCCGACCTCATTGGGTATCGGTTGATTGTTAGTCACAAAAGTGGCTGATCATCCATCGGTAGTCAAAGTTTTCGATATGGTGGGTCCTTCGAGCATATAATACTGGAGGAAGCCTCCCAGCTATTAACTGCGTTACAAGGCGAAGAGAGAGAAAGCCTCTATTTTGGTACGTGCTATCTCTCTTTCACTTTCTTAGTGGGGAACAAAAGCAGCCAATCAAATCAGGCTAGAGAGAGACAGCACGTACCAAAATAGAGGCTTTCTCTCTCTTCACCCTGTAACGCTTGCTGCCATTCGGAGGCTTCCTCCAGTAGTATATGCTCGAAGGGTGGGTCTGACACTCTAGCCTGATGTAATGTGTTAAACGGATACCAGGCTGGACTTCCTCGACTCAACCATATAAAGAAGCTTAATCATATAGAGGACAAATATCCTTTATATATTAATCTTTTTCCTTTAAACAAAAAAAAATTATGTGTATGTTCAATTAAACTTACAATTCTATAGTTGATAAAAAACTATTAATATTATATTGTAAATTGTAACGTGGAAAATACCATGTAACAATTTTCGAAATAAAATTTTTCTCCCGTAGGCACAAATCACCAGCCACCCATGGGCCCGAACGCATATGAGATTTTTTTTAATTTTATTAATTCCTTAGTTTATTTTTTTTTTGTGAACGAGATCACGAGGTGCTAGTTGAGCGACTAAGTATACACCAATATTTAGCAACGACCGCGCGTGCGCTAGGAGTCAATGATTCGAGAAGAAGAGGTACAAGAGAGAAGAATGAGAAAGACCCTACTAAAAAATCTCAGGTGAGAAATCACCTGATTTCTCAGGTGATTAATCATGCCAAAATCTCATGTGACGATTTTTTTGGTTTTTACGTTTCAAAGCATACTTAGTCAATTGCGAACTATTTTTGAAAATTTTTAAAAAATTTGAACTTAGAAATTTTTTTTAAAATTTGGTCTTGGAAAAAATTTTGACTCATTTTACAAAAAATTTTCTAAGTTCAATTTTTCAAAAATTTTAAAAATAGTTCGCAATTGACTAAGCATGGTTTGAAACGTGTAAAAACCTAAAAAATCATCACATGAGATTTTGGCATGATTAATCACCTGAGAAATCAAGTGATTTCTCACCTGAGATTTTTTAGTAGGGGATATAGGGAGCAAGAGAGATGGGGAGATCCACAAGCTGGCAGAGCGAATCTAAAAAGCTGGCGCGTCGATCTCTCGCGCATTAAGCGAAGAGAGATAAAGGAGATAGTGAAGAAAGATGGAAAGAGAGCGTTAGAGAAGGGATCGTCACGATCCTTTTCTTTTAGTTGAGACTTTATACCGTACATATACGTACACGTATGTATATGTATGTGTAATATCACTATGGGTCGACGGTGACGACTAATATGCGCATACGAAGACAGAAAAGGACAGCAAATAAAAAGAAAACGAAGAGAATACTAGATTAATAAAGAATACAGTAATAAGAATTGTTTCAACTAGTATGAAAAAAAATTAAATTAACACGTCTTGTAAATCTGTAAACGCACAAGTTAATTTAAACAAAATTTAGTATACAGCTATACGCATATCGAGCGTGTGTGTGTTAAAAAGGAAGTGAGAGAAGACCAATAAGAATCATCGCATGGGAAAATTTGAAAAGTGATTGAAGTAAAAGAAATTATAAAAGGACACGCAATTATAGCAAAAACGGAGAAGAAGGAAGTAGACCTAAAAAGAATTCATTTAATGATCGTCCTGGTGCCGCACCGGAGCTTTCT
This sequence comes from Anastatus disparis, assembly GCA_017163975.1. Lineage (NCBI taxonomy): Eukaryota > Metazoa > Arthropoda > Insecta > Hymenoptera > Eupelmidae > Anastatus > Anastatus disparis. Next base: position 1,880,922 of record JAFFSR010000257.1, read on the forward strand.
TAAATTCGCCACAAAGTAAAACTTAGTTTCTTTTTTTTCATCTTGAATATTCCAGAGGAAAACTTGTTCGACCGAGAGAGAGTTTTGCAGCTGAGTTACGAGTAGAGAAAACCTGGTGAAGACGACACGGAAAATACATCCAACGTCGCCGGTAGTGACCATAAAAAGACTCAGAAGGAGAGACGAAGCCAGCAGCCATTATCGCCAGCCAACCAGCCATCGTGAGCAACATCGTCGACGGTATTGACCCAGGCGAAGTTTAAATTACATCACCGGCAGGTAGGCTGTGCACGATAGGAATTTACATTTTTTTTTGTGAATCAACGGCTCTCGTCCGTTGATTTTCGAGTCAGTGATGTGGTTTTTCTTTTGTTTGTGCGCAAAATTCGAATATATAACTGAAGTGATTAACGTAAAAGCGTAATAAAAATTAAAAAATTTGTAAAAGTTGATTGAACGCGACAGAAAATAACTGAATAAAAATTCTTAAATTTGTTAAGCGAAGGAAATGAAAATAAAATTGTTCTGTTGTATTTGATTTAAGTAGACCGTGAGTGCCGGAGTGTGTGTGCCGTGTGGCCACGTATTACCAAAGTGAATCTTGACCAGTTGAGCGTGTCTATTCGCCGGTTGAGTGAATAATCATTATAATCCAATATAAATTATATATCAATCATAAAAATATCATTACAATATCTTTTAATTTTCAAATGTAATAAAATTTCTTCAAAGCTTTTGAATATTATGTCTGTTGTTTTTTGTTTTCAGTCATTATTCAAACTGATGAATACTATTTTATTACGTTATTATTACTTTTAGAAAAGTATATTTTAGGCAAGTTTAGTTATTAAACAGTATAGTATTCTTTAGAACATTTTTTCTAAATATTTCTTTTTTTTTACTACATACATTATATTTTTTTTTAAATTTCAGTTCTGGAGAGTACTGAAACGAATTGAGTAATTATTATTAAGTTTATACCTTTTACTAGATTTATCTATAGTTTTTGCTTAAGAAAATTTTGAAATCAATCAAGCAATCGTCGAATACTTCTGTATTCAATTCATTCTTTTTAATAATATAAAATTCATGAAATATTTACAGTTTCGGCTAAAGAAAGTTTTGAAATCAATGAAGCAATCGTCGAGTACTTCTGTATTCAATTCTTACTTTTTAATAATATAAAATCCATAAAATGTTCAATTTATATTCTCTTTAATAGACGAATATTTGGAAACACTTTGCCAAATAATTTTTGAAAAAAAGGGATTATTGAGATGAAGATAGCGATGATAGTACACATCAAAATTGAAAAAAAAATGATATATCAGATCAACTTATTATTTCATTTATAAGTGAATATTACTACTTAAACATTGATGAACTATACTAGATCCTAGTGATATCTATTTTATTTTATTCCTGATGAAAGATTTACTTAATAAACAATTTCCGAAACAATTAACTTCAAAGTTTCGGGATAATTTTCTATTTAATATGCTACGGTTGAAGACGAAAATTGTGCAATTTTATTTCTAAAAACTTGGCAGAAGAGCCATTAGCTTCTGACAATTTATATTTGAGAATTTGCTGCCATCAACTTCAAAATTATTTATGCCTTTTTAAAACTCTCAGGGAAGATACCCATTTTAATTGTAATACTTTTAATAAAATAAAATTATGCATTCTCTATCTTATCACACTATCTTTTTATTTTCAAGTGCTGTAAAATATATTAAATTTTACTAAATATCTACAAAATAACTTGCCAGGCCCGTGGTTTGGATACCATAAAATATTAAACCACGGGTCTGGCAAGTTATTTTGTAGATATTCAGTAAAATTTAATATATTTTACAGCACTTGAAAATAAAAAGATAGTGTGATGAGATAGAGAATCATAATTTTATTTCATTAAAAGTATTACAATTAAAATGGGTATCTTCCCTGAGGGTTTTAAAAAGGCATAAATAATTTTGAAGTTGATGGCAGCAAATTCTCAAATATAAATTGTTAGAAGCTAATGGCTCTTCTGCCAAGTTTTTAGAAATAAAATTGCACAATTTTCGTCTTCAACCGTAGCATATTAAATAGAAAATTATCCCGAAACTTTGAAGTTAATTGTTTCGGAAATTGTTTATTAAGTAAATCTTTCATCAGGAATAAAATAAAATAGATATCACTAGGATCTAGTATAGTTCATCAATGTTTAAGTAGTAATATTCACTTATAAATGAAATAATAAGTTGATCTGATATATCATTTTTTTTTCAATTTTGATGTGTACTATCATCGCTATCTTCATCTCAATAATCCCTTTTTTTCAAAAATTATTTGGCAAAGTGTTTCCAAATATTCGTCTATTAAAGAGAATATAAATTGAACATTTTATGGATTTTATATTATTAAAAAGTAAGAATTGAATACAGAAGTACTCGACGATTGCTTCATTGATTTCAAAACTTTCTTTAGCCGAAACTGTAAATATTTCATGAATTTTATATTATTAAAAAGAATGAATTGAATACAGAAGTACTCGACGATTGCTTGATTGATTTCAAAACTTTCTTAAGCAAAAACTATAGATAAATCTAGTAAAAGGTATAAACTTAATAATAATCACTCAATTCGTTTCAGTACTCTCCAGAACTGAAATTTAAAAAAAAATATAATGTATGTAGTAAAAAAAAGAAATGTTTGGAAAAAATGTTCTAAAGAATACTATACTGTTTAATAACTAAACTCGCCTAAAATATACTTTTTTAAAAGTAATAATAACATAATAAAATAGTATTCATCATTTTGAATAATGACTTAAAACAAAAAATAACAGACATAATATTCAACAGCTTTGAAGAAATTTTATTACATTCGAAAATTAAAAGATAGTGTAATGATATTTTTATGAATTTAATATTATTTTACAGCAAATGAATTGAATACAGGAGTATTAGACGATTGCTTGATTGATTTCAAAACTTTCTTAATAAATATTAATATACATGGGAAAAATTGTCATAAAACATCCTGTATATATATACCTGTGTGTGTATGTGGGTGTGCGAGAATGTGAATTGACATAAAATATCCCATGTATATGTATATACATATATTCAGAAGCCCATGTGAGTGCGTGCATGCGCTACGACAGGAACAGTCTCATATATATATAAAGAAAAATATATATAAACTCAAGTACGTGTGTCATGCGTGTTAATTGACATGAAACGTCCCGTATACATAAATTTGTGTGCGTGCGCGCACGTGTGATTTAAAATTAAATATCTCATGTATATGTGTACACAGATATACATACACGTATGTATACGTATATATATTTATATATATATATATATATATATATATATATATATTCATAAGCCCATGTGTGTGCATGCATGCGAATTGACAAAACGGTCCCATATATATAAATACAAATTTCAAGTACATGTTTAGATGTGTTTGCACGTTCGAGTTGACAAGAAATGTCAAATGTATCAAAACCGGTGCGTGCGTGTTGACATGATACGTCACATATATGTAAACCCAAGGGCACTCGGATAGATGTGTTAGAGTTGTCATAAAATATCCCATATGTATAAACCTGTATGGGCGTGGGTTTTAATTGACGTGAAAAGTCCTTTGTATATTAACGTGTGTGCATGCATGCGAATTGATATGAAATGTCCCATATGTATAAACCTGTGTCTGTGCGTGCGTTCGAATTGACATGGAAAATTCCATGTTTACTAACGTGTGTGTGCATGCATGCGCAACGACATGGACTGTCCTATATATATATAATCCTGTGTGTGCGTGCGTGCCCATTGACATGAAATATCCCATATATATATATAAACCTGTATGTGCGTGCGTTCCAATTGACGTAAAAAATCTCATGTTTATTAAGGCCTGTGAGCATGCGTGCGAATTGACATGAAATTTCCCATATATATATAAACCTGTGTGTGTGCGTTAGAATTGACGTGAAAAATCCTATGTATATTAACGTGCATGTACATGCATGCGAATCGACATGAAATGTCCCACATATATAGCAAAGCCTGTGATTATGAGTACGTGAGAGTTGACATGAAATGTCGCATATATATATGTATATATATATATAAATATATCTGTCTATATTGGAAGTTTCCGGGATGAAATCTGGTATATAATGAAAGTTTCCGGGATTTTCGTGTCTTTCCTGGCTTGCCCGGAAAGCCTGTGTATGTAATGACAGTTTCCGGGCAGATTCAGCTTAATTCACAATGTGAAAAAATGATAAATTTATATAGAAGGATGATCATTTCTTCAGTTAGCAAGCAGAAAACGAGTGCTAAAGGTCCTCTAAACCAATCAGAGACACAGGTGATAGATAGAAATTAATTTACACAGGTTTGGGAACCAAAAATAAAACTTCCCTCTCGCCTGATTGTACAAAACCTTTACAAATCCCGGAAAGTTTCGTTACATACAGATATATATATATTTATGTCCTCGTAGGCCGTATTCGTGTCAGTATGTAAAGAGGATGCTAAATTTGTATTGGCATCCCATATGTCTCAGACGCGCTCCTCGACTTATTGCAAGAATTATATGTCTTCCTGAGACATATTGAGTCTCAATATGTCTCAGGAGAAATCAATATGGCATTACCGATCCTACTATGTTTCGTTCAATATGTCAAAGAGCAATCATATTGAACGTAGGTTAGTGAAAAAAAAATGACTCGCGCTTCGACAGCAGCTATACTCATTACAAAATGTCAATCTAAGAAACAAAAGAAAAAATCAATAGAACTAAAATTTAATTTTAAAAGTATTAAAAAAAAGATTAATATTTTCAACTAATAAGTTATATTTCCTCATACGGCCTACTTCAGACATAAAATCATCTATGTCCTTTGGCCATTTATTCAGGTGGAATCTGAATCTCGAACAATGTTTGCCGCTTGAGCAGAAATCTACCTCGGGCGCGCTTCGCGCGCCCTCGGCAATTTCAGCTCAAGCGACAAACATTGTCCTCGATTCATATTCCACCTGAATATGGCCAAAGGACATATATAACTAATATATATATATATATATATATATATATATATATATATATATAAAATATAATCCTGTGTGTGTTTGTGCGCATTGGCATGAAATGTCTCATATATATAAACCTGTATGTCCGTGCGTTTCAATTGACGTGAAAAATCCCATGTTTATTAAAGGCTGTGTGCATGCATGCGAATAGACATGAAATGTCCCGTATATATAAACCTAAGGGTACTCGGATGGGTGTGTGCGCGTTGTCATGAAATGTACCACATATATAGAAAACCTGCACTTATAAGTACGTGCTAGCCGACATGAAATGTCCCATGTATGTATGAATGTATGTATATACATATATATGAACCAAAAAATATACGGGTCTACGGGTGCAAGTTGACATGAAACGGACCATGTATATATATATATATATATATATACATAACATATGTATCAATGCGCATATACCATGAACATTAAAATATATTATAAAGCACCTATATTTGTTCATACTGCGCATTTCCGATTGCGCAGTTTATGCTGGTTGAAAACAATGAAGAAAAAAAATAACGAGAATACGACATTTCGAAATTTCAAACTGCATTTTCTCGTAATTGGGTGAACCGATTGTAATCAATTTTTTTTAAATTGAAGATAATGAAAATCTTTAAATATTATTAATTGTATTTATGTGTATATATCGATGTATTTTTATGGGATTCGATTTTGAAATTTTTGAAACTCTATTTTAAAGTATAAGAGGAGCGCCTCGACGTTTTCGTATTCGTACCTTAACTCGCCGTCGAGGCGCTACCGCGCCTCTCGATAAATTATTCTCTTTATTTTATTAGTACTCGCGTATCGGATGATAAAAGAAATCTATTCTTTTGGTAACACGTGGGCGCGTATTGAGCGCTGAGAGTGAGAGAGAGAGAGAGCCTAAACGGCTAAACGATTTCCGACATTAAAATTTTATGTAATAGAATTCATTTTTCTTGTTTAAATTATAACGAAAATTTCATTAAGCGATTTAAGAGACGAGTAAATAAAGACATTAAAATTAAACATTTGTTTTTTCTTGTATAGACTAAAGTAAATTCATAAAATGTAATTAAATGAATAAAATTTTTTTTGTGCAAGCTAAAATTTTTCTGTGTGTGGGATATGAGAGAGCTCGAAAAGATAGAAAATTAAGCAAGGTTTATTAAGACCCAATATGAAATAAATTATTTTCTTTAATATAAATTTAAAATTCAAATAAAAGTTTTTTTTATTGTGTGTGCTTCCCCCTCCTATTTCAGGCAAAAAATCTGCTCGAATAGAGCCACCTCCCGATCTAAGGCAGCTTGAGATTCGTGCTTACAGCTAGCTAGCTATTATTATTTATTATTAGATTTATTAAAATTCTCACATCGCAAAATATTTTGACAATATAATTTCGTTTTTGTTAAAAAACCTATTCAATAAAAATTGGTCGTTTTTCTTAAATAAAAACAGAATTCTTTTTCAAATTCCTTCACCTAAACTTATAATTTTGCAAATAATTCAGAAATATTTTTCATTTACAATCATCATTATTTATAACTAATGTATACAGAACTTTTCAAAAAGTGGTATCAAAGTTATTATTATTTTCACGCGCTACCCTAGATTAAAAAAAGAAACATGTAAATCGGACCATTATAACTAGAAATATTGTTAATTTTCATATGCAATATGAATTTTTAATTTTGTAAATTTTTTTCTGTTCTTGCGAGAAGAAAAAGATACCACCGTGCGTATGCGCGCTGGCCGTTTATATACTCTGTTACCTGATATTCGCACTCAATGTAATGCGTAAAAAAATTTAGAAACGATGATATATATAAAAACCACTTTGTATACATTAATGCCGTTTTACTAATAAATAATTTATATCATAAACAGGCTATCAAACTCTGAAATGAGTTAAAATGTTTAAGAACAATGGCGCAATTGTTATTCAAAGTCAAAGCCATGTTACTCTTTTCATTTTCACGATAGAAAACTTTAAAAAAATTCAAATTAAAGGTCTTGAAGAGACCTTTCTTTTACATTTTATAAAATTAATATATATCAAATAATATTTAAATAAAAAAAAAAATTTCAAATACCACGTTTTTAAAACGATTAAAAAGTATAAAATAATTTTTAATAGCTATGAAAATATTTGTAAGATTTGGAATAAAAAACGTGGGACGCATGTAGCAGATTATTATGCATCGTATGCGCCTCACGTTTTTTATTCCAAATCTTACAAATGAAGGCCCGGATGCAATAAGGGCATTTACGCTCGGAGCACGCAAAACTGAAGTCACTTGGTAGTAAAAATTTCATTTTCTTCAAATTAATTTCAAAAAATTTGAGGTTGTAAAACTCATCATGCCGCATCTTTTTTATATTAACAGTTTTTTTATAAAATTTTTATTTTTCAAGAAAAAAATTAAAAACAAGAAAATTTTTTACATTAAATTTCAATACTTTTTTAAACTTAAATCGTTCTAATTCGAGTAAATATTAACCGATTTCGCTGAAATTTGAAATATATTTTCTAAATATCATAGCGAAACTTAAGATAATTATAAAAAATGTTGATTCTCAAATTGTTAGTCGCAATTATTTATTAATTAATACAAATTACAAATTGTGCGTTTATAATGTACTCGAGAAAAAAGTATCGAGGGAACTTTCAAGTACAAGAAACTTGTAGCGAGAAAGTTTTTGGTTTTTGTATAAAGAAGATTTGTGCAAAGTTTCAAATCGATTGATTAATAATTAAAAAAGATATAACAACATTTACAAGTAGCACGCATGCAGTCGAGCGCTGCAGTTTTCTTATAAGTTAGATTCTCAGTGAATATTACGTCAACTGAATGACTCTTGGTAATATTATTTGGAAAAAGCAATAATACAAATATAACAATATGATATTTATTAAAAGTAAATAAACATATAAATAAACAAACAAATAAATAAATAAACAAAAATCTGTAATGTAATCATTTAATAATTAAATAATTACATTACAGATTTTTGTTTAATACTGATTTTTTGATTGTTTCAAAGAATTTTTTTTTTATTTTGTCTCTTAAAATCTTGTTTTCTTTCGCATTAGTAATATGAGTTTTCTAAAAACATAAAGTGTAATATTTTTAAACAATATAATGTTGGGATTTATATTTATAAAAGTAAACATATATGCGTATGTACGTTCACTCTTCTTCTATATAAATATTATTATGAATTTTGTTCGTATATATATATATATATATATATATATATATATATATATATATATATATATATATATGGGACATTTCACGCCAACTGATAGAGCAAAAAAATAAAAATCGTTGAAACTCTGAGAATTTATTCTTTTTACTACCCAAAATATGTAAAAAAATTTTCAAGGATCTAGATTGAAAGGATCAAGAGTTACAGGACCTTGAAATTTGAAAATTTTTCAAAATTTTTGGTAAAGTCCCAACTTTATCATTTTTTTTTCTGAAAATCCTGATGTTTTAGAGAAAAATGCATAATAACACTTCTTGTTGTAAATGAAGAAGAGAGTTAGCAGGATTTTTTACAGACCTGGATCTCGCAATTTTCTGATTGGCTCTTATATGTATAACATGGTTATTGAAATTATTTAATGTTCGCCACTGCCAAAATTGGCTTTCGAAGGCTTATTTTTTTCTATTTTTTATTAACTTTAAAATAAATTTTGGTTCGTGTAAGCAAACGTCACCAATAAGGAGTTATGACCATTTAAAATATATATTTTCGAGTATTATTTATTTTTCTTATTGAAAATAGCCTCTTACATACTAAACATGAGCATCTGGTTTTTATACTCAAAAACTATTAAAATAAGTTTAAGAATTATTTAGTAAAATATAAGCCTAATTATTAATTAAACAACACTCGTTATTATTATAATTACAATTAATTTCAAAGGAAAATAAGAGTTATCCCAAAATTAAATAATTATTTTTCAATAAGAATTTACTTATTTCAAAGAATTGATTCATCAATAAAAAAGAATAATTAAATAATCACTATTTTCCTTGCCTTAACTTTCTATAAAAAGTATCAGTAAAATGGAAAATGATGATATCATTTTGGAACATTCGCTTAAAAGAAATGATAGAGGCTTTTATTACAATGAATTACATAAAATGAGCTGTTATAATTCGAATACTGATTTTTAGATTAGCATTAATAATTTTATTAATACAAGGTACATCTTGAGTAATGTTCATAGGTGCTACACGAGCAAAATGAAAAGTTTTCAAGGTTATTCAAGTACCAGGTCCTCTAATACTTTGTGCAGCTAAAGCACCAACTGCAGTGACTGGTTCAATTTTTGCTTTCATATATTTTTTCTTACTTGTATGAATAAGTTCAAGAAGTGACACAGTCAAACGTATAATATTCCTGTAAACTGGGACATCTGGTTTTATATGTTGTCTAATCCTAGCAATCATAATTGCAACTGTTTTCAAAAATTGAGGTGATTCTTGCTTAAATTCTTAACTTACACAAAAATATTTCTCTGACATCGAAAGTTCAGGGGTTACTTTAATAATACTAGGGCTGTCTAATGGATTTTCAATTTTGTACGTTGATGTAGATTTAATATATCATCAAGAACTCTTTTATAATCAACAAGATAGTCTTTGCCTTCCATGTACGTTGGATCCATAAAATCTACACGATAAATAATTTAAACAATATCAACAAAAGAATTTTCAACTGTCATATCATAATGTAAACTAAGATCTTCTAAACTCTTATCATTCTTCTTTGCGTGTATCCAGTTTCAGCAATTTTAATAGCTGTATCTACAAGACTTCCACTAATAGAAAAAAAATTCTGTTGAAGTCAACCAGAATAAAAAGAATTTTCAACAAAAACTTTTGCAGGTAGAATTTTATAATATTTTTCAAAGTTAGGTAAAGTTGTGTCTTCAAATCCATTAGACACACGATGACCACTATTAGCTTATTGTCCTGCAGAAGCAATCATTTGTGAAATATTCATAAAATTTCTCTTGGATTCTGATAATGCCATAACTAAGGGACTGTTACTAGGATGAAGTTCTTTCAAACAGACTTTGTATACTTAGTACACTTTACATAGTCATTTTTAAGTAATTCTTGTTTTGCTTCTAATAAACTGTGTCAAGAAAATGTTATTTGATTCCAGAATCAAGTAAAATTTTTCTTCTATATGTTACTGTCGAATGTTACTAGCAACTATAATTTTATCAATAATATTTTGCATGAAATTGATAATTTTTCATTCGTAAACAGTAACATCATAGTGAACAGTAATTATTGTCTCTTTTCATGTAAACAATATCCAGTACTTGTTTCTCAAAATATTATTCATATCTTGCTGATTTAATTTTTATATACTATAGACTATTGGCAAGTAAAAACATAACCTTGGTAAAGCAACACGCGAGGGGTTGCTCCTGGACGATATACCATATATTCCCTAGTGGAAATCGAATCTGTGAATAACTGGGAATAACTGGAAATAACTGGAAATAACTGGGAATAACTGTGAATAACTGGGAATAACTGTTATAAACTGTTCAGTTTGAGACAGGAATAACAGTTATTCCCAGTTATTCCCAGTTATTCCCAGTTATTCTCAGTTATTCCCAGTTATTCACAGTTTATAGCTTAAAAATAATTTGAAAAAACAGAGGTACGAATAACAGTTATTCCCAAATATATTTATAATAGAAAAAAAAATTAAAAAAATATATATTTTTTTCATTTTTTCAAATTTATATTTTTCAAATTATTTTTAAACTAAACTGTAAATAACTGGGAATAACTGTGAATAACTGTGAATAACTGGGAATAACTGGGAATAACTGTTATTCCTGTCTCAAACTGAACAGTTTATAACAGTTATTCCCAGTTATTCCCAGTTATTCCCAGTTATTCACAGATTCGATTTCCACTAGGGTTGCTGTCTTTGTTTAGCACATTGATTTCATACTGCGATAAACTAACTATATCATTTGGGAGCAACCCTGCTGTATCGTGTAAGGGTACAATCAACTAATTCTTCGCGATAAAGTTACATAATTTAATAAAAAAATGCTGAAAACTTTTAAAAAATATGAATTTTCAAGTAAAAAACTAGGTCAATTATTTACTGAATAACATTACTTCCGTATGGGCTCGAATTTAAAGTCGATGCTCATACTCAATCTCAAACCTCATTCTGTCTTTGTCTATGTCATGATAAAACCTCATTCTATCCTTGTCTCTTGAGATTGAGACACAACTATAAAATCCAGTCATTGTCATAAACCAATGGTGCTATCTAAATATTTAAAAAAAAAACGAATCATTTATTTGTCAAGCAAATATTAAGCATTCGTTTGTAATAATAATATATTGGATTACAAAGAATTAGAAACTCCACTATCTAGTGCATACATAGACGTCTATAGATACTGCTAGTTGCTATCTTTATGGAGTACAAACAGACTATACTTAAATTTTTTAAGCAGAAAACCACGATTGCTGCTAAATAATAGATTTTATTTATATTAAAAATAGTGTATTTCGATTAATAAATGTAATTGCTATCTCCATAGAGTTTAGACAAACTATACTTCAGCAATTACTGTTTTATAATTATTTTTAGTCAAAATAAAAGATTTGGTTTATTAATATTTTTTTTTTTTTTAAAGATTAATATACCCGGTCAAAAAAGGTTAGCTATAAAATATAGCTAAAAAAATAGTTAAATATATAGCTGTATCGAGCTGTATTTACAGCTATTTCGATGTGTTTTTTTAGCTGTTTTTTATAGTTAAAAATGTACTTAATTTTATAGTTAATAATTTCGTTATCTCCCGAAAATATTAATAGCTACTTTTTCAACTATATTTTATAGCTATTATTATAGTTAAAAAAAACACTTGATTTTTTAGTGTATTTATACCCGGTCAAAAAAGGTTAGCTGTAAAATATAGCTAAAAAAATAGTTAAATATATAGATATATCGAGCTGTTTTTACAGCTATATCGATGTGTTTTTTAGCTGTTTTTGACAGTTAAAAATGTACTTAATTTTATAGTTAATAATTTCGTTATACCGAAAATATTAATAGCTACCTTTTCAACTATATTTTATAGCTATTATTATAGTTAAAAAAAATACTTAAATTTTTAGTGTACTTATGACAATATATTAATAGCTAGATATTTAACTATACTTTATAGCTGAAAATAAATGGTTTTTTAGATATCCTTTATAGTTAAAAATATAACTAAATTTTTAGTTGATAATTTGGTTATTACTCATAGATATTTAGCTGAAAAAACATGAATATTGCTATAATATAAATGAATATAGCTGTATTTTACTTATATTTTTAGCTGTTTTTATAGATGTTTTTTTTGACCGAGAATAGCTGAAAATATAACTGTAATTTCAGCTGTATTTTTAGCTGTTTTTTAGCTATATTTTTAACAATTTTTTTTAGCTAAACATTATTAGAGTAGCTTTCAGATATACTGGAGTTTATTAATATTGTCCTTCCCTACCTTCGCTGTAAATTAGTTAACCTATACATACACTAAAGCTAAGTAATAATGTCCCTGGGGTCACTAGAAAACACGTGCGCATTTTTTAGTAACGGTAAGATGGATCGGTCTTATATACAAAGTGTACTCAACTCTCACCACTTGCGGGAGTTGGACACAAATTTCAACGAGTCAAAACAGCTATATTTTAAGCTTAATTTTTAGCTAATTTTTTTAGCTAAACGTTTTTGACGCGTTGAAATTTGTGTCCAACTCCCGCAAGTGGTGAGAGTTGAGTACACTTTGTATATAAGACCGATCCATCTTACCGTTACTAAAAAATGCGCGCGTGTTTTCTAGCGATCCCTGCGAGTTATTACTTAGATTTAGTGTATGTATAGGTTAACTAATTTACAGCGAAGGTAGGGAAGGACAATATAAATAAACTCCAGTATATCTGAAAGCTACTCTAATAATATTTAGCTAAAAAAATTGTTACTAATATAGCTAAAAAACAGCTAAAAATACAATTGAAATTACAGTTATATTTTCAGTTGTTCTCGGTCAAAAAAAAACATCTATAAAAACAGCTAATAATATAAGTAAAATACAGCTATATTTATTTATATTATAGCAATATTTATGTTTTTTCAGCTAAATATCTATGAGTAATAAATAAATTATCAACTAAAAAATTTAGGTATATTTTCAACTATAAAGGATATCTAAAAAACCATTTATTTCCAGCTATAAAGTATGATTAAATATCTAGCTATTAATATATTGTAATCCCAGTCAAAAAAGGTTAGCTATAAAATATAGCTAAAAAAATAGTTAAATATATAGCTGTATCGTGCTCGTTTTACAGCTGTATCGATGTGTTTTTTAGCTGTTTTTATAGTTAAAAATGTACTTAATTTTATAGTTAATAATTTCGTTATACCGAAAATATTAATAGCTACTTTTTCAACTATATTTTATAGCTATTATTATAGTTAAAAAAACACCTAGTACACTAAAAATTTAAGTGTTTTTTTAACTATAATAATAGTTATAAAATACAGTTGAAAAAGTAGCTATTAATATTTTCGGTATAACGAAATTATTAACTATAAAATCAAGTACATTTTTAACTATAAAAAACAGCTAAGAAACACATCGATACAGCTGTAAAACAAGCACGATACAGCTATATATTTAACTATTTTTTTAGCTATATTTTACAGCTAACCTTTTTTGACCGGGTATAAATACACTAAAAATTTAAGTGTTTTTTTTAACTATAATAATAGCTATAAAATATAGTTGAAAAAGTAGCTATTAATATTTTCGGTAGCTAACGAAATTATTAACTATAAAATTAAGTACATTTTTAACTATAAAAAACAGTTAAAAAAACACATCAATATAGCTGTAAATACAGCTCGATACAGCTATATATTTAACTATTTTTTTAGCTATATTTTATAGCTAACCTTTTTTGACCGGGAGTAGATTATGCTATTAATTTATCAAAAGATTTTAATATACAGGATGAAAGTTCTTATGAGAATGTTACTGATGAAAATTCTGTGGATAATGTTGATAATTCTATTATTAACATATCACATAAATCAGGTTTTTTCATTTTATTTTTGAAAATTTTTTTTTTAGAATGACGCATATTTATCTTTTTAATGTGCATAATGTGTGAAAATGTATTTATGTAGATACATTCGAATTTGTAAAAAATGAATTGTACCATGTGTTAAATGAATCTTGGAATTTGGAGGGTAGAATTTTATTAGAAAAATATAAATATACTCAAAAATTAGAACTGAAAGATTATAGTAAATTAAAACACATTGTAATGATAAATGCTATGTCAAAACTTCATCCAAAATATAAGTAAGTTTTTTTTCATTCAAGTTTATTAGAAGAAAAATCTTGAAAAATATGAAAAACAAAAATATATTATTGACGAAATATTTTTTTAAAGGTATCTTATGATATATAAAATTAACTATGAAAAAATATAGTCTTAAAGAGAGCTTGAAAAGAAAATTCTTTATTTTATTTAATCTGTTAAATTTTTTAAAACTTAGTTTAGTCTTAAGTAACCACTTAAGAAGATATCTTTTCAATTTATTTGTTTGAAACTCATTATCTTAAATTTTAATAATTTTTTAATTTCTAAGGTGAATATAAAATTAGGCTTATAATGATTATTAAGAATGCATAAATGTTCACACTAATACAAATACTAATTTTAAAAACGATTTTTTTCTGTTATTCATGTGATTGTAGTTACCATATATAATTTTTAACTTGCCTAAGTAACTCTAATAAAATAATTACTTTTATATAGATTAACAGTGCCCGAGTTTGAGAAAATTAAAAAAGAAATTTGCGAGGTATTTCCAAAAGTAGATCCAGATCTTTTGTTCGTCGGTTATGATAAGGACGATATAAATTCGACAGGCCATGTGGGTTATTTATATAATGAGTATAAAGTTATAAGGAATGAACTACGGAAAGCTCGTATGCTAGCCAGTAATCCTAAATCAGAAGAAGATTCTAATGAAGTAACTTCAAACAAGGTCTTGACACGTAAGAACATATTATTTTTATCAACATATGCAAATGCAATATTTTTTGTATAACATTTTTTTAAAAATTATGTTATTTGAAGGTGAAGATATTATTTGTTTGACTGATCCTAATCGTCAGGAATATGCTCCAGCCGATATAATTAAACGGTGGAATGACACTTTTCCAGAGAGACTGTCATTAATTGATAAAAAACAAAACAAAAAAAAGGCAATCAGTCTAGATCTATACTTTAGAACATATAAATGTTTATGTCAACCAATTGGAATCATTTTGGTAAAAATTTTCCACTGTTTTTTTATTTGTTAACCCTTTTCCTCCCAAATAACACAAATTTTTTCTTAACTTTCATCCTCATATCTTTTAATGAAAAAATCGTATGAAAAATTTATCAAGCATCATATCTTGTAGATTTTGACCTCCTCTTTCGAATGCCGTTGACAAAATTTACCTAAATTGTAAGCCGGAAACGTTATAGGCTGGTTTTCCGGAAAATTCACAAATTTTTCGCGTTTTTTTTCTAAAAAAAGTATATTTTGAAATGGAAAAAGTTTGCACACACCATTGGAAACACTGATATCGGTGTTATAGATGTCTTTTCTTTCAAATGCCGTTGGATTTTTCCCGAAATTCAAAATGGCGGACACAAAATGGCGTTCGAAAGGAAAAATTTTTTTTTTAAACTTGACGAATTTTTTTCTGCAAAACTATCAAGTTTGGTGAAAAATTTCCAAGAACAAAAATGTCTTAAAATTAGTCAAGAAATACTCTTAAATTTTTTCAGATTTTTTTACAGCGAATTTGGAAATTTCGATTTTCCGATTTTCCACGAATTTGAAAATTAACTCGGAAAATTCTGAAAAAAATTGAGAGTACTCCTTGGTAAATTTTAAGACTCTTTTGTTATTATGAATTTTTTTATTGAGTCAATAGTTTTTGAGTAAAAAATTAATCAATTTTATACCTAGTATAAATTACATAAAAAAGAACTAAATGTAAACCAACGTTTTTTTTATCACGTCTTTTTGCCGACAAAACGTTTTTGTCGTTGCCCGACCCTTACCACGTGGAGGTAAACGTGATATAAAGAGTCTTTTTTATTTTTTTTATTTTTTTTACATTTTTTTAATTTTTTTAATTTTTTTTGTATAGTTTTTTAATTTTTATAATTTTTTTTTGTATAGTTTTTTAATTTTTATAATTTTTTTTGTATAGTTTTTGAATTTTTATAATTTTTTATAATTTGAACAATAATAAAACTCTTTATAAAAGTTAGTGTTTTCATTCAGCATGAGAGTCATTCCAACAAGTTTGACAAATGTATTGATTGCATTGATTGCAATACCAAAAACTTCGTTTACCACAATCGGATGAGCACTTTTTATATACAGTAGTTTTGAGATAGACGTTATTTTGTAATTTAGTTTTTGATAGATAATTTTGTGCAATGTTCATTGCAAAATCTTTCACAGTCGATTTTTCAGCCCCTTCTGGACGCACAGTATTAAACAATATAATCGCATTAGTAATAGATGATTCAATAATTCTTATAAATACTGAAAAAGTCCACTTCTTACTTTTCATGGATAGTGATGCTTTGCTACAATATTGGTCATGTATATCGACACCACCCATAAACTTATTATAGGTCGTAAATGCAAGATGTATTTTAATTTCAACTTTTTTTTTCATTTCTTTGGAATATCTTTTAACTTTACTTTCAGATCCAACTCCAGCAGCAGTAGAAAGCATCGACACTTCTTTTGAGTCCATCAAAGTTATCAAATTCATACCGCTAGTCTGATCATGTTTTACAATAAAAGTCCCGCGTGAAGCTTTTTTATCTAAATCATTCTTTTCTTTCACTCTATCTTTTCTCACAACTCCCGTAGCTCTCAAACGTAATGATTGCAAATGTACAAACAGATCAGGGCTAGTGAAAAAGTTGTCACAATATAGATGGTATATTTTTAGTTTTTTTCTTACTGTGGTAATAAAAAGTTTTTCTAAAAGACCGAGAACCACTCTACTTCCCAAAGCGCATTTTTTCAATTTTCCATCGATGGCTGCATTTTTTCCGCCGTAGATTTCACAATCAAATAAAAACCCATCAGCTCCACATAATGCCCACATCTTGATACCAAACCTTACTGGTTTATTACGTATAAATTGTTTGATTGCCAACCTTCCGAAAAACTTAACCATCATTTCGTCAACGGCTATGGCAGTTTGGAAAAAACCAAATTTTTTCAAGTTTTTCCGGAAAATTTCAAAGATAGTACGTACTCGCCAGACACAGTCATTTTGATTTTGTTCAGATTTTTTGGATTATAACATTTTCCCTTTGATTTGTTAAAATCTATTACGGGACATAGCTGATTTTACAACGGAGCACTCCAAGAATGGATTGGTGGACCAATAGTCACTTATCTCTGGTCTTTTATTGAAAATTGTTAGAATTATTATACCCAAATAAGTATTTATTTCACTCATTGATAAATGCAAATCATTTTCGGCAGAGGCTTCAATAATATGAGTTTTTATCTCGGCAGATAAAAATGTTTCGAACAATTTAGTTGGCGAACTCTCAAGAATCTCATCCCGTTGTTTATCTGTCAATAAATATTCATTTTTAAGTGTTTCATCGCACTTTTTTTCTCCTAATGTCCAATTATATTTATGATTTTCTTCTAGATACTTTTGATCAGAAGAATAATTGTTGGTAATCTGCTTGTAAGATAGTACCTTTTCAATTTCGTTTGACATTTGTTTATCAGATATATCATCATCGCTAAACAAGTCTGATTCCATATCCGAATCATTAGCATTAGGCATGACGGAAACGTCAATCCGGTTATCGTATTCCAATAACTGACATGAATCTTCGAGCAAAACATTTGTAATGTTTTGGTGCGAGGATTTTGATGATGGTTGTTTTCGTTTCGGCATTGCGAAAAAAGATAATTTACGGTATGTTTATTTTGTGAATTTTTAATGATGAGAAGTAACAACTATGGCTTTTAGATAAATCAATATTAATTGAAAATTTAATTTGTGATTTGTATAAAAAATAACTAAAACGAATATTGCAAATAAAAATTTTTCAATTATTACTATGAAATTTTTAAGTACAACACGAAAAATTAGAACGGAATTCAAACACTACTATAGTTACTCTTTATGAAAAAATTTTTTATGGTTAAGCATGTATCAAGAAACAAAAATTAAAAGTTCTGCTTATAACCGCACAAGAATTTACGACAGAATATTGAAAACAGAAAATCTAACAACTCATAAAACTTAGTAAGAAATAAAATTTCAAAACGTTTATGTAAATGAATGTTTAACAATTTTTCACTGTGGGCTATAATAAAAAATTTTTGAAAACCTAAACCAATTGACTCTTGAATTTTTTAAATGATAATAATGGCCTTAGACCGTAAAAGTAAATAAGGTATCAAATTGGCCGAATATTGTCGCCCGAGGTTTCGCCTGATCTGAGGTTTTTTTATTTACGGCCGTGACTGACATACTATTTTTCTGCACCTCTCTCGCCTAAAGTCCTATCGCGTCGCGACCAGGAAAATCGATTTTTAGCGAAGGTAGCAAGAAAAGATAATTGTTAGACTTGAAATTTTTAAAAAATTTTGTAAAACCAATTTGAAAAAAATGTATACTAGGTATAAAATTGATTAATTTTTTACTCAAAAACTATTGACTCAATAAAAAAATTCATAATAACAAAAGAGTCTTAAAATTTACCAAGGAGTACTCTCAATTTTTTTCAGAATTTTCCGAGTTAATTTTCAAATTCGTGGAAAATCGGAAAATCGAAATTTCCAAATTCGCTGTAAAAAAATCTGAAAAAATTTAAGAGTATTTCTTGACTAATTTTAAGACATTTTTGTTCTTGGAAATTTTTCACCAAACTTGATAGTTTTGCAGAAAAAAATTCGTCAAGTTTAAAAAAAAAATTTTTCCTTTCGAACGCCATTTTGTGTCCGCCATTTTGAATTTCGGGAAAAATCCAACGGCATTTGAAAGAAAAGACATCTATAACACCGATATCAGTGTTTCCAATGGTGTGTGCAAACTTTTTCCATTTCAAAATATACTTTTTTTTAAAAAAAAACGCGAAAAATTTGTGAATTTTCCGGAAAACCAGCCTATAACGTTTCCGGCTTACAATTTAGGTAAATTTTGTCAACGGCATTCGAAATAGGAGGTCAAAATCTACAAGATATGATGCTTGATAAATTTTTCATACGATTTTTTCATTAAAAGATATGAGGATAAAAGTTAAGAAAAAATTTGTGTTATTTGGGAGGAAAAGGGTTAAATAAAAACCAATTGCAATTATTAATTTTATATTAATTACATAGCTTATAGAAGACTTTAAGAAACATTTCCCAGAAAATTACAGTTCTGTTTTATCTGAACAATGGCCTATTTCCGCTGAAAAACTCATCAAATATTGTAGAAAACAAAAAATTAAAGAAGTTAAAAGTTTTTTTCAAAAGAATGATAATTTGATACAAATAGGTACAACTTCTTATTTGGTTATACTTAAAAAGATGAAATCTTGACTGTATTTTAAAATCTTGTTTTTTATAGGTACTTACAATAGCGTATTAGCATTTTTGTTATTACCTCTATGTATGAAAGCAGTGAAAACTATAAAATTTGATAAAGATGCTATAACTCTTACTAAAGACCAAATTTCAAAGTTCTTTATACTACACGTGCAAGTAGGAAATAATTTATTATGATTTTAATAATTTTAATGAATCCTGTTTAAATTATAAGTAGTTACTAAATACAGTTTTTAATATTACAGAGCGCAGAAGAATTGGATATTGAAAAACAAAATTTTGAAAGTTGGCGGGGAAATTTGAAATTACCTTGTCATCCATACGTCATTTTGTTAGGAAAAATAGAAAATGCGCAAGCATTTGTTGTGCTAAATAGTGAGACTTACGCTTATATCAATATTATACAAGCCATAGATGCGTTTTTTAAATGTTTAGTTGCATTACAGACTTTTCCAACGTCATGTGACTTTGTTTGGGCATTTTTAAGTAAAGCCGTACATAATTTAAAAACTGTGAAAGTGTCTTCTTGCGTCACTAAATTTATTTTAGAAATTCAGCAAACATAAACAGTACTAATTTTTT
The DNA here is from genome assembly GCA_017163975.1 of Anastatus disparis. Lineage (NCBI taxonomy): Eukaryota > Metazoa > Arthropoda > Insecta > Hymenoptera > Eupelmidae > Anastatus > Anastatus disparis. The sequence goes on from JAFFSR010000257.1 coordinate 1,901,306, forward strand.
TATTTAAGTATTTTCAAATTTGGCTATGTTATATTAATTATTAGTTTATATGTAATAGGAAATTTAATTTCTAAAAATATTTGAATAAATCTAATCTATTAATGTAAAATCATGGAAATTATTTTAAAATGTTTTATATCGTTTATTTTAAAATTGTACGCTGGTCCATATCCGCGAAAAATTGTTCAAATAATTTTTGATTTTTTCGATAATTTCATTCGTAACGTTTTTTTAAATTCGATAAGAAACAATATATTTATTATACTTAAAAAACATAATGTTGCTGAGCCTGTATTAAAAGAAATTGAAAAGTGTATAAATTCATATAACAATATTATGGAGCCAATACGAACAGAAAGTAAAATATTTAATTTATTAAAAAAATCAAAGGGTTTAACAGATCATGAAGAATTTGTCATTGGAGTGACATATTCCCCAAAAATAGTGCAGAACGAAATGGTTTTAGTCCCAGAAAATGCATATGGTGTTCATATTCCATTGCGTAAAACGTTGAAAGTTTTTTTAGAAATTCCTGGCATTTTAAAGGAAATTCTATCATACGTTGAATTTTTATCAAAGCCTTCGAACATAATTTCTAATATTATGCAAGCCAATTTATGGAAGAGTAAATATTTATTAAAATTTAGCACCGACATTGTTTTTCCTCTTTTAATTTTTTCTGATGAATTTGAAGCTGGAAACGCGTTAGGAGGTCATGCGGGAAAAAATAAATTTGGAGCAGCTTACGCATCTTTAGCCTGTTTACCGCCTTACATAGCATCAAAGCTTAATAGTATTATAGTAGCCCTCATTGCACGAGCTTCAGATCACAAAAAATGTGGAAACAAAAAAATTTCTAACAAACTTATTGAAGAGTTGAATTTTCTACAAAGTAATGGAATCACTGTTAATGTCGATAATAGAAATTATACTATAAAGTTTCAACTGGTTTTAATAATTGGCGATAATTTAGGCCTTAATACAATATTTGGTTTTACAGAATGTTTCAAGGCCAATTATTTTTGTAGAATATGCAAAAGTACATTAGAAGATTGTTCTAAAATGGTTACAGAAAATAAACTTTGTTTAAGAAATATAAATAATTATAACATTGATGTGCAAATGAAGAATGCCTCTGGTACTGGAATCAAAGAGGAATGTGTGTTTCATACTGTTAATGATTTTAATATTTTCGAAAACGTATCCGTTGATCTACTGCATGATGTGTTAGAGGGTGTGTATATGTACATTATGAGATTCATAATAAATGAGTTTGTCATAACAAAAGAATACTTTACGTTGGAAAAACTTAATGCAATAATAAAAAACTTTTCATTCTATTAGTTCCAAAATATAAATATACCAGCTGAAATATTATTTGATACAATTAAAAATAAACCAAATTTAAAAATGTCAGCATCAGAGATGATTACTCTGGTTCGATTTTTTGGTTTATTTGTAGGAGATTTAATTCCTGAAGATAACAAGCATTGGCTATTATATAAATATATACGACAATCCATGGATATTTTACTTTCTCCTCGCATCATTCAAGCAGATGCTAAAAGATTAAATGAATTAATACAAAATATCGATTCTTTATACTTAGAATTAGGTGGGAAATTGACAGCCAAATTTCATATTTTTATACATTATGCAATCATTTTGTTGAATAATGGACCTTTTGTATATTTTTGGTGTATGCGCTTCGAATCCAAACACCGAGAATTGAAAACTGTAGCTACATCTACGAGTAGTAATAAAAATTTATTAATTACAATAAGTACCAAAGAGATGTTGAAAATGTGCAAAATGATAGATTCAGCAGAATTCATAAAAAAATTCAGTTTACTTCAATTGATTCTGATAGAGTTAATGAATTTTATTTTAATAATGAGGAAAAATGTAAAAAATGTAAATATTATAAAGAAGTAGATTATTATGGTTTTACATATAAAATAGGAATGTTTTTAGTAGTTGATATGAGAAATATTGAAATAGAGTTTGGTGAAATCATAAAAATTATATGGGTGGACAATGAATTGTATTTTCAATTGAATGTTTATGAAGAGATCACATTTGATGATCACTACCACGCATATGTTTTGGAAAGGACGGAAAAAAAAATTATTGTAAAAACAAAAGATTTACCATCGATCGCACCTGCATTTGGTATGAAAAAAAATAATAATTATTTAATATGTCCAAATTATAAATTATATTAAAACATAATTATGTTATATTTTTTATTCTTAAATAAATTATAAATCCTGAAAAAATAATTAGTGTTTTGTGTTTTATTCTTTTCTAATAATAACTATTAATAACTATGATAAACTGTCAAAATGGAGACATCAATAACAGTTATTTACAGTTTTCCATAATCGTTAAAAATATTAATTGGAAATAATAATTATTACCAGTTATTTACATTTATTTGTACTTAATTGAATTCACACATAATATTTATTTATATATATGTGTAAAACTCTTTATACGAAAACAATTAATTTTAATTAATTTAATTTTTTTAAACAATCAATAATAATAACAATTATTTAACTTTTGTTAACTATTATGAATTGTTATCAATGTTATACAAAGATTTTCACAGTTACTCATAAAAATCATTTCCATATGGGTTTCAATAATTTCAATTTATATTGATATATATAATAATTTTAATATAATGATTTTAACAATTTATTATTTTATACTTATAAAAAGCAAGTAAATATAATTTAAATTCAAGCAAAATTGGTTAGGTTATTTTGTATTATTTTTATTACTTGCAATTAATTTATTTTCATAAACTTTATTTAACGAAGAATATACTCTCTCAAATATCGAGCAATATCATTCTGCAAGCAGCAGAGATCAGCTGCATGAAGATTTCGGGCTTCTCCTGCCAGAAATTCATGCCGCTGCTTCGCGTTATGTCTAGGGGCGTTGCTGTCATACGAATCATGTTTCTGCTGCTCGGAACTTTTTTCAGTGTATATAACAGAAGAAAAATAGATTTTAATTTTACGATTCAAAAAAATGACTTTAATGAAATAATACAAATAATTTATTATAATAGAAGTACACGCGAGGGAAACGAAAAAAAAAGAAAATATTTGAAATTTAAAAGTGGTGTGTGGATGCCTTATTTTAATCAACAAATATTTAGGAACACACGCTTGAAATGTGGCTTTAATTGCAAATAAAATAGTTTATCACTAGATATGTGTTCCAGAAAATTTACAGGTAATATACAACTATTTAACATTAACTTTTATAGCATAATCCTATTTAAGAGCACGTATATGCTGTACTATACCGGCCGAATTTCGAAAATCTGAGAATTCTCTTTGTAAAAGCACTAGACATCTTTATAAATTTTCCTTTTACAGATCAGTCTATTTTCAGATAATAAAGAGCAGAAAATAGAAAAACCTCAGAAATTCATAAAAAAAATTTTTAACTTTTAAGAATTTACTATTTTAAAAAATCATACATCAGAATAAAATTTTCTTCTCAGGATCATTCTATTTCATGAAAATGTACAGCAAAAAACTTTATTTATTTACAAATTCGCCAAATACAAAACTATTTTTCTCAAAATAATATGAAAATAATTACCATACTAGAAGTGTAATGTTGTCAGAGTCAGGCATTGCCAATCTGACAGCATTACAGTTTCTAGTATGGTAATTATTTTCATACGAGAAAAATAATTTTTTTTCCGAATTTGTAAGTAGAGTTTTCCACCTTACATTTTGATGAAAAAGAATGATCCTGAGAAGGAAATTCTATTTCTCTGTACGATTTTCGAAAATAGTGAATTCTTATATAAGAACGAATTCGGAAAAAAACAAATTATTTTTCATTCTGATGCTTAGTTTTTATGCAAAGAATTCTTCGATTCTAGAATTTTGTCCAGTATATTAGAGAGTATGCATCGTATGCCCTTAAGATTGTTATTACATTTCTTTTAAAATTGTTTAGCGTTGTAACATTATATGTGAAATGTGTCTGAGATCAAATTTTTTTACATTACTCTAATAATTAAAAATTTGTCAAATAATATATAAATAATTATTATGTTCATTTATTAATTGAATCAAATAAATACTTTTCATATAAAGTTACAGAAATCTTTCAAATTTACACGAAACTGATTATTGATTTTATAATAAATGAATAATAACATGAATATTCAAATAAATTACTCAAATATTTTTCAGAATTTATGTAAATTTCATATTATGACGAGTTGTAAAACATAAAAATATAATTAGCATAGTGTATGATATAAAATATATTTATGCTGTAGTAAGCAGTAGAGGGCGTCGTATGTAGTAGGCTAGTCAAATGGGTATTGAGGTCTCTTATAGTCGCGCTCGCAGCGCCGCTGTATTTTGTTTGTGATATTTTGTACTAAAGTATATTTGCTGTCAGCTTATTTCCCCGGGGATATATGAACAAGTAATATATCCCCGGGGAAATACTCAATATGCTATGGTAAGTTGGGATACAACAAAACTCTTCAGTACGAAGTGAGCGCCGATGTGTTTGGAAAGGATAGTAGTGTAAACTTAAGAACATAAACAGGCGCGTTAGACGATCGGCGCCGCATAGTTAAGACCCGCGCTTATTCAAATTTCATAATGGTCTTTTTCGTATTAAATACATTTTTAAAAATATACATTAAATAAATAATGGTTCATATTGATTTATTAATAATAAAATTTAGAGTTAATAGTGAAAAAAATCACAGTAAAAGTGATGCAGTGAAAAAAATAGAATAAACATAAAACTTGTAAAATTGTAAGAGAAATAAAAAATTTTTTAAACTTTTCAGTTATAAGTTTGTACATTCATATTTACAAGTACAAACAAACATAACAGAAGAAAAGATTTTATAAACAGATGTATCTATCATATTTAGTAAATCACAGAAAAATATTAAAATAATTGTGAAAGAAAAATTTGTTTATCCCAGTGATACAGTAAGTATCGCTTGCTTTGTTTCTTGAAGCGTCACGCGACAACATGTGGCGCTTGCGCGCGCAGACTCGTCTGCGCGCGCAAGACAACCTCGTTTCACGCTTGTTCCACGCTTCTTTAAATTCTACGAAATTGCTTCTTTCGCATTTTATAAATTCATGATATATACATTGAAAAATTGTAAAAAATGTATTCAATTATATACTTATAATTTTATTGTTCCTCTAACTGCTTACAACAGCATAAAATAATCTACGCAACATGTGACGTACGTCGGGAAAATATTTGCAGGGTTAAATGTTTTTTGCGCGAGCAGCAAAAAATCTCGGGCGCGCAAGCGCGCCCTCGACTTTCTACTGCTCGCGCAAAAAACATTAACCCCTGCCAATATTATCCCTTCGTACGTCACTTGTTGCGTATATTACTAATAAATATATAAAATAGTTATTAAAATCTTTATTTTCTTACATTTGAATAGTCTAAAAAAAGTCAAAACTACTACATTAAAAAAAAATACAGTCCTTGTTAGCATATAATAAACTTTAATATATTTGGCAATATTTTTTATGTTTTCTTAATATTTTATATATACATCGGTTCGTTGAGTATCGCTGTTTCTCCTCCATCGGTTTACTCGATTAGTACTTCCATCAACCAGCTTACTTGAAGAATTCGTTTAACACTCTCTGAATAACGCCGATACTTTTTGAAAAGTTCAGGCAGCATTCATGAAATTATCAATCACTTTTTTCTATTATTAACTGTTTTAATAAATAAAAATTAATGAAGTATTAATTAATAATTTTTATTCAATATAGATATTTCTGCATAATAAAAAATTATGAATGTTTTTTTATTATTATTCATTAAATAATAATTCTTATAATAAAGGTTAAAATTTTTTAATATATACACCAATAAGATTGAAGCGATCGATAATACATTTTCATCGTATTCAATAAACAATAATAGAAAAAGCATTTGTCTTATATAAATATTTTTAATTAATATTTTATTCAATAGTTTTTATTTATTAAATCATTTTATAGAAAAAATAATGAAATTTTTTTAACTATGCTTGTAAAACTTCTCAAGCGTAGTGGCATTATTCAGGGGGTGCGAAACAAATTTTTCGAGCACGCGAAAGCCCTTCACAATATTTTTACAAACTAAAGAATATGATAAGTTCAAAATTGTAAAGTATTAGGGTGATATATTATTCATTGAATTAAAATAAGAAAACTACCATATTTAATTTTAACTTTTTTATTAACTTTCAATTAAAATGATATAAAATTTGTCCAACGTATTTATTCTAATGGTAATTCATAAATGTCCGAACTAATAAGTATAAAAAAAAATTAATTTAAGTAATTTTATTACGTCTTATAGTCTCTTTAAATAATTTTGTTTTTTGTTTTTATATTAGTTATAAATTTTGCCATTCAATTTTTATATACTTATGAAAACATTCTTTTTAAAAGTCAATGTATTATTTAAACTAATTCATGATAAGCAAATGATAAAAATATTACATTGTTTAACTTAGCATACTACAATTGTGGAACCGAATTAACGGGATGTCGGAGCTGCTGAACACAATTTTTACTTTTATTATTTTATTGATATCTTTTTAAATTCGTAATTTAAACAATTGTAATGACTTGTCCGTACTAAAGCTATGTTAATACAATAATTTTTGTTAAAATAATAAATCATTTGGACTTGATATTTTTTTATAAGCTTGGAATGGAAATTAGATATCAAGCTCGATAAACCTAGCCTCAAAATATTATATTTCGAAAAATTGTTTATAACTTTTCATGTACGGGATTTTGGTAAATTCTGTAAATTGTCCGCACTCAAGTTTAGTATTACAAATTTTCTTAATGTAATGAAAGAACTCGATCTAACGCACCGTTTACTCGTGAACTTAGAATTAAAATGTTAATGAATTATTTTAGTAGGTAGCGAGCTCTGTCATGCCCTTAAAGTGCTTATTATCAAGATCTGATACTAACGAAGATTTTGTAGCTAATTTTGAAATAAATCCTGGTACAGGAAAAGATTGCGGTCCTAGCTATCTTCGAGCAGGCGAACGCGAAGCTGTAATTAAAAACATAAATGAGTGTGGTTCGGTGGATTTGTATCGAGCAAAACTTGCCAAAGAACTCATGCAAGAAGGCTGTAGCAAACCAGCTGCTATTCGAAACAGTAATGTACTGCATGTTGCGAAATCTAACTATTTGAAGTCAAATTATATACATTCTGATCCAATTGAAGCATTGGACATTATGAAATGCACTTGTAGTGTTAATATAATTCAAGACATAGGTAAAAATCCCTTTTTTATTCATTATTGGACAGATGAGCAAGTCCATGCATATAAAAGAATTTGTAAGATTTATGGTGGAAGCTTATGTTTTGATTCAACTGGTATAAAAGTTCAATCAATTAAAAAAAAGTATAGTAATATAGAGCATTCTTTATTTTTAACCATAGCAAGGTAATGTTAATTATATTAAAAATATTTTATAATTTTACAAAATTAAAAAGTTATGTTTTTATGTTTTTATTTAGTTGTCATTGCAGTGAAGGGCAGTTTACAGTTTGTCAAAGAATTGGGGAAAGGCATACAACGAGAGATTTCTTAACATTTTTGTTAGATTTTCATACATCCGGGGTTTTTTTTCCTAAAGAATTCATTTGCGATGGAGCTCGTGCACTTTTGAATGCTGCAGTCATAGCATATTCTCAATACACGAATATTGAAGAGTATGCTGAAGCTATGAAAGATTGTGAAGTACAAACTAGGATACGAATGGATGTGGCTCATTTTAGTAAAACTTATCAAATTCTTTTATGTGGAATAAGTCGCCGAATTGCTACTTTATATAAAGCAGCTATTGGACAGTTAATTATAACCCAAGACTTAAAAGAAGCAGAAAATATTATAGAAGCCATCATTCTTCTTTCGAAGTGTGAACTCGAAGGTTTTAAACGCAATGGAGAATCCACAAAATGCTATGAAAAAAAAATGTGGCTAACAAATTTAGTATCAGGTATAATTTTTTTACGCCATTAATATTCTTAACTTTAATATTCAATTAAAAAAGAAACTATATATAAAATTCATATTCGTACTAAAATTATATATAAATTTATACATTAAGTCTGAAACGGAAAAACAATCGAACTTGATTGAGTTGATTCAACTGTTTTTCCGTTCCAGACTTCACTCGAAAAATAATCAAAATTTCATATTTTTTCATAAATAAGAATCGTTTGCTTGTCTTTTGCTCTATTGGGCGGTTGTCTTGCTTTTCTATGAAAATGTTTAATTTATTAATAATAAAGAAAATTTAGATTAGACAAGGGCAGAACTATACGGCCGCCTCTTAAAATACAAATATACTTTATTCCTATCCCAACAAGATATTTATTACATTTAAAATTAGTAAAAATTAAGTAATTAAAATACTTTCTCCCCATTAAATTAGAAGTTTACGAAATTGAATAATTTACTCAAATTTATATAAAATATATTGAATAAATTATTGAATAAACTAATAAAAATGACTATAAAAATATAAAATTTTAATGAAAATATATTATACAATTTATGAAATTTTAATTTCTTTTTATCATTTGGCCTGCTTTTTTGCGAAGTAGGAATAAAGCAATATTTGCAATTTGGAAGCAAAGTCTATTTTTCTCTAAAATAATTAAAACCACTGACAGAAATGAACAACTTTACTTTTTCATAATACACCATTTTTATTTTAAAAGTCTAATATTTAATATTATTTGTCATGAAAATTCACAAAACAAATTTTTCAATACAACCACTGTAACTAAATATACGTTTATTTTTATTGATTTACAACTTCCAACTATCTTTTCATAAATTTAACTACGATGAAAATAAATAATATTAATTATAGAATGATTGTTCTTTTAACGGTAGTCAAGATTATATTAATATTGAGATTTTAATGTAACTGGATTTTCAAATTATATATTTTTAGTATACGAAAAAGATTTAGAAGATAAAACTTCAAACGAAATACGTAGAATTCCGGAAACCAATGATGATTTCTAATCATTGAATTATTGGGGCAAATGGGGACAAAAAATTTACGAAAACATGCAAGATTTTTTCGAAGAAGAAGGTGCTGAAGTTAATGCATATTTCCTTCCTCATATAGACATTTGTAAAAAGCTTTTAAAGGATTTAGAATTATTTCCTATTTGGGGAAATATTTTAAGTTCGCAATTTGAATTTGGGCGTATACCTGCTACAAGTGCTCCGGCAGAGAGCGAAATAAATAGGATAAAAACTAATATTATGGGCAAATTTAAGCATCCTATTAGAATTGATACATTTGTTGATCATCACATTCAATATTTACAAGGTAAAATGCTTCTAATCAATTCTAATTTAGAACAAAAGGAAGAGGAAATCATGAACATAGTTTGTAAGGTTTGTAATAAAGATGGCGATTTAAGTATGGAATGTGATGAATGCAATGAAAACGTGAATTTAATGTGTTGCATACACTGCAAATTCATGTGCGTTAATTCACACACTGATAGTGAGTACTTTTACACGTTTCAGTGTGTAAATTCTATTATGTGTGTAAAAAAACGCACTTATGTGATAGATAGATAGATAGATAGATATTTTTATTTATTTGTAATAGTTTACAAAAAGTGTGTAACAAAACAAAAATATAATATTTAATACATAATAAGATACAGAAATGAGATAATGTAATTATTGCACATATGATATCACAGTCGATTTCCTAAAACTAATAATACTACAAAAGTAAGTCACTATTCAGAGTGATATCACAGATCATTACAATAATAAAATACACACACAATCATCAATAAAATAACAATAAACAAATATGTCGAATTAATATCTATCAGTCAAAGTAGTAAAAACAAAACCAAAAATAAAATATAATAAAATCAAACGAGTCAAATAGTCAAAGATAATAAAAAGTAATGCATTCACTCTCAACCATGCGCTCATCATCCATACTATAAATACAAGCACACCTTAAATCTATATACGGGACTACACATGATAATAAATTAACATAAAGGGACTATAAATATAACATAAAGAGAATATCCGTTACTCAAGGTCAAGTAGGTACCCCCTCACTGCCGTCTTGAACCTGCTGATAGATGGAAGATACTTAATTTCAGCAGGTAGGGAATTCCAAAAATGCACACCTTGAACTTGGAAGGAATTTCTTCCAGTCTCAGTGCGCATAAAGGGCACCACAAGATCCTTAGTCTCTCCCCTAGTAGCCGCCCTAGGTACACATCTAGTGAAGAGACTCACTAGATGCTCCGGAGTATTCATACGCACGATTTTGTACATAAGCACAGCCAAAAAATACTGTCTCCTCGAATCAGTGCGCAGCCAACCCAACGCGGTTCTATAAGGAGAGACATGATCACCCATTCTCAAACCCATTACATATCTCACACATGAATTTTGTAATCTCTGTATTCGTCTTCTCAACTCCTGAGAAGCATCGAGCAGAACCACCGAACAATAGTCAAGATGTGGAAACAGCAGGGCGGTTGCGAGCTGTTTACGCAGAGTCTCCGTGGTGTACCGACGGAAAAACCGCAGGGCATACAAAACTCTATTAAACTTTTTTGTAATCATATCAACCTGCGGTACCCATGAAAGTTTAGAGTCAAGCACAACACCAAGACTCGTCACAGAGTCAGAGAAAGGTATACTAATGCCTCCCTCAAGATCAATCGTACGTGACCCATCAGCATAAAAAGAATTTACAAAACGACTATTGCCAAAGACGATTGCCTTGGTTTTATTAGAATTCAAAGTGAGAGAGACACCAGCAGCCCACTCCGACACCGCTTTGGCCGCCCTCTGTAGAGTGAGAATACCTTCTTCCACATTCTCGCGAGGCACCTGCGTGTGAATTTGCAGGTCGTCTGCATAGAGTAGGTGCCCGACGCAACCAGAGTCAAGAGCGTCACGTACGTCATTAATGTAAAGACAAAACAACAGAGGCCCCAGTACCGAACCCTGTGGAACTCCAAGGTTGGTTGTCAGCCAACTCGATTCCTCGTTTAAATGCGTGGAAACCATTTGTTTCCTTCCTGAAATATAGGAGTTAATCCACAAGAGAGCAGCCCTGGAAAGCCCCATCGATCTAAGCCTAGTAAGTAACTTGAAGGGAGAGATCGTGTCGAATGCCTTACTGAAGTCAAAAAGTAAAAGTAACGTGACGAGTTTTTTGTCTAGACCCGATCTTATGTCATCTGTTAATTTAAGAATAGCTGTTTGTGTCGAGCTGTGCTTTCTGAAGGCAGTCTGCATTGGGTCAAGTATTTTATTAGCAGTAATGTACTCCTGCAATTGGTCATGGGCGATCTTCTCAAGTACCTTTGAAAGAAAACATAAAATAGCAATAGGCCTGAAGTCTTTAGGCGATTTGGGTGCAGAGCACTTCTTTAATGGCACAATACGTGCCTGTTTCCAAAGGCCAGGGAAAACCCCCCGCGCAAAAGAGGAATTGAACAGAGTCACAAGATGTTCACCAATAAATGGTAATGCTTTAAGTATCACACTTTGCGGAATGCCGTCCTCCCCACGAGCCTGCGATGAGAAGTGAGAAACTGCAAGAATAACATCGTTAATATTAATTGATTTAAAAGCGAAACCATTTTCGCTGCATTCAGAAAGAAACTTCTTGCGTTCCTCACCATCATCATGCGGCGAAACCGACACCCCAGCAAAGTGCGCATTAAGCTCATCCGGAGCAAATCCATTCAGATCCCCTTGGGGTCCGGATAAGAGTCCCAGCTCTCTCAACTCCTTCCAGACATTACCACTTGCAAGAGCCTCGAACAGTCTGTTATGATAATATTCACTTCTCGCATGCTCAATCTGCTCGTCCAACGCCTTACGTAAAATTAAAAATTCTGAAAAATATTTACTGTCGTTTGTCCGTTTGTATCGCCTATATGTGGCATCCCTCCTGCGCTGCATCTGTGACAACTCTCCATCCATCCATGGTGGCTTCTTTTTCGTACATTTAAATATTTTCACCGGTGCTAAATTTTCAATAGCAGCAGTGAGATTATTACAAATGCAGTCAAGTGCAGACTCAGGATCCACTATATCAGTTGTCAATTTGGACCAATCATAGCCGGCCAATTTCTCCAATAATAATTTTTCACTAATGTTTTTATAATTTTTATACTTAATTGGTTCTTGCGCTAAAATGCTAGCATTGTAGGCTATAGAAACTTCAATTAAATTGTGCCGACTATGAAAGTTCGCAGGTACGTTACGTGCGTCCAGTATAGTGTCATTGTCATCTACAAAAATCAGGTCTATCCATGTGCGAGACGATGGAGTTATATGCGTGGCACCGTGCTGGACCAACTGAAGCGAAAGCTCAGCGGACAGTTTACTAAGAAACTTCGCATCACTGCCTTCTCGCAGGAGATCGGCATTCAGATCTCCCATTATAATCTTAAATGAAAAATCGGGAGTCAAACTGACCAACGTATCAATTAGATCAGAATCTTTTGTAAAGGAAATGACAGGAGGACGGTAAATGACGGAAACCAACACAGATTCAGAGTTGCCATTTGCTTTAACAGAACAAAAAATATATTCAGGCACTTCAGGCTTACCACTGGCAGTTATAGTTGTGGTATTCGAAAAAGCTAATATCTCACATTTCAAACTATCTTTGACGTAAAGGGCAACCCCTCCTCCATGAAGGTTTCTATCCTGTCTAAAAATTTTATACCCCTTAACCTGAATGACGTCATCCGAGACAGTCGGACCCAGCCAGGTCTCAGCCACTCCAAACAGGTCATAAGAATGGTCGTCACATAGAAGCTCACGCACCTGTCCAATGTGAGCCCTTAAAGAAGTCACATTCAAAAAGCCCGCTCGCAGTGCACCCCTTCTCCCTTTTCGACTCACCGAGGAGATCTGGCTTAGTCATTGGGGAGAGAGTTCATTATTATTTAACTTACTTTTAATAACTGGACATTCATCAATGGGAGCTGTCTTAACAACATTGTCAACCTTATTTAAACATCCACTAATCACACAAGATTTGTCAGCAATAAAATTTTTGTCCACAATAACATTATTTGAACTAGTTAAAATTTGATCTATATCATCTTTAGTAGCAAATGTGTATGCTCTCTCCCCTCTTGCCCGTCTTGCCAGAAATCTGCCACTTCTATGCCAAATAAATTTAATACCTTTAACCTTAGCATAATTCTTTAGATCTTTGAAATTTTTATATGTATCTTTTTGAAGGTATTCATTAATAAAAACCTTATAATGGTTTTTTATGACAGACAGACTGGCAAAACGAGAAAGATCAATGTCTGCCGTTGAAAAACTAGTGATTTTTCTTTTTTCATTTAATATTTTTTGAACCAGACTGGCCTCGGAGAGTCTGACTAGCAGTGAGTGAGGACCCCCCGGACCGTCCCTGATCACGCCGCTTCTAGATTCAGACGATGTTAAACACACAACCGACAAAATGTGTGACTGCATTAAGTCCGGAAATATGGTACCGAGGACAGCACAAACATAATCCTCCCGTCGAACATTAGCCGCTAAGCAGTCCAGTCCACTGGAAATCACCAATGAGCCACCCTCGATACCACAATTTTGTGTGTTTTGATTATGTGCGTAAAAGTATCAGTATACACATTTTATGTGTAATTTTACACACATGAACAGTTTAATGTAAAAATTTACACACATAAATGCGTAAATCTACACATGTATGTGTTTAAAATTTATATTTGTACATTAATACATTTACTGTGATTCATTTTTATTTTACATTAGTAAAGTAGATAAATTTTCAGATAATTACAGTACAACATTAATAATTTTTAATCAAAGGTTTTCTAAAAATATATATTTTAATATTAAATTGTATTAGAACTACAATATTCATTATTTCAAATTTTATGTAGTCTTTTATTTTAATTGCCTTAAGTAATTGATGATAATATTTTATTATTTAATAAGAAGTTTAATTAAAATTTTTCATATGAAAAAAAAATAATTTTATTGAATTGAATGCATCTATTAAATTAATAATATGAAATTCAGTAATCAATATTAACCTTATCAAATAAATTATTTAATAATAAATTTTTCATATATGTTTATTTTTTTGTATAAAAATAATTGTTTATTTGATAAAAAATTATTTTAATTATACAAGAAAAATTATTCTACTTATCTTTATTTTTTTTAATTAGAATTAATTACTCATGATTATTATTATTTATTTCGTTTAAATTTAGAAGTGTTTAAAAATAATGAAATTTTTATATTAATAAACGATAAATATAAGAAATTATCATGATCGTAACAAGCGTTCCGTAGCGTAATAGGTAGCGTCGATGCCTTGCATCCCGTAGGTCGTGAGTTCGCGCCCGAGTCAGGTCGAAAATTTTTTAAGCGTTTTCATAGGCGATATTATTGTAATAGGTTAATTCTTAAAGTAATTGCACATTAAAATTAAAAAATTCCAACACAAAAAATTGTAACGCCCATAAATATAATTTTTAATTTTTAATGTGTTTCAATCTATTACACGTTTTATACGTTTAATTTTACGCGCTTACGTGTGTTAAATTAAACATCTAAAATGAGTTATGGATTTAACACACAAAAAAGTGTGTAAAAATGGCGACAGCCGAATTACACACGTAAGTGTGTTAAAATAACACACTTAAATTTGCAGTGTAACTAAAGAAGATACTAAAATATGTAAAATATGCGCAGAAAAAAATTATGTTAAAAAAAATTTAACACTTGAAGTAGATAATTGGAGAGGAAAGGGATATCCACGAATAAAAAAAGGCAAAAATAAAATAAATGAAATTGAACTAAACTTGTACAAAAACAAAAATCGTGTCCAGCATGCGATGCCGGTGATAATCCATCCGGTGCACATAAATGCGCCAAGTGTGGAATTCCTGTGCACATTTTCGATACTTGTTCATTGCCTCTAGAAGGAGAAGAAGAAGGATATGGTGAAAAACGAATGTGTTTCAAATGCTCTACTAATTTTAATTCGTCATCAGAAACCCAGGAAAATTTATTTTCAGATAAACGTAAGGCTAAATATTTAGGACAGAGAAAAGATGACGTTAGAGACTCTTTGCAATGGAACAAAAGTGGTGCTATCTCAGTTATTAAAAATGGCAATAGTCCGCTGCTTGCTCTTATCAAAATAAATGATAAAAATGTATCTCTCAGTAATACTTGCGCATTTCATAGCATTTTTTATTTAATTTTGGTTGCTGTGTTAGATTTTCCACATTTAATAGACAAGGTAATGATTATTTTAATACAATTTTAAAATGATTTTGAATTTTTTTAAAATAATATATTTAAATATATCATGATTTTATATAGTTACTTTTATTCTAATTTATGGAAGCTATCATTAACTAGATATTTTTTATTTTCAAATGATCAAAAAATGTTTTAAACTATATTTAAGAAAATAGATCTTAGAATTTGCTTGAAAAATTGTTATCCTGTAGTCCACATAATATTAGGCACAAAAATGAAGATAAAAAAACTTTATTTTTAACTTTATTATGAAACTTTATTTTTCAATTACTTTTACTTTATGTCTTTTAAGAATGGTCCTAAAAATTTTAAGAATTTAATTTACTTTTAAATTCTATTGTCGTTTTGTAGTTGAAAATTTATGTTATAGAATTATTTCTGAAAAATAGAAAAAATCAATTTTTTCTGAACTTTATTTTCGTAGTAATGCTCCTCTTTTATTGTAAAATTTTTGTTTCTTATAAGAAATAAATTTTTAAATTGGTAAAAACATGCAACTTTTTTGTAACAAGAATTTTAAATATTTTATATTATTAATTATAAAGCATGTAGTTTGCATCTTTTTTCAAACTTATTTAATTATTAAATTATTTGTATGAAATTAAAACAAAATTGTGAAATAAGTTTTAGTCAATTTTTTAAAATTTGTTTAAACCAAAATTATCTTGATTTTAAAGTAGATTGTTTGCCAGCTATAGTTTGTTGTTCATAAAAATGAAAATGCTGGATACACATTTGAAACTTTGAGCAAAGTGAGTTTTTATTTCATATATTATTCCTGCAAATTTTCAGGTAGCCTAACTAATCATTTTTTTGAGATAATCTCATTCGATGTTCGATTATTTTAGACTTAATAGTAATAAAATGATCAAATTTTGAATGAGATAATCTCAAAGAAATAATTGGTAAAGCTACTTGAAATTTTGAAGGAATAATGTATGAAATAAAAACTCATTTTGCTCAAAGTTTCAAATATGTATTCAGCATTTTAATTTTTATGAACAACAAACTATAGCTGTCAAGCAAGTTACCTTAAGTTAAAAAAACATTCAAATTTCTTATAGCTTTTAATATTTGTAATTTATTTATGTTTCAGATTAAATAATATAATGATACATTTTTCGATTTTGTAGTAGATACCTTGAATAAGGGTCTACGTGCAAAAACTTATACTTTAAGAGGAGAAATTTTATCGAAATTTTTCCAAGTAAAGACATCAAAATTTAATAAAAACTTATTTTATATCAGCTGTGCGTCGCACGTTGGTTGGGTCACACAGCAAATTTTCAAAGACAATCCCAGCTTTACAGAAATTCCTTCTTGCTGTAAATTTAATTACGAAAATACAAAATATTTGACAGGAATACAAATTCAGGATTGCAAATTAAAAAACAGCAATGGGAAAGAATTCATGCAGGATTTTTGCATGACAACCGAAAGTGATTGTTATCTCTGTAACAATTCAGAAAGTGTTGGATCCTTTATGTTAAAAATAAGTTATTAAAATTTATAATCTGAATTATTTTTTTTATATACACTGGAAAGAGGTTGAAACAGTGGTTGCACTCCTAATTACAGTCCGAAAGAGAAGGTAGTTTTTTAGAGGTTAAGCTTTTCATGAGGCTTCTTTTTACAAGACTAGCAAGTCTGTGCTCAGAGAGGACTCGTCTTTGGAGACTACTAGCTCACGTATTCATGCGTAAATTGACTGTATTCCAGAAATAACACCTATTGTACCATATAGTACAGTGACAGTTTTTTCCCTTTTCAGTGTATGTTATACTGAAAATATTATATACTTATCTGATTTTCTCTTTTCAGGAGATTTTGTGATATTTGACGTTTTCAATAACATGGAAGAAAACGAGTATTTAAAATTATCGTCTATTCCGAAAAGCATTGAAAACATTATCGATGCAACAGAGGAATTATTTTTAGTTGGAGTCGTAAGTTACAAAGGAATTGGTGGTTTTGTTCACACTCGAAACAGAAGCACCGACAACGACGACGATTTCATTAGCCACTACACAAGTCTTATTTACAGAAGAGGCAATAGTAGTTGGATGGAAATTGATGACAATAAGTCTTCATCGATTTTCCGATCTAACAACTATAAAGTTGTTCCAAGACCACTAATGTATAAAAAAAAATCAAAATAAAAACATAGTAAGTGCCAAAAGAAAAGATTAAAAGTAGTATAAAAACGGGTATAGCGAGTCATAACAAATGACTTCATCACCCCTACCATCCTTATCTTTGTTTACATAAACAAACCATTAAGATAACGACTTGGTTACATAAACAAGCCATTAAGATAACAATTTATTTACATAAACAAACCATTAAGATAACGATTTATTTACATAAGCAAACCATTAAGATAACGATTTATTCACGTAAATAAACCATTGAGATAACGATTTATTTACACAAACAAACAATTAAGATAACATCTTACATAAACAATTAAGATAAAAACTTATTTATATAAACAATCAATAAAATTAATCACCTGTTTTATATAAATCAATTAAAATAATTGTTTGTTTATATAAATAAGTTGTTAACTTATTTATTTATTATGTAAATAAGTCGTTAACTTAATTGTTTATTTTGTAAACAAATTGTTTGTTTTGTAAACAATAGATAAGATTGTTTTTTAAACAATAGATAAGAATGGTAGGTATGGTGACGTCATTTTTATGACTCACCATATTAATTTTAAATAATAAAAAACATAAAAAACTTACATTTTTTCTTTAAGGCGTCATATCCACTTGTTGAGTTATATCACTAAACACTGTTTTACCACAACTCGTAGATCCACTGACGATACACGTAAATGGATGTTTAAATCGTGTATCCATCTTGACGTCTTTATTCATACTGACTATACTACCTTTACAATAACCGTACTTAACATCCGACATTTAATGACTGCAGCGGCGGCGGCGCGCGCATGATTTTCTTATGAGATGCTATATTGAATAACATAAAAAACTTACATTTTTTCTTGAAGACGTCATATCCTCCCGTTGAGAGTTTTACCAGTGAATATCTAAATATAATTTTTATTTTTGCACACACTACACTATTATCTAACACTAAATATATATATATACATTTTTTAAAGATTTTCACATTGTTTATACATTTTTAAAAGTTTTTCACATTGTTTTTAATTTAATTGATTCGGCTACAGTTGCACATGAATTCTGATCTACAAGTGGGGTATACCCACTTGTTACATTTATAGCAGTAATACCATTTAACCCTTTGGTTATAGGCTTGACGGTAAAATAATTTCTCACAATATCCGCATGCATCAAATCCACGTAGTGGCTCATGCTCTCGCCAACACGGTATGAGTGCAGGTCGTGGGACGATTTCACTCATGATTACGATGTTTTCAACTCAAAAGCAGAACTGAACCTTTGACGAAAAATTTTTAGACTTAATCTTAGTATTAACGCTGGACGTTGACTAAAAATAAAACAATATGCTCATTACCGGAGAAAAGTAACAAGATCTCCTTTATGAGGATAGCTGTAAACATTTTTTCTACACGTATTAAATCTCTTCGAACATAGGAAGAAAATGTTTTGGATTTATGAGACGTGAAAAAATACCGAAATAAATTTAAACTGTTTACATTTGTCGAAAAATAAGATAGCTGCAGTGGTACATATGCTTAGGAATAATAAAAGTGACCGTTTTACTACGACAAAAGTAAAATGATACCCTTTTTTCGTCGTACCTCAAAGCAGAGTTTAAAAAGAAAAGGCTTATTTTTAAATGAAAGCATATACAACATTAAGATTAGAAAGATTCCGACCAAATAATTTGCGTACTATCAATTTTTAAATTTCCTGTGGAGTAGACGAAACTGATCTCCGTGTAAAAGCAAAAATGATTTCAAAAGAAATTGATCAATTTATTCTAAGAAATTATTTGTGTCATATAAAATGATTATAACATTAATTTTATTTATCAGCATATAAATTTACTGTTTGAAATTATATTTGTTTTATGAAACTAAATATCCATTTTCCGTCGTACCTCTAAACAGTCTTAAAAAATAAAGGCTTATTTTTCAAATGAAAGCATACACAACATCAAGATTAAAAAGATACCGACCAAATAATTTGCGTACTATCAATTTTTAAATTTCCTGTGGAGTAGACGAAACTGATCTCCATATAAAAGCAAAAATGATTTCAAAAGAAATTGACCAATTTATTCTAAGAAATTATTTGTGTCATATAAAATGATTGTAACATTTATTTTATTAATCAGAATATAAATTTACTGTTTGAAATTATATTTTTTTTATAAAACTAAATGCACCATATTATTTTTAGAATTTTTTCGGTACGTAAGTATAAGAGATCTCAAAAATCATTTAGTAAATATCCTGTTCATAAAAATAAACACAATGCTACATGCTACATGCAACTCCATGCTAATATCAAATGACATTAATACCGTACGTAAGATAAAAATATCATCTTTTTAATTTTGCAAACTATTTAAAAACATTTTTTGCAAGGCTATTTCTTACAAAAAAGTAAGTGATCTATTATAATTTTCACTTCAAATTAAATTCGATAACCGGAAACTTTCACATGTGATATCTCCTAAAATAATGGAGATATAGAAAAAATAACTGAATTTCCCTCTCTTAGGAGCTTTAGCTCTAGAGAAAGGAACATGGGTGCTCTCTATAAGATAGCATAATAAAAATTTAAATTTTTAAATAATTAAAAAAAAATTTTTTGTCTCTTAAGAATATGGTATAGAAGAGAAACGACAATTAAAAAAGTCTCAATGCTTCTTGTATGTCAGGAACTTAGCGTAGATTACGGGCGGTCTTATCAGATGTTTATGAAAACAATTGTAAATCGTAGGTTTGCCTTTTTTCTATACATCTCTCTTGAACTTTTTATGACGTATTATATTATTTCTAAGAAATAAATATATCTTTTACACTGAAATAATTCCTGTTAAGTTTCGTACAGACTCTCAATGATATCGTGTAACATTAAACCTAACATGAAAAAAATATTTTAATTATTGTAAACTATTTTTTCTCCCACTCTATTAAAGGGTATAAAAAGGCAGTCCTCTAAAAAATTTGTATCAGGTCTATCATGATTTCACCACCTGAAATAACATTACGCGAACAAATTTTCAAAATTGTGTACCATCTTCGGACTAGTAATCCGCACATTAATACACGGTGTAATTCTCTATGGCGTCGAAGTGTTAAACGTATGGTATTAATACAATTAAAACATGAACTTTGTTATCTTTTAAGCAGTTGTGGTCCGCGAAAAATTTTTTTATAGTAGATTTTTAAAAAATAATGAACACGCACATGATATTGCAGTTGAATTCATTAAGGGGATGTGAAACGGACATTACACCTGTACTCATGAATTTGGCCTATCTTTTCATTTTATTGCAAAACTTGAGGAAAAGAAATGCTTTAGCTTGTAGTATTTATCACAAAGATTATTCAGTTAAATTTTCAAATAAATTAATTCATTAGTTTTCCAGAATTTCAGATTTGTTGTACAAAATCTAAAAATTTTAATATATAATATTGAAACCCAAAATTCTGAAAAACTAATGAATAAATTTATTTGAAAAATTAACTGAATAATCTTCGTGGTAAATACTACAAGCTAAAGCATTTCTTTTCCTCAAATTTTGCAATGAAATGAAAATATAGGCCAAATTCATGAGTACAGGTGTAGTGTCCGTTTTACATCCCCTTAAAAAAAAAGAGATGGAACGATTTTGCAGTTTTGCAAGATATGATCATCGAAAATGAAGAAAGAAAAGGTAAGAAAAGTTTTACTACAAATTTATTTCATTGCTTGTCATAAATCACGGCTCTTTCTTTTTCTTAGGGTCTTTTATTATAGGTTTTTATGATGTTGTTAGAAAAAACTAATAGCATACAGCTTTTTTCTCTTTGCATTTTACTTAATCCGTTTTTAGTTGACTATATAAAATCTATTAAAATTATTTTGAATTTGTTTTTTATATTTATTAATTTTTGTTACATTTGACATTATTTTCTATTTAAAAATATTGTACGCTTTATCGATTTTAAATTCTATTAATCAAGAATATTTTTACCAAAAATTTAAATGATCAAATTTATATTTCTTTAAAATAAATATTATTTATTAATACAATTTAAATTTTTAATTATGAACATAATTTGTAAAATGTTTTTATTAAAATAATAGATTTTGTTGTTGACAAAAAATATTTTTCATATCTTAATATAAAGTGTTACGCTTTGTATTACTATATACTGTAAGAAAGAGAGAGGTGGAGCATATAGACATAAAGTTGACGAAAGAGAAAGATATTCTTTGTAAGCCTGTAAAGAGCAGGTAGTTTTTCTCTTTTATACTAACTATACTTATGCACTCTCTATTTGTTTTTCTCTATATACGTTCTTATTTGCTACATTTAACATAAGTTAAAAATATTGTACGTTTTATCGATTTGAAATTCTATTAATCAAAAATAATATCATCAAAAAATTCAATTAATCAAATTTATAATTCTTTCAAATAAATATTATTTATTAATATATTTTAATTATGAACATAATTTGTAAAATGTTTTTATTAAAATAATAGATTTTGTTGTGTTTGTATTTTTATCAAAAAATATTTTTTTCATATCTTAATATAAAGTGCTAAACTTCGTATTACTATATACTTTAAGAGCAAGTCGTATATCTCTGTCCTTTTCAAAGCAAAGAATTTATTTTTTTGCAAAAACTAATAATTGTAGCAAAAAATAAGGAGGTAGTCCCATTTCGTATAATAGAAAGCAAGATTTTCTTTGATGAGGAAAAATTATTTTTATCGATTCGTTTTGAAGAAAACCTTGAAAAACTTAAAAAATAGAGGTTCGGATGGACAATTCAGTTTCTCAAGGTTTTCTTAAAAACAAAGCGATAAAAATAATTTTTCCTCATAAAAGAAAATCTTGTTTTTTATTATACGAGATGGGGCTTTCTTCTGATTTTTTGCTACAATTATTAATTTTTGTGAAAAAATCAATTCTTTGATTAGAGAAGGACAGATATACTCGACCTCCTCTTAAGAAAGAGAGATTTGGAACATACGGCCATGAAGTTGGAGAAAGATAAAAATATTCTTTGTAAGCCTGTAAAGAGCAGTTAGTTTTTCCTCTCTTAAGCTAACTATACTTATGCGCTCTCTATCTGTTCTTCTCTATATATGTTCTTGTTCTGTTCTCATATATATATATATATATATATATATATATATATATATATATATATATATATATATATATATATATGAGATATATAAAATTTTTAATATAAAAATTTTATTTTTAATACAATATATTTTTGCTTGTATATAAAAAAATAATTTTATGTGTTATGTCTAGTCAGGAGTTACTGTGTATATATATATATATACATATATATATATATATATATATATATATATATACAGTAACTCTTGACGAGACATGAAACATAAAATTATTTTTTTATATACAAGCAAAAATATATTGTATTAAAAATAAAATTTTTATATTAAAAATTTATAATCTTGTTTACATAAAATATTTCATCATGAGGTAAATCAATTAAAAGTTGGACACCACTCAGTAACTGAAAAAATTGAAGATAATCTTGAACATTCACTTTTCTTATTTTAACATTCTTTTACATGTAGAGTAATTACAACGTACAATCATACTGCAATAAATTTTGTATTTATTGCAATAATATTAATTTAACAAGACTTCAAAATGTGTCCTTTTTTACAGTCTGATTGACCCTACATTTTTGATTATTAAAAAACATAAGTATTTAAAATAGTATAAAGTAATGATAAAAAATAAATCACTATTAACTTTTTATTAAACATGTTCTAAATAAATTAAAAAAGATGTTTGAAAAATGTCAGTTTGTTTTTTCTGATTTTTAATAATTTCTCAAATTTATAGCTTGTATCAGTATATATACATATATATATATATATATATATATATATATATATATATATATAGTAATACGAATGTATTACTTTATACTACAAATTTTATTATAATAAATATTTAAAGAAAAATATTTCACTTAATTTTTATTTTTTGCATTTAATGTATACAAATGTTTATTTAATACGAAAACAAATTTTTTTCTTAATTACACATTTTTCAAATTTTTTCATTACAGCTTTGGCGATTCTTTTGAGGGATTCGGATGAAGATGATGATGATAATGATAGTGAGTCAGAACATACGTCACCGGGCAGCTCTGAGTCCGAAGATAACGAAACCTCAGATGATACGGAGGTTGAAATGTCTGATGGTGATGAAGACAACATAGAGAATGAAGAACTAGTACCACCACCACCACACATGGAAGAAAATGAGAACGGTGGGGATGCTGTAATTGAAAATGCTGCAGCTGATATAGAAGAAAATAATGTGCATGAGATTGTCGAAGAAGAGTCCGATGAAGAAAAAGTCAATGTTGAAGGACAACGTCGTCAACAACAACAACAACAAGCTCGTAATGATGCGAATGATGACAAAAATTCTCTTTTTTCCCACTCTTCATCCTCATCCTCCATCTTACCCATATCAAACTCTTCATCAGCAACTATAATTTCAAGTGAGGCTGAAAGTATGGAATACGATGGCAACTTATCATCATCATCATCTTCTGATGAGACAAATTCCATTCAGGTAGGAGGTGGTGGTGGTGGTGGGAACAGTAGTGATGATAATGATCAAACTCTTCGTAATTCTGTAGATAGTTTAAATAATTCTGACAACGACGATGATAATGATGTGGAAGATATCAGGAACAGATCTAATGAAAATGATGAAGAGCGATATGATGATGATGATGATGACGACAATAATGATTTCAATATTCAACCACCTGGTAAGAGATTTACCGTTTTTCAAGATTTTGAACAGTTGGTAGAACGTTTTCAAATAAATGGTCGACGAATGTTAATAAAAATAATTTTACCGCCAGAAAATATAAACCCTATTGTATGGTTAGAATTAGCTAAGCGTGATATTCATGCGTATTTAATTTCACTGACGCGCATAAATGATAGGTTAGGTGTAAGCGTACGAAGTGCAAACTTTTCACGAGGTGCAGCAGGTCTATCAATAAGGCCAATAGATAACTTTCATTATAATGTTCTATGGGGTTTAATTAACGGTTTGGCCTAAAGTAATGAAAACTTTCATATAGATGAAAGTTTTATTTTATCTGCATTATTTGTTAATGTGCCAAACGGTGGCAGAAACAGACATAAAAAGTTATCGGTTGACGCCGTAGGTCAGAGATCCTTTGTATCTATAAGCAACACTAATAATATGTGTCTTCCTAGAGCACTAGTTGTGGGCGAAGCACATATTGAATTGAAAAAATCAGCAAACGATGAAACGCGTGAAATTTGGAAAATTATTCGCGATGGTAGACGAGCACTACAGAAAAATCGAGCGAATTTGCTTATAAATAAAGCAAATATCGAGATCTCACCAGATCGATGCGGTGTCCACGAGATTGAAATTTTTCAACAATATTATTCTCAACATGGAATAGCAATTGTCGTATTTGATAGCATGGCTTTTAGTAATGGTGAGCCCCCGTTTTTCAATGTTCGTCAATATGTAAATTCTGAATTGTATGGTATAATAAATATTCTATATAATAGAAGAACATGCCATTATGATACAATTTTAAATTTGACCGGTGCTGCACGAGACAGATTCTTTTACGAACATTGTAATAAAAGATACCAGTTTATTGACAGTCATAACTGTACATCGGTTTGTTCTGCGTGTTTTGTAAAGCCGCCATGTGAATCGGAAAATGTAAATTTAATAAAATGTGTTGATTGTAATCGAAATTTTCACGGTGATCAATGTTATGCTAACCATAAAAAAACGGGGTCATACAAAAAAAACAACAAAAAGATTTGCGAAGTTGTGAAAATTTGTTCGAATTGTAATAAACGTTA
The DNA here is from genome assembly GCA_017163975.1 of Anastatus disparis. Classification (NCBI taxonomy): domain Eukaryota; kingdom Metazoa; phylum Arthropoda; class Insecta; order Hymenoptera; family Eupelmidae; genus Anastatus; species Anastatus disparis. Next base: position 1,926,767 of record JAFFSR010000257.1, read on the forward strand.
TAATATTTACAGGCGTGCGCATGTGTGTGGTAATAAATGGTGTGGTACATGTCGTAAAAATCATAGTATAAATGAATTATGCTATATTCAGCCGATTTCAGATCGTTCCAAACCTTTGACTATAGCCGGCGAAAAAATGCAAAGTGTATCGACAAGAAAAAAAAATTTATTTGTCTTTTACGATTTTGAAACACGACAAGATTCTGCGTATCTTGATCACCCGACAATTAAAGTCCATATAACAAATCTCTGCGTTGTCCAGCAAGCTTGCGATGATTGTCTTGATTTACCAAACATCAAACAAATGTGTACAACGTGCGGTGTCCGCGAGTATGTTTTTCGCAATAATCCAGTGAAAGCTTTACTTGACTTGACGCTACGAGGAAATTCAGCGTTTGATCAAATCATTTGTATAGCTCATAATGCTAAAGGCCTTGACGCACAATTTATTCTCAAAGAAATTGTTGAAAATTCGAATGAAGTTTCTGATGTGATATTAAACGGACAAAATATTATAATGTTACAGTGTGGACGAACAAAATTTATCGACAGTTTAAATTACTTCCAAATGAAATTGAGCGCTCTTCCAGATGCTTTTGCGTTACCACCAAGTAAAAAAAAGGTTATTTTTCGCATCTTTTTAATACTATAGATAACCAAAACTACGTAGGAGCTTTACCCGATGCTAAATATTACACGCCGGATTCAATGTCAACAAGCGAGAGGAAAGAATTTTTCAAGTGGTACAATGAAAATCGTGATACTAGTGAATTTTACTTTCAGCGCGAAATTGTTGAATATTGTAAAATGGACGTTGAAATTTTGAGACTTGCGTGTACGGCATTCAGGAAGATTTTTATGGACTGTGGCAATACATGTCCCTTTACCGAAGCGACAACCATCGCATCTGCATGTTCTGTTTTTTACAGAAAAAATTTCTTAAAGGAAAATACAATTGGATTGATTTCTACTACAGGCTATCGTTTAGCGGACAAACATTCGCGAAAGGCCCTTCAATGGCTTGTACAGTGCGAAAAAGAACTAGGAAAAACAATTATTCATGCAGGAAGAGCTCGAGAATTTAAACTTCTAGAAGGCTTCCTCGTAAATGGATTTTTACCTCATAGTGATCTTGAAACTTCAAATGAAAAAGTCATAGTATTTGAATTTCAAGGCTGCTACGTGCATGGGTGTCCCAAATGTTTCGTAAAAGATCGTGAGCAAAATATGGCTTATGGAAGAACATTCAACGAAGCATTTGAAAATACTAGTAGAAAAATTGAGAAAATTAAATCGTAAGTATATGAAGTACGTGAAATGTGGGAATGCACATTTGACAAACTGAAGGCAGAAAATTTAGAATTGAAAGAATATGTTACAAACCATCCATTAATAAATCAAACATTATTGAATCCACGTGACGCTTTCTTTGGAGGAAGAACGGAGAATATTGTGACTTATTATAATGTTGAGCCTGGAGAAAAAATAAAATACACAGACATTTGTTCTCTCTATCCTTACGTATGTAAAAGAGGTCAATTTCCTGTAGGACACCCTCGTATCTTTGTAGGTGAAGAGTGCAAAGAGCTTACAAGCGGTAATAATAATAATTTATTAAATGTTGAGGGATTGTTCAAGTGCAGAGTTTTACCACCACGAAATTTGTTCCTACCTCTATTACCCGTAAAGATGCATGGTCGTTTGCTTTTTGCGCTTTGCCGTTCATGTTGCGAGGAAAGACGTCAACGAGACTGTAACCATGAGAATACCAAAGATCGTGAATTTTGCGGAACATGGGTGGCAGATGAGTCACGAAAGCCAATTGAGATCGGTTATCAAATTATAGAAATTTATACTATTTGGCATTATAAAATGACACGTTTTAATCAAATTACAGGTACAGGTGGTCTTTTTGCGGAATACGTAAATACTTTTTTAAAAATCAAGCAGGAGACTAGTGGGTGGCCAGCCTGGCGTGATAACGATAATAGAAAGACCGAATACATAGAACAATATGAGAAAGATGAAGGGATACGATTAGATAGAGATAAAATTGCAAAAAATGCCGGATTGCGCGCTGTAGCAAAATTGTGTCTTAATTCATTTTGGGGAAAATTTGGTCAAAGAAGTAATTTAAAACAAACAGAGATTGTTAAATCTCGTGAAAATCTCTTGAAACTTTTATCATGTCCAGAAAAAGAAGTTTTCGAAATATTGCCTGTAAGCGAAGAAATTTTATATGTTAACTGGCAATACATAGAAGAAGCCATAAGCCCTACAGGTTATACAAGTGTCACTATAGCAGCATACACAACTGCTCAAGCGCGCTTAAAACTTTATGAACATTTGGAAAAATTAGACAGGTGTGTATTATATTATGATACAGATTCCTGTATATTTACGTCTTGCGAATCAAACACCGAAGAATATAGCCCATTCATTGGTTCAAAGCTCGGAGATATGACAGACGAACTAAGATGTTATGGCGAGAATGCGTACATTATAAGTTTTATATCAGGAGGCCCGAAATTTTACGCATATCGTGTTGCTTTACCCGATAATCAAAACGAATGTTGCGAAGTAAAAGGTATAAGATTAAATTTCTCAAACGGAAGAAAAATTAATTTTGAAAGTATAAAAAATTTGATAATTGACGCGTTTAACTTGAATGATAATAATAGTGATGATAATGAATGTGAGAGTGATAATGATGATGAAATTTATAATCGTACGAACAAGGATTGTAAAAAATTAAAATTCAATTTTTTAGCGATTCGTCGTACAAAAACTCATGATGTCGTTACCAAAACAGAAACTAAAACATGTTGCGTTGTATTGAAAAAACGTCGTTATATTTCAGAAAAATATTCTTTACCTTTTGGTTATAAACAATAAAATCAATATTAAAAACTATTTTCTATTATTTATTTCATCCTTAATATTGTCAAACAAATAAAAATATATTATAACTATTATGAATATCATATGCTAAATTTACAGATTAATCACAAGACACGCATTAAATTCGCTAATAAGCGCGCGTGTCTTGACCGCGGTAATAAGCAAATCACAAGACACGCCATAAATTGGCTAATAAGCGCGCGTGTCTTGCCTGCGGTAATGAGCAAATCATCGGACGTACGCGCACCAATAAGCGCTAATATGGCGCGCGATCCCGCGCCGTGGTAATAAGAAAATCACCCGCACGCGCCGTCGCCGCCGCAGTTATTAAATGTCGGATGTTAAGTACGGTTGTTGTAAAGGTAGTATAGTCAGTATGAATAAAGACGCCAAGATAGATACACGATTTAAACATCCATTTACGTGTATCGTCAGTGGACCTACAGGTTGTGGTAAAACAGTGTTTGTTAAGCGATTTTTGTCAAACCTATCAGATATTTGCGACGTAACATTCGATAGAATTTTATTTTATTACGCAGAGTGGCAAGAAGCATGCTAAACTGAGCTGAAAACGCCATCTCATCAAACTATAGAATTTCACGAAGGATTACCGCAACCCGCCGATTATTCTCACGATAATGAAAAGAAAAAATTAATAATTATCGACGACTTGATGCGAGAATCTTCTAACAATGTTATTTTGGATTTGTTTACAAAAGGTAGTCAGCATAAAAATATTAGTGTCATTTTTATTACGCAAAATCTTTTTCACAAGGGTAGCGGTCAAAGAGATATCTCATTGAACGCAAATTACATCGTAATTTTTAAAAATCCTCGAAATCGGGCTCAAATTCAATATCTCGCACGTCAAGTTTATCCCGAAGATCCAAAATTTTTGCAAGAAGCTTATTTAGACAGTACACAAGTACCGCACGGGTATCTTTTCTTGGACTTGAAACAAAGCACCAAGGATGAATGTCGTTTTCGAACCAGTATTTTTTCCGATGACAGAGCACACTACGTATACTTACCAAAGTATCATTCCGAATTTCGTTGAGTTGGATATAAAAAGCAAACTTTGAGAGAATCATCTGCAGTGCAACAGTTGCTATGGCTTCGACAACATCGTGGATAAAAAGGAGGGGTAAAAAGCAGAAGAAATTTAACCAGACCGGTGGTCAGTGCGGCTGTTTACCGTCAAACTTTAGTAAAAAATGTATCGCAATTTTAAACGCTCTTTGTCTTTTGACACCGATCATAGGTACTTTAGTATCGAAAATATTTGGGTCAAATAACTAACAAACAATGGAACGTACAAGAAAAATGGTAATCATTCCCGAAGATGAATTCGAAAGAGGCTTACGCTCAACAAAACAAAAGCAAGGCAACGGTGAAACAGAACATACTGTCCAAACTAAAGGTGACAACTTGTCACGATTAGACGCCGAAATGCATGATATCCTTTTTTCCAAAAGTATTATAGATAAACGCGGAAAGTATCAAAAATACATGCAAATACTCCAAAAATATCTTCACTTTAAGAATGTAGAACGACACGAAAATGCAAATGATACGGAACATGAAATCAAAAAAACGGATGCTACGCTAGCAGCGCCACTCAACGAAGAAAACATTCTCGAAAATGTTCCAAAGAGTTATAAGAGGGGTGCACGCCTTTTACTCAACCATTGGAAAACAAGCAGTGTAGGAAACCTATTGAAATGGGATAATACAGGACAAGTTACTCTAGAGGGTAGTGTTATTCCAAATTCGAATATTATAGAGCTAGTTAATGACGTTGTATGAAGAAAAAAGGCAGATTCCGTTCCTCCTCCTCCTGGTAGAACACAAATTACAAGATTTTTAACCTTGACGGAAACACCAGCAAAACTAATTGGTAATACAGATGTATTACATTTGTATAAAATATCAAAACCTAATAAACCATACAGTAGAAATCGTAAGCGGAAAAATTCAACTGATATAGAAGAATTGGAAAAAGAGTTTCACGCTCGTTACGAATACAACACTCGTGAAGCTAAAAATAAAAAAAATTATTGAAGGATAAGTGGAAAAGTTTTAGCTTCTAAGAAAATGTCTTTTAAAAACATTTATTACGATACTTCACACGCAGCTGGGTATGCTGGTGCACGTAATTTAATTCGTGTCAGTGCAAAGAATAATGAACGCAGAAAAGCACGTATTTACGAGTGGTTAAGTAATCAAGATGCCTACACTCTACATAGACCTATTCATCGACGATTTCCAAGATTAAGTTATAACGTAACAAATATCGATGATTATTGGGAGATTGATTTATGCGATATGCAATCATTCAAGGAATATAATGATGGTTTTTGCTATATTATCGTTGTAATAGATGTACGCAGCAAGTACGCTTGGGTGGAATCGCTTCGTGATAAATGTGCTCATAGTGTTGCTGTAGCTTTTGACAAAATTCTCAAGAGATCTAGTGGTCGAGTGCCCATCTCTCTTCAGTCAGACAAAGGAAAAGAATTTGTTGGCTCTGACTTTCAAGATTACTTGAAAAAGAAAGGTATGAAATTTCGTACTGTACGTAATCCTGATGTTAAGGCAGCTGTTGTGGAACGTTTAAATCGAACTCTCAAAGAGCGAATGTTTCGATATTTTACACATAAGAATACGCACAGGTATATCGATGTCATACAAAACATCGTAAAAGCATACAATCATACGTTGCATTCTGGTATTAGAATCATACCTGCAGAAGTGACAATTTATAACGCTGCCAGAGCCAGAATGAATTTAGAAAAAAGAGCACTTGCCCAGAGAAAACCATCTCGAGCACCTATATACACGCTGGGATCCTTTGTCCGCATCAGTCGTTCGAAAGGCACCTTCGAGAAAGGATATGAAAAAAATTACAGCGAAGAAATTTTAAAAATCTCCCGTATATCCAGACGCCAGCAGCTTTACACCTACGAATTGACGGATTTGAATTGTGAAAAAATTGATGGGTTTTTCTATCCCGAAGAGTTGATTGAAGTTGGAAAAAAACGCTTGGCTGAAACAGAAAAGTTTAAGATTGAGCGTGTAATACGCAGTAAAGGACGAGGACGGAATAAACAAGTACTCGTTAAATGGTACGGGTATTCTGAAAAATTCAATTCTTGGTTCATTTCCCTCTGGAATATATGAAAGTATCGGTGAATTGGCTCGAGCAATTAATAACCACGCTGGCGAAATTAATAAGCATATAATATTCGATACCTCGAAGAAAAGAAAAGGATTTTACGCTATACAACGAATACGCGAGTGTAAAGGAACACATTACATTCAATTAAATGAAAAACTTAGAAGTATTTTTGGAATCGCAAACGAAATTTATGGTAACAGAGAGTTCATTATTTTAAAACCAAAGAAAAATAAAGAAAGTGCAAAGGGTATAGCGGTTATCGGAGATAGACCGGCATGTTTAGCGATAGCAATACCTGATCAATTCTATGTATATACAGATATATGTGTGCCTTACACAGTGGGTGATACGCAGGCTTCGCTATTACGTATAGTCGCATTTAATAATACAAAGTACACCTTTGGATCTAACGTCGTAAGACAGTTTTCTCCGATAAATTATATTCCTTTACTTAATAACACTTTTCAGAATATCATTGTAGATATAAGGGATCAACACGGCCACCGTATACCATTTGAGTACGGGACGTGGACGGTTACGCTTCACTTTAAGCGTAATCGCTAATTTAAAAAAATGAGTCATTACGCCGCTTATTATTCAGAACAGATTGGTGGTGGTGGAGTCCATCGCGTATTTAGCGGTTCACATTATCAACGTGGACACGGTATAGGCAGCTTTCTAGGAGGTCTTTTCCAAAGAGTTCTACCTTATCTTACCAGTGGAACAAAAGCAGTCGGTAAATAAGCTGTACGCGCGGGTATGCATTCACTAGACGATGTTACCAGTAATGGTGCAAATTTTAAACAGGCTGTGAATACAAGAATGCGCGAATCAGGTCAAAATCTCAAGAGAAAAGCAGTTGGTAAAATTTCTGAAATGATGAAGAGATCTGGATATAAACGTCGTGTTGGCAAGCGCAAGCGTCAGTCTCCCAAAAGACGCTCAACAGCACGTACTAAAGTTAAAAAAAAACAAAGTGTTGTAAAAAAGAAAAAAGGTGGTATTCAAAAACGCAGAAGAGTCGGTAAAAAGAAAATACAAGCTTTACGCAGTGTGACGGACATTTTTGGACCTAACTAGAAAAACAAGATGGCCTTCTTACATGCAAATTCATGCGAATGCATGAAATCAGAATTGGACTTATTTACGCTTCCACCAACGCAGACATCCTTGGAATCTTCACAATTTATTCAATATATACCAGTTTCATCGCTTACCGACGATGGCCCCATTGAATTTGTAATACCAGGTGGTGAAGATTACATAGATCTAGCTCACACGATGCTCAATGTTCGTGTACAAATCGTGCCTAATGTTCCGGCTGACAATAGTAAAGTAGGAACTGTTAACAATTTTCTTCACTCACTCTTTAATCAGATTGATATATTCTTTAACCAAAAGCTCATTTCACCGCCAAACAACGCATACCCGTACAGAACTTATATAGAAACATTGTTGAATTACTCAACTTCCACGATGAATTCACATCTACTCACGTCTCTTTGGTACCTCGATACTGCAGGAAAGATGGAAGCTCTCCCCAACGGGCGTAATGAACCGGGAGCTAACCTTGGCCTATTGAACCGACAATATTTTCCAGGAGATTCAAAAACAATAGATTTAATTGGTCATTTACATTGCGATGTTTTCAATCAAAATAAATTTTTATTAAACGGTGTTGAAGTGAGAGTACAACTTGTACTCAGTAAAGACGCATTTTGTCTCATGGATGCTTCTGAAAATGGTACATTTAGCGTTAGCATAAAAGAAGCTTCTTTGATGATACGACGTGTAAAAATTAGTCCAGGAATATTACTGGCCCATGCCAATGCTTTAACAAAGGCAACCGCAAAATATCCTATCACACGTGTTGAAGTAAAATCGTTTACCATGCATAGAGGTATACATGGTGACACTCTGGACAACGTTATTTTAGGCCAGTTACCTAAAAGAATTATTATTGGTTTTGTCGATAACAGAGCATTTAATGACAATAGACAATTCAATCCATTTAACTTTCAACATTTTTCTATAAATTATTTCTCGCTCTACATTGACGGTGTACAAGTACCAGGTAAACCTCTACAGCCAAAATTTACTGGTGATAATCCTCAGTTTGTTGAAGCTTATCATACGCTATTTTCTGGTACTGGAATACATTTTCTCAATGAGTCCCTTTGTCTCAACCGAGTAGATTATTCTAGAGGTTTCTGTTTGTTTGCATTCAACCTGACACCTGATATTTCTGCAAATTCTGCTCAACACTAGAATCTCATTAAGAGCAGGTCGTATATCTCTGTCCTTTTCTAATCAAAGAATTAAGTTTTTTGCAAAAACTAATAATTGTAGCAAAAAATAAGGAGATAGCCCCATTTCGTATAATAAAAAGCAAGATTTTCTTTGATGAGGAAAAATTATTTTTATCAATTCGTTTTGAAGAAAACCTTGAAAAACTTAGAAAATAGAGGTTAGGATGAACAATTCAGTTTTTCAAGGTTTTCTTAAAAACGAAGCGATAAAAATAATTTTTCCTCATAAAAGAGAATCTTGCTTTTTATTATACAAGATGGGGCTCTCTTCTTATTTTTTGCTACAATTATTAATTTTTGTTAAAAAATCAATTCTTTGATTAGAAAAGGACAGATATACTCGACCTCCTCTTAAACGTGGAAGTGTAAAGATAGAAGTGAAATTTGATCAGGCCTTGGAACAAACGATAAATTGCATCATTTACGCCGAATACGATAACGTTCTGGAAATAGATTCAAGTCGTAATATTATAACTGATTTCTCTGCTTAAACTGAAGAGTAGGGATGAAAAAAAGTGGGGATACTTGGTATAAAACTTATTTGCTGTCTTGCATCAAACATCAATTGGCTTTTTGAATACCACGTTATACGTTGTATAGCCTGTAAATAATTGAGATGGATTTCTTCATAGACATTCAAGGTCTCAAAGACCGAAATAATAATTTTTTTACAAAAGAAGTGGCAGTAATAAGTTTGAAAACAAGAGTTTTTTCACACTTGATCGTAAAATCACCGCATAATTTTTCCAAGTTGCCTGCAGGTGTTAAACGCATAAATGAATACGTAATCAATCATCATCACGGAATTCAATGGATAGAAGGCGATGTTTTCATCGGGCAATTGCTACTCAATCTATACGACATTGCAAAAGTGGCTGTAAAAATTTATACTAGAGGATACGAAAAAGCAAAGTATCCAGAAGCAGCCATGTCACGCGAAATCATTAACCTAGAAATATACTCACCATCATTCAATGAACTCTTAACAAGATATCAAAGGGATCAATTTTCATGCGTCCCTCACAGTATGAAAGATAAGTATAAAAGAAGTGTATGTGCTCTCAATCAAGCATATATTCTGAGGAAGTGGTTGCACACAAAACTATCATTGTGTATCACAGCTGACAAAATCAAAGATGACCCATTGAGATTAAGCGAACGACTTCTTGAACGTGTAAGAGCAGAAAGACTAGCTCGTGCAGTTGACGACGGAGGTGAGGATGAAGTTGATGATCGTCCTACATCATCCACAGACTCTACTAAAGCCTGTAAAGATAGCGATTCAGAAGATGACGCTTCTGACGAACAATGAATACTCGACAAATAATTAAAGCACTAGCCTCAGTCAACGCTAGGACAGTGGGAGTTTACGCAGTAGATCGAATCCCGAACGTTCTCGAACATCCAACAGCTATTGTTGCAAATATCGACGATCATACGAAAGGTGGTTCTCATTGGATTGCCATATATATAAATAACTAGCTCGCCACAGCGGCCCAAAGGGCCGCTTCTTGCATATAAGGCACGACCGAAAACGCTCGCGCTTCGCACTCGCTATTTGATATTTAAAAAATATTAAAACAAATCATTTACAAACGCAAAAGTCTTAAAAGTTAATCTTATTTCTTTTTTTCATTGTATTTTTTACCGCATCTTTCAACAGGAGGTTTGAATTCATTGTATTTATTTGAAAAAACAAATTTATAATTATTTTAATTTTTCTTGTGAATTAAGTTGATTGATTTCGAAAAAATTTATGTTATGTGAAAAAGACATATTTTCATTAATGTATACTTTTTAAAGTTTTGGATAGGATAATCTATCAAAAGTTATAAGAAAAAAAAATAGTTCAGTAGCTTAAAAGTAAAGTTTTGTATTAAGTTTTTATTTGATCTGAATCATTCCGGCGGAGGATGATTTAAAACAATAATACAAATAAATATTGGCAGTTTAAAAAAAAATCGTTCGAGCGGTTTTAAAACAGTTATCCCTTTAGAGGTTAAAAAAATGATTTTTTGGTGATAACTTGAAAAAAACGAATTTTGAAAAAAAGTATATTAAATAAAATTTATAGAAAAAAATAAGATGCATCTTTTTAATATTATATATATATTTTTTTAAATAATATTTATCAAATTATCATTAAAAAGCCTTTAATTTCAACATTTTTCATGAACAATTTGAAAAATATTAGCTTTAGAGAAAAATGTATGATATAAAAAAGATTTATTTTTTTATATTCTATAACTTTTATTAAATATACTTTTTAAAAAAAAATCGTATTTTTCAAGTTATTACCAAAAATCCATTTTTTTGACCATTTAAAAGGCGCCTATTTAAAAACGCTTCCAACGATTTTTTTCAAAATAGGAACGTTTACTTGTGTTATTATTTGAAACAATTTCCCGTTTGAATAATTCAGATCGGATAAAAACTCGTCGAGAAAATTCATAAACTTGATTTCTCACAGACATATATCCATACATACATTTTAAGGAAGCCTCGTAATAGTCTTATTTTGCTATGAAAATAAATTTTTTATCATAAAAAAACATATTTTAAAGGGTTACATTTTTCGCGATGTCGAAAATATAAGGCACTTCCGCATAGCGGTCGTGCCTAAAAATGGATACGGAACCTACTTTGACAGCTACGGAATGCCACCGTCCTCACCACATCATCTCCATAGACTCAAAAGAAATTGTGAGCGATACGATTGGAACAGACAATCAATGAAGAGCTACGATTCGCAAGTTTGTGGTCAATATTGCATTATGTTTCTATATTATATGTGTTATTTTCATAATTTACGTGCGTTTTGCAGTAAGTTTTCAAGAAATACCAAAAAGAATGACAAGATAGTTGTAAGATTTTATGATGAACTTGTAAGAAATAAATTGAAGCGCAAAAATTATGTAAAAACTTTCAGTAACGAACGTTCATTAGGATTTGGTTTTTGTAATCAGACATCTACTTCGAGAATATCATATTAAATCCATTATTGTAACATGAAAATTATATTCAATAAATATTAATAAAAAATGTACATTTTTTGTAACAAATTATTTATCTTCTCCTTCCTATGACTAAAAACTTATTTATCCTAAATTTTATATTACTTATTTATTTCATATATAATTTTTCTCATACATATAACTGGATTCTCTTTTATCTATAATCAAATATATTAAAGAAACACAACCGTTATATTCGACTTATCATTTGAAATATAATATTACATAGATTATGATAAAATAATTGCTTTAACAGGAAATGATGAAATTTCTACATCATGTGACGCTTATCAAAGAAATTTAATATTAAATGCTAGTTTATCAAAGGGGAAAAATGGAATATTTTATCAGGATGTGATGAAATAAACAATTAAACTTAAATATATTTTATACCAAGAAATGTAGCGTCTATTTAACGCTTATCGTTGAAATATAATATTACATGTGAAGATATCGGAATCTATAAACAATTCGAGCTAAAAATGTTTCGAGACAGGAAATGATGAAATATAACAGTTATATATCGCATTTTATTCACAAACTTCTATAATGCAAAAAGCATAACAATCGAGGAGCGGACCATATATCAACCACCGCCACCCAAATCTCAACCAGGCGACAATGGAGCATCTAAAGAACCATCAAATAAAAAAATGAAACGTACAAACGAAATTGCTGCAACACATTTCCAAAAAGTGACATTTGATGGTCTTAAACATATTGCGTCGTGCATAGACGAACATCTCGTACAACTGGAACAACGTACTGGAAAAATTAATAGGATTGTAGACTAAATTCAAAAATATCTATTGGAAGAAATTAAGAAAGATACAGAAGATGACAATCCAAAGCTGAGTATAATGAAATCATTTGCTGCCTTTAATCAGTATTACGCGATAAAAATTCACGATGTAAAGGCATTTATTTTAACTAAAATGCTTGATGATAGAGACTTGGATAAATATACGTTAGAAATTGTAATTTTAGAAATCAACGCGCATATTTTACAATATATATATATATAACGATATGTATGCTTCCATGTTTGATTAAATATTGCAATAAAAAAAAAACGTGTACACTTTAAAGAAGGATAACCTAATGTTAAAGTAATGTATATGTGGGCTTATGCTAGCCAATGTGCGCTTCGCGGTGAGTAGGAACAAATAGGTCGTGACAGAGAAAGATTCGGAATGAGAATTGAAAGAATGAAATCAGTTATCGAACCTATATTGTTAAAAAAATATAATGAATATATGAACAATAAATAAATAGATTAGCGTTTATTATTATTTTAACATATTTGTATTTCAAACTTATACATGAATAAACTTGATAATTGTTTATCAAAATTTATTTTTTATTTCATCTCTTCTTATTCTATTTCCTTATTCTTGTTTAGTATAAATACTGCTGCATTATATTAAATTTTTCATTTCAACTTTATTAACCAAAGAGTACACTAAAGACAGCAAAAACATGGGTTAATCTCAAGGAATGCTGAAACGACCATCTTACCTTGTTACCGATGGAACCAAGGAAGAGAAGAAACCTCTTCTTAAAGATGAAAAATCTGAGAAAATACAGTTTCATTCCAAATACTCAACTAATATACATAAATTCCCAAAAATTCACGGATATAAGAAAATATAAATAATACCGTGATCGGTCCTTTTCAGGACCACTGATAATAAACGTAGAAACTTATAACCTTTGCAGTAGTATAAAGCAGTGTAGTGTATGACGTCATCATCTTTTGTTGATTAAAATAATGACTTATTTATATAAAACAGGTGATTAATTTTATTGATTGTTTATATAAATAAGTTTTTATCTTCATTGTTTATGTAAGATGTCGTTATCTTAATGGTTTGTTTATGTAAATAAATCTTGATCTTAATGATTTGTTTATGTAAATAAATCGTTATCTTAATGGTTTGTTTATGTAAATAAATCGTTATCTTAATGGTTTGTTTATGTAAGCAAGTCGTTATCTTAATAGTTTGTTTATGTAAACAAAGATAAGGATGGTAGGGGTGATGACGTCATTTGTTATGACTCGCTATACCCGTTTTTATACTACTATTAAATGATTTTTTTTCGCGAGTAAATGATAGTCCATTTAATATAAAATAATATGTGAAAAAAGTTGATCTTACCCTAATAAAAAAAAAAAAAAAAAAAAAAATTCAAAAATATGATTTTTTTCCATTACTGAAAGTAATTTGAAGTTTACATGAAATTAAATGTATTTCAAGTTTGGAATCTCCGTAAGCAACAATACTATATGCGTTTCTCTGCATATTCTGTAATACAGATAATTTTCCGATATTTTCTAAATTTTCAGGACATACGATTAAACTGGAAATGCTTTTTCTTATATAGTTTGCAGATGCTGATGCTCTGGTGTTCCTAAAATTTCGGAAAACCTTAGAAGTGTTTGCTTACGAATGTTCCGAACATTAGATTCATGAAATTAAAGACAAAAAGAACTGCTTCCAAAACCATTTTCATTCAATTTTATTTAATTTTTCAAGTTTTTTTTTTTAATAGCATTTGAAGACTTATTTAAATCTTATTTCTACTAAAATTTAATTGATAAAGAAATTTTACATACATGATAAGTTTTATCATTATATAGATACGTTCAACAAGGAGTTAATAAGCTCTGTTTATTAGTGTTTAACAAATAGTTTATTTTGAATTTGTAGTGGAAATCTGTAAAAGGAATGGAGCGAGATATTGTTTTTTCTTAGAATAGTATATTACGACCCAAGGCAAGAAAAAAAAAATGTCTCAGATCACATGTAATTGACGGCTGAGGCGAAGTCGAAGTTAACAAACATGTGATCTGAGGCTTTCTTTTTTACTGGCCATGGGTCGTATGCTATTTTTCTGCCTGACGACGCCAGAAAGCGGCAACTTTGTTTTGGGCAGCGGCCAGAAAAATTTTTTGCGAGTAAATTAGCAGTCTCATCACCCACGATACGATCCCTAGACAAAATTAATGGTCTTGGAAGGACTATCTATCAGTATTGCTAAAAGTAGTTCTTTAATTTTATAAATGTAGTAATTTGTTTTGATATCGAGTTTTACTGAATTTTATGTTTTGAGAGATGCACATCTTGGAGAATGCTAAGTTAATCGGTTATGCATGGCTAATGGATAGTGTTCTCAACTTTTATTTATGAGACCCTAGTTTTCATCTCGATATCTTTGTATTATAATTTTATTTTAGAGAACAAGCTTTAAATAAATTGTATATTTATGCAAATCAATTTTTTAATCAAGTCTCTAACCTCATCATCAAAGAATATTAAAAACGCTGCCAAGTACTTTGGCGCAATGCTTTTTCATAGAGCACATTGAGTTTAAGTAATTTAATTATATTATTTTAAATATTCAATCTAGGCAGTGGGTTTGACGCCACAAAAAATAATACGTCAATAATTAGTTATGTGGGCTTCGTTCCCGTTAATATCTTACAAAAAAAAATATGATTTTAATGTAAATGTCCGTATCCACTGCATTGGAGACTGCTAAAATTAAAACCGCGCTAAGAAAACTCACTTCCCACAACTTGTTTTCTTCAGATAATAGCAAATATCTTGCACACAAATTTTGGGGCAATTTCACTGAGTAGTTTAAAAAAAAAATACAAAAAAAATTAAACATAAAAATTTTTTTAAAATGTTCAAAATGTCTTAAAATTAAAACTACGCTAAGAAAATCAATTTTCAAAAGTTTATTTTATTTTGCCAATCACAAACAGTTTCCATACAAAATTTTAAGCTAATTCATCGAGCAGTTTACTAAAGTACAAAAAAATATAAAATGAATTTTTTTCAACATTTTCAAAATTTTTTAAAATTAAAACTGCACTGATGAAATTAGTTTTCCAAAGTTTGTTTTCTTCAAACTTCAATTATTTAAATAATTTTTAAAATGCTTTAAAATTAATACTACGCTAAGAAAAACAATTTTCAAAAGTTTCTCTTCTTTTGGCAATCGTAACGAATATCGATACAAGTTTTGAAACAAATTCATCGAGTAGTTAGCGTAAAATACAAAAAAATAAAAAATAAAAAGATTTTTCTTCAATTGGCTGAAAACAAAACTACGCTAAATTTTGAGTTAAATTTTTAGTTGATACAATGAGTCTTTTGTTGAAACAATTAAATATTTTTTAAATTTTACGAATTTGGCATTAATTATTTTATTATTTTTTTACGATGCAAACACCGTGAACCTTAAGTTTGCTTTTTTTGATGATTAATTCACTAATAGCATAATAAACAAAGAAAATTAACTCTTTTTTGAAAGTAAAGAGAAATAATATAAATAGTGATATATCAGATGTTATTAGCAAGACGTGTGTAGCGGAAACACCCATGGTGGTACAAGTCGTCGTATTATCCGTGTACCTTTACAAGAAATGAATTATACATTTTTTATTGTTTTTTGTGTATTATAATGTATTATTATAACAAAATGAATCTCAATCCAAATGATCAGCAACAAATAAGCAACAAAATATATCGTTTCATTCATTTTGATACAACCATTATGTCGGATGATACGTGCGATGGCTACGCTAGCTTAATATTAAGAAAGCGTATCCATTTTTTCTCGGAAAAGGCTAGAGCAACGAAATAAATCTCAATGCCAATAATCAGCAACAAATTAACAACAAAATATGCCGTTTCATTCATTTCGATACGACCATTATGTCGGGAGATACGTGCGATGGCTACGCTAGCTTAATATTAACGTAGCGTATCCATTGTTTCTCGGAAACGGCTGGAGCAACAAAATAAATCTCAACGCTAATAATCAGCAACAAATTAGCAACAAAATATGCCGTTTCATTCATTTTGATACGACCATTATATCGGGAGATACGTGCGATGGCTACGCTAGCTTAATATTAAGAAAGCGAATCCATTTTATCTCGGAAAAGGCTGGAGCAACAAAATAAATCTCGACGCCAATAATCAGCATCAAATTAGCAACAAAATATGCCGTTTCACTCATTTTGATATGACCATTATGTCGGGAGATACGTGCGATGGCTACGCTAGCTTAATATTAAGAAAGCGTACCCATTTTATCTTGGAAAAGGCTGAAGCAACAAAATAAATCTTATCGCCAATAATCAGCAACAAATTAGCAACAAAATATGCCGTTTCATTAATTTCGATACGACCATCATGTCGGGAGATACGCGCTACCGTTTCTCAGGCACGGCTGCAGTTACAAAATTAATTTAAACCCGAATAAATAGCAACAAATTAGCAGCAAAATATGCCGTCTCTTTCATTTCTATACGACCATTATGTCGAGAGATACGTGCGGTAGCTACGCTAGCTTAATATTAACGTAGCATATCCATTGTTTCTTGGAAACGGCTGAAGCAACAAAATAAATCTCAACGCTAATATTTAGCAACAAATTAGCAACAAAATATGCCGTTCCATTCATTTCGATATGTCAATTATGTCTGGAGATACGTGCGGTGGCTACGCTAGCTTAATATTAAGGTAGCGCATCCACCGTTTCTCAGGAACGGCTGCAGTTACAAAATTAATTCAAACGCGAATAAATAGCAACAAATTATCAACAAAATATGCCGTTTAGTTTATTTTAATATATCAATTACATCAAAGGATACAAGGATTGGCTACGCTAACTTAATATTAAGCTAGCGTATCCATTGTTTCTCGGGAACGGCTGGAGCAATAAAATCCATTATGTGGCATCAAATTAGCAACAAATTAGCAACAAATTATGGAGAACTTTTGCTTTCGGGCTTATGAAGTGGATACGCTAGCTTAATAGACATGTTTTTTTGGTTACATTTCATATAGGGTATGTTTTTTCATCGCCCTTAACAACTCTATATAGGTTTCATTAAGCCTATTAATGTCTAAAATAGCCTTTTTTTGCTTTATTGATTGGACTATAAGGAACCTAATTTTTATTTCGATTCCGAAATGGCAGTTTAAAATAGGCTTTATAAGCTTTACAAAGCTTTAGATTAGTTGCCAAAGAGAATTTTCTACTACTTACTCTAATAAGTTCATCGCAAATGAAACAAAATGAATCAACATCGTTTTTACACTTCTTTGTCGCCATTCTTATACTCAAGTAAACATCCAGTATCGCTTCCTACCAAAGTAATGTGCAAACTGCTACCGTTTTGAGTGACGATGCTACCACCTGTTCATATAATTGATTGAAATCTTCAAAACTTGCTTTTCGATGTAAAACAGATAAAAGCCAACTTTAAAAAATGAAAATGAAATTTTTCGATGTATTTCGATGCATAGAATAAGAATTTATGTATTAAAACAGAAGCCCAAAAAAAATTATTTATCGACCTGTGTAATTTACAGTACATGCACCAATAGATTTTCGTTAATAAATGCTATTTAATTACAAACCATTGCTGTTTATAGGATAATGGCATTTGTTAATAAAAATATTCTTTGTTTTATATATTTATATTTTTACCATCTATACTTTCATTTGCAAATTGATAAGTGCCATTAACTTAAAAATTATGGTGATGGGAAAGGTGATAATTTTAAAACTACGCCAAAACATGACTTTATGAAATAGCTTAACTACCTCACGGTTACATATAGAAACGTTGAAACAAACGTTGAAAATCAACGTTGAACATCGAAAATCAACTTTGGATATCGAATATCAACGTTGAATATTTAAGTATACGGTGTAAATCTATCTTGAAAAATCAACGTTTACTATGAATTTTCGGTTGAAAATCAAGCATAATCAAGGTTTTATCAACGTCAACATTGATTTTCTATACTGAAAAAAATAAAATCTAGAAGTAAGAAGAAAAATCTATTTGATTCTTAGTTCTAAAATTAAATAGAAATCTAGTTATACTCAACGGCTACGATCAATGAAGATTCAACATATTAAAGTTAAGTTGCTTTAAAAATATTTTTTCCAGGTAATAACAGATGTCTTTTTGAAGGAAGTCGGTCTCATTGAAGAAGATTTTCTTCTTATGTCAATTGGGATTCTATGAGGTCATAAAATAGAACGAAAATATTCTACCAATAAGTGAATTCTTATTGGTTATAGATTATATTTTTTTCAGTATATATTTAACGCTGATTTACTACGTTTATTTCAATTTTTCTATTTCTATCCGAGCTACATAGTCTGTTGACTTTGAAACAGATTTTTTTTGCGTGACTGAAATATATCAGCGTCCCTCAATTGTTTTCTAACGAACTTATAATAATTATACGCGGAGAGAATAAATCGAGAATACTTCCTTGCACCTCCTATCACTATAATTCCGTACGCACGTGTTTTGGAAACATGCCTTATGCACAAGCAACGATTCCATAAGCAATGCGAACTTTTTCCCGATAGCTTATGGAATCATTGCTTGTACATATATATGAAAATATAGCGGTAGTGGGTGCAAAGAAGTATCCCCGATTTATTCTCTCCATGTATAAACAATTTTTTGTTGAAATACATATTTCTCTACCCTTCACCTATCTTCTACACAGCATGGAATATTTATGGAAGCTTCCTGGAATATTGGCAAGGAAAATTTAAAATATTTTAGGAATCTTCCAAGGAATATTCCTGTAGTATTCGTATGTCCTTGATTCTTCTTACATTGGAATATTCCATGGAATATTGTTGGAAGATTCCAAGAATATTTCATTGGAAGATTTAGGTCATCTCAGATCTTTCATTGAAACACTTCAAGAATCTTACTGGAATATTTCATGAAATATTCCGTTGGAACATTCATGGAAGATTTCCAGAATATTGGAACGGAAGATTTAAAATATTTCATAAACCTCTCATGGAATATACATGGAAGATTTAAGGAATCTTTTATGAAATATTCCATAAAATATTTCTTGAAGATTTTAAGAATCTATCGTAAAATATTCCATGGAATATTTATGGAAGATTCGCAGAATATTGGCACGGAAGATTTGGAATATTTCAGGAATCTTCCATTAAGTATTCTTCTAATATTCGTATGTCTTTGATTTTTCTTACATTGAAATATTCCATGGAATATTCTTGAAAGATTTCAAGCGTATAAACGAATTTTATATGGGAACAAAAACTTTTTCTCGTATCAAAAGTTTCTAAGTATAATACATATTATGAACATTTAAAAAATTTTATGTTTACATCTAGTTATATTATCAAATTAAAAAGTTATAGTATCATTTTAAAAAGTAGTATATTTTATGTTTTGTAGAATGATTTTTTTCGGAATACAATTATAATTATTGAATTTTACAAAAATTCAATGAATTTTACTTCATTAGGTATGAATTAAAAAAAAATCGTTTAAATTTTATAATGACATCATGCCAGAAACATTTATTTGACTAAATATAGAATAACAAGCAAAAATTGTTTTTAATTGTGCTAACTTATTTACTAAATCAATATTATTTGTTTTTATTAATAACGGAAAATATATGACAACAAAAGAGTATGATAGGATAAGTTAGGCAAAATGAAACCCCTCTAAGATTTTGAATTTAGTTGCATGAATGGTCAACATATATCGAATTATGATTTTTAAGATTATCGACCCCCCCCCCCCCCATTCCTTTACCATCAAAAAACGTGTTTTCTCATTAATTTTGTTTTTTTGTCACGTTAATTACTATTACACAGTCTGGAAAAATTCTGGTATACTTTTTGCATAAATACGCATACATAGAAATGTTCTGTTTGAATTTTCGACCTAACGACCTAACCTTAAAAAGTTTCTAAAATCATAAAATTGCTCTTAATACTCGTTATTTGATGATGTGAAAAAAGTTTGAAAAAATGGTCTTATAAAGTTATAATTTTTTCAGATTGTTCAGAGTGGTGCGCTCTCAATCCTTCGGTAAAAAATAGGTTAAAAATACTAAATACTTTTTAAAAATATTTTTATATGATTCTCTAAAGATTGAAAACGAAAAAGTAGTCAGCTTTAAGCATGTTGAAATACTATCTTTTTTTCTATGGAGTTTAAATAACCATTCGTAATCTTCT
This sequence comes from Anastatus disparis, assembly GCA_017163975.1. Taxonomy (NCBI): domain Eukaryota; kingdom Metazoa; phylum Arthropoda; class Insecta; order Hymenoptera; family Eupelmidae; genus Anastatus; species Anastatus disparis. Next base: position 1,947,235 of record JAFFSR010000257.1, read on the forward strand.
TATCATTATATTATACATATTTTTTGTGTATTTTTTTTGTAGAATGTAGTACCACAAGTTTTACTTTAACTTCCTTGTGAAAGGGTCCTAAGAGCAGAAGAAAGTCTTTTCTGCTTTTTTTCAAAAGTTTTCGCTATATCTAATCTTAATATGAATAAATTTTTTTTTTAATAAGAGGTCAAAGCTTTCTACGCATTGACCTTCTACATAGCACCAAAACTAATTTTATTTTGTATGAAAGGCAGAGGTGCCTAGCCGAGACTCAAACTCAAGAAATCCAGATTGGAAAGCCAGAGCCTTATCCATTATGCCACCACACTCTCAAAAATAGTCCAGTCAAATTAGTTCATTTTTATCAATTTTTCTGCAAAACGGGCCACAAGTCTGTTTTCTGCAAAAATGGAATTCAGGTAACATGTATTAGTTATATATGTCCTTTGGCCGTATTCAGAATATGAATCGAGAACAATATTTGTCGCTTGAGTTGAAATTGCCAAGAGCGCCCTTCGCGACAAACATTGTTCGAGATTCAGATTCCACCTGAATAAACGGTTAAAGGATATAGATGATTTTATGTCCAAAGTAGGTCGTGTGAGAAACTATAACTTATAAGTTGAAAATATTGATCTTTCTTTCAATTCTTTTTAAATTGAATTTTGTTCTATTGATTTTTTCTTTTGTTTCTTAGATTGACATTTTGTAATGAGTATTGCTGCTGTCGAAGCGCGAGTCATTTTTTTTTCACTAACCTCCCTGGTGAAAAAAATCAGGTGACAAGTCACCTGATTTCTCAAATGATTCATCATGCCAAAACATCACGTAACGATATTTTTGGTTTTTACACGTTCCAAACAATGCTTAGTCTATTCAAAACAATTTTTGAAAATTTTTGAAATTTTAGAACTTAAAAGTTATTGTAATTTAGTCAACATTTTCTCTAAGACCAAACTACCTAAATATTGATTTCTCCTGAGACATATTGAGTCTCAATATGTCTTAGGAGAACATATGAATCTTGTAAAGATTCGAGGAGCGCGTGTGAGACATATGCGATGCCAATACAAATTTAGCGTCATCTTGATATATTGACACGAATACGGCCTACGAGGACATAAAATAAAAATATCGATGTGTGCCATCTCAAAAAGTTTTGGAAATATGTTTATAAACAATTTAAGGTAGAAAAATCTACTTTTTTTAATTTTTTTCCTCTGTGACTGCGCTGTTTTTGATTTTAGAAGAAAATTTTTTTAATAAAAGTTATTCAGAATTGAATTCCCTTTGGAACTATGGTTATAAAATTTCTAAAAATTTTCATATTTTCTCAGGAAATGGAGTTTTTCTGAGAAAATATGTAATTTTGGAAATTGAAGTTAAAGGCAGAAATTTTATTCTAAATTAGATTAAACTTTGGTAAACGAAAGATTTTTATATGCAGTTAATCCCCCTTTAAGAGGAAGTCACGTATCTCTGTCCTTTTCTAATCAGAGAATTAATTTTTTGCAAAAATTAGTAACTTCAGCAAAAAATAAAGAGATAGCCGCATCTCGTATCAATAAAAGTAAAATTTTCTTTGATAAGAAAGAATTAATTATATTGTTTCGTTTTCAAGAAAGCCTTGAGAAGCCGAAATGTTTACCCCAAGCTTTATGTTTTAAGTTTTTCAAAGTTTCCTTGTAAACGAAGCAATGAAATCGATTCTTTCTCATCAATGAAAATATTCCTTTTTTTCATACAAGATGCGGCTTTCTCTTTATTTTTTGCTAAAATTATTAATTTTTGTAAAAAAGTCACTTCTTTGATTAGAAAAAGACAGATATACTCGATCTACTTTTAAGCCGATCCATATTGGTCCATAAGAAGAGTAACAATTTATTTGTTTATTAAAAAAAGTTGAAATTTCAAATTGGTGCCAAGTCTACAATAATTAATGCAAATATGTGAAACTTCTTGAGCATGTTAAGGTAGGATACTTTCATCATAATCAATTGTAAAAATTATAAATTTTTATCATTTTACACTATTTCTTAGCGATTTTCCGTTTTTACAATTCTAACCTTTATAAATAAATTCATATAACTCAGTCAATTTTCAATATTTTTCAATTTTATAAAATGGAAAAGAAAGATCTTTTCAAGACCTCTAATTTGAATTATTCAAAAGTTTCTCATTATAAAAATCATAAGAGTAACAAGGCTTTAACTTTGACTAACAATTGCGTTATGGTTTTTAAACATTTCGACTAGTTTGAAAGCTTTAAAATCATTCTCATATACAAACTGCTTTTCATACATATTATCGTTTGTAAATTTTTTTACGCATTACATTCAATACGAATGTAAGCTGATACAGTATATAAACGACCTGCGCGCATGCTCATGGCACTACTTTTTCCTTCACTTGAGGATGGGGAAAAGTTTTTAAAAGTTTAAATTCTCATCACTTATGAAAATTAACAATATTCCAGTTAATTGTGATCCGATTGAGATGTTTTTATTCTTATCTAGGATAGCGCGTGAAATGAATAACAGCGGTCATGTCAATTTTCTAAAAATCCTGCATACATTTATTTTTAATAATTATAATTGTTAATAGAAAAAATTTTTCAAGATATTTGCGGAATCACTAGTTTTATTAAAGAACTTAAAAAATAAATTTTGTATCTTAAAAAAAAACAATCAATTTTTAGTAAATAGGTTTTTTAATAAAATAAATATTTTAGCTACTAACTAGGAGAGTATCAGACCTCCGGATCACGGATTTTGCTCAAACTTTGGGATGAGTTTTCAGATGTCAAAATATAAAAGGAAACAGAATTTTAGATCCCAACGCTCAATATTTCCCTAGTTACAGGCAATTAAAGAAAATCACTAAAAAAGTTACTAGATTTTCAAACGCATATAGTTCCTTAGCATTGATAGTTAGGAGCTTGAAACTTTTTTTGAATGAAAGCTGAGCTCAAATCCTTTCAAAATAGTAGTTATAGCATGTCGAAATATTATTTTTTCCCAAAGTTATAGCGTGATAAACATTGGGCCTGATTTCAGTTTTTGTTATTAATTAATGTTTTAAAAAGTAAAATCAGGCCCAATGTTTATCACGCTATAACTTTGGGAAAAAATAATATTTCGACATGCTATAACTACTATTTTGAAAGGATTTGAGCTCAGCTTTCATTCAAAAAAAGTTTCAAGCTCCTAACTATCAATGCTAAGGAACTATATGCGTTTGAAAATCTAGTAACTTTTTTAGTGATTTTCTTTAATTGCCTGTAACTAGGGAAATATTGAGCGTTGGGATCTAAAATTCTGTTTCCTTTCATATTTTGACATCTGAAAACTTATCCCAAAGTTTGAGCAAAATCCGTGATCCGGAGGTCTGATACTCTCCTAGTAAGTTAAAAATATTTACAATATAATGTTAATAATTAGAAATATTTTTTATGAGAAATATGTAAATTTAATTTTTAAATGTATTCAAAATATAATGATTCGAAAAAAAATTCTGTATCAGATTACAAATCAATGCACATTTTTTTTTTATTAATTATTAACGATATTATTTATGTAGGGTTATACAAGTAAGTAAGTCTCTTTTGACTCAGGTGCAAACTTCTTTTTATGTAGTCTCTGACAATATTGATTATTAGGAAACGTCTATATTTTCTGCAACTTTTCATTTCGTGAACTAACTTCTTTGATTTTTGCACGTCTATTTCCTGATAGCACTGCATCATTTGCATACAATACAATAAAAACAACTTATCGTTCTTTACTTGAGGTAAATAGATAATATTTGTTTACTTCTTTTCAGTTCTAGTTTTAAAATTTCTACTGGGAACTTTTTGTTCCAACTTTTTGAACTAACTTTGAGTGCACAGAAGTATTTCTGAAATCCTGAATACGTCTGACATCTTAGTTTCTTAGTTGTAGGTGAGCACGTTTGGAATCTTCATGTATACTTCTATTTACAGGGTCCCATTTGAGAAAGCTGACATTGCATATAATTGTTCAGCTTTTAGATAATGTCTGTTTAAAATACTTAAAACAGATCATATCAAAGGCAGAATTGGAGCATATGTTACTCTCAGTTCATACATTCTTTTACTTTTGAAGCCTTTAGAGACTTATTTTGTTTTTTAGTAAGTATTGCCAGTTTTATCAGATTTCTTTTTGAATACTTCTTTGAAATCTATTATATTAATCCTTTTTCTAGTTGATTCATTATGGGGTGCGTCTGCGATTTTCCGAACTTCTTTCCCATCATAGATTTTTATTATTCTCCTTGTAGCTGCTTGACGACTCCCTCTTTCAGTTGATTGCATGACATCTTTGTATGTACTTGGGTTTGTTCAACATTCACTAGGATTTGGTTGCTCTTTTCAGACATTTGATATTTTTGGAACTGTTTGTTGTTTGATAAGGTCCTCTACACATGTTTTCATCGATCTTTCTCGTTTGCGGATTTGGATGGTTTCTGGTTCTTTACTTCTGGCTGTACTTACATTTCTTTTTCTGTAACATCTACTTGCTTGCAGTCTTTTCTGGCACTTCAAATTATCTGTTCACTTTTTCAGTTTTGTTTTTGACTTTCTTATCAACTTCCAGTGGTCCCCATTTTTTAATGTTGTTTTAAATTTTTATACATCTTAGTCTATTAGTTTTTCGTTACATCTAAGGTGTCGATACTGCTCTTGATGATCTTTCAGCTGCTTTCAACTTGGTGATAAGTAGTCTGGTGTATGTGGTGTAGCCAAACTTCTAATTTTGTCCTTATATAGTTTACTTTCTCCTGGTAAGGTCGAATTTATCATCATGGCTTCAATTTTTGATTGAAGTGTCCCATTGAACTTCTCCATTCAACCGGTGAATTCGATACTTTTTTTTCAGCTCTAACGTAAAATACTCCGAAATCTTCTCCAAGTATCCTTCCTGCAGTCTTGAAAAACTTTTCAGGACGTCCTCTAGTCTCACTCTCATTTTTGAGTATACAGTGATGAATCTCGAGCAGGCATTTACAAAAACCTGTGCAATTCAGCTCACTCCGAAAACTGACATGATGGTGATCGAGTAGGTTCCATGAAATCTTGTTCCTTTGGTTCTTGCTTCTTTGAATGGAAAGTTTTGCATTATAACCATTATACAAAATTCACACTCTAAAAAGGTTATCCTGAAATTTAATTTATTTTAAACAGTCTAATAATTTTTACAGCTATTTTAAACATCCGAAAGACGCGTCTTAATCTTATATCTCATAGCATGCCTTCGTTTAGTGTATTTGGTTCAACTTCTATTCATTTCTCCTCTTCTCACGTAAATCCGTTAACTTCTGGGATTTTATTTTTATTGAAGTCCATTATTTTCCTGTCAACGTCATTTTCTTCGACATCTTTTTCTTTGTAGGACTTCTGACACTTTCTCCCTCCCAATCTCTGACGGTTCTTCTGTAGAATATCCTGATGGTGGACAGTCTGAGATTGACTTAGGAAGTCCTCTGTGTATATCATTTAGGTCATGAAGAGATATTCCTCACAGCTGTTCCTGATGCGTCTTCTTGGATTCTTGTGACATCTAAGAGATAGTAACGACTTGGCTTTTCTTCATATCTTCCTGTTTATTTGTTAAAGAACTTCTAAAATCTTATCAACTAAGTAAATTCTTAACTCGACATCTACAAATTTTCTTAGAGATATTAAACTATGTGAGAACTAGGCAGCTAAGATGTTAGTTAATTTTATTATTGTTTTACCAACATTTGAAATTAACATTAGATTACCTCTATCATTTTTATTAATATCAGCTGATTTATTTTAGCTTTCTAATAATTTTTATTTGCTAATTTACATTTGTATTAATACCAGCTGATTTATTTTAGCACTTCTAATTATTTTTAATTGTTAATTTAATTTATTAGCACTGCTATAAATTTTTGTTAATTTAATTTGTTAGTACTTCTAATTATTTTATTTTGTTTATCAGTGTTATCTTTGGAACTCGGTTGCTTGAGAATTCATCTTTTTGTACTCGTCTTAGCTCGACTTCTGATATAGAGAAACTTCTTTTATACAATTGTATTTACATTTGTGTGTAACCATACAAGTTACACGATGCAATACATGTATAAAAAAAAACTATTAGTATTTTTAGTACATTTATTTTCATGCGTAACCGTACAACAAGTTATCGCAGATTTTGTACTATCCGAAAGATAAAACAACTGAACTAATTAAGACTTTTACTTCAACAAAATTTAAAACGTACCAAGTGAACTTCTATATTATAACCTCGAATACTTAACACGTCTACATATGTATGTTCTGTATACATATATCTCCAAAGGTGTAACGAAAATTATTCCATATGCACACAACCGTACAACAAGTTCTGTGCAGTAAAATAATCAAGAGTATAATTTTATCAAAACACTGTCATGTATCGGACACCGTATACGCACGCTCTCTCACGAAAGCGTAACGAACGCAATTACACTGTTAGTGCAAGAGAGGTGATCACGTGCACGTACGCAATATCCTCTAACATGTCAGAGATGAAAAAACTCGTATTTTACAAACTTCGTTTATTGAACTAAATTAATAATTCACCGCACTAGATGAAATGTTTAATTTAATCCGTATTTACTTTCTTACAAAGTAACAGTTTAATCATTCTATCACGTCTGATAAAAAAGACACTGATAAGTTATAGAGAGAGAGAAACTAAAAGAACAAGCATGGATCAAGTATTGTTTCCGTCAAATTATTGTTCGATATATTTTTGTATTAATATACATTTACATGTATCAGTATGTGTGTATGTATATACATATGTATATTCACATCTATATACACAACTCTCTGCACGCACTTCTACAAATATACTCGATTATATTTCAAATATCTTTATGCTTTTATGTACGTATATAAACTGAAAAATTATACATCCATAGTCAGTTTTTAGTTTGTTGAAAACATATGTAAAACTATACAACAATTTACACAGAATGTTTCAATTGATGCTCTTACTTTTGAGACAGAATTAATTAATAAAGAAAGATAAATACATTCAAATTTGACATTAAGATTTTAATTAAAATTATTAACCTCAAAAATTTTTAATTATCATCAACTTAAAAAAATTACATTTTATTTTCAATATAAATATTTAATTTAAAATGGTTTTTACTTTTCAAAAAAAATTAATTTTGAAAGAGTACACTTTAAAAAAAGAATATTAGATTCCTAAAAAAAATACAACTTTTAAATAACAAAAACATTTTAGCTTCAACAAAGATTTAACTCTAAAAAATTGAACTTCTAAAGAAAATTTAGCTTAAAATATTTATCATTAATAATATTTAAATATTTGAGTATTTAACATCAAAAGATCTAACTCAAAAAAAACTTCGGAGAGAAAGAAAAAAAAAATGATGTGTACACAACCGAACGCAAGTATACGTACCCTGAATGAAAAAAAAACTAATTGAAACGTATAAGTTTTGTATATTCACTGAACTTCAGTTTTAGTACAAAACGTTATTACGTAGTCACAACAACACAAGCAAAAAAAAATTAAAATTAAAATGAAAATATCTCCTGACTTTTTATTTTAACGTCTTTTACATCTACATCAGTATATGTAAATACATATATATGTTTATGCACAATACGTCTATACACGTACATATGCGCTTATACGTGTGTTTCACTTCTATAAAAGACATCTATTGATCACACATGTACATATATGTTTTACATATAAATTCACGTATATGCTTCATTTATTGAAAAAGTAAGAAAAACTCACTATAAAATGATAGCTCCACGAACTTCGTGTCGCTTCCAAGAAAAAAAACGGTTGCTGGTCGAAACCTAACAACGAAATACATCGAGTGCGTGCCGTCTATTCCACGAACATCCTCCCCCCGTTTTTTTTACTTTTTGAATTTTGACATCTATATAACATTGAATAGTACAAAAAAAATTTAACTTGTAGACTAACTGTTTAATTCACTTTTAGAACTAATAAAAATTTTATTATTTAACACTTATTATATGTTTTCTGATGAGGGAAGAAAACGTGCGTGAATGACGAAAATTGTTACTTCTACAACTTCTACATACAAAATACAACTTCTATACTTCCTTTCTTTTTGTATTTACGCAATAATTTAATTATACGCGCACTTACAACATCGCACAATTTATTTTATTTTAATTCACATCAAACACAAGGTGCACTGTGAACAACACTTTTTTCTGCACCATACTTACAAAAACGAAGACATCATGCCATACGCAGTGAAGCGTGAATCTGGGCCTATAACCTGTTGGATCTAGGAGCCAAAACTCAAACAAATCCCTTTTGTATTTATAAAATAACAAACGACTTTATTAATATATAAAACAAGTTTAAACAGAGAAAAACTATTGACGATCTAATAATAAACAGAACTCGTAACAATCTAATTGAATGCAATAAGGCAGCTCCATTGGGCACGGCAGGCGACATCGGAATGAACAGTGGGGCTCGATTATACTGCGCGCGTCAACAATCTTTAGGTGGCGCTGGGGAAGTTTGGTTTGTTGGAGCTCCTATTCTGACCAATGTTAATTATTCCTTATTAATGATAGGATAATAAATTTAATTAAATATTTATAAAATAAATCCAAAAAGGTAGTTTCCTATAAATTATATTTATTTTAACTTTTAGAAATTAAAATTTGTTAAGCGCATTTTGTGTGCTTCTAAAACATATTGTTGTTAAATCTTCTTCTAATTACTGTGAAATCAATAAATTGTTATAAATTATTTTGTATAACCCTACATAAATAATATCGTTAATAATTAATAAAAAAAAATGTGCATTGATTTGTAATCTGATACAGAATTTTTTTCGAATCATTATATTTTGAATACATTTAAAAATTAAATTTACATATTTCTCATAAAAAATATTTCTAATTATTAACATTATATTGTAAATATTTTTAACTTAGTAGCTAAAATATTTATTTTATTAAAAAACCTATTTACTAAAAATTGATTGTTTTTTTTTTAAGATACAAAATTTATCTTTAAAGTTCTTTAATAAAACTAGTGATTCCGCAAATATCTTGAAAAATTTTTTCTATTAACAATTATAATTATTAAAAATAAATGTATGCAGGATTTTTAGAAAATTGACATGACCGCTATTATTCATTTCACGCGCTATCCTAGATAAGAATAAAAACATCTCAATCGGATCATAATTAACTGGAATATTGTTAATTTTCATAAGTGATGAGAAGAAATGACAAGAGATGACAAGAAGCTTTCAAGGAAGGTTGCCGCAAGGTTCCAAAAATACTTCATGGAAGATTCCATAAAAAAATGCTAAAAGCTTCTAGAAAAATTCCAGTGTAAGGTTCTCGGAGGCTTCGGAAAAGTCAACAATTCAAATATCAATGGTTTAATTTTATCCTTTTTCACCGTTCGGAAGGTATTTTGTTACGATTCCGTCCAACTTTCTATTTTTTATTTTATATTTTACAAATATTTGTTGTAAAAAATACATACTTACTTACAATATACTATTTTATATACTATTATATCATATTCATACGTCAATACATATTCACATATATTAGAATTTACATATAATTATAATGACGCATTTACATTTTTAAGGCAAGCGCTGTGGGTACATACTCAAAACCGCCAACGTTCGACTTGTATAGTAAGTGTGGTATCATTTTACCACTTAGGGACAAAACGCCCATTTAATATGAATCCTTCTGTAGGCGTAACTGCGAATCGAAGGTGACGGACTTGTAAGATATCTGTCGGTAGTTCGATTCCCGACAAAACATAATTTTTTTTTTCTATAAATTATGTTGCACATGCATTGTTACGTTTAGTGTTGGGAATAGGAATAAAATAAAATAAAAATATTTTAAAAATGATATTAAATTTATAAATTAGACTGAATTCGCACAAAACTAATTTAGTTTCTATAATCTGTTTAAATCAATAGCCTTTTTGAATCAATAGAAAAATCTATTTAAAATAATACAAAATTGTAAAACACTATACAAAGAGGGAGTAAAAGAAATTTAACTTGAGTGAGTTTAGATCTGAGTATACAGAGAGTGAGTAATATTTTAGATCTGAATCTAAGAGAGTCTAAAAGAATTCTAAAGTGCGTAGGCCACTGGCCCTTATATATGTCAAGGAAAAAATGACCCCCACCATCCCGGCTGCTTATCGCTAGTTCCGAGCTTTTGTAGAACCGTTTGTGCACAAGAACCTTTTCGATTTTGACCGACTAGCTAGTGGCCCCGAGAAAACTATAAAATTTCCTCGTACACACAGTCTACGTGAAAATTTAATGACAAGACATATCTCATCTTTTCACGTAGAAAATAAATTTGGCTTCCAGGCCATGGCATAGCCATGCACAGAGATCGCCACCAAAATGGTTCTTGCATACAATTGCACAATTTTTTCCGTCCTTTTTATCAATTATATTATTATTATTTATTGTTTACTATTCAATTCAATATATTCTTAATAATTTCATTATACCAAATTCTTTTTTGTATATTTTTCTGTATATTGTAATTAATTTTAAATACTTAACTTATTTATTTAAATAACCTAATTAGTTTTGTGCAACTCCCTTCTATTTAATTTATTCAAATGTTCTTTTTATAATACATAAACATCTTATATTTAATACAACAGTCGAAGCATCGTAGTACAACAATTAATTAATAATTAATTTGCTATATTATTCATTCATATAAATTTATGCATATTTTACGAAAATATTTTTATTATTTGGTTATTCTTTATTTTAAACATACAATTTTTAGATACAAAATATTATTTATTCAATCATTCATACTGAGAAATTTTAATAACATTTAAACATAATAATGAAGAAAAATTACATAAGTCTATTTATTAAAGAAATCTTATTTAAAAATATAAAATAACAATTCTAATATCGAAATAGAGATTACAAAACTTAAAACAATCAATCTCAAAGAAATACGTTTATACCTATGACTAATATGATATTCGAATATCTTGAGAACTAAGCTATAGAGATTTTAAATAATATTCTACGTTACTTCTACACAACTGCTTTATTGTAAAGCTAACGTATATGTTTATCTTAACTAAGAATTTATTGTTTAGTTAAAAAATATGCTTCATGAGAAAACGATTGAAAACTAAGAGACATTTGAAAAATACTTAAATTAGAACTTCGAGTAACTAAATTAGAATTAAATTCTATTCTATCCATAACATGCATATATTTCACTATTTTTTTTAATTTTAATATTTCTTATGCATACAGATAAATGTTGTAACGTTTTTCCCTTTCGGGAGGGGGAAATACGTGTAACTCCTGTTGCCAGACGCTTCAGTGAGTTACCAGGATAAGATCGGCAGGAGTTGGAGGGATTGGACGGTGGAAAGTAAAGGAAAGTAACCGGGTTTAACACGTTTGGTTATACTAGGGAGTATCTTGGCTTTATTGTACTCATAAAACTCATGTACAACGACGATTACAAATATGAAATAATAATAATGTATTAATCAAAACTAAACCTAATATTTTTATATAATGCAAATAAACTAACCTAACCTTAATGAAATATAATTTACAAAAGTAATTTATCTCGGCCACTTGACGGCTATTTAATAAGTGAATCAAATCAATTAATATTCTTTAATGAATCTAATTAATTAGTTTGAGTTTAACTAAAAGATTCTACGGCCTGGACGGTCTAAAATATGCCGGCGGCTTTTACCTGCAACAATGTGCAAAACAAAAGAGACAAATGATTAATGATTAATTATCATGATATTGATAGGCAACGGCACTTAATAACGCAATACTTAATCCTACGGTAATAATGGGTAGCCGGCTCCCTTGATTATCTAAATTACGAATCTCTATGGGCATGCGGGGCCCCTAAGTGATGTAAAGATAAAGGGTGGCTGACACCCGTAACTTATTCTACGATCTTAATATCTACGCGGCAGTCGGGCGGAGTCCTTTAATTAACATAGCAAAATGTATTGGGTGGACGACACCCTTAACTTATTCTAAGTTCTAATATTTACACGCGGTCGGACGGAGTCCTTTAAACTAACAATATAAAATGCCATGGGTAGACGACACCCTTAATGTATTATATTATTCACGTAAACGCGGACGCGACAGCTATGGGTGGACAATACCCTTAATTAAGCCAGTGGCGAAATGTGAAATAGAATATAAGATTTTGGGTGGACGTCACCCTTAAATTCAGCGGCGCAAGTTCGGCATTGCGGCGTTGGCAAAAGGTTGCGAGTGTGCTCTAGGCAGATAGATTTACGCCAGCGTGCTCACTCGACGTATCTCTAAAACTGCCGGCATATGCACTAGAGTGTAGACCAGCGTGCTCACTCGGTCTACCCTCACGTGCAAGAGAGAGAAGCTTTGCCTAAGCTGTGGTGCTCCACAAGCCAAGGCAACCAGCTACTACTGGTCCCACTCTCTCTTAGCCTAGCATGCTCACTAAGGTAAAGAGAGAGGGGAGACCGTAGTCTACACTGCTCTGCTCTGGTTAGCTTCTCGGCCTCTTATATACTCTGGCCTCATTTTTCCCGTTGCGTGTAACGACGTTCGAGGTTGCCGCCTAGCGGCTGAGCTTAGAACTACTGTTCTATCGTAGCTGGCCGTTAGGCGGGAGATTTGAAATGCGCGGGTATGTATACTTGTCGCACCCCCCCCCTTTCTTCGGAGAGTGAACGTATTGTGAACGGTACATTTAAAAAAGATAATATTTACAACTTAAAAAAAAACTTTTATATTTAACGCGTAAAGTAAAATGAATAATTAAATAATTTAGTCATACCTTATCGCTCGTCAGGGCTATAGAATCCTTTTTAAGTCTACCTGTTGGTGGTTAAAGTTATACAATCATAAGAACTTTTAATCATTTAATTTGTAATCTGTTTTATTCGTATTCATATAATAATCTGATATTAATTTTTTATAATAAAAAAAAAATCTTTATACATTAATTCAACAAAATAAGACTATATTTTTAATTTATAAAATTAATGGGGGATTATTATATAAATACGGAAAAAGCAGATTACAAATTAAATGAATTAATTTTTATAATTATATAACTTTGAGTAGAAATTTTTTATTACTATTAATTTTTAGTTAGTAAAAGAACACAAAGTATTATGTTTTTTTGAGGAAAAATCTTTTATTTGATAAAATTCATGTATTCAAAACATTGTAAAGATATTTAGACTTCGTAATTAATTTATTTAATTTATAAAATTTTATTAAATTAACGACTTTCTCTTAAAAATTAACATATTTTTTGTGTTCTTTTTTATTAATGCAAACCAATAATAATAAAATTCTTCATCGAAAGTTATACACAATTATAAAAAATTTTCAATCATTTAGAATGTAATATGTTTTATTTCATATTTAAATGATCTGCTATAAATTTTGTAAATTGAAAAGAATATAAGACATCAATTTAATATTTATTATATTAAAGTAAAGAATTGAGACTTTTTTTCGTGAATATCTTTTGCACTATTGTCACATACAGACATACACATACACACGTGCACCTTTAACATATACATACACACATACACATTCATACACATACGCACATACACACATATACACATACATGCATACACAATATCCGTCACTCCATCTCCGTCTCCGTTCCTCCGTCTTTCTGTCTTCGTCTCTCTGTCTCTCCATCACCGTCTCTCCGTCTTCGTCTCTCCGTCACCATCTCTTTGTCTCCATCTCTCTATCTCCTTCTTCATCTCCGTCTCTCCGTCTCCGTTTTTTTGTCTACATCTGTCTGCCTCAGTCTCTCCGTCCCTGTCTCTGCCTCTCCGCCTCTGTTCCTATGACTCCGTTTCTTTGTCTTCGTCTCTTCATCTTTGTCTCTCCGTTTTCGTCTCTTCGTCCCTCTGTCTATGTCTCTCCGTCTTCGTCTCTCCGTTTTCGTCGTTCCGTCTATGTCTCTCTGTTCTCGTCTCTCTGTCTTCTTCTCTCCGACTCTGTGTCTTTGTCTCTCCACCTTCGTTTTTACGTCTCCGTTTCTTCATCTCCGTCCCTCTGTCTGAAACACATAATTAAAAAGAATGTATTCCAATCATATTTTTTTATTAATTTAAATGGAATTCAGTAAAACCAATTTTTAATTTATCATGATGATATGATTTGCATTTAAACAATTTTTATGCTTATTGGATCTTTAATTAATTCTTTTTCTTCAAATATATAAAAACTGAATTTTAAACAGAACTGCAATATAAAAATTTATAAATTGAGGCAATCTTTTTAAATTTGGTTATGGCTAATTTATACATATTGATATAATATATGAAAATTTAACCGAGCGACGTTAGAAGCGAGGTAAATTAAGCTCGTAAAATATTAAAATCAAGTTTCTTTTATCAGTCAATCTAGTAATCTACCACATTTAATGTTAATAATTTTACTTAAATTTTAATTAAAATAGAAATCTTAATACTTTTATTAGTAATTAACTTTATAAACATTTAAATCATTTAAGTGAAAACAAATACAAAAATTTATTGTTTAAAGATTGATTTTAATAACAATAAAGACAATTCCTCGCCATCACATCATTACATATTGGCGCACGGTGTGACATATAAATGATTTCTAATAACATAGATTAGTAACTATAGGATATATTAAAATAAACATATAAATACACTATTATCGCAAATAAATAAATACACTGTAATTATTTATAAATATATGATTATATTTATTCTTTATTGAAAATTTATGTATTTTTTCTAACAAAGAGAAAATAGAGATAGGATGAAAAATATATTACATTTCATGGAATGAATATTATAAATTAAAATATGCAAGTCATTCATGCATTACTTAATTGTTTATTAAAAAAAATTATTTAATGTTTAAATATAAATTTAATTTTCATTCTAATTGAAATCTATATTACTCTTTTTCATACGAAAGAAATTTGTCTTATCTTCTTTTCCATTTTTTTTTGTCGTATATATAGATAAAACATAAATACTTCATTAATCAATTGTTTTTTATTAAAAAAATTATTGAATGTTTAAATATAAATTAAATTTTTATTTTAATTAAATTCTATTCGATTATCCTTTAGCTTCAGTAACTTAGACAATAGCATTTATCTATAAAAGTTTATTAGTAAATGAACAGGTAATATTTTTTTTAATTTAATGAAAATGTTAGTCACGATCTAATTAAATGTCTTGATATAAGTTAATATGTTACTTAATTGTTTGTATCCACGTATGAATTAAGGAATAAGGAGGATGAGTTAAGGTCGAGCTAAAACAACGTAAAAGAACGTAAAAGAATGTTAAAAAAATAGGGAATAATTTGAGGATTTCTGATGGATTACCCGAGGAAGAGTTAAAATTACTTAAAATAACGTAGAAATAACGAAAAAAAGTTGAGGATTTTTTAAGGAGGTGTGAGGGAAGAGGAAATGAAGAGGTGAAGAGTAGAAAATGACGAGTAAATGAAGAAAAGAGGAAGATAATAAGAGGAGATAAGGAAGAGACAAAAATAACGTAAAATAACGTAAATAACGGAAAAAAATGAGGATGAAAATACGGTAAAGGGAAGAGAAAAAGAAGACAAGAGGAAGAGCTTGGTCGTGAAAATTTTTCTCATAACTATATAATATAGAGAGATATATAATATACTGGGTACAACAATTAGCGGGTTTCCCTAAAATTTTCAAAAAAATATGCATTGTTGAAATAGTTATAATTCCATCAATTTTTATCAAAATTGTTTCTTTTTTTCTTAATTCAAGGTCGAAAGTTGAGCTTTTATTGTATTAAAAATATTTTGCAATCAGAACAAATGGCACTGTTGTCAATTATTTAATCTTATCAAATATTGCAAAAAAAATTCAACTTGAAACCATTGAATCAGCTTCACAATTGTTAGTTCAGTATGTTTTTGCAATAGAATTTGAAAATCTGGAGTCTCCAAAAAAATTAAAAAAAAACATCAAAATGTAATTATTTTTCACAAGGTTATGGGAATTTAAAAAACGCTGCCAAGTGCTTTGGCGCAATGCTTTCTCATAGAGCTCATTGAATTGAGTAATTTGATTTTATTTTTAAAAATGTGATTTTAATGTAAAATACAATTTCTATTCAAGAAAAATTAGTTAATGTGAGAGAGTGATTTGGAAATAGGAAGAGAGAAACAAGGATGGATGAAAATAGGGTGAAAATGAGGAATAATCTGAGATAGAAGGACAGAGGGGGAGTGAGGAAGTAAGAAAAGAGTTAGTAAAAGCGTTAAATCAGAAATTAAAATACGTGATCAATTTTACAGCAAAAATTTTCTTTTAGTTATCGCAATGAACTGTATAGAAGTAATTTCAAGGAAGTAAATTAATTTATTTAATACTTTTTATTGTATTTTCACCATTATAAAAGCGTGTTTTTAAAATGTTTTTTCAACACTCCGTGCGCAAAAAACGGTTTCTCATGCTTGCTTTGCGTGTGCGAAACCTAATATTTTTTCATAATGTGCGAAACATGTACGCTATGCTGCTTTTTTTTAGACAACAAGATTCACAATTGTTTTGCGGACTTACCCTCGATATTTATGTTATATAAGGTTCTTTTGACAGGAAATTCGAAACAAAATTTTTTATTACCAAAAATAAAAAGGGGAAATTTTGTTTCATATGTAAAAGAGTGGTTAAATGATATTTTTCAAAAAGATTTTACTTTTGTCAATTATAAAGTTGATTTAGATAGTAAATATTTACTCATAATGTTTTTCACAAGTAGAATTGATGTAAAACATTTAGTCACTTTTAGAATATAACATATATCAGATATAAGAGTAACATATATATATATCTCTCTATATAATAAAGATATATCGCCTACGCCGCCGCCGCCACCGCCGTGTATAAGAATTTTATGTGCCCTCAGTTAGCTGAAATTCAGCTAAAATTTAGCTGAAAGTTAGCTAATAGTTAGCTGAAATTCAGATAAAATTTAGCTGAAAGTTAGCTGAGAGATAGCTGAAATTCAGATAAAATTTAGCTGAAGATCAGATAAAATTTAGCTGAAAGTTAGCTAAAAGTTGGCTGAAATTCAGATAAAATTTAGCTGAAAGTTAGCTGAGAGATAGCTGAAAGGTAGTTAATTGTTAGCTAATTTAATTAATTGTTATCAAAGAATGAACGAAATTAGGAAGAGAAAAGAACATTGGGCTGAGCTCGAGGTAAATACGTTGAATGGTTGTGCTCCTATCGTAAAGCGATTGAATATTATTATAGATATCTTCAACATATTTAAAGTATTAAACTATCATAAAACGTTTTATTATACTTAACTTCATATACCTTAATAAGTGTATTTAACTTCTAATAAATACTAATCTTCATGACCAAGAAAAAAAAAAAAAAAAAATAATAATTTTAAATTAATATAAATTTAAAAATTATATATATAAAAGTTTATATTTGTAGAAGGTGATGCAATGGGGGGTTATGAGTAGTAGAGCAGGGGAACCCCTAGTATATATATATATATATATATATATATATATATATATATATATATATATATATATATATATATATATATATATAACATACATGTCACTTTTATTATATAACATATATCATAGAATTAAAAAAAAATTAAATTTTTCAAGTATGTTTAATTTTTTTTTTAGAATTTTCTTGAAAAAAAATTCAACTTTAATTTTAACAGTTAATTTTAGAAACTGTTCTAATGAACAACTAATAACTTTTAAAAAGACTATAAAATAATTTTATTCATATTATTTTTAGTTCAGAAATAGTTTAACGTTTTGCATTATTAATTTGATAATCATATGCGCAAATAATTCTTTAATTATATATAACGAAAATAAGAATAAATTAAAATTACAATTCTATTCGATTACATAATTCTGAAATTATATACTTTATATGAATAAAATTAATTATAATTTATCATAAATATAGATATTAAAAATATAATTATTTCTATCTCAACAACAATGACAACTTCATTAACTTAAAAAGTAAGCCAAAAAATGCCAGAAATCACGTCTTAAATATAGCGGGCGAAAAGTACTTTAGATTTAAATTCATAGATCCAACTCAAATAAAGATTGTTACTCAAACCTCATTCCATCTTTTTCTGTCTCATGATAAGAAATAAGGACAGATAATACAACCGTTAATTGAGTTCGGTCTATGAATTCAAGCCTTACTCACACTATATTTTAGACCTAGGTTCGAATCCTGGCCAGGTACCTCTAACTTTTTTTTCGAAAGAAAATAAGTGTACGTGCCATTTATATTGCGACTCTTTAAAAAATCCGACCTCATTGGGTATCGGTTGATTGTTGGTTACAAAAGTGGCTGACCATCCATCGGTAGTCAAAGTTTTCGGTATGGTGGGTCTGACAGTCCTAGCCTGATGTAATGTGTTAAACAGATGCCGGGCGGGGGACTTCCTCGACTTCACCATATATAAAAGGTTAATCATATAGAGGACAATATCCTTTATATATTAATCTTTAAAAAAAAAAAAGAAAAAAAAAAACTATATTTTAGACCTAAAAAGTATACCGAGTTAATGAAATATTTTTGGCTGTAATTTGTGGACAAATCTCAATCTAGATCATTGAAGATTATTAAGTTGCAATCTCGATCTCGAAGTTGCACTTGCGCACTCGTTACCTCTTCAAAATAATTTTATAATGTATTAATATCTTATGATATATTTAATTGAATAAAATAATAGCTTTGCAGCAATTTTAGTGTATACTATTTTCACAAATATATTCTTTTTATTCTAAACTCAAAAGATGATAGAAATTTGGGTGATTCTTTAAAATCACGGTCTTTCAATCATGAACCATGGAATAGTCAAGAACAACATTTGAAATTTATTTCACTTCTCACAAAATTGAGATTCGTCTATAATTTCCATGTCTTACTACTCGTTATTATGAATCAAGTAAAAGTCACGAAAGTCAAAATTTTGAAGTTACAATACAAAGTTTATTCTTAACCTTGTTCAAATTGATCTAAAGCTAAGCTAAAGTCAGACAGTGTTTAATACAGAGTAATTACTCATTTTTGAGGTCAGTCTTTTTAAGGTACACTCGACGGACACTGATTCGCGACCCCCTTTTTGAATATCTGCAACGTTATCCGTTGAGTTTTTGAAATATAGGTTAGCTTGCACGATCATGATTCAAAAATGAGTTTCCATCTAAATAAATATAATTCATGCTAACTATAAGACAAGGGAACATAAATAAAGAAATGGTGGTAAAATTTAAATGAGCAAATATTTAATACTGAAGTAATGAAAAAGCTATGATTTCTTATGATTGTCATCGCATATGGTTACATAATATATATAAGAATGCTTTATAAACATATGCTTACTTTAACATTTATTTATTGTTTTATTATTTATCATTTTTTATATTCGAATTAATGTCCATTTTAATTTTACCGCCATTTCTTTATTTATGTTCCCTTGTTTTATAGTTAGCATGAATTATATTTATCTAGATGGAAACTTATTTTTGAAACATGGTCGCGCAACCATCCTAAACTCAATGGATAACGTTTAAAGGCGCGAAAATGGGGTCGCGAATCAGTGTCCGTCGAGTGTACATCTAAGTACACTAGGTAATCAATGTAAATCCAGAAACTTTAATAGCCGGAAAAAATTCAATGATTCTCAGAATACTTCAAATAATACTTCAAAACCAACTTAAATATTCCATTGAGTACTATAATATGTAAAATTACAAAGTTCACAGCAGAGAAAAGGTGTATAAAAGCTCAGGTTTTCATATAAGAAGATAATATATTCTCAAATGTGAATTACATTTTTTAATTGTAATTTCAAAGTAACGCAGAACTTTATCTACACTAGGCATACGTTTCTAATAAAGAAATTTCTGTTTGTGCTTCTTAATATTACCTTTTGATATAGTTTAAAACGTCATAGCTGAATAGTCTTTTTTACAGCATCATATTTTTCACATAAAAGAAAATTATATAAATTTTTGGTAACATTTTAATAACCTTTCAAAAAGTACTTTAGTTAACAGACACACGCCCATGGTCTTGATTTCTCAAAAGTATGTATTGTAACGTTTTTCCCTTTCGGGAGGGGGAAATACGTGTAACTTCTGTTGCCAGACGCTTCAGTGAGTTACCAGGGTAAGATCGGCAGGAGTTGGAGGGATCGGACGGCAGAAAGTAAAGGAAAGTAACCGGGCTTAACACGTTTGGTTATGCTATGGAGTACCTTGGCTTTATTGTACTCATAAAACTCTTACAACGACGATTATAAAATATAGAATGATAATAATGTATTAATCCAAAGCTAAACCTAATAATCTTATATAATGCAAATAACTAACCTCACCTTAACGGAACGAAATGTACAAAAATAATTAGTTCTTTAATTGAATCGGCCACTTGACGGCTATTTAATAAATAACTCAAATTAATCAATAGTCTTTAAAGAATCTAAATTATAGTTTATTTTAACTAAGTGATTCTATGGCCTGGACGGTTTAGTTTATACCGGCGGCTTTTACCTGTAACAATATGCAAAACAAAAGAAGCAAGTGATTGATAATTAAGTGTGATTATAATATAACTAGGCGGCGGCCTTTAATAACTCTATGCTTAATACTACGGTAATAATAATGACGGTGGGTAGCCGGCTCCTTTAATTATCCGAATTACGAATCTCTATAGGCATGCGGGACCTTTAAGTGACGTAAAGACAATGGGTAGCCGACACCCTTAACTTATTCTAATATCTTAACAATTACGCGGCAGACGGACGGAGTCCTCTGATTAATATAAAAAATGTATTGGGTGGATGACACCCTTAACTTATTCTAAAGTCTAGAATTTACATGCGGTCGGACGGAGTCCTCTAACTAATATAAAAATGTATTGGGTGGACGACACCCTTAACTTATTCTAATGTCTAATATTTATGCGCGGCCGGACGGAGTCCTTTAACTTAATGTGAATTAAATAATTAGGTGGACGACACCCTTAATATATTCCATAATCACGTGGCGGCGGACGCAACGGCTACGGGTTAACCAGACCCTTAATTAAGCCAGCGGCGAAATGTGAAATAGAATATAATATTATGGGTGGACGTCACCCTTAAATTCAACGGCACAAGTTCGGCATTGCGGTGGCGGCAAAAATATAGCTAGTGTGCTCTAGGCAGGTAGATTTACGCCAGCGTGCTCACTCGACGTATCTCTAACACTACCAGCATATGCACTAGAGTTTAGACCAGCGTGCTCACTCGGTCTATCCCCATGTGCAAGAGAGAGAAGCTTTGCCTAAGCTGTGGTGCTCCACAAGCCAAGGCAACCAGTTACTACTGGCCCCACTCTCTCTTAGCCTAGCGTGCTCACTAAGGTAAAGAGATAGAGAAGACCGTAGTCTACACTGCTCTGCTTAGCTGTGCTTCTCGGCCTCTTATATACTCCGGCCTCATTTTTCCCGATACGTGCAACGACGTTTGAAGTTGCCACCTGGCGGCTGAGCTCAGAACTACTGTCCTATCGTAGCTGGCCGTTAGGCGGGAAATTTGAATGCGCGGGTATGTATACTCGTCGCACGCCCCCCTTTCTTCGGAGAGTGAACTACTAGTGAACGGTACAGTTTAAAAAAAATGTGATATTTACAACTTAAAAAAAAATCTTTATAATTAGCGCGTAAAGTAAAATGAGAAATCAAATAATTCTATCATACCTTACTGCTCGCCGGGGCTATAGTAGCCTTTTTAAGTCTACCTGTTGGTGGTTCCAGCCACAGAATCCATTCCATCTCCACCACTCGCACTCTGTACCGTGTGACCCCTGTTCGCACTTCCACCATTGAGCTGTTCGGTTGGTTGATGATGGCTTTCGGTCCGGTATCATCTTTCGGAGGTGGTTGATTTGCCTTGAATTTTTCGGTATATTTGGTCTTCGGGCGGCTTCTTTTGGCTGTAGGTAAAGGTGCGGGTGGCGGAAGGTGGGTAGAGGATTGGGTTGTGGGCGGTTGTGGTGTAGTGAGTTGCTGAACTTTTTGTTGTCGGCAGTTCGGGCAATTTTTAACATGTCTGGCGCCGGTGTTTACCATTTTTGGCCAGTGGTAACGTGACTTAAGACGTTCTAATGTCTTAAACGTGCCAAGATGACCTTTGGTTGCGGACTCGTGCGCTTCTTGGAGTACGTTGGGTCGTTTCTCTAACGGAATACACAATTTATATTCGGTGTTGCCGGAAGCATTTCTTTTACAAAGAAAAAGCTTATTGTCGTTGATGACGTAATTTGCAAATGCGGCGGGATTTTCTTTCACTTTTTTAATCATTGTGTGATACCACGGACATTTGATGTTTGTTGTGGCGCACAGTTTATCCGGCCGGCGAGATGAAATTTCGGCGGTTGTATTTCTTGTACTTCGCTGCTGTTTTATTGGTGTTTTATTAATCGAAGGTTTTATCTGCTGCTGGCAGGTGCATTTCCTTTCCTAGGTTGATATCTCTTTTAAGATTCCTTCGATTTCTTCTGCCCTGTGTATTAGGTCTTCTGGAGATTTTATTTCGGTGCGTCTTATGTACAAGCGGAGAGACGCTTTGACATTGAAGTACAAGTTATCAAGTTGTTCATCAACTGGAATATTTCCACGGCGTTGCATGAGCGTTGATAAAGCAGTGACGTAAGAGCGTATAGTCTCATTGTCTTTTTGCTTTCTTTCTATTATTAACCGATCTAATCTACGGCGTTCATTAGGCGATAAATAATAGGCTCGTAGCTTTGCTTCGAGTTCTTGCCAACTGTTTATTTTGTTGGCGCAGTTTCGGTACCACAACTGGGCGTCAGCTCTCAATAGTTCTGGAAATCCTCTTAGGAAGTCGAGATCTGAGATTTGATAAGCGTCTTTTAGTTCTTTTGCTCTTTCTAAGAACGAATACAAGTCGTTACCGTCGAAGTGACAATTCCACTTGCGCATTTTCTCAATAATGCATATCTCGTTCTGGGCGAAGAATATTTCCCGGTTGGGAGACGCTATAGCAAGAGCCCCCGTGGTGTTTGTGGTTGATGTTCCGGCTTTATTGACGGTTATTTGTCTTTTTAATTCGGTGCGGTCTAATTTCTTCAGGGCTTTATACGTAGTTTTCTCGAAGTCATCGTAGTCTTCATGATGCGTCTTGATGTCTATTAATCTATTGCGGCGCGTGTCAATATCTCCTTTCTTGGAGCGGCGAGCGGTTACTTCGTTGTCGGTTAGGTCGTAGACCCATTTGCTGCGCGAAGTCGTTTTTAATATTGTTAGCAGCCGCGGTGATAAGAATAAACATAACGTCACGAAGTTAATTAAGCAATTAATTAAATAGTTACGTGTATTTGAGCGAAACCACGATTGTAATTTGTAATGAATCATCGTATCGGATTTTTGTTTAGTTAAGTTTAATTGAATTTATTAGTTTAATTCGTTTCGGTTATAAAAATGATTTTTGTCGCGGCGGCGGCCTACGCTTACAATCAAACTAAAAACTAACTAAGCTAATCTAACGTATGAGTCATATGAGTAGAAGCTGGTAAAGGATGCGGCGGAATTTTTCGGCAGGTGTGTTTCTGGTTTTTCAATTAATGCATGAAGCAAGTTTCCTCTGAGTCTTGTATAATTTTCGGTTTTTGGGTCTTGGACGGCTCAGACTATGATTTAGTAGTTATGAGGCCTCCAAGGTTTACCAAAAACAAGATCAGCAGGAATACGCCATGTAACTATAAGTTACAACTGGCGATGAAAAAATGAAAATAAAAAGAAATAATAAACTTTTCGATCTTCACCACGTAACGCTCGGTTAAGGGAATGTAAAATACCGACATTACAGTTTTTCAAATTTTTTATTCTTAATTCAAAAGTTTTAAAAATATCTCTATATTACAGCCTTCCATTTTTACTAATAAAAAGTCTAATTTAGAGATGTTTCGGAAAATTTGTGAATAAATATTAAATATTCGAAAAACTGCAATGTCGGTAACTGTGCATATATCATATACCCTATTACATCCCCTTAAGTTGGTGCAAGATGACGGTAAAAAAAATGAAATTTTCCTTATAACTGATTTCGGTTCGGCGTTAAAATAAACAAAAACAATTTATTGTTATTTTGCCACGTAACTTTACTGTGACTAGCAAATGATAAATAAATGTTGATCGGTTTTCCGGTTTCCACGGAGTTTTAATGTTCACATGCCATGCAACGTTTTGTTACAAATGGCGAACGATATAAAATAAAAATTACTTATAATGAGTGTACTCGGTTTTCACGGAGTCCTATTGAACAGACGCCATGCAACACTTGTTACAAATGGCGAGTGAGTTTAAAATAAACAATGTCAATTAGGATACTCGGTAAGTTCCGGCGTCGTGTAACGAGATTAAATTTAAATACCAAACGGTTTTCCTTAGTTTCCTATTGTTTCAGTGCCATGTAATTTTGTTACAACTGGCAAACGATTTTACAATAGAGAAGAGATGTTAATCTATTTGTTTTACCGGAAGTTCGTATGTTTCGGGGCCATGTAACGTTTTGTTACAACTGGCGTACGATTTTTATAATCGAAATTTTTCACTGGGTAACCGGAAGTCCATATGTTTGGGCGCCATGTAACGTTTTTCCCTTTCGGGAGGGGGAAATACGTGTAACTCCTGTTGCCAGACGCTTCAGTTAGTTACCAGGGTAAGATCGGCAGGAGTTGGAGGGATCGGACGGCAGAAAGTAAAGGAAAGTAACCGGGTTTAACACGTTTGGTTATGCTATGGAGTACCTTGGCTTTATTGTACTCATAAAACTCTTACAACGACGATTATAAAATATAGAATGATAATAATGTATTAATCCAAAGCTAAACCTAATAATCTTATATAATGCAAATAACTAACCTCACCTTAACGGAACGAAATGTACAAAAATAATTAGTTCTTTAATTGAATCGGCCACTTGACGGCTATTTAATAAATAACTCAAATTAATCAATAGTCTTTAAAGAATCTAAATTATAGTTTATTTTAACTAAGTGGTTTTATGGCCTGGACGGTTTAGTTTATACCGGCGGCTTTTACCTGTAACAATATGCAAAACAAAAGAAGCAAGTGATTGATAATTAAGTGTGATTATAATATAACTAGGCGGCGGCCTTTAATAACTCTATGCTTAATACTACGGTAATAATAATGACGGTGGGTAGCCGGCTCCTTTAATTATCCGAATTACGAATCTCTATAGGCATGCGGGACCTTTAAGTGACGTAAAGACAATGGGTGGCCGACACCCTTAACTTATTCTAATATCTTAACAATTACGCGGCAGACGGACGGAGTCCTCTAATTAATATAAAAAATGTATTGGGTGGATGACACCCTTAACTTATTCTAAAGTCTAGAATTTACACGCGGTCGGACGGAGTCCTCTAACTAATATAAAAATGTATTGGGTGGACGACACCCTTAACTTATTCTAATGTCTAATATTTATGCGCGGCCGGACGGAGTCCTTTAACTTAATGTGAATTAAATAATTAGGTGGACGACACCCTTAATATATTCCATAATCACGTGGCGGCGGACGCAACGGCTACGGGTTAACCAGACCCTTAATTAAGCCAGCGGCGAAATGTGAAATAGAATATAATATTATGGGTGGACGTCACCCTTAAATTCAACGGCGCAAGTTCGGCATTGCGGTGGCGGCAAAAATATAGCTAGTGTGCTCTAGGCAGGTAGATTTACGCCAGCGTGCTCACTTGACGTATCTCTAACACTACCAGCATATGCACTAGAGTTTAGACCAGCGTGCTCACTCGGTCTATCCCCATGTGCAAGAGAGAGGCTTTGCCTAAGCTGTGGTGCTCCACAAGCCAAGGCAACCAGTTACTACTGGCCCCACTCTCTCTTAGCCTAGCGTGCTCACTAAGGTAAAGAGAGAGAGAAGACCGTAGTCTACACTGCTCTGCTTAGCTGTGCTTCTCGGCCTCTTATATACTCCGGCCTCATTTTTCCCGATGCGTGCAACGACGTTTGAAGTTGCCACCTGGCGGCTGAGCTCAGAACTACTGTTCTATCGTAGCTGGCCGTTAGGCGGGAAATTTGAATGCGCGGGTATGTATACTCGTCGCAGTATATAGATAAAGCTTTAGTGTAAATTTCAAAAAAAAAAAGATAGTCATTTTTTTTTATAGCGATAATTTATAACATTTTACATGACTTGGTAACATTTAAAATTTAAGAAAAAAACCTCTTTTTTCTTGAATTTGAAAAGTATGGAGGATTCACTCATATATTTAATTAAACTATCATGTACTATCTATGAGCACCTTAATAATTTTTAATTTCATGTATTTCAAGCATTAATTTATTAAAATCAAATTGCAATTTTAAAGATTTGTGGATGCAAGCAAAAATTAATTGCCATCTACAAAACATACACACAAACACACTTTTGCCTTGATGTCATTACCTGTTTATTCAAAAATTATTTAAAAACTCTCCATTACATTTTTAGATAATGTTCGTGGCTGACCAAGTATTCATTATTTTAAATGTTCATCTTCTACCAAAAAGAATAAAAAATTTTTTTTAAATATTTTAAAAACACGCTTCTATAATGGAGAAAATCCACTAAAAAGTATTAAATTAATTAATTTACTTTCTTGAAATTACTTTTATTCAGTTCATTGCAATAATTAAGACAAAATTTTACAGCAAAAATTTTCTCTTAATTATTGCAATGAACTGTATAAAAGTAATTTCAAAGAATTAAATTAATTTATTTAGTACTTTTTAGTGTATTTTCTTCATTATACGAGCGTGTTTGAAAAAAATTTTTTTTTTCATTTTTTATTTTCTACTTTTTAGTTAAAATTGAATTTTCTATGAGTAATTTTTTTTTTAATCTTGTATTTATTTGTATCCTCTATACATTCCCGTATCCCCTATACATTCACCTATCCCCTATGAATCCCCTATCCCCTAGATATATTCCCCTATCCCCTAGATATATTCCCCCATCTCCTATATATTCCCCTATATTTCTCTATCCCCTATACATTTCCCTCTCCCTATGCATTTTCTACAACTATCAATTCAACAACATTCTATCAACTCGCCTCGACCCAAAGATGCCACCCCACTTAAGAGGATATGGTAGTTATCCCCTACTAATAACATTTTTATTCAAAGTTCATGAGTAAACAGTGCGTTAAATCATATTCTTTCACTATAGAAAGAAAATTTATAAGATTAATCCTGAGTGCGGACAACTCAAGAAATTTATTAAAATATTACACATAAAAAGTTATGAACAAACTTTCAATGTATAGTATTTTGAGGTTAGGTTTATCGAGCTTGATATCTTATTTTCATTCAAAGTTCATGAAAAAATAACAAGTCTAGGTATTTTTTTTAACAAAAATGATTGAATTAATGTAGCTTTAGCGCGGACAAGTCATTATATTTGTCTAAATAGTTAATTTAAAGAGATATCAATCAGATAAAAAAAGCAAAAATCGATTCTAAAAACTCCGACATCCCGTTAAACTTCCTCGGAGATGACTTTGCACACCCGTCATCATCGACCTGACGACGGATTGTTGCATTGTCATCAAAGACCAAAGTCTGTGTGAAATCTCAGAAATTCCCATCGACAAAAAGTGCCTCAAATCGAGCGTGCAAGATTTGATTACAGACAGACAGACAGATAGACAGACAAACAGACGTGAAAGCAAGCTTATTAAAAGCGTGTAAAAAAGTTTATGATATTTGTAAAATTAGTGGCTCAGAGGAAATTTTTGATGTTGCAAAGAAGAAACTCAAATTAGATGGAAATACAAGTGGATCGCTGTTGATAAATGATATTGTTGAGAATGACATGACTATTCGTATTCGAAAAAATATCAGTATACCTGCAAGTACAAAAATGTCACCTAAAGAGGCTGTGTCTATAATTGTAGAATTAAATTTGACGAAAAATGCTTATATCTTAAGCTCTGCTGCATTGCATCATAATCATGATTTATATCTATCGTATTTAAAGGTATATACCATCATTATTTACAATTATAAATATTTGTGTAACATAATATTTTTGTTTAATCATAATTATTGTTTGATAATAACCTAGGTATCTCTCGCAAAAAGGCAACTTATCCAGACAGCATAGTGATTGAAGACACAAAATGTGAAATATCTCTTCAGAACTTATTGAAGCATACAGTGAAAAGGCTCCTAACATTTTTAAATTTAAATTTTTTCAATGATTTTGATAAATCATTTTTATTGAGAGTTAAATATGGCTTTGATGATTCTAATGCTAATGCCTACAAACAGAAATCTGGAAATAACTCTTATGCGAGTAGTATTTTCTGTTCATCCTTACTTCCTTTAGAATTAGTCGATAAGGAAAAAACATGGTTTTTTTGGCGGAATCCACGGCCATCTTCAACTAGATTTTGTCGAAAAATTATGTACGAGAAGGAAACGGATAAACTATGTCGACAAGAAGAAGAGCAACTAAAGCATCAAATTGACGAATTGCAGGATATTCATTGGAAAGGCTTTACTGTAGGATTCAAAATGATGTTGACTATGATTGATGGTAAAGTATAATCGAAATCATAATGTGAAATATGATTTTATGTTTGCAACATATGTGAAATGTTTTATTTATATTGAAGGTCTGTAACGCTCTGAATAATAGTTATAAGTATGTCAACACGTATAGCTGTGATTCTAATTCATGGTTATCAAATTCTAAAACAATTAATATTACCGATTGGCTTATTATTTGAAGAGGCACAAGCGAGTAACCATAAAAATCTCAAAAAATATAGAGATCTTCTATCGAGGAAAAGTTCACGGTATTTATTATATTCTAACAATTATCAATATGAACTAAAATTAATTAAATCATTATTCAATAAAAATTAACAATGTATTTATAACTAGCATCCGTACCAATACAGTTATGTTTCGACGCTTACTACTGACCAGGAGAGGCTATGAGCTTCGGGTCACAGATCTTGATGAAACTTTGAGATATGTTTTTAGGTACCAAAATATGAGTAAAGCCATAGCGGTACGGTCTAACACTTCGAAAAACTGAAATTATAGATGTTTCCAGTCTTATTTGAAGAAAAATGTAAAAAAAAGCTCCTAATTGAAGTGTGAATAATCCAGTCTAGAAATGTCTTTAATAAATCAACAGGGACTAAAATAAAAGTACAGAAAGCAAGCTTTAATTTGCCGTTTTCAGAATTAAAAAATAATAATTAGAACTAGAGATATGTTCGTTCAAAGTTAAGAAGCAAGAAAGTACCAAAAATCACAAAATCACTGTCCTTAAGAATTTAGGTGATTTTTGATACTTTCTTGCTTCTTAACTTTGAACGAACATATCTCTAGTTTTAATTATTATTTTTCAATTCTGAAAACGGCAAATTAAAGCTTGCTTTCTGTACTTTTATTTTAGTCCCTGTTGATTTATTAAAGACATTTCTAGACTGGATTATTCACACTTCAATTAGGAGCTTTTTTTTACATTTTTCTTCAAATAAGACTGGAGACGTCTATAATTTCAATTTTTCGAAGCGTTAGACCGTACCGCTCTGGCTTTACTCATATTTTGGTACCTAAAAATATATCCCAAAGTTTCGTCAAGATCTGTGACCCGAAGCTCATAGCCTCTTCTGGTGAGTTCAGATCCGTACATTTCATTGATTAAACCACTACCGAAGAAAAAATTAAATACTTTGACCGATGAAATGAAAAAGTTAATAATTGTTAATAATGATTCATTAACAAAAGATGATAATGATATCAATTCCATTGTTAAATCATTGGACCAGTTAAAATTATTGAACGCCGAATCAGAATAAATATAATTTACTCATAATAATGTCTTTTTATTTTCTTCCATCATCAATTTTAGATAAAGAGTATAGCCGAATAAGCATGTAAAAATGGCCTCAACTCTGATTTCCCTGAAACTTTGCTTATTTTTTTGTCTTGTCAAAAAACTAATATCCTAAAAGTTTCAAATCCCTATGGTCTAAATTGGCTTCATAACCTCAAAAAACGTGTTTTTCGATTTTTTTGCTATAATTAGGTGAATTCTTAATGGATCTTCAAAATTCGAAATCGAGGTAAAGGTGGACGATAAAACACATCTATTTAGTGACTATATAAAACCTTACAAGTCTCAAACATAACCTAAAAATAAATTTGAAAATTTCAAAAAGCATTTTAGAGGCTCTATTGCATTCTGATCATAAAAATAACACCAAATACACGTTCAGTGACCAAAAAAATATCCTGAATATCGATATTCAGTCGGATTTATATCATACGCATCCATAAAATACGAGAATAAGCTTAAAAAAATCGTTTTCCGACCAAAAAGACATTTTGCGAAAGATTTATTAATAATTATAAATCTTTCATTAAAAATTTTTGAAATATCAATTAAATCTTTTATCAAATGTTTCAAGATACGTTTTAGAAATATTCCATGTAAGATTTATAAATAATTATAAACAATTCATGACATATTTAAAATATTTTAGAAATTCGTAAAATAATATTTTAAGAAATATTTTAGAAATATTTCGTGAAATATTTCATAAATCTTTCAAGAAATCTGTATGAATATACAGTCAACTACTTCGATATGACCGCTCTTTTAATGTCCATACCCCTCCGTCAATGCTCGAAGCTAATCCCTTTCATATCTACTAACTCTTGAGCCCTGGAATTCATATCCGACATTTTCTATATGATCACGAGTTTCTTAAACTTTTATTGATAGGAAAAAGATGGATTTGAAGACAAGAATATAAACGAAGGCTGAATCTAAAGCCAAGAAATGTAGTGCGCCCCTTGGCCATAATCAGAGCGTAAGAAACTATTTCTCAATTCGAATAAAACGGTCATTGCTGGGGGTATGTCGATACTTAGAATTTTGCCTCCCTATGTCGTGGTAGGCCATATCGAGGTAGTTGACTTTAGTCACGATATAGTCTTAGAAATATTTTATTATTATTTTTGAAAGATTTCCTGAATATATTATGTAATATTTCAAATTAATCTTTCGGAATGATGTATGAAATATTTAGGAAATATTTCATGCTATGTGGGAGATATCTTCAAGTAAATTTAATGGTATGAAAAATAATTCTTAAATTTGATTTTTAATTTTGTCTGTAATTAAAAAAATATTTTACATCATAAAAAATTACAATATTTTATATTAATAAAGTATAACTTATTCTTTTTATATTTCTTTTCAATCTTCATCACTATCTTCATTAATTATAGGGATTGTATTTTCTACATGAAATAAATCATATAATGCTGCTGCAGAGATAGTGTAGATGAGACACTCCATCATAGAACGGCACGGATACGGCACGGCACGGAACAGCACGATCCCTTGAAAAGTTCCTTTATCTGGATTCTCCCTAAGACGGGCAGGACAGTAGTTTTTTGAAAGAGCCACCGAAATTATTATTAAATTATTATTTTTAAAATTATAAACTGAATTTAACTGAATTACAAAGGAAAATAATGAATAACAAATAGAAAGCGAATAAAAA
The DNA here is from genome assembly GCA_017163975.1 of Anastatus disparis. Taxonomy (NCBI): domain Eukaryota; kingdom Metazoa; phylum Arthropoda; class Insecta; order Hymenoptera; family Eupelmidae; genus Anastatus; species Anastatus disparis. The sequence goes on from JAFFSR010000257.1 coordinate 1,979,002, forward strand.
ATTAGTAATTTAAAAATGAACAATTTTTTCAATAATTAAATCATGTTTCAAGTTTAATAAAGATAATATTTTTTTCGTTATCAACTAAAATAGCAGAATAATTTATTTTCAGTTTCAGATTGCCTGAATGTGCATATTTTTGTAAATTATTGTTACGTTCTTGTGTTATGTAATCATTGTCTTTATTTTTTAATTCGAACAGTTAATACCGTAAGGAACGGGATTCTTATCAGGGCATGATTTCTTTTATATAATCAGAAATTACGTCTTCTACGGTAATACTAACAAATATAAACTACAGAGCTGTCCCGCACAGCATGGAACGTTTTGAAATATTTCGAAAATATTTCCAACGTTTTATACTGTGTGGGGCTCACCTGCTTGCTTGTACTCCAACACAAGCTCTACTCGCTAATATATCTTTAAAATAGTAAAATATTTTAGTAATATTACATTACTATTTTGATTTTAATTACTTTTAAATCATGCTGTAGCACAACATGAAATATTTCTGCTGGCAAGGCGCATCATTTGGTGATATTTTGGTGGTGCTCGATAAAACATCGCACTGAACAATATAAACGATCTCAGTAAGAAGCTCTTAGAATCCATCGATGTGTTTTTGAGGTAATTTCAAAGAAATCATGCAAAGAATTGTCTCGAATACGTCAGAAAAATGATAGTTGAGGTCATTTTTAGTCACCATATGCATTTTTGAGGTTAATTTCATATCTTTTGGCCAAAAATTGTACTGAATCAGATCAGTACCAAGAAAGCTATTAGTCAGTAAATAAATTTTTAAGGTTATTTGAAGATGACGTGGTGGAATTATAGTTTAAGATGGTAATGAAAAGATTACAGGAGTCTTTTTGGTCGGAAAACGATTTTGTTAAAGCTTATCCTCGTATTTTATGGATACATATGATATAAATAAATGGCTATTCCGTGCCGTGCCGTATCCGTGCCGTTCTATGATGGAGTGTCTCATCTACACTATCTCTGCAGCAGCATTATATGATTTATTTCATGTAGAAAATACAATCCCTATAATTAATAAAGATAGTGATGAAGATTGAGAAGAAATATAAAAAGAATAAGTTATACTTTATTAATATAAAATATTGTAATTTTGTATGATAAAAAATATTTTTTTAATTACAGACAAAATTAAAAATCAAATTTAAGAATTATTTTTCATACCATTAAATTCACTTGAAGATATCTCCCACATAGCATGAAATATTTCCTAAATATTTCATACATCATTCCGAAAGATTAATTTGAAATATTACATAATATATTCAGAAAATCTTTCAAAAATAATAATAAAATATTTCTAAGACTATATCGTGACTAAAGTCAACTACCTCGATATGGCCTACCAGGCCGACACAGGGAGGTAAAATTCTAAGTATCGACATACCCCCAGCAATGACCGTTTTATTCGAATTGAGAAATAGTTTCTTACGCTCTGATTATGGCCAAGGGGCGTACTACATTTCTTGGCTTTAGATTCAGCCTTTGTTTATATTCTTGTCTTTAAATCCATCTTTTTCCTATCAATAAAAGTTTAAGAAACTTGTGACCATATAGAAAATGTCGGATATAAATTCCAGGGCTCAGGAGTTAGTAGATATGAAAGGGATCAGCTTTGAGCATTGACGGAGGGGTATCGCCATTAAAAGAGCAGTCATATCAAGGTAGTTCACTGTATATTCATACAGATTTCTTGAAAGATTTATGAAATATTTCACGAAATATTCTCTAAATATTTCTAAAATATTTCTTAAAATATTATTTTACGAATTTCTAAAATATTTTAAATATGTCATGAATTGTTTATAATTATTTATAAATCTTACATGGAATATTTCTAAAACGTATCTTGAAACATTTGATAAAAGATTTAATTGATATTTCAAAAATTTTCAATGAAAGATTTATAATTATTAATAAATCTTTCGCAAAATGTCTTCTTGGTCGGAAAACGATTTTTTTAAGCTTATTCTCGTATTTTATGAATGCGTATGATATAAATCCGACTGAATATCGATATTTAGAATATTTTTTTGGTCGCTGAACATGTATTTGGTGTTATTTTCATGATCAGAATGTAATAGAGCCTCTAAAATGCTATAAATCCATAAAATTTTCAGTTTTTTGATATTTGAGGTACTTTCCACCATTCCTACAAAAATCTGCAAGAAATATGAATGATAGATTTTATGAAAAGTAAAGTTCCTAATAGTCAAAAATAAGAATGCATTCATACCGTTAATGTACAGGCTATTTTAAAATTTTCAAATTTATTTTTAGGTTATGTTTTAGACTCGTAAGGTTTTATATAGTTACTGAATATATGCGTTTTATCGTCCTCTTTTACCTTAATTTCGAATTTTGAAGATCCATTAAGAATTCACCTAATTATAGCAAAAAAACCGAAAAGCACGTTTTTCGAGGTTATGAAGCCAATTTTGACCATAGCGATCTAAAACTTTCAGGATTTTAGTTCTTTGGCAAGACAAAAAAATAAGCAAAGTTTCAGGGAAATCCAAGTCAAGGCCATTTTTACATGCTTATCTGGCTATACTCTTTGACATATAATTGCTTCAATTATAATTTTTAAAAATTAAGCTATTTTTTATAAATGATTCTACTCCAAAAATTTTTATGATTTTTAAAAGGCATTTTTATGTCTAAAATATAGCGTGAGTAAACTACTTTCAGCCCACTATATTTAAGACGTAATTTCTGGAATTTTTTCGGCCTACTTTTTGAGTTAATGAAGTCGTCATTGTTGTTGAGATGAAAATAATTACATTTTTAATATTTATATTTATGATAAATTACAATTAATTTTATTCATGTAAAGTATATAATTTCAGAATTATGTAATCGAATAGAATTGTAATTCTAATTTATTCTAATATTTGTTATATATAATTGAGGAATTATTTGTGCATATGGTATCAAATTAATAATACAAAACGTTCAACTATTTCTGAACTAGAAATAACATAAATAAAATTATTTTATAGTGTTTTTAGATCAAATATATTTTCATATTCTGTTAAAATAATAATTATAAATGTTATTTTCAACAAAAAGTACTATCAAGCTTTTAGCAAAAGCTGATAGTTTTCAAAAAAAAAAAATTATGAAGTAATTTTTTTTATTATAAATATTTAAAAAATTCTCAACTTTCCATTATCTCTAACTTATGATCTTTTTAAAGCAAGCATTAAAAAATATTTTTCTATACCGCAGGTACGAAATCAAATATATTTTTAGAATTTTGGCGATTTTTATTTTTTGATTGTCGGAATTGACGTGAAATATCCCATATATATACATATATCTACATCGAAGTATACCGTTTCGGGACATTCCTGATTTTTAAGGGGGTCTTTCCAGGACATTTCTGACTTCCAGGACATGTCCTGGAAGTTGCCATATGATTTCTATATCTATATCTGCGATTAAGGTTGATTTACGATTATTTCTTTAGTAAATTTTTAAAATTTCGTGGGTTATTTATTATAAATACTCGGTGGGAAAAAACCCCGTCCTGAAACCATCCCTTTAACGTAATATATATATGTGTGTGTATTTGTATACATATATTGAACCGTTTAGAGTACATATCATAAGCATCAAATGATGTAGTCATGAATACAAAGATATATTATTTTTTTTATAAAATAATAATTTTATAAAAATAAATATATAATTTTCTACTTAGTATATCGGTCAAACGAACACGGATGTATGTAGTACTGTATAAAACAAGTACGTCCCAATTTTTTTTTTTTAGTTTAAGCTTAAATCCAGTGGAATCCGAATTCCCGCCATTTTTAGGGGGTTTCCTCCCACTGTGCGCCATCTCTCTTGTTAAACATGTAAAACGCGTGCCTCCAGACGGGTGTGTTTTGCACCCCCTGGAAGGTCGCGCGTCTTGAGCAGATTAACAAAGGAAAAGGAGCTGATTCCTGGTATCCATCAATAACATCTGTTCAAAAGAGAGGGGCTCTCAGAGTCACCAGCGCTTATCGCACTGTCACTGATCAGAAATCATTCCGATCAAGCTACAGGCGATGGTACGCAAGCGAACCTAGGAACGAAAAAAACAGGAAAAAGAAACTGCAATAATCCAGAAGGAAGAACGACAGGTAACCATGGAATCCTGGCAAAGAACATGGAATCAGGAGGAAGACGGCCGAAGGACCCATGCTCTAATTAGGAAACTGGCTCCACGAGTTGCAAGATAGCAGGGGGAGGTTAATTATTACCTCACTCAGTTCCTCAGTAACCACGGGTACTTCTGCTCTTATCTCAGTAAAATGGGAAAGGCTCAGGACCCAGGCTGCATCTTCTGTTTCGCCGATCGCACCGAAACGAAAAAAGAAGCCAGGTCGAGGAAATAGGCGGACGGCTAATGCCAGAGACGATCGTAAATGAAATGATTTTGGCTGAAGAGAAATGGAATGCTATGACACGATTTGTCGTAAGTGTTCTAAGACAGAAGAAAACAGATTAAGATAGGGAATCAATCATAGTACGAATGATATCACGAAAACTGCTGACGTTTCTGCCGGCAAGGAACCGGCTTATGTCTCTTTCCAAGAGACATAAGCCAGTTCCTTTAGATTCAGGTTACAAGGGTGACGATGAGGATTTCTTTTAAATGAAAAAAAACGTAACGTGCACTATATGAATATGTAATAAGACAGAAAAAGTACGAAATTTAGCTGTTGTATGAGTGTCGCGGGAAGTCAGCGTGCCAGCGGGTTCACTACCTCCACGTACGCAGATATATCCCGCGCGTCCAAGTGTGAGCGTGAGTCAGTCGCGGTAGATAGGCTAGCCCCACGTGGGGCTTAAGATCGTTTCTAGTCCATGTTTCATTTGTTTATGCAGCACATGTTAATATTTTTCACATCAAAGTAGTTCAGAGTAAGTAAAATAAGTTAAAAATATATTGTTTTTATTATATTAGCTTATAAAAAATTAACATGTGAACAATATTATCATGTGCTGCAAAAACAAATGACCATCAGAAATCAGCTGTATTTCATCAGTGGTGCGACTCTCTTGTTGTAAACCGCGAATGCGGCAGCGTTTTACTATTTTGTAAATCAATCTCATTTTACTACGTTACTACGTTTTTATTAACTCGCTTTGGTGTCTGTCTGTCTGTTCGGTACGAATTTTGCAACCGATTGTAAACTAACTTCCTGATGAGCTAGAGACTTGAAATTTTAAATATAGCTCGGAACTGGATGACAATGCAATATTATAAAAAAAATATATATATCTACCGAACAATATATTAATATATTCAATCATATACGGAGATGTTGGCAAAATTGAAGATTTGAAGATTTTATATATAGATACACTTTTAACATTAGTGTCTAAAATATTAATATAGTAATATATTAATATATTAATATATCAAATATATTAATATATTAATATATCAAATATATTAATATATTAATATATCAAATATATTAATATATTAATATATTAATATATTAATATATTCAATATTATATTTTTGCATGCATTGTTGGATAATATAATTAAATATATATTCCCACCGAAAAATATATTAATACAATTATATACGGAGATATTGGAAAAATTGAAATTTTGAAGATTTTATATATAGATATACTTTTAACATTAGTGTCTAACCATCTTCGAAAATTTTTAAAATTCTTTAACTTCTCATATTGCAATTAGACATAAATTACAGCATTTTGTATTGTACATATAAAATTTGAGACTGTATTTTATTCATTTTATGGTCTATCAATGCATAAAACAATAAATTTTGGTTGAATTTCTAATAGCGTCATTATCGTCAAAATGGCGGGAAACTCAGCATGCGATTACGTGTTCTCTAAAAAATTAAAAATAAAAAAAAAAACTTTTTAATGTACTACGTTTTTATAATGAACCAAAAAGTATAAAATAATGTGTAATGAAATGAAAAGTGAATAATGATTTGAAATAAAAAAACGTGGGGCGCATGTTTATTATTATGTATTGTATGCGCCCCACGTTTTTTTATTTCAAATCATTATTCACTTTTCATTTCATTACACATTATTTTATACTTTTTGGTTCATTATAAAAACGTAGTACATTAAAAAGTTTTTTTTTTTATTTTTAATTTTTTATTTCTATGATAGTTGAAGGTATGAATCTTTTTGGAAAAACTTCTTTAAATGGCGGCCGTATAGCTCTGTCCTTGTCTAATATAAATTTTCGTTATTATTAATAAATTAAATATTGTTATATAAAGGTAAGGGCATAGCCCAATAGATTTCAGGACAAGCAAACTATGCTATTTTATAAAATAATATAAAATTTTCATTAGTTTTCGAGGTCTGAAACGGAATAACAATTGAACTTGATAATTGTTTTTCCGATTCAGTCCTCACTTGAAAACTAATGAAAATTTTATATTTTTTCATAGAATAGGATCGTTTAGTCGATCTGAAATCTATTGGGCTATACACTTACTTTTGTAAAACAATATTTAATTTATTAATAATAACGAAAATTTAGATTAGACAAGGACAGAGCTGTACGGCCTCCTCTTAATATTTAATTTCACTTTTCTTCGCTGAAAGTTTTCCGTACTCGAAACTTCCTCACACACTTTTTTTAATTAAACAAATGCATTTAACACGGTAAGACTGACGCACCGCTATATGTAATGTTCGTCACAGGTTTTAGCAGTGAACGACACCATAATAGCAATGATTTTTCTTACCAACTTACCTGATATTATAAATATGTTAGCTGTTTTGTTAAAAATACAGATTTAATAACGCAAGGGATTTTTTGTGCAGAAAAATTAAATTTTCCTGTGTATGAAAATTGAAAGAATGAAATTTTGAATATTTGCTTCATATTTTTAAGTATAAATGCATATGCATAACCTATAACTGTCTAATGTTTTATGGATAGCAGCAATACATAGTACGATAAATGACAAACATATCGCATCGAAATGACATACATCACCAAACGCTGTGAAGAGCACAACGCTCAGCGATGTATTTTTTTACACGTTCATGATGATACGTGACATTACAAATACAGGTGTGTTAGTTTTTCCGTGAAGATTTTTAAAAGATACATGAACTTTTCATGTTTTTCAAAACTTCGTAAGTTCTCTATTGCTCGTACAATTGCTTAAAGTATATCGTGTGAAAATTTCAGTAAGAAATATTAAAATCCGGTGAAGATATGGCAGGTTAAAGTAAAAAAAGCGATTAAAATTTTTCGCTACAAAAACGTGATTTTCCTTCAATAACTTGAAAAATAAAATAATTAGAATTTTTTTTATTTGTAAAAAAGATGCGCAATAAAATTCTCTACAAAAATCTATCATCAAAATTTAAATTAGAATTTTTCAAAAAATCAGCCCTGTGGGCAATACTATTTCTTGCGTTCAAGCGCTCGGCGAGTTATATGATCCGGGGACTAAATTGTTTTACTTTCAAGCATTATTTTAATTTTGTGAAATAAAAATTATTTAAAAGGTAGTAATTGATAACTGATAGTTCCGATTAATAATTGCATCCAATTCTAAATCGTATTCATGAGCAAGTTTTTGTGATATCAAATGAAATTATATAACTTGTAATTATTAGTAAATGATATTTACGCTTTAAATGTTTACATTTAAGAGGAGGTCACGTATCTCTGTCCTTTCCTAATCAAAGAATTAATTATTAGCAAAAACTAATAACTTCAGCAGAAAATAAAGAGAAAGCCGCATCTCTTATCAGAAAAAGCAAAATTTTCTTTGATAAGAAAGAATAAATTTTATTGATTTGTTTTTAAGAAAAGCTTGAAAATTCAAATTGTTCACCTTACCTCTATGTTTTAAGTGTTTCGAGGTTTTCTTGGAAACATAGCGATAAAATTAATTCTTTCTCATCAATAAAAATATTGCTTTTTTTATACGAAATGCGGCTTTTTTTTCATTTTTTGCTAAAATTATTAGTTTTTGTAATAAAATCAATTCTTTGATTAGAAAAGGACAGATATACCTGCTCTTAAATCGAAATCAAAAGATTATATTGAAGAGATTTTGATTATTAGATTCCAACTAACAAAGTGAGTATCTGACCTCCGAAAAACGAATATATCGGAAACTGCAGGATCTGATTTTTTGATGAAAAAAAAAATGAACTTCTGCTTTTTTTTTTTTAAATATAGTAAAAACAAAACTCTCACAAGAATTTGGATAGCTATAAAAAATTAAATCTCTTACAGAAAAATGTATGAAGAAAAAAAAATTAATTACTATAATTTAAGCACAATTATATTAGAAAAGCTTATTTGGTTCAAAAGTTATAGGCGATTAAAATATGCTACTGAAATAGTGTCAACCATCCATCATACGTTACATGCCATAAATATTATCAAATATTTAGTAATTTTCAATTAAGCATAACTTCAAAACCCAGATAAGCTTCTTTGATGCAGTAGGGCTTGAGCTAGAACATTTAATTTGCACACACTTTTATTCTTTATGCGTTTTCCTGCAAAAGTTTTAGTTATTTACCTATTTAAGTTCTTATAAGCGCTTCTTTTCATTACATTTTTGGAAAAACGTCTATATCGTTATCTCTGGGGCCTATTGGATGAAAAGAAATAACACAAGTTCATTTTTTTCAACAAAAAACTATATCTGCAGTTTCAGCAAAATCTGTTTTTTGGAGGTCAGATACTCTCCTTGTAAGTTTAAACTGATGCATCAAAGTTCATTTATAATTTATATAAGTCCAAATTGTTAAACTAAATTCGTTAATTTACATCATTGAAAGATATAAAGATTATTAACAAAATTTATTTCGTTAACTTTTATTCAGATATGTATACACTTTAAAATCCTTTTTTATTAATAAATTTAGTAGATAGCCTTTTAATTTATTGAACTCTAGAAAAATATTTTTTTTTATATTTGTTGCTTAAGTACAGAGTCTTCTTATTTTTTTTAAACATGAACTGATATGGAATTACATCTATTGACATATGAATATAACATCGATGTATATTGAGACCTTAAATCCGTATAAACATTTTCAATGAAAATGCAAAACGTTTATTTTCATTACTTTTTTTGGAAATGTTCAATTTTTCAATAACTCGATAATAATATAAACGAATGTATTACCATTGACTATACGTATGTTTATAAGAACAGAACAAATGAATGAGAGAGATGCGGCACTTTGAAAGAAGAGAGGGGACATAAAACTTCCGATGAATTCCAACATAACTTGTCTGATTCAAAAATTCTCATCCCTGTAAATTTATAATTCAAAACACTTTCTATTTCTTTTTTTTCAAATAATGAAAGTCAAAATAAGATTATGGAATGCGTGACTAAATTCAGTTCTATGTTTATTTTTTGGATTCTTTTTTTTATTCTTTATTTTAATTTATTTTTTACTATTGACAAAAAATAAAAATAGGATATAGATTCATCTTGACACTTCATTGAAAGTTGTATAAGTATAAACATTTCAATCTTTCTTATTTAGAAAAATTGATGTATACACTAACCTTTAAAACTTGACTCCTGCGAAAGCTGAGTTCATCTTCGGCAGTCGCAGTGAAGTCGTGCTTCGCAACCGCCTCCATTCTTGTTTACTTTATATTTGTTCAGTATGTAATGAATCTTTTAGTTTGAATAGGTTATAATCAGCAAAATTAAATTTGCTTGCAATCCAGTGTAATGAATTATTCAACGAGCTTAAAAAAGGTATGTAAGCACGATCGTGATTATGTTTAACTCAGACGCATACATACACTGATAGAAAAAAAGAAAAAGATCAATTAGTAGTGCCCCCTGTTTACGTTCCTTAACCTATAACGTTTAAAAAAAAATAAAAAAATTCGTTTATAGTGTAATTTTTCTTTTACCATCTATGATTCTTCTATTTATTTTACTCTAATCTGTACGTGATATTGTAAAATATTGTATTTTTTTTCTTTGAAGGTTAATTATCAATAGGTTATCTTGTGCTTTCATCTAGATATTCCACGGAACAAGAATCACGTCAATGCACACACTATAATACACGTATACAAATACGCACAATTATTCTCCTTGCTTCTCTCTTCTAGATGCCCGTCATATTTTTTATTCTTTCCGTTTCACGTACTATTTATCTCATCACTTGAAAACCAGATTCATCTTTTTCCTTTTAGAACACCTTGTTCTTTTAGAAGTTGTTTATGTATCCTTCGAAAAAGAAGAGATAATTTCTTAATTGATTCTTATACATATGTACAGACGAAATGGGAATTACTCGTATCGATTAGAAGTTTCTCTACATTGTATTTAAAAGATGTCTTAGAGTGATTTTTATATTAAACGTACTCTTGCGAAATAAAGACAAAAGCAGTCCATTACCCGTTTTATCAGATGTTATGCTCTCGAACTTCTCGACTCTTTGCCTCGAACATACACTGTACAACTTTACCTCTGTACCCCACCAACGTTAAAGTAACGCCTGCAGAGAGCCTTGCTTGTCTGACACAAAACAAGCAATAATGCTATAGTGTGCAACCACCCTACATTAGATTTATATTCTTTGTAAAATGACGTTCGCTCTCACTTAAATAGATACTTCGACTACAAGAATTTTTCTTTTCGTGATAATTTAAAAGTTTTTATCGAATGATCCATTATAAAATATTACAATTCCAATATATTATTATTTTATACATAAGATTTTTTAAAATTCTAAAGCTATTACTAGATAATTAACTTATTTATATACATTTGAAGATTTATATTTTGAATATACACATATTTTGCTCTTTTCTTTTCATATATATTTTCTTAAATGACGGTCAAAGAACCATTTTCGATTGACCATCAATGAATCATCTATTTGATATAATATTATTTTAAACAATAGCTTCTATGAGTAAATTTAATAGTAAATAAGATTTGATCATTCACAAACTTTTGAAACTAGTCACTCCTTTAGCAGACTAAGCATTAACGATTGAATAAACAAATAAAGCGCATGTGCACTTGCGCAAACACTGAACTAAGATGAAGCAAATAAGGCATGCCAGCTAATTTTAAAGTGAGGAGATGTTCTTTGTCATCAATCTCTTAATCAAAGTTCAATTTGGAAAAATTTTTTCAATAATTCTAGAACATTGAATAACGCTTCATTTAAAACTGATAATTCAAGAGATAACAAAAGTGTATAAACTTATTCAAAATTTCAAATTTAGCAATTGTATTATACTTGCATTTTTAGAATAATAGTCGTAAATTTAACCTTAACCTAATATTATATAATGCTAAACATAATTTTTTCAAAAAAACTTTTCATATTCAATTTTTATTTTATTATTTAAAATTACTATTCTTTTATTTAAAATTTCTAAAGTTAAAAAAAAATTTCTTGATTTCAAGAAAATTATCAATTTAAATAGTCCTAAGGCAATATTTTCTTAAAACCTAAACAACTATTTCCTTGCCACAAGATAATATAATTTTGAAATAAGAGAATATTAACTGTTATTAATAAAATAGTATAATTATATTATAATAAATATTAACATTAACAATGTACAAATTTGAATTAAGAAAATTAAATTTGAAATAAAGGAAAAATTCACTTAGATATAGTCAATATTTGTTTAAAAATAGTAAATGATTTGGGTTTCTGTTCTCAATTTTAATAAATATTCATTCAATATTAGAAAGTATTCTTTTGAAATAAGAAAATTGAATTTTACATAAAAAAATTCATATTTTAATATTTCAATAAAATATATTCTATGTTTTAATTTATATTTATTTAAATTCAATCAACCATTTTTATCGCAATGTGGAATTAAGTAAATATTTACTTGATATTAAAAACTATTGTTTTGAAATAAGAAAATTGAATTTTACTTTAGGAAATTTATTTTTTAAATGAAGAAAATATATTCTTCATTTTAATTTATATTTATTTAAACTCAATCAACCATCTTTATCATAATCTGAAATTTAAAAAATATTTACTTGATATTAGAAACTATTATTTTGAAATAAGAACATTGAATTTTACTTCAACAAATTAATTTTCTAAATTAAGAAAATATACTCTTAATTTTAATTTAATAAACCTTATTTACATGTAATTTTATATTAAGTAAATAATTATTTGAATTTGTAGAAATTATATTTGTAGATGAAATCAAAGAAATTTTAGATGTATCCATACATATATATATATATATATATATATATATATATATATATATATATATTAGTTATATACATAACTCGGGCATACGAAGGATGAATATGGACGAGGCTACTATTTGTATTTGTGCGCGAAGCGCACCCGAGACCGACTATTGCTCAATTGACAAATAATAGTCAAGACCATGTTCATCCTTCGTATGTCGAAATTACGTAGATAATTTTATGTCGTTGTAGGTCGAATGAGGGATTATGATCAAAGTCTCAATCGCTACTCACGACCCAACTACTAACCGTTCTTTATTATTTATATTACAAAAAATAATGTATTTATTATAAATAAAACAAAAAAACTATTTTGAATTATTTAAATATCCTCGGTTAAGTTATGCTATAATACTGGGCAGCAAAAGGTAGTTATAATTAAGAAAAAAAAATAATAACGCTGAAGCTTCGGTTTTACTCGCAATGGCGTGCCTCGACTAAGCGCGTATGTTAAACACGTGGGTATTGATTCTTAAAGTTTAATTAAATAAGGACATCATTTTTTGTGCAATTTTTTGTGTTAACAATTTTAAAATCAATAATTACAAGTGAATGAGTGTTGTGTTATGAAATTTTTTTACGTTTTCACGAAAATAAAGGGTGACCAGTGGTTGCATTATAAAAAAGCAGCATGTTGATACTATTGACTAAATAAAATTTGATATTTCAAGTTCTTGTTTGAACATTTTAACGTTTTAATTATTAATTATTATTAGCTTGATACTTAAAATAATTTTTTTTTTTGTGATCAATTGATATTTCGTGTTTAATTTTTCAAATGTTTTCATCATAACATACCAAAAAGAGGTTATGTTTACATCTTTTATTGTATCATTTCGAGGTGCTTTTTTCATAATTTTTGAATAATTCTTTTACATCAAACTCAAATAATTTTTCTACAATGAACTTTAAATAATTTTTTATGATAACCCCAGCGGAAAAAATAAACGAAAGTAATTGAAAATTTCTGAAAGAAACTAAAAGAAACGGAAAGTTCTTGTGAAAATTGGGACGAAACAATTGGTACATTTTAAACTGTTTCAGAAATTTTCGGAAGTTTTCTGAATGTCTCATTTTATATCATTTTCTACACGGAAAAGAGTTTTCACCTTAAAAACTAGTGCTAAATAATAGAAGGTTAAAATTGCGTGTTTTATAATGAAAAAAACCATGACAGTATCATTTTAATCAATGCTAGTTTTACTATTTTACCTTCTAAGGTCCAGCACATTGATTTTCAATGATTAGCACGGTTTTTTCCAGTGCCAACATCAAAATTTAAGTTCTGCGCATTAGCAGAGAAATTCTAACGACTAGCACGGTTTTTTCCAGTGCCAACATCAAAATTTCAGTTCTGCGCATTAACAGAGAAATTCTTGATGCATGGTATCAGTTTTTTCACAAAATCAACTTATTGCAATCTTTCAAGTCAGTTATATTTTATTTATTTATACATGTATGTATGTATGTATATATATATATATATATATATATATATATATATATATATATATATACATATATATACATGTCTGTGATAACATAATGACAGAGTTTTATGTTCAAAGTTCAACAAGATTTCTTTTTCAAGAAAAGTTATTTAGTTATTTTAGTACGAAATTATACGTGAAAACTGGTCGAAACAAACTTGCAATTTTTTCTCATTTTTTTTATGTAACTTCTCATAAAAGTAACATAGAATATTTAATATTTAACATTTAATATTTTTTGTATAAAATTATCCATTTGGCACTTATTTCCTATGCAATAAATAGAAAAACTTTTGTGTAAAACTTCACAATCGTGCACACTGCTACAATCGAAAATTCGTATACACAAACATACACCAGCGCCGTTATTTGACGTGCTTGGCACCCGAAAAAACCGTGCCAAAGGTGGCACTGTAAATTCACGCGTCAGTTATCGAAAATAAATATTTATAGCACTAAAAAATACTACACTGGTATGAATTTTATTTGTGCTGTCAATAGAGCGAAAAAAATTAATGCCATTCATTACTTTAGAACACACTAGCATTGAAATTTAAACATCTAATCGAATTTAGCATTAGTTTTACCGGTGAAAACTTTTTTCCGTGTAAGTGGATATAGAAAAATCAGCTGTCATAATCATTTTGGTTCATTTTAGTTTTTTTAAAATTTATTTCAATTTTTTTAAACTGTTTCAGTTTCATTCTTTTGGTTTCAGTTTCTTTCTATTCGTTTTCATTTCTCTCGTTTTCTTTCATTTAATTTCAATTTGTTTCATTTTATTTCATTTTTCCTTAAACTAATTCAGTTTGTTTCTGAATATTTCCAAAACTCTTGTAATTAATCAGATTATTTCATTTTAAATTTGGAAATAAATAATGAATTGTGAAAACTGAAACAAAATGAAACATACGGAAAATTTTTGTAAAATTATAAAATAATTGGAACATTTTGAATTTGTTTTAAAATTATTACAAGTTTTCGGTATTTTTCATTTTATTCAATGTTAAAAGTAAATATGGAAAAAATTAGATTTCATACAAATTCTGATTTTTTCAGTTTGTCTCTATCTGTTTCGGTTTTATTCAGTTTCTTTTGATCTGTTTCAGTTTGTCTCAATTTACTTTAGTTTCTTTTCACTTGTTTTAATTTATTTCAATTTACTTCAGTTTCTTTCAATTTTTTGTAACTGTCATCAATCATTCTAATTTCCTCTTTTTCCATTTTAAAATAAATGATTCATTATAAATAATAATTAAAGGGGATGCATCAGTCCTGTTTTACCATTTTGAAAAACAATTTTTCTCTGAAATGGGTGATTAGATAGGATTTTCTGTTTGGGAATAGTTTTTATTTTGAAAAATGAAGAGCGGACAACTATTTAGATCTATGAACACATCAAAAAGTTTTTCTTATGCTAAATAAAAATTAATAAATTTATTTGTATTTGTTGACATCGCTATGATCGTTGCTATGCGCGAAAACAAGGGAAACGTTGCAACCAACTATATTGTATATCTATATCGCATAGTAACGAAATTATTTAAAAAAATGGTAAAACAGGACTGATGCACCCCCTTAAATACCATATAATAAATTTTTTATTTTTGTCCACGTTTCAGAATCAAATTTTTGTATTTTTTTTTTATTTTTGTTTTATTAAAAATAAATAAATTGTCATTAATTTTGAGAAATTAAAATTAAAATCGTTAAGCTTGATGAGTAAAAATTACAAATATTTAAACGTGAGATAATAAACTGATTATATAATACAAAAGTGCAATAAGGTCTGTTGAAATAGTTGAGTATTAACGATTTCCCAGTCTACAATTTCAAGCTCGATTCCTTTTTTAAGTGGGCTCAAAATCGAGTTTTTAGCTTGAAATTTTTGATTAAGTCGAATTTTAAATACTGAAATATTAAATTATTTAACAGGTTAAGTATATATTTCAAATTATTATTATCAATAAATGTTATTTTCTAATATGATTCGTAAAATTTAAAAAGTTTTGGTAAGATTCGGAATGTTTTCGAATTTTTCCGAAAATTTCTGGAAATTTCCGAGGGTTTTCGAGAGTTTCTGAAAATTTCTAACAATTTCTTTACAAATTTTTTAATAATCTAATTGAAATACTTAAATAATTGGAATAAATCCAAAAATTTCAAAAAAATAGGGAAAACTTTTGGAAAAATTTGAAAAGTTTGGAAAAAATTAGAAATTAATTAAAATACTCTAAAATATTCTGATTATTTCAATTAATATTCTAAAAGATTCTGGAAAAATATGAAAAAATTCATAAAGTTCTAAGAAAAATTGAAAACTTCTGAGAAATTTTGAAAAATTTTGAAGCCATCCGAAAATTTCCGAGAGACTCCGAAATATTCTGAATATTTATAGAAAATAAATGTTTAATTCTGGAAAGAATCTAAGATATTTTGTAAAAAAATGATAAGAAATGAAAATAAATGAAATATACCGAAAAACGCGGAAACAAACTTGAATACTTTGAATGTCTCGTCCCAATTTTACCAAAGTCTCTCCAACCGATTTCAATTCTTACTGTTTCTTTCAGTTTCCCTCATTTTCTTTCTGATTATTTCTAAAAATTTTCGAATGATTTCAAGTGTTTCATTTATTTTTTTCGCTGGGGAATCATTAAATAATTGTTTTTTAATGAACTTTAAATAATTTCTCTTAATACTTTAATATTTAATAAACTTTGATTAAGTGATTTTAACGAATATTGTTAAAAATATTTGACTTTTGATATGAAATTGAGAAAAAAAATCATAATTAGGAGATAGTAACAAACGATACGTGGGTCTGACAGTCCAGCCTGATGTAATGTGTTAAACGGGTACCGGGCTGGACCCCCTCGACTTCACCATATAAAAAAGGTAAATCATATAGAGGACAATACCCTTTATATACTAATCTTAAAAAAAAAAAAAAGGGACTTTTTCCTATGAGATCTAAACTTATCTTGACCTGGAATTTCCTGTTCATTCAGAAACAGAAGTGAAAAAAATTACGTTATTCGAATTAAGGTGTTTGACCTCCGTTTGACCTTAACCGAAACATGCTAAAATCGTATGGACATGAGGATCGTAAGCGGCGATCTCAATAATGTGAGAGCTTACTGATTCAAGATCCGTTTTCAGCCAAAATAATAGCCAAGTGATTCAAAATAAGGATTGCAAAAAATAACCTTCAGAATGTGGTTTGACCTTGACTTTAATACCATATTTCTATGTAAAATTTTGTGCTCTATTAATTTTTAGTGAGAGAAACCAAAAATTCAAAACTGAGCGAGTAATCATAAAAGGGTACCCCCAATTAAGATAGGTAAAATGCCCCCATCGCAAAATTCAAATTTTCGTCCAAAATTAGTTGATACATGCTGAAAAATGGAATTTTAAGCTGCGACTTGCTACCCCCTCCCCCTCCACTACTCTTAAACTCAAAAAAAACGTGTTTTTTCAAAAATAATTTTTTTCGGCACCATATTAACTAATAAGAGATAGGAAAAAGTTTGAGCATATTCCATATAAAAATACGCATTTACGGTAATTTTTTCAGCTATTTTTGGCCTCAAGAACTAACCTGAAAAACACAAAATATTCTTAAAATTGCTCTCAAAACTTGTAAAAAGAGGGTGCCGCCTCAAAAATTAGTAGGAAGTTGAGAATTCGTGTCCTTAATCTGTACTTTTTCTTCAGACTCATTGAAGTGGTGCGCCATATTTAAAAGTCCGAAAAACCTGTTTTTTAGCCATTTTTTATCCATTTTTGGCTTTTTCAGTCTTACCAGAAACAATGACAAAAAAACTGAGGGCACCATCAGATTCTACGCCAAAAAATACATGAAATATATGTTTAATACTTCGTTCCAATATTTTTAGATCACTAGTTAGAAAACGAAAATGGAACAAAGGCTACTATGAGCATGTTAGGGCAATTCACTTTTTCTCTGGGATTTGTGAAAAGTTACTTAAAAGTATTAGCAACAATTATTTTATGTATTTTCACATATTTTTTGACGAAGAAAATGGTAGTGTAGGTATTTTTTCTATAACTGTCTTTGGTAAGGCACCAGAGCCAAAAAACAGCTTAAAATAGGTATTTTTTAATAGCTATAACACCTGAAGCGTCCGGCAAAAGGAGGATAATAATTTTTGTTATTTAATTATTAAAAAATGATATTTAAATAAAATAAAAACGTCACAATATATATATATATATATATATATATATATATTAGGGTGTCCCTTATTTCCCAAACTTGGAAAAACCTTGCTCCCACCCTCCAGATTTCTTGTAAATGTTAAAAAACTATGAAAAAAACTCTGAGATAGTCGAAAAAAAGTATTCAACTCGTGCCGCTTTTCGAAAAACGATTTGAAAAATGAATTATTCACGATAACATGAAAACAAATCATTATATAAAAATTTTTTCTAAACAAAACTTGTGGATATTTTTAAGACACAACTTTGTTTTGTTATAAAATTTTGGCTAAAATGAGCACTTCGATTAAACGTGATTAACGATTGAAAAAGGACGTTTTTCGTACTTGATAATTCTTCATGCGGAAATTTCTATTATTTAAATGTATAATATCCTATTTAAAAACTTTATCGTTCAATAAATTTTATGCTAAAAGTTTTTAGTTTTGCAATAATACTTAAAAATCAAGTTTTTTTTCATGCTTTTTCATAGCTTTTTTCGCAATGGATTATAAAAAACGAATCACGATGACAAATTATTTAGTTGAAAAAAAGCATTTAACCCATGCCGCTTTTTAAAAAACGATTTTTCATGCTTTTTTCAATTTTTTTAAACTAGTGATTTTTCTTATTTATGAAAAATACCCTGTTAAAAAAAATCAAGTGAGAAATCACCTGATTTCTCAGGTGATTTATCATGCCAAAATCTCATGTAATGATTTTTTGGTTTTTACGTATTTCAAACCATGCTTAGTCAATTAAGAACTATTTTTGAAAAGTTTTAAAAATTTTGAACTTAGAAAATTTTTTTTAAAGTTTGATCTTAGAAAAAATTTTGAATAATTTTAAAAAAAATTTTCTTCTTTTTATTAAAAATAAAAAAATTATAGACGATAATTTTTATTATTATACTGCTGACTACGATGAGTGAATTAATGTTTCAATATATTTTGTGAATCAAAATATGTAGTTTATTATGATGTAATTTCAAGTGCTCAAATCATCGTAAAAAATCTAGAACATGTTTCTTATGAAGAACTAAAAATAAATAGCAGCATCTTTTTTTTAGGGGATTTTGGTAAACGAATAGAGGTTAGATGGTATTTTCAGCGTATGTTTATGTTTTTTGTTCCTGTGTGCTTATTATATTTCCAAGTATGTTAAAAATAATTTTTTAACATATCAATATCAATCTAAATCTATATTTATTTAAACTTCAAGATTGATAGAAAGCTGATAAAAGCAGTGAGAGTAGTAACACAAGAAGTTAATGTTCATTCTTGTCTCAAGCATTTTACAGTACTACAGCTCTATAACTATTTTGAAAAACAAAATTATATTGATATAATTTCGTGACTGTGCCATAATGGAGAACTGCATTGTTGTCTTAAAACTTAAGGATTAAGAAAATTTTGTGAACAAAATGGTATTTAATCACTATTTTATTTTACTATATCTGAATTATATAGAAAAAATTAAACAATTTTTTGAATTAATATTTCCATCAAGTACTTGATTGAGATATTATTAATATGATAAACAAGCTGTTAGTTTAATTTTTTTAAATTTCAATTTATTAGCAAGAACGTATTAATAATTAATTTTTAAAATTATAAAATTGTAGAAAATAAAGTTTGGTCTTGCAACATAGTTAACTCTAACGATCCAAGGAATTTTATTTCTTCATATTTAAATATTAGTTTTTATTTACTTTTTCAAATATAATAGATTAATTGCATGATGTGTAAATTCAAATCTTGTGCATCATAATCTTAAAAATATAGACTTAAATTTATAGTTGAAAATATTAAATGATAAATCACATGTATTATACATAGAATTTCCATAATGGTCTGATTATTATTAATTTTTTATTTAATTGCAACTAAATATCGTAATTGTAATAATAACTACTTATATTATTATTTTTAAAAAGTTACTCAATTTATTTGTTAGGTTGACATAATATCTTCTCATGGTCTGGGAGCTTATGTATGGAGTTTGAGACGTATATTATTATGTTTTTATTTGACCTACCATCTTTAACATAGACACTGTTAAAAGTGCCTTTGCCTCCTACCTGAGTATTAAGAGCAGGCCGGATTCGCTGTCCTTGTCTAATTGGCATTTTTGTTATTTAAATTAAAAATATCTACCGGTTTGTTTTTGAGAAAAGTAAGTAACGCGAAAATATTATAAACATAAACTTTTACTTTGGCGTTACTTACTTTTCTCAAAAACAAACCGGTAGATATTTTTTTATTGTTAAAATTTCATGAATTTCCCATGACTTAGATTAACGTTACGTTTGCTAAGAGAATTAGAAAGCATTAATTGTAAAATTTTAAATAATTATTTATTAATTGGTGAAATTAATAAATACATTTCAAATCAAACAGTTAAATTTAAAAATAAAATCAATAAAAATAATTTTATTTTCTAAATATCGACAGATAAATATTTATCATGATTTGAACACATTTAAAAATTATTCTAAAATTCCGCTCGTAAAGACGGACAAATACAACCAAATAGTCCAGTCAAATTAGTTCATTTCCATCGATTTTTTTGCAAAACGTGCTACAGGTCTATTTTTTGCAGAAATATATTTTAGATAATATGTATAATAAGAATATCAATGTGCACCATCTCAAAAAATTGTGGGAAAATGTTTATAAACAAATAAAGATAGAAAAATCGACTTATTTTTCTTTTTTTCTCTGTAACTGCGCTGCTTTTGACTTTAGAGGAAAATTTTTTCTACAAAAGTTGTTCAGAATTAAATTTTTTTCAAGATTATGATTGTGCGATTTTCCAAAATTTTCAAATTTTCTCGAAAAATGGAGTTTTTCCGAGAAAATGTGTAATTTTTTAAATTAAAGTTAAAGACAGATATTTTATTCTGAATTCTATGAAACTTCGGGAAAAGAAAGATTTTCTATTGTCTTTAATCCTCCTCCAAGCAGATCTGTTTCAGCCCGTAAGAAGAGCAACAATTATTTTTTTATTAAAAAAAGTCCAAAATTCAAATTGATGCTAAGTCAATAATAATTGAAGGGCCGGATGCAAGAAGGGAGTAAGGTAAAGTAAGGTAATTTGGGACAACGTTCAACTTGGGACATAATTCTGGACATCAATAAAGATTGCTATTTTTAAATATGAACTAATCTGCTGCTTATACAAATAATTACTTTATATAATTAAATAAAAATTTAAAAATAATTTAAATAAATAAAAGAAATAAGGCTGTATAATAAGTTGGAAAATGACGTACATATGGGCCCATCCATTGCTAAAACTGCTATTTATATATACGATGAAAAAAAAATTCCTTTTATCACATGTAAATAATGACTTTAATTAATAATACGATAGTGAAGGATACTTTTTTGAAGTACATTCATAGTCAAAATACATTTTTTATTAATAAAAAAACATGTTTAAATTTCGTTCCCATTTTTTAAAAGGGAACCATAATTCTGGACAGAAGTCTCGCGCATGTCCCGAATTTGCTTACTGTTCTGCAGCATTACTCTAATTGTAGACACGTGGAAAAACATTGTTACAAATTAAAATTTTTTACAAAAATTTTCTGAAATAATATGCTAATTATATTTACTTTAATGTATTCGTGGCTGCGGTGTTTAGTATATATATAATTCGAGTGTTTAAAAACATTATTTACTAGCAAAAATTTTAAGTTCAAACCTAACTTCTTCATGTAAGTACTACTCACTATTACATTTATGTATAATGTACTTAATTTTTAAAATAATTAACTAATTATCTTAAATAATTAAATTACTTACAGATTTATAATGGGTAGAAAAAATAATAAAGTAATAAATAAGAATAGAATTACAAAAACAAAACCAAATAGATCTCAAGAAAAGTGTAATGAAGTAAAAAAATTAATTGGTATTAATAAAGATAAAACAAGAAAATTCAAATCAAATAAATGCAATGGAAAAAAATATGATAAAGAAACACTTATGAAAACATTAACAGGAATAGAGAATGGACAGACTCTGTGACAGGCAGCTACACTTTTTGGAATACCAAAGTCAACACTACATACTAAATTCAGTTGTCGTGTACCAATAGACTGTGCTAGAGGTGCACCAACTATTTTAAGTCCCAAAGAAGAATTAGAAATAGTTGAATGGATTATTTACTGTGCAGAAAGAGGATTTCCTGTTACAAAAAGTTATTTATTAGACTGCGTACAGAAATTTATAATTGCAGAGAAGAGAAAGAATACTTTTAAAAACAACAGACCAGGCATAGGACATAGTGACAGAGATTGGATGACATTGGAGACCTTTTATAGTTACATAGTAAATATCTATTACGAGTGGCTGATAAATAATGAAGTGGAGTTTCCAATAATTCTGTGCGTAGATGGTCATGCCTCTCATCTCACTTTGCCCTTAATAAATTTCTGTAAAGAATTTTAAATAGAACTAATAGCACTATATCCTAATGCCACCCATATAATCCAGCCTTTGGATGTGGCTCTATTCCATCCATTGAAAGAGGCATACAAAAGTACTCTACGAACATGGAGGATTGACAATAATATAGTTGATGTTAAAAAATCAATGTTCACTGGTATTTTAAAAAAGGCTCTTGATTCTATTGATGTGGCCGAGACAATTAAAAATGGATTCAGGGCATGTGGGTTATATCCATTTGAATTGAGTGCAGTTAATTATGATATTTTAAATTTAAAAAAAGGAAAAGAATCCTAGATCTTCATCTGAGCAGTTAGAAAGTCTAAGCAGTACGATGAACAATAAATTATTGCATTTATTGAATTTCTTCGAATAGAATGTTATTTCTGCTGAAACTTGACAAACATTCAAGCACAATAAATTTAAAGAGTTGAAGAAGGGTGAAGACAGTTAAAAAGGACTTTTTGAATATTGGAGAGCGTTGAAGAAATTTTGTGGTATTTAGTATACTAATCAGTGAATTGTTCAGCACAGTCCACAATTAGCTCCCTTTGCTGTCCAGACTCCATTCTTATTGGAAAATAAAGTCTATACAGCCTACTAAAAGTCTTGATTTACGGATTCATCAAAATAAAAAAAAAAGTAACAAAAATAGAGTTATATTTGGTGGATGCTAAAATCCGTCCCAAATTACCCTACTTTACCTTATGCGTAACGCATTTTCAAGCGCATATCCCCCTTCTTGCATCCGGCCCTTCAATTATTGCAAATATGTCAAATTTCTTAAGCATGTAATGGTAGGATACCTCTATGCAAATATGTCAAATTTCTTAAGCATGTAATGGTAGGATACCTCTATCATGACCGATTATAAAAATTTGAATTTTTTATTTTTTGCACTATTTTTTAGCGTTTTTAAGATTTTACAATTTTAATTCTTATAAATAAATTCATATATTTCAGCCAATTTTTGATATTTATCAATTTTATAAAATGGAAAAGAAAGATCTTTTTAAGACCTTGAATTTTAATTTTTCAAAAGTTTTCCATCGTAAAAATGAGAAGAGTAGCATCCCTGTTGAAAAAACCAGCTGGATATCCAGGTGAATTATATACTTGGATATCCAGGTGGTTATCACTCTGATTGAGTTGGATATCACTCTGATCTTTATTCACCTAAATACCGCTAAAATCCATTTGGATATTCTTTTACGAAAACTAATCATTAGGGATTACAAGCATTTGTGTAACAATAATACTACAAATAAAAGAAAATTGAAACTTTTACTCAAAGTTAAATTATCCAGGAGGATTATCCTCTTGGATATCCAGTTGGATTAATAAAATCGAAAAATTATAAAGTATGCTTTTCAGTAAATTATTTGATAAAATTACTTCTTAATTTTTCGATTTTATTAATCCAACTGGATAATCCTCCTGGATCATTTTAATTTGGGTAAAATTTTTAATTTTCTATAGTATTATTATGTTATACAGATGCTTATAATGCCTAATTATAAGTTTCCGTAAAAAATATCCAAATGGATTTTAGCTGCATCTAGGTGAATGAAGATCAGAGTGATATCCAACTCGATCAGAGTGATATCCACCTGGATATCCAAGTAGATAATCCACCTGGATATACAGCTGGTTATTTTTAACAGGAATGGCTTTTACTTTGACTAACAATTGCGCAATTGTCAAACATTTTGACTCGTTTCAAAGTTTAATAGCCAGTTTATGATATGAATTATTTATTGGTAAAACTCTTATATAGATAATCGTTTGTAAATTTTTTTACGCGTTACATCAAGTGCGAAGATCAGGTAACAGAGTATATAAAAGGACAGCACGCATGCGCACAGTAATATCTTTTCCTTCGCGCGAGAACAGAAAACAATTTTCAAAAGTTAAAATTAATATTGCATATGAAAATTAACAATATCTCTGGTAATTATGGTCCGATTTACATGTTTCTTTTTTTAATTTAGGATAGTGCATAAAAATAATAATAACTTTGATATCAGTTTTTGGAAAATTCTGTATATATTTGTTATAAATAATGATGATTGTAAATAAAAAATCTTTTCGAATTATTTGCAAAATTATAAATTTTGGTCAAGAAATTTTAAGAATATTTGTAATATGATATTAATAGTTTTTTTATCTAGGATTGTAAGTTTAATTAAACATATGTATAATGAACCCTACAATGTATTTTATTATAAATTATATCTCTTTGGATTACTTTTCATTGTTTAAAGTAAAACATTCTTTTGTTACAAACTAATATTAACTTTATAAAATTAAGTACCTAATATGTAATAATAAAAAAAAATTCTGTATTATTAGTATATTATAATCATTACTTCATTAATCTAAATATTAAGTAAGTATGCAAATATAATTATTATAAAATGTTATTGATTTTGATAATTTATTTTATATGAAGATGAAAAAATTTATAATAGTAAAAAGAATGATAAATACAGTAGTATTTTAAAAATTATGCAATAGGTATTTTTATTTTTATGCGTTTGTAAATATTAGATACTTAATTTTATAAAGTTAATATTGGTTTGTAACAAAAGAATGTTTTACTTTTGTACGTTAATGATTCATAAAAAATTTCAAATAATGAAAAGTTACCCAAAACATAATTTATAATAAAATACATTGTTGTGTTTATTATACATATGTTTAATTAAACTTACAATCCTAGAGTTGATAAAAAAACTATTGATATTATATTACAAATATTCTTAAAATTTCTTGACCAAAATTTATAATTTTGCAAATAATTCGAAAAGATTTTTTATTTACAATCATCATTATTTATAACAAATATATACAGAATTTTCCAAAAACTGATATCAAAGTTATTATTATTTTTATGCACTATCCTAAATTAAAAAAAGAAACATGTAAATCGGACCATAATTACCAGAGATATTGTTAATTTTCATATGCAATATTAATTTTAAGTTTTGAAAATTGTTTTCTGTTCTCGCGCGAAGGAAAAGATATCACTGTGTGCATGCGTGCTGTACGGAAGCCTGTAGGGCTCACCTCCGTACTGTGTCGCTAGTATCGTACTTTTCTGCTATGCGTGGACTTGTAACAGATAGACTACATGTAGCAGATAGGCTACGTATAACGCGTACACAAGTAGTATTTAGATTTTTTATGAGCGACTGAAAGATGTAATATTCAAAATAATAAAAATATTTAGTCATTAAATGAAAATAGAAGTAATTAAATACTTTTTTATTTATTTATTTGAAGTAAGTATATGCATTTAAAATAATTTTGTATGAAAGCCTGTAGGGCTCACCTCCGTACTGTGTCGCTAGTAGCCTAGTAGCGTACTTTTCTGCTATGCGTGGACTTGTAACACATAGACTACAAATAATAATAGAACTCTGCGTCTCTAAAAAACATCATATTTCTTACAGGTTATGTTTATCAAAAAAATTACAAAATTATTATTAATTAATAAAATATTATAATTAAATAATATTTTTATTATTTCGAATTATTACATCCTTCAATCGCTCATAAAAAATCTAAATATTACTTGTGTACGTGTTATACGTAGCCTATCTCCTACACGTAGCCTATCTGTTACAAGTCCACGCATGGCAGAAAAGTACGCTACTAGCGACACAGTACGGAGGTGAGCCTTACAGGCTTCCGTAGTGCTGTCCTTTTATATACTCTGTTACCTGATCTTCGCACTTGATGTAACGCGTAAAAAAATTTACAAACGATTATTTATATAAAAACCATTTTGTCAACATTAATGCCGTTTTACCAATAAATAATTTATATCATAAACTGGCTATTAAACTTTGAAACGAGTCAAAATGTTTGACAATTGCGCAATTGTTAGTCAAAGTAAAAGCCATTTTACTCTTTTCATTTTTACGATAGAAAACTTTTGAAAAATTAAAATTCAAGGTTTTGAAAAAAACTTTTTTTTCCATTTTATAAAATTAATAAATATAAAAAATTGGCTGAAACATATGAATTTATTTATAAGAATTAAAATTGTAAAATCTTAAAAACGCTAAAAAGTAGTGCAAAAAATAAAAAATTCAAATTTTTATAATCGGTTATGATAAAGGTATCCTACCATTACATGCTCAAGAAGTTTGACATATTTGCAATAATTATTGTTGTGTTACAGGTGGAATGTTCTAGAAAATAATAAAACGTATAAGTATAAGAAATATATTAAACTGAATGAATGAGCCAGTAAGAAGGCGCTGGATAGACGTCTGAAACCTGCTAGCAACAACTCGTGATCGAAAAAAATTATGACGAACTAGCCGACAAGTTAAGACCTGTAGAGAATGAACAAAGTAAAGCATGGAAAAACAGAAGCTATGAAGTACAAAACTTCTATTAGAATAGAGAAGTAAGAAACAACGAACCCAGCAAGTTTAGATACGACCGGGCGAACCACGCCGCGGCCTACTAGGCTACGAGGCACTAGAGCACCAAGAAAGATGTAGACTACTAGAACCCGGCCAGAGCATAGAGAAGCACGAATCCACGATCTACGCAGCGAGGACTTATCAGCGATTTTACATCAATAGTACAGTAGACATTTCTCTCTCTCTCGCGATTAACGTAATAATAAATCAATCAGTTTATTTTAAATATCGTCTTCTTAAATTAATTACCTTCACGCTAATTGACTACTTGGATTGCCCAAGCTTAGTTGTGATAAAAAAATACCCACAATATAATAAATCAATAACCTAAAAACGTAACAGTTGACTTGGCATCAATTTGAATTTTCGACTTTTTAATAAACAAATTAATTGTTGCTCTTCTTACGGGCCGAAACAGATCGGCTTGGAGGAGGATTAAAGACAATAGAAAATCTTCTTTTTCCGAAGTTTCATCGAATTTAGAATTATATATCTGTCATTAACTTTAATTTAAAAAATTACACGTTTTCTTGAAAAAACTCCATTTTTCGAGAAAATTCGAAAATTTTAGAAAATCGCACACAAAAACTTCTGAACTTTTGTTAAAAAAATTTTTCTCTAAAGTCAAAAGCAGCGCAGTTACAGAGGAAAAAAGAAAAAAAAGTCGATTTTTCTATCTTAATTTGTTTATAAACATTTTTCCACAACTTTTTGAGATGATGCACATCGATATTCTTATTATACATATTATCTACAATATATTTCTGCAAAAAAGCACGTTTTGCAGAACAAAATTCTAATTTGACTGGACTATAAAGCCAATTAATAAAAATATAGTAAAAAACTAATTATTCGCCTAAATGAATACTAATTACCATAAATATTATAATTTTGTTATTTGAGTAGCTCGAGCAACGAATATAGATATGCATAGAAGCGCAGAGCAAATAGGAAGAGTGAAGCAACTTTAGGAATCCATCACCCCAGCTTATACACAGTCTGTATATCTATATAGTACTAATATATAGATATACTAACAATGTAAAAGCTGGGGTGATAACTTGCCTCAAAATTTTGTCTGCTCTTCTATATATGTCTATATTCTTTGGCTTAAGCTATTCATATTTTGTCGAGTACTCGAGTAATTTATATTTTCTTGAGTGCTCGAGTAATTAATATTTTTTTGAGTACTCAATTTATTTGAATGATTCATATTTTTCCGAACACTCGAGTGAATTGAGTAAAACATATTTTTTTCAAGTACTCGAGTAATTCATATTTTTTTGATCACTCGATCATTTTGAGTACTTGAAATGAAAACTTGATTATTCTTCAAGTGCGGGTACTCGATTTTTCGAGTTCGAATTAAATCGAGTTTTTTCTTCGAGTTCGAGCCGAGTACTTGAAACCGTCAAGTACTCGACAAAAATATGAACTCGAATAACTCGTGTTACTCGAATAATTCGAATTACTTGAATACCTTCAATTTCTCGAATAACCCGAATCACTCGAGTAACTCAAGTTACTTGAATTTTTTCACTGATAAAAACTGTTTTAAAAAGTAGACAGTTACTTGAACAGTCAATCGGTCGATTCCCATTGGAAATCAGTTGTTTGTTTATATAAATAATTGTTATAGCGTTACAAACAATTTAATTGTTTATAACGCTATAAAACATTAACTATTGAAAATACAGAGACGTTTTTAAGAGAAAAATTGTCTCTTATTAACATAAAAGTCTGCTTGATTTCAAATTTTAACGATATCTTATTTGTAAATTGAGATACAGTAATTATAGGATTTTGTTATAAAAATGCACTTCACTCACGCGAACCCTTACTATAATCGATATATCTCCGGTTCTATTGGACTAAATTGAATTTAACGGGGCTTATTTTAAAGCTTATGCATTTAGTAATTATATCGTAGTAGAAAAATATCAGAAAAGTTTATTTAACTATTAATAAAACCAACAAAAGATTTTAAAAATTTATAAAAAAGTCTTTACGTATTTGTTTATAATGGTTTTCTGCCTACTCCAACGTGAATAATAATAATACGTAAAAAAAACCTGTATTTATAGTCTTACCTGTGAATAATTAGTATTATATGTAATTTTTATATCTCATTTTGAACCTGATAAAATACGTTATGTTCACAACGGCCACTTACTAGTTACAAATTTTAAGAAACAGTCAGTATTATATTATTCGTAATTTTAAATCTTTTTTATTTCTGTACTTTTGAATTTCTATTTCGTATTAATTTAATATATAGGTATAATATAGAATTAATTTTTTAATAGATTTCTAATTGTAATAAAACAAATATTAAATAGTATTCTTAAACTTATATTTAAAAAATTGTATCAAGGAGATGTAAAACGGATACTAAACCTGCACTCATATATATTGACAATCTTTTTATTTTATTGCAAAAGGCTATAGGCGGGTTACCATAGTGAAATTGCCCCCTCTTAGAATCCTCATGGCTCATGTACCATTTGATGGAGGTTAAAAAAAAACTCCCACACACCAATTTTCAGCCCTCTAACCCTTGCGCATGCGCAGTAAAGTCAGAATAAGTGTCTTTTCGACTTTATTTTATTTTGACGTCCCTTTACATGGAAGACTCTTGCAAAAATATATAAGGGTAGGTTATTGTATGGCAATTAAACAAAAATTTTTGCAGATTACATAACCTTAAATATCAACCTTAAAATTGATATTTAAGATTTAAATCGTTATTTTCACACCCTCGCTATTAAGGTGCCAGATTTGAAATTGATTTTTTAAATATATTTTTACCCTTTATTAACGATAGTTATATTAGCTAAAAAAAATGGTGCGCCACCCTGATTTTCTCAAAAAACCGATATTTTTGCACTTTTTTCGTATTTCCTATAGGTTATGTTACAATCTAAGAATCCAAACAAAGATTTTTGGAGTATTTTATTCCCCTCTTTACGACGGTACTATTAGTTTTAAGGATAAAAGGCATTTGACCCTTATTTTTTGCAAAAAATCAACTATTTTGCACTTTTTCATATTTTTATAGGTTTGTAATGGGGGAATTTGTTCCCTATCCCCCAGTTACTATTATTTTAACTCTACAGTATCACCTCTGAATAAATAGCAATTTACTTATTATTTTTTTTCTTAAATTTTACTCTGAATAGAAAATCTGAATTTATTAGCAATCAACTCTCTCGGGTGGATTCTAATCGGGTCTTCGTAGGGAACAATAACGAAACCACTGATGTAAACCAGCAATAAATCAGTTATATGTATTTTATAACAATACAATGTTAATAAACACTTAAATAACACTGTTAAATAAAATACAAAAAGAAGTAATTTTCACTCTAAATTTATTAAAATAAATTTAACATACTTTTACCCGACAATTTCTCGAAAATTGTGTAAGTGTAAAAGAAACTTAGTGTAATTGAACTCTGGCTCGACTTAATAAATTCTCAGATTAATTATAATTAAATAAAATCCAATTAAACCCGTGAAATTAATTTAAGTTAATAATGGCAGCTACAACCGACGAGCAAAACGGCGACGCGCACTGACTCTAAATTATTAAATGATTTGATATTTAAGATGGAGGACTCACCTTAATATACAAAGCGTTACTCTCCAAGAAAATAAAACAAAACTCCAATGATTTAACTCCAACTCCAAAATCTTCTTTCCTCGTGTTAAATAAATTCCTCAGCTCTCTCGAAAATATCCAAAAATAGCAAAAATAGTAAGGCAGCAAAATGGCAAAATGGCAAAATAGCAAAATGGCTAAATGGCAGCGTAAATCTTCTATGAACTTTTAACCAACTAAAATGGAGTCAAGACTCAAGAAAATGTGGCTCAACGAGCAATACCCAACAAAGAAAAACCGACCAAGTGTATTATCCAAGATCCAATAGAGAAGTGTCGATGGCGCGTCTTCTCTCGAGCTCCTTCCTCTTCATCCCTTCTTTTATCAATTACGTCATAAATAGGATAATGGTTGATTTGTTATTAATCCTTTCCGTAATTGTTATTTGTTAATTACAAAGGATGTTAACTTTTAACCAATCAACACCTTTCCTTTTGGCGGCTTCTTTTATGTTAGCGCCCTCTATTTCTTGCGCGCTCTATTTAAATTTCTATTTAGAAAACTTCATATACTTAGTTTTAATAATTATACCTATAACTGTAACGCTATCTCTCTCCAACGCTCGATTTCTTTATCTTCTATCACTCTCGCTCTCGACTTCACGTATCTTCATATAACATACTGACATAGATTAATATTTTTACAATTGCCCATGTATATACTCCCTCTACTACCATTTCTACCTTTACTCATGTATATACGAGCCTGCTGCCGTTATTTGTACAATTACCCATGTATATACGAGCCTGCTATACAAGCTATAGCTAGCTCCCCTTTTTCGCTGATCCTTTAACTTTTCATGCGCATGACTCGATTTCTGCCGCGAGTCGGTCATTTACCGACACTTCCCCTTTACTCTCGAACACGTGTTACAAATGTTCCGCGTCGTTTCCCGGTTTTGCTCGTCATCGCGTACCGCGAGTGTATTGTGCGCATGTACCTATACACCGGGTGTGTATGTGTGTGTCAGTGTACAGGTGACAGTGCTGCGGCGTGCACGTCGTCATCGAGAACATAAGATGGCGACGCACAAGAACACTGTCACAGATTATTTTCTTTTCTAAACATGTGTTCTTTTCGTTGATCTGTTATGTGCACTAGTGTTAAGATGTTACAGCCATCACCGTAGCTTCAACTCCTAGTGCACAACAAGAAAACTGATGGTGACTGTGGTTTTTTCCTTCACCACGTGTTCGGATGTGAGGTTAGGTTCCTCTTTCTCTCTCTAGCGGTAAGTCGTCTGCTCATCGATATGCTTCTTGTTTACCTCGAAACAAACAAGAATACACTGATTAATTTCTTTTAATTATATTAATTAATAAATCATTCATTCGGCTAATTTTCCTCTTTTATTCTTTTTAATAAATATTTTATTGTGATGCAATAAATGCATCACAGGTTATGTTATAAGTTAAGAGCTTGAATGACTTTTTTTTGCGTATTTTTTGACCACCAAAAAAAAAAAAAAAAAGCTACCACTACTACTATTACTACTACTACTTCTACTACTACTACCACTAATAATAATAATAATAATAATAATAATAATAATAATAATAATAATAATAATAATAATAATAATAATAATAAAAATAATAATAATAATGGGCAGTTGAATACCCTTACTTATAATAATTCTCGTAGAATCTGTAATCTAGAAAAATCCAAATTAATTTTATAGAAAGATAATTTTTCTGCATTTCGCTATCAAAAATAAATTTTAAAATGAACAATTTATTACATTAATAATTCTCTTTCCAATAATGTTAATATTATTTCAATACTATCAAATGAGGTTGAATAATAAATTAAATAAGGTTCAGTAATAAATTAAAGATTTACTTCAAAGAAAATTAGTCTCTTTATTTATATAAATATATTATTTTCTATTTGAATTAGGATACACATCTGAATAGTTTTTTAAGCATAACAAATGTTCATAATAGGAACTTTTTTTACTCATCATCGTCACTGTCTTCATTAATACATACTTGTATTTTATCATTAAGAAACATTTTAGAAAGAATTTCAGCTGGTCTTATGATTTTTGATAAATATCTTCCATGTGAAAGATAATATACTATTGCAGAAACGTGCGCACAACATCCAACAGTGCGGTTACCATTGGGACAATCGCAACAATATCTGAGGATACTGGAATAACCAATACCATTTGGTTTATATTCAACGAAGCATTTGTATTGTTTTTTATTTACATGTCTTGATTGAACTTCGAATTTAAGAATATTTTTATGTTCTATGGAATATCCTAGTTTCAAATTATTATCTGAATCTAACATTTCTGCTAGGTATGATATGGTCTGTTTAAGTTGAAATGATCCTGTAAAAAGAATTTTCAAATCTTTTTCTGTTAATTCAGGAAAATCTGGTAAATCAGTCGAAGTTATGATCTGAAATGGTAATTTACGACGACCCCATCTTTTTCTGCCACTAATTCTGCTAGTGTGTTTTCAATATTCCTTCTCGATTGCATGGTATTAAATATTTCATCTTGAATGTCATGATCAGAATCTAAGCGTTTGCCAAATAAATTATTTAAATAGCAAGCGATTCTGCAATACAATCCAGTATCCTTCACCATTTTATTGTCAAGTTTGTGATCTAATAATCTGAATTTTTTTTTTTTTTTTAATTCCATGTACTGCTTCAACAGCCCACCTTATTTTTGTTACGAATCGTGTTTCATTTGATTCTTGTGCTGAAAATTGTGATTTTGAACCTTTGAGTTCAGGCATCAGAACAATATAACCCATATCTTCTAATTTCTTTTTAATATCTCGAAAGCCTCTGTCTAGAACAAAAATATCGCCTTTGCGGAGCAATTCCTGTAAAATTACTGGCATTGTTTCAAATATTTTCATTAAAATTGCAGCATCATTCATGTTAGCGAGATAAGGTCCTAACTGGTCAACAACATAGCCATTTGTTGAACATATTGTAAAGGGTTTATTGAGAGGAACTTTTTTTTGACCTGAATAGGATTTTCTCTGATACTCATTATTAGAGCTTTTCTCATGCCTTATATAAGTTCCATCACAAATCAAAATAAGTTGGTTGCCTGGATATAATTTTTTCGTCATTTGAGAAGTTTGGTTTTCAATCAAGTCATTTCTGTCTGCATTTTTTAATCCAAAATAATTTGGTAACACATCTTTTTCAAAAGATGATAAGACTGAATGACAAAAACGAGATACTTGTTCGCTCTCGATATCAAATATTGAAGAAATAACTTGATTAGACTTCCCTGTACGCATTTTAAATAAAAATACTACGATGGCTTGAATCACTGTTCTTGCACAAGAATCTTTAAGAGAAGTGAGTTGTAATTTAAGTTGGATGATCTGTGCCCAAGATAATCCTGTAAACACTTTTAATTTTTTTCCTGGCCTAACAAACTCGGCTATTTTATTTAATAACCTTTCATCTGTTTTTGCAGATATTGTACTTAGTATTTTTGATAATTCATTAACATCTAATGTACTACTGGTGGAAAAAATCTTCATTTTATTCAATTCATCTTCATAAAATATTTTTTTAATTATATGATCAGAACAGCATCTATTGCCATTTGGAATAAATAAGTTAATTTTACTGAAAACTTGAATTCTTGCTTCAAAAGGCACTAACATTATATTTGTGCGTTTATTGTATCCACAAATAAAACAATACTTATGTGTTGCAATCGTTCTTTGCATTTGTAATTCTATGAATTCTGGTTCTTCTTTTTCATCAACTTTGTACGACGAATCTGTATTTGTCTGAGATGATGAACTGATACTTATTTCAGATAATGATTCCGAAATATTAGATTTTTGAGAGAAAACATTTTCTGCAGTATCATCAGATATTTCAATTTTAGAGCTTGACATTTTTTTTACCACTTGCTTTCTACACGGATCACACATTACACCATTAATGAAAATATCTTCTCTGCCAGATACTACTTTTGCATATTCTAGTTCTGTTTCACATTGAATTTCTTTTTTTCGACCACTTATTTTTCTTAAATAAATGTTGCATATAGAACATTTTCGATCATCATATTTCATTTTTTTGATAGCATTTCCTTCGCTATTAGATGCCATGTCTACTATTATCCAACAAAAAAATCACTTCTGAAACAATAAAAAATAAACAAATGTTTTTAAAAATCTAAATAATTTTCATATCTATATAAATTTCATTATCCTTTGTTAAAAACTTGTTAATTGTTTTCACAAACTATTTAAAACAGTTATCATGAATAAATATAAAAATTAATAATATCGCTAAGTACTTCAAAGATCCTAATTTTAACTTAGAGTTTTAGTTTTTAATCACACAAATATTATATAATTTTTTATGATAAAGCTTAAGAAGGGGCCGAACTATCTGTCTTTGTCTAGTAGCGTTTTTCATCATTTATGTAAACACTATCCGGTATAACAAGAAAAAAATAGCAGCCCCCGCTAGATATTAGTATAATAAGTAAATTCTGTAATAACAACCAAATTTTTTCACTGCGTAGTTTTTGAATAATTAGAGACCTACCAAAAAAAGATAGGTTATATTCTAGATTGTTAGTAGGTCTCTAATTAGTCAAAATCTATGCGGTAAAAAATTTGGTTGTTATTACAAAATTTACTTATTGTACTAATATCTAGCGGGGGCTGCTATTTTTTTCTTGTTATACTGGATAGTGTTTACATAAATGATGAAAAACGCTATTCGACAAAGACAGATAGTTCGGCCTCTTCTTAACCGCTCAAAGCTTCTCAGAGTAATTATCAATCATTCCTCCGAAATCATGCAACACACATGAATAAAGCTATATACAAAAAGTTACAAATAAAATAAATACAAATTGATAAAACAAAAAGCTTTAACTTTCACATAATCTCAACATTTAATATCTGAATGTCAAATCTATGTTTCAAGCGTATACTTGCAAATAGAAAAATATTTTAAAAAATATATTGTTTTTCAATTTTTAAATCTAAAAAAGATAGAACAAATCTACACGAAAATCTAAATAATTATCATATTTATATAAATAAATAATTTCATTATCCTTTGTTATTATTATTATAAAATGTAATATAAAATTGTAAAAAACTACTATTAGAATTACATTAGCAAATTACCACTTTGTAAACTTACTGTCAAAAACTTGTTAATTGTTTCAACAAACTATTTAAAGCAATAATATAAGAGACAAGAGCAAAAACAAAACAGGACTCTTCATAGCTTTTGTTGTACTTATTCTTGAATATTATAAAATTTAATGCCATAAATTCAAATGAGGTGTTAAGGTAATTATGCTGTAAAACATATCAAGTTTAACACAATTTGCAATGATTATTATGCAAATTGCATTAAATTATTGCATTATAGAATTAATATATATTAATGTATATATCCGAAAACTTTTCGAATACTCTCGATTGAATCGAGCCCGAGATTGCAAGCTTGTTTAGATTCAAGCTATATCAAGCTTTAAACCAACTTATATACATCTCTCTCTTCTTCAACTTTTAACTTCTCATTCTCCTCCCCTTCCCCCCAAAAAAAAGAATCTATTCGAAACAAATTCAATACGCAGTACTATTCAGTCCAGTTTTCTTGTTTATAGAAATGTCAAATTTCTAACAAAAAAAATGCCTCATCTCTGAGGCGTACCCTGAGGCGTTATAAGAGGAGGGGATGAGGAAACATTGAGGCGTCTCTAAGGCGATGTATAAGGCGGGACAAGAGGCATACAAAAAAAATGCCTCATCTCTGAGGCGTACCCTAAGGCGTTGTAAGAGGAGGGGATGAGGAAACATTGAGGCGTCTCTAAGGCGATGTATAAGGCGGGACAAGAGGCATACAAAAAAAATGCCTCATCTCTGAGGCGTACCCGTAGGCGTTGTAAGAGGAGGGGATGAGGAAGCACTGAGGCGTCGGTAACTATTTTTACGTTATTTTTGAAAATTTTTTAAAATATCACTCTCACAAACTTGAGGCGTTTCGAGGAATTCCTAAGGCTTACCTGAGGCGTCTCTGAGGAGTCTTTGAGGAGACCTATGAGGTAAATTGAGACAAACTTTCTGAAGTGGGCCACTAAAAATCGAGTAGTTGAATTTAATATAATTTTTCACAGATAATTGAAGGTTTATATGTCAAAATCAATGTCTTAAAATATTTTTGGAAAATTTCAATTTTTGAAATATTTATAAACAAATGAATTTTTTTTCGCTATTTTGATAAAATAGTGATTTCTCAGCAACTATTCGATAAAAATTAACAAAATTTGGTTTACATATTTATTAATACTAATAGAATAATATACTAAAAACTTTTTTTATAAGAACCGAAAATTATTTTTAAAAAAACCATTTTGCAATAAGCTATTGAAAATTTATTCAACTTCTCCTAAGGCTAGGAAATTTTTTCAGGGGGGATTTGATTTTTAAAGCATTAAACTAAAAATACGTGGAAGAAAATTTTAGTGCACTTAATTAGAAAAATAATTATGCATTTTTAAATATTGGAGTATGAGCGCAGACTGACTGGTTTTTGGCTTGTAAAATGAAAACTACTAAGATAATTACTATGGTGTCAATAGAAAATTTGTAGAAAATTAAATTATCAAGAAAATGAGAGGTCAAGCGAT
The DNA here is from genome assembly GCA_017163975.1 of Anastatus disparis. Classification (NCBI taxonomy): domain Eukaryota; kingdom Metazoa; phylum Arthropoda; class Insecta; order Hymenoptera; family Eupelmidae; genus Anastatus; species Anastatus disparis. The sequence continues at coordinate 2,016,223 of JAFFSR010000257.1, forward strand.
CTGATCGGTTTATTAGAACCGAAAAAAATTTGGAAAAACGGGAGAATTTTTCGTTTTTTTCAAAAATTCATAACTTTGTTATTTATGAAGATTAAGAGCTGAAATTTGGTATCGAAGTAAATAATTATATCTTCTTTTAACGGTCCGAAGGCAGATACTATCGGATTATTAGTTTCTGCGCATTTGCAATTTTTATTTTTTTTACGCTTTTTTTGCCAGGTTATTACTGTTTAAAATCGTTGTACATACTTTTCAAAAGTGGTTTTGAAAACTAGAAATAAAATACCATCAAACATTATTCCAAGGGTTTATTATGAAATATGCACTATATAACATCAATGTAAACGGCCGAGCATGCGACGGACAGTAAAAAGTGGGGATGTACGGGGAAGCAATATAGATATACAGGCGCGTGCCGTGAAGCATTTAATTTTTTTAATTTTTTACACTATTTTAATAAAAACTTAAAATTATGTTTAATAGTATTTTATTTCTAGTTTTCAAAACCGTTTTGGAAAAGTATGTACAACGATTTTAAAAAATTAATAACAACCTGACAAAAAAAAGCGTAAAAAAAATTAAAATTGCAAATGCGCAGAAACTAATAATCCGATAGTATCTGCCTTCGGACCGTTAAAAGAAGATATAATTATTTACTTCGATGCTAAATTTCAGCTCTTAATCTTCATAAATAACAAAGTTATGAATTTTTGAAAAAAACGAAAAATTCTCCCGTTTTTCCAAATTTTTTTGGTTCTAATAAACCGATCAGATCGCTTGACCTCTCATTTTCTTGATAATTTAATTTTCTACAAATTTTCTATTGACACCATAGTAATTCTCTTAGTAGTTTTCATTTTACAAGCCAAAAACTAGTCAGTCTGCGCTCATACTCCAATATTTAAAAATGCATAATTATTTTTCTAATTAAGTGCACTAAAATTTTCTTCCACGTATTTTTAGTTTAATGCTTTAAAAATCAAATCCCCCTGAAAAAATTTCCTAGCCTTAGGAGAAGTTGAATAAATTTTCAATAGCTTATTGCAAAATGGTTTTTTTAAAAATAATTTTCGGTTTTTATAAAAAAAGTTTTTAGTATATTATTCTATTAGTATTAATACATATGTAAACCAAATTTCGTTAATTTTTATCATATAGTTGCTGAGAAATCACTATTTTATCAAAATAGCGAAAAAAAATTCATTTGTTTATAAATATTTCAAAAATTGAAATTTTCCAAAAATATTTTAAGACATTGATTTTGACATATAAACCTTCAATTATCTGTGAAAAATTATATTAAATTCAACTACTCGATTTTTAGTGGCCCACTTCAGAAAGTTTGACTCGAGGCGACAAACGTTGAGGCGATGTCAGAGGCGGGTCGAGGAGGGGGAGGAGGGGCGAGGAATCTCACAGAGGCTGAAAAAAAACCTATATTTACGTTGAAAAAATTTAAAAATGTGAGGCTGGGGGAGGAGGGGGGAGGACGCAAGAATGCTATTTTTTGAGACTTACTTCTATATAATATAGGAAGATATATAATCTTATATCCAGGTACGCTGCTAATAAATATTATAATTTAACACTTTTGGATCAAAATAATATGAAGATACTACAAAAAGTGCACAGAAACTTGTGGCATACAATCTTTGCAGTTACTCACTTTATTATTCATTACATATAAATAAAGAAATTCATATGGAAATATAAGTTTGAATTTATAAACGTAACTCAATTAACGATTGTATCATCTGTCCTGTGGGCACTTACTCTATAGTACACATATATACACACACACATACTCCCTAGTAACGTATGGGTATACACCCAGGGGGGTTGCTCTAGAAAATTGCACAACTCTGTATCACAGAGACAGAAGATATGAAATCAATGTGCTGAACAAAGATAGCATATATCGATATACTAAGTTTATCGCTTGGGAGCAACCCCCCAGTAGTACGCGTGTAACTACATTCACACTAGTAAACATATATAAGTGCCACGCGCAACTAGCGGTGCGCAGAACTAGCGCCGAATCGTGTGCTCTGGTCGCATTGTACAAAGTCCGTCACTGTGTTCGCAACCTTTAGAAAGATAAGTTTTCTATCTTCTGATTCCAAGGTGACTGTATCGCTTATTGAATAAACCAAGCCTACAAATCTATTTTCTAGTGGTTCTTATTTCTACCTCGAATACCATCTCCGAGCACGAAGAATCCGAAGTTCTATTTCTTATCATGATAGAGACGAAAACAGAACGAGGTTTAAGTATCAATTGTTACTTGAGTTGGGTCTATGAATTCGAGCCATAGATCCAAAATTAGGCTTGAACTCATAGTCATGTCTTGAGTATTAAGTATCACTTAAAATTAAAGTATTGTTACTTGAGTATCAGCTGTTACTTCAATTAAGTGTTAAATTGAGTGTTGTTTGAAGTAACAGTTGATACTCAAGTAACGATACTTAAGTTTTAAGTCATACTTAATACTCAAGTTACGACTATGAATTTGAGCCTTACAGTCGATGTGTGTGCTCAAACTCAAACCTCATTCTGTTTTTGTTTCTCTTACAATGAAACCTCATTCTGTCTTTGTCTGCTTGAGTTTAAGCATCGACTATAAATTCAGGCCAGTTTTCAATGAGATCACTTAGATAAACAAAAACTATGACTCGCATTTAGAAATGTAACTTGAGTATCGGTTGTTACTTCAACCTTATGCTGTCTTTTTCTCTCTTATGATAAGAAAAAAAGACATTTAAATACGTTTATTAATTCGAACCTATGTATATAAGATTAACCTAAATATATATATATATATATATATATATATATATATATATATATATATATATATATATATGAAATCATCGAAAAAATGAAAAACAGAAAGTAAAATATAATTCCAACCACTCAGAATATACTGCAACCTGATCATAACGTCAAACAATTGTAGAAATCAGATTGTTCGACAATATTTGAACGTATTATATTAAAAACCTTGATTAAACTGATACCACCATGACAAGCAGAAAAAATTACACATAAAATCGTTATTTCAGCTCTCAACTTTTAGCACGAACTATAAAAAAATCGAGAAAATATCGGTTTTTCTCGATAATTAGGGTTGCAAACTACTTTTTCTTGAAAGCAATAGCACGATTATAACGGGCGAAAAACAAATACGCAAAAAAAAGTCATTCAAGCTCTTAACTTATAACATAACCTATAAAAAATATAAAAAAGTGCAAAAAAGTTGATTTTTTGCAAAAAATAAGGGTCAAATGCCTTTTATCCTTAAAACTTATAGTACCTTCGTAAAGAGGGGAATAAAATACACCAAAAATCTTTGTTTGGATTCTTAGATTGTAACATAACCTATAGGAAATACGAAAAAAGTGCAAAAATATCGGTTTTTTGAGAAAATCAGGGTGGCGCACCATTTTTTTTTTTTTTAGCTAATATAACTATCGTTAATAAAGGGTAAAAATATATTTAAAAAATCAATTTCAAATCTAGCACCTTAATAGCGAGGGTGTGAAAATAACGATTTAAATCTTAAATATCAATTTTAAGGTTGATATTTAAGGTTATGTAATCTGCAAAAATTTTTGGTTAATTTCCATACAATAACCTACCCTTATATATTTTTGCAAGAGTCTTCCATGTAAAGGGACGTCAAAATAAAATAAAGTCGAAAAAACACTTATTCTGACTTTACTGCACATGCGCAAGGGTTAGGGGGCTGAAAATTGGTGTGTGGGAGTTTTTTTTCAACCTCCATTAAATGGTACATGAGCCATGAGGATTCTAAGAGGGGGCAATTTCACTATGGCAACCCGCCTATAGCCTTTTAAAAAAAGAAATGCATCAGTTTGTGGTATGTACCATGAAGATTATTCAGTTAAATTTTTAAATAAATTCATTCATTATTTTTTTAGAATTTTAGAATTCTTGTACAAAATCTAAAAATGTTAATATATAATATTGAAATCTAAAATTCTGAAAAACTAATGAATGAATTTATTTAAAAATTTTACTGAATAATCTTCATAGTAAATACTACAAGCTAAAGCATTTCTTTTTCTTAAATTTTGCAATAAAATGAAAAGATATACTAAATTGGTGAGTAAAGGTGTAGTGTTTGTTTTACATCCCCTTAAATAAGAAATTTAATATAGAATTATATTTCTCAATAATAAGTAATTTATTTACCATTATTTATTTTTTAAATTATAAATGATAGAATAGATACTTTATAGAATTTGTCAAGAGTATCCGTAATATATTTAAGTATAGTATTTAAAAATTTATAAATGTTTTTTTAATTAGGAGCCAATAATTTTTTTTTCTCCTATTTTTAGTTTTATGTTTAAAAAATCAAATCCCCCCTAAAAAAATTTCATAACCATAGAAGAAATTAGATAAATTTTGTAACTATTCATTGCAAAATTAACTTTTTTTAAACAATTTCCGGTTTTTACAAAAAAATTTTTTATTATATTAACACATATGTAAACCAAAGTTCGTTACTTTTCATCAAATAGTTGCTAAGAAATCGCTATATTAACAGAATAGCGTAAAAAATTCATTTGTTTTTAACTTTCTCAAAGATTGAAATTTTCCAAAAATATTTCAAGCCATTAATTTTGACATATAAACATTTAATTATATGTAAAAAAATATTAAATTCAACTACTCGATTTCTAGTGGCCTACTTCAGAAAGTTTGACTTATTGCAAACGGTTAGGTACAAAAGGAATACAAATCTACAACTTGCTAACGAATGCCAGTTACAGCTCATAGATACAGATAGTTCATTCTAATAATGCCCCGTTCGTTTTTAGATTACATAATGTAACTTCAGATATCCGCATGTACAGCGTATGTACAAATAACAATATTTAACTTTGTAGGATTTACTCCATTGATTGTTTGATAGCCAAAAAGCCTATCATTTAAGAGGTATAATGTAAACCTAGAATAATTTCGTTAAAATTGGCCCAGGGTTAAGCATGAGCAAAAAAGTTTAAAAAATTTTTTTTTCTTCTAGCTCTATAAATATAGTTAAAAACTATATAAACTTTGGTGGTTTCCACGTATACATTTTTTACATGTTTTTACGTATCCCCCACACCTTTATTTATCTTTTCCATTCCAATTACCCTCCCTACCCATCCCATTCCGCATTCGCCCGGGGTGATGCCCGTGAAGAAGGAAAAACCCTGTAGTCAAACCCAGTGGGATAAATGCTTAGGGAAAACCTTCTCCGGAATGGGTCGGTGTATATAGCGAATTCGGTATTAGTTAACCCTTGTACAAGAGTACCTACACCGTATTTGCCACACCTACCGCTCACATTGTCAAGTGGCCAGCACGCCCAAGCGGCCGTCATACAAAGCAAGTCAGAACCGGCCGCACGGGGCACTTGAGCGGTCACCCATCCAAGTACTAACCGTGGCCGATGCTGCTTAACTTTGCAGATCGCCTGGCGCGCGCCTAACCACTCGGCCAATGCGTCGGTCTTAGTTAAAAACTATATATTTTAAAATCAAACCATCAACAATTGAAAGAGCTCTAAAAAACCTTTTAAACCCATCTTTTTTAAAATCTTTTCATACGCTTTCCTACGGAACAGTAAGACTTTATATTTTACCTTGACCGATTAGAGTGGGCAAATTCGTGTGAGCGGGAGTATATACAGAAAAATGTCTGTAAAAATTATAAATTACTGTTAATAATTATAAATAATTGTAAATAAATGTTAAAAAATGTTGGAATCGAGACATCATTAACAGTTATTTACATTTATCTGATGTTATTTCCACTTATTTACAATTTTATCTACAGTTATATATATTTTTTACAGGTTTTCATACCTCTACACTGTTTTATAGTTATTCGCACTTTCGAAAATTTTCAAAAATTTACTTTAATTTTGTATGCACATGTAAAAACTTTTAAAAATGTAAATAGCTACACTGAGAGAAATCGGCTCTAGAAGCAAGTGGAATCCACTTACCGCTAACAGTAATTCTTCTTGTTTATTTCTTAAGAGCAGGCCGGATTCGCTGTCCTTGTCTAATTGGCATTTTTGTTATTTACTCAAGTTTTAATCGGTGTATCTTCAAATTAAAGGTCGAGCGCAATAGATATTATTATTATAAACATCTATGCACAAGAAAAAACAAACCGGTAGATATTTTTTTTCTTGTGCATAGATGTTTATAATAATAATATCTATTGCGCTCGACCTTTAATTTGAAGATACACCGATTAAAACTTGAGTAAATAACAAACAACTCAATTGTTACTCGGTCGGTATCAGGTTCTACTCCGGCCTACCGTTAATAGCGATTTGCTTGAATCAAGCATCGAATCTGTTTGCTACAATCTACTAGCCGTAAGTGGATATATATTTGATTCAAATAAATTTATCGCAATGCTTTCTTATAGCTCATTAAATTGAGTAATTTGATTTTATTTTTTTAAATGTGATATTAATGTAAAATACAATTTCTATTCAAAAAAAATTAGTGAATGTGAGAGAGTGATTAGGAAATAGGAAGAGAGAAACAAGGATAGATGAAAATAAGGTAAAAATGAGGAAGCAAAAAAGATAGGTTATATTTTAGTTTGTTTGTAGGTCTCATATTATTCAAAAACAACGCAATAAAATAATTTGAATGTTATTACAAAATTTACTTATTATACTAATATCTAGCGGGGTCTATTTTTATAATTTTAATCTACTATTTTTTTCATGCTACAACGGATGGTGTTTACATAAATGATGAAAAACTCTATTGGACAAAGACAGATAGTTTGGCCTGCTCTTAATATGAGATAAAAGGGCAGAGAGAAAGTGAGGAAGTAAGAAAAGAGTTAGTAAAAGCGTAAAATCAGAAATCAAAAAAAGTGATCAACGAGCTACGCTAAGAAAATTATTTTTTAAAAGCTTGTTTTATAAAGACAGTAGCAAATAACTTGTATATAAATTTTGGAGCAAATCTATCAAATAGTTTAGGTAAAGTGGAAAAAAAATGGAAAATGAAAATTTTTTACAGTTGAAACTACGCTAAGAAAATCGGTTTTTAAAAGTCATCCTTCTTTTGGCAGTTGCAAATAATTCCCATGCAAATTTCAATGCAAATTCACCAAGTAACTTACGTAAAATACCAAAAAAATGAAAAATCGAAAATTTTTTAAAAATTCTACTACTCTATAGAAACCAATTTTCAATAGCTTCCCGCCTACTTACATAAAATAATAGATAGTATGCAAAATTTGAAGCAAATCCACCGATTAATTTTCTAGACCTAATTTTCTAAATAAATAACATTTTTTTCGAAATTTCTTTTTTAAAATTTTCAAAATGCTCGAAAATTAAAACTACGCTAAGGAAATCAATTTTCGAAAATTTACCTTCTTTCGACAGTCGCAAATAATTTCCCTGCAAATTTTAGAACAGATCTATCAAGCACTTTACGTAAAATAAAAAAAATAAGAAAAGAATCGAAATTTTTTTTTAAATCTATAAAATTTTTTAAAATCGTAATCACCCTAAGAAAATTAGTTTTCAAAATCTTATTTTCTTCAGACAATAGCGAATTGATTGTATAGAAATTTTGGAAAAAATTTATAGTATGGTTTACGCAAAATACAAAATAAATGAAAATGATATTGACTTAACTAGTGCAGAAAATAGGGCTTTGCCACACGCACGAAGATTGCCGCTCGAGCGCAGCGAGAGCGGCAACGCGCGTGAGGAAAAGACCTATTTTTTGCACGTGTTATGTACTGTTTTTTTTATCACAAGGTTTGGAAAATCCGTAATCGGTGCCTCATTTCCCTACCAAAAATGCCTGTTTGTCGCACGAAAAATTAAGCGTGTGGCAAACAGGCATTTTCGGTACGGAAATGAGGCACCGAAAAACGGATTTTCTGAACGCCGTGTTAAAAAATAAAAATTTTTACGAAAATTTTCAAAGTGCTATAAAATAAAAATTGCGCTAAGAAAATTAATTATCCAAAGTTTGTTTTCTTTAGATAGTAGCAAATAACTTGCACATAAATTTTGGAGCAAATCTATCAAATGGTTTTCGTAAAATAGAAAAAAAAAAAATTAAAATAAAAAAAAAATTTGTTAAATGCTCTAAAATTGAAAGTGCGCTAAGAAAATCAGTTTTCAAAAGTTTTTTTCCTTTTGACAGTCAAAAATCAATTCCATACAAATTTTCAAGCTGATTCTTCGATTAGCTTACGTAAAATATCAAAAAAATGAGAAATCCTAATTAAAGAAAAAGTTTTTAAATGGCTCTAAAATTAAAACCACGCTAAGAAAACCAGTTTTCAATAGCTTCCCCCCCCCCCCCCCCCGTCAGATGAAAAAATAAATTGTATGCAAAACTGGAAACAAATCCATCGAGTAGTTCACAAAATCTAATTTACTAACTAAATACAATTTTTTAAAAAATTTCAAAATTCTCTATAATTAAAACTAAGCTAAGAAAATTAGGTTTCAAAAGCTTTCTTTTTTTGGCAATCGCAAACAATTTCTATGCAAATTATAGAGCAAATTCATCAAGTAGTTTGCGTAAAATTAAAAAAAATGAAAAATCAAATTTTTTTTTTTAATTTTTAAAATGGCTCTGAAATTAAAACAACGCTAAAGAAACCAATTTTCAATAGCTTCCGCAACAGTTAGGCAAAAAAATAAATTGTATACAAAATTTGAAGCAAATCCATCAAGTAGTTTTAACTGGAATTTATACACACACACACACTCGCGCGCGCGCACACGCAACCATGTTTTAAGTTTTTCAAGGTTTTCTTGAAAACGAAGCGATCAAATCAATTCAAGTATTGCCTCTTTTGATACGAGATGCGGCTCTTTATTCTTTGTTAAAATTATTAGTTTTCGTAAAAAAATCAATTCTTCCATTAGAAAAGGACAGATATACTCGACCTACTCTTAAAAAACCGTGTAATGAAAATTCTTTAGAATGTAAGGTGATTTCAAATTATTGCCAAAGTTCTGTGATAACAATAAAGAAATTTATTAAGAAATAAGTATAAATAAATATTAAATAATATATAATTAGTTTTTTCCAACGTGGTGAGCAAAAACCAATTTTCGGCGCCTGTTTTGAGTGAGAAAAATACCACATGCCCATACTAGTGAGGAAATTTGGTGTTTTGTTCACTCAAAACAAGCACCAAAATCGGATTCCGCTCACCTTGTTGCAAAAAATTTTATGCCCCACTCGTGGTAAAATAGGTCACCTACTCGTCTTTTTTGTCACTCTCGCTACGCTCGACAAAACGACTCACGAGGAAATAACCTATTTTGCTCATTAGTAGAGTAATATACTATTCTGACAATTTATTAATCGGCGTGAAAAATTATAATATAAGTGAATCGGGATGCTCAGCATCAGGCGTAGCAGTAGGCGCCGTGCATCTATCACAGCTGCTATGTAACTTATTAAAATATTTTTAACTTTTTTATGAATAGAGAGCACATAAATTTTTTTGTGCAGATAATTAGATAATTAATTAAGGAATAAAAATGAAGAAAAAAATTCAGTTGCGACACCGAGAAGTTTGTTAAATTTGCTATTTATTAACAAATTACATTTTTCTACGTAAATTATATATTATTATGTTCTTCGATGATTTCTAAATATACGATAAAAATTTCGTTAGGATTCATCAATTATTTACCGAGATATCGCAATTAAAAAAAATGATTCTGGAAATTTTATCTGAAGACTTTTTGAAAAGGGAAAATTTTTAAAATCGTCTTAGGATATTAATTTTTATATATAAAGCTTCCAAAATATCCAAAAGGATCTATCCAAATCGACCGGTCGATTTTTGGTGGCCCATTTGAGAAATTTTGATTTAATATAAACGGTTTTTTTTAAATACTAGAAAATCCATGCGCGCAAGCGCGTCCTATATCTAATTTAAATCTATAAATTTATAATGATTGATTGTGGATATAATATTATTATTGTCTGTTTATTATTAAAAAATAATAGTGGCATATTTACTAATATCTGCATCAGTAAAGAAATTGATGTTATATACTAATGTATCAGAGCAGTCTATACACCATTAATTAAATTCATTCAATACATGAGACACGAAAAACTTCGAGAAAATAAAATCCCATATAAAAGAAATATTATTACTTTATTCATTTTTTTATTATTATTTAAGAAAATTAAAAAAATAGTTTACTTTTATTATTATTTATACTTCTTAAATCTTAAAAGCGTGCAAGCATTTTCGAAATTTAAATAATTTAAACTATTACAAAATAAGAAGTTATTTTACAAATACAGCTTTTTATATACATAACTTTTATATTAACCTATAAAAGCATGACGAAGCTGTCCGCCTTCTAATAATATTTCCAATCCTAACTTATGAATAAATGATGCATTTAATCGAATTTTTTTGCTACAAAGAAAAAATTTGTAAGATTAAACTCTAGTGCGGACAACTCAAGAAATCCACGAAAATATTATACATTCAAAGTTATAATAAAAACTTCCAATGTAATGTATTTTAAGGTTAAGTTTGTCGAGTTTGATATCTAATTTCCAATCCAAGCTCATAGAAAAATAACAAGTCCAAATGATTTTTTATTTTAACAAAAATCATTGTATTGATATAGCTTCAGTGCGGACAAGTCATTATATTTGTTTAATTTATGAATTTAAAAAGTTATTGATAAAATAAAAAAAGCAAAACTTGATTGCAGCAGCTCCGACATCCCGTTAAATATCGTCTTTGATTTCCAAGATATATCATAAGTGAATTCCAAAATTGATCTCTGGACGATTTGTATATCGTTCCTATTTTTAAAATACAAATGAAAATAAGAATTCTTCTAGTTTACATTTTCTTATTAATAGTATTATACTATTTTTTCAAACAAAAGACTTTTAAATTTTGTTTTGCAGAAAAGCTGTTTATTCTAGGAATGATGCAATTTTAATTTCAAAATTAGATAAATAAACTTAAAAAAAATCCTTTTTGACAAGTTTATTATTGAATAGTTTTGTTTTCTTTATAATATTTGAAGTATATATATGTTTATTTCAATTTCAATTTTTAACAGTACTGCATAGACAATTTTGAGTAACAAAAGTTTTGAAATCAATCAAGAAATTGTCAAGTAATTATGTATTTCATTGATTTTTTTTAATAATATAAAAATGATAAAATGCATATAAATAAAATGGTTTATTATTTAAAATTATTATTTATTAATGATATATATGATCCTCGTTATTATTACATGAATTAAAATTCTTATTGTTTGTATTTTAACTATGGCATTATACTATACTTTTGAAAAAAATTTTCAAGCTATTAATCTAGAAATATTTTAGATATTAAATTAAACTATCGAAATTGTATTATCGATTTTTCATTATTTGTTTTCAAATATTTTGAAATATTTTAAATCTTATTTGAAATTTATAAAATTACTTGCCAGGCTCATGGATGAATATTTTATGGTATTGTTATAATTAAGCTAAAAGTTTATAACATTTTTATTTTCTAAATATATTGCTTAATATACTATTTATAGTACAATTTTTAAAAAGATAATTCAAAAGTAAATTTCATAGAATTGTTATCATGTTCTAATTTTAAATATACAATAACAAATGAATATAGAGCGATACTTCGCACTCTCGACATCTTCACACAAAAGGAACGCAAATTTTTGTGAGCGGAAATTGGCGATATTCATATTAATAATTTTATTTAAAAAATAAAACTATGACTCAATAATTATATTTTAATTATTTATCAATGATTTTTATTATTAAATTCTCAATCAAATATTTTATATAAAAAAATTTTAGTAAATCAAATTTCTTTTTCGCCAATGATATGATTCTATTCAATGCACCAATCACGTTCTTAGTATAAAATACTTCACAACATTCAGCCATCATTTTTTTAAAAGAGGATTTTTTTTAAAGTAATATATTTTTAAATCAATCAAACTTTTTATACATGAAAAAATACATATTTAAGAGAAAGAAAACAATTTTTTTATGGTTTGAGTCCCTTAGTATAACAAAAACACCATTGAAAGCAAACCAGTCCAAAAAAATGGTAGACACGACATCTTAACTTTCAATAATCCTAAGCAAAAGAACCAATTAGCATATTTAAATATAAGTAAATAGCTATCGCAGATATTAGAATGGTGCAGTTTCAAATAAAATAATGGTGGACTTTTTAAGGTTTTTACCCGTGAATGGTTAAAAGTTAAATTATATGCAATATTAATGATTCAAGTACTGACGAAAATTAAAAGAGTGCTGAGTACCAAATTTAAATCCGATACGTAAAATAATTGTTTCTAAATAATGTCAAACAGTTAAAAACTGTTAAAAAGTACATGTATAAAGGTTTTTGACCAAAATTACTATAGTACACAGCAGTATAAAGTACTAAAAAATGATCTTATCATAATATAAAAAAAATTCAACATTTTCAAACCAGAATACCTCCTTAAGAGGAGGCCGTATAATTCTGTCCTTGTCTAATCTAAATTTTCGTTATTGTTAATAAATTAAATATTTTCATAGAAAAGTAAGACAACCGCCCAATAGAGCAAAAGACAAGCAAATGATTCTATTCTATGAAAAAATATGAAATTTTGATTATTTTTCGAGTGAAGTCTGAAACGGAAAAACAATCGAACTTGATTGAGTTGATTCAACTGTTTTTCCGTTTCAGACTTCACTCGAAAAATAATCAAAATTTAATATTTTTTCATAGAATAGAATCGTTTGCTTATCTTTTGCTCTATTGGGCGGTTGTCTTACTTTTCTATGAAAATATTTAATTTATTAATAATAACGAAAATTTAGATTAGACAAGGACAGAATAATAGGGCCGCCTCTTAAGGATCAGTTAAATCTGTGCTTCTTCGTGTAAATGTGTCTTTGTACAATGCGAATTATTAACATTTTATAATACAACTTATAAAAAATATATTTTACATTGTTTTTACATTTTTACGAATATATTTTACACTATTACAAAATATTTGCTGACTTTTTAAATTTTCACATTATCACAGTGTGTAGTCTTTGTAAATCTTTGCCGGCTTTTTTTACATTTTATCAAACATTTGTTAATGCAATTTCTTTTTTAAAAAACGCAATTGCAATTCTTTATACGCACGCAATACAAAAGTTTTTACAAGTCTGTACATAAAAAAATCGATTTTACAATTTTACGCAATTGGAAAGTTTCATTACCAAAGATGTTTAAGAGTACGAAAGTTGTTGACATTGTTAAATGATTTTTACTTGTCTGTGCGATAAAGAAAACTTTTATGCTTGGTACAAAATCTCTAGCTGATCAGGTGTTTGAATCCACCTAATTTTCCTTTTTTATTAATTCTACTATAATCATATGGTATAATTATACATAAAATTTACTACGCATTAACAATTTTTTTTTTTGTTTTCCTATTATAATTCATATTTCGGCTTAGGCTTTCTACTTATAACTAATATCTTTACGCCTAGCTACGTCATTCTTTTACTAATTTTATTAACTTATCTAATTAGGATCCCTTGAGTCTAATTATATCACAGCTGTTTTTCTTGTAACTACTCAGTCTTAATTATTTCTTATCTAAAATTATTATCTTAAGGGCACAAAACACCTTTTTTCTGGTCCCACCATCAAATTTGGGTTTATTGCTTTTTTGATAGGAAATTTACTGTAGAATAAGTTCCAACAAGTTTTTTTACCCTATCTCATTTAGTCTCGTTTTTATGATGAAATTAGTAGGATAAACTTTTAATTGATTTTTTTGTTAATTTTGCTATTTTGAGATTTTTCTCAAATTTTTAGCTAATCTTATTAAAACACTATAAGAACTTATTTTTTTATTACTTGATTCAATAATTCATAAATCATAAATTAATCTCCAAAAAGTTTTTTTTTAAGAGATTTAATTTTGTTTTTATTTATTAAGTATATCTTTCTAAAAATTTCGTTTTTTAGCTAATTTTAGCTGATTTATTGAGAATTTTAGCTAAAAATTTAATATTTTAGCTAAGTTTAGCTAATTTATTGAGAATTTTAGCTATATTATATTAATTTTAGCTAAAATTTTAATTTTTTAGCTAAAATCAGGTCAATTTGATTTAAATTAACATAAGATTTATTTTTTTTATATTATAAAAGATTTTAGAAATTTTTAAAAAAGAAAATATTTGTTTATGCCAGGTGAATGAAATGAGAATTGAGCCTTTAGAAGTTGGGAGGTGATTCTCGGAGCATAATGCGAAATAAAGATCGGTTAGAGATGGTGACCATAACAGCGTCTAATATGCGCTGTATAAATAAATATTTATATCATATGTTATATTTTATATTATGTGTACATTATTAAATATTGAAATATAAAAAATGTATAAATGTATATAAGTATATGAATGTAAAATTATTACAAGGGATTACATACATTATAAAATCTATGTCTTAAATTCAAAAGATGGGGTTGGCGAGTGAAGCGAGCAGGGGGGTATATATTATAAAAAGATTTAGCCACCGCCGCTGTCGCTACCGCTGTGTATAAGAATTCGATTTGTCCTTGATAAGCTAGAATTTAGCTAGAATCTAGCTAAAATTAAGCTTAAAGTTAGCTGAAAATTAGCTAAAAGTTACCTAAAAGTTTACTAAAAAATTAGCTAAAATTTTTATTAATTTTAAGCAATTTTAGGTAAATTTTGGTTTGATTTCAGCTTAATTTCAGCTTCATTTTAGATCTATTTATATTATATTCTCTCTATACTATTAAAAGTATATCGCCGCTGTCGTCGCTGTCATCGTCATAAATGTGCCCCTCATTTTTGGACTTACATTACAGCGTTAAATTTAGAATCTTTTTACTACTAGACTGACATTTGATAAAACGTTTATAAATCAATTACTGACTTTATTCTTTATTTAATACTATAATAAAACATATACACGTAGCCCTCATAACACACAACATTTAATTATTATTTCTGTCCTAGTATAGAGCTAGGACTTCACAGATGATTAGATTCATTAAAAGATCATTGAAGATTTACCTCAAGAAAACTTTTGAATAATCAATATTATTTAGTATTTTAAATAAAAGTTATTTAAAAAATTGCAAATTCTTGAATATTTTTTTAAAGTTATAAAAGCAAGATGGCGGTTGGCGCGCTTGCGCGCAGGGGGCTTGCCCCCTAGTAATGATATAATTTTTACAAATTTAAAAAATTTTAAGAATTATTTTAAATTGTATTTTTTAAATTTTTATTGATTTTTTTTAGGTTTCATTGAAAAAAAAAGAGTTTATTTCTTTAATTTTAACAAAATATTTATCTTGATTTGAGTTCTAAAAAGTTTTACATCCATATTTGATTCCGTTTTGATTTTGTAAACTAACGAGTGGCACATAATTATTCATGTAATTTTTTATCAATTTGAATTTCGCGCTTTCGGCTCGTATCATTTCGCTACATGATAGTTAGTCTCAGCTGATTGTATGGTCAGTTTGCAGTAAGTTTGTTTATTTGAAGTGCATTTAAAAAATCATTAGTAGGTTTTGTGGTTTAATTTACGTAAAATTATTAATTTTTAATAAATTACACGTTCGCGAGTTATTTCATATTTTTTTATGTGCGCCTGAAATTCTACGTTTATCCAAATAGAAAGTGTATTTAAAGTGTAAAAAGCTTGAATTGACATTAAGAATACAAACCTCAAAAATGTCAAATAATGAAAGAGATACAAGTGACAGATTTCATAATTAACATTGTTGCGGAAAAAACCTGCTTTCTTCGCAAAAACAAAAAAGCGCGCGAAATAGCAGCGTCCTACACCCAAAAAGCGCAGAAATGCCCGCATCCGTGACAATAGATGCGCCGGAGTACCGTGAGGTACTCGACCTATATAAAGGCGTGCTCTCTACAGTTCAGTTTCAGTTTAAAGGGGACCGTCGAAAGGAGACGTCGACTGCAGGGCTTGCACAGCTAACACTGGTCACGCTGCTCCATCAGTGAGGTTCTTCTGGGTTTCAATTATTATTTACTGTCTTTGATTATATTTTAATAAATTGTTCATTGAATCATTAAGCTCGTCTCGTGTTTCTCCCCTTCCCTCCACCAGCGTAGCTTTGTTCGTCAATTAATCAAACATCAAGATAGAAAACGATCTACAGGAAGATCTAAATAGAGGCCAAGGAAATTTCTTGGTAGGAGTGAAAAAAATTCTCCTGAAGCTAAGAGAAGTAGACCCTCTACTTCTTTCACTAAACTGAAAAGAACAGAATTTTCAAGTTCCAGGACAAAAAATAGAAATGTTGATATCAACGTTCTATCTTCTATGTTAGAAAAATTGTGTTACAGTGTGTGCCATCATAAGATAAAATTTATTGAAACCTCTTTTCGAGGATAAGGATTCAAAATTATTATGAATTGTGATTTTTGTGATGAATAAACAACTGTAAACTTTAACAAGAGGGAAAGTGCTTATGGACAATACGTATAAAGTTAACAGATATAATGTTCTTGCTACTCGTGCACTTGGCCGTGGACTTGCAAGTTTGTCTAGTTTTTGTAGTTTAATAGATTTATCGAAGCCAGTTGCCCAGTCAGCGTTCAGTGCTATAAATAGTTAAATAACAAAAGTATACGAACAAGTGGCAAAAGTTTCTACATCTGAAGCTGTTAAAAAATAACTTGAATCGACTTCCCCAAATAGTGCTGATCTTGATATAACTTTCTCAAGATGTTGGAGAAATTGAACATCGAACTTGGAAATTTATCTGTCGAGTGGGTCAGGACTTTGAATGATAGAAGATAATTCAATGTAGAGTGATCAAGTTAGTCTCATTCGAAAGAAGCACATACTCTGAAAAGAAAAGTACAAATAGGTGTGATGGATTTCTATACACCGGGTGCATATTAAATTCATGTAAGTGTATAATTCTAATTATTATTACATATTTGGATATAAATTCTATTTATAAATTTTAATATTAATTTAAATATAAATTCTAATCTAAATTTTATTTCTTAATTTTGAATTTGAATTATAAAATAAAATATAAAATGATTACTCCATATTAAATATTATTTTTTAGTTTCCAGCTGATTTAAGGTTAGTACGAGTAATTCTAACAACCATCAGAGTAACAAATAACTATGTATTTGTTGATTCTTACAACAAATACATAATTTCTTTCGTGAATAAGGGTGAGTACTGACAAAATATCTTATAATAAGAAAGATTATTATTATTGATTATTTTAATAACTTATACCTTTTTGCATTTCAGCTTTATCTAGTCGATAACAAGGTTCTCTTGTCTGGTATCTCTTTTTTATATTGTTAGCTAATATAAATAAGAAATACCAGGAAAGAATCATTTTATGAAAGATAAGTATAGCATTGATAATTTCAAGATATAATAATTGAAAACTTTAAAGCTGTTTTTCTCAAATATTGAATTTTTAAAATTTTAGGTGCTGGGCCGTAAGGTTTAAGCTTGACCCATGGATGGATTTGACTTTTCCAAACGGTTTTGACTTCAGTATTAGCATCATTCTCGCATAAATGGAGGATTTTAAAATTGAATGATTAGAAGTAATAAAAAAACCCAAAAATAAGGTTAATTAAAATTTATTTAAAAAATTGATATATTTTGTTGAAAAATAAAAAATTTTTTGTGTTTCAGAAATTCCTCCATTTATGCGAGAATGGTACTAATATTGAAGTTGAAACCATTTTGAAAAGTTAAATCCATACATGGGTTCAGCTTAAACCTGACGGTCAAGAGCTTATGAGTACAAAGGTTCATCGAATGATTGTGGGCATATAACTAAAGCAAAATTTGCTTATTATAGCTCAAATTAAAGGTATTCGAGTCTACTTTTAGATATTTCATTTATTGAAAAATAACTAAGTTAAATATAATGAATATTGAATATTTGTGTTTGCAGGTTATAAAAGTGTTTTGTCCTCTGAACTTTAATTGTGGCCACTAATCTAAATCTATTTACATTTTTTTTACTGTATTTTTGTGTTTTTTTTTCTTTTTTTTCTGTTTTGATCGATCTTAATAATATATGTATTTGCTTTTTTTACAACAAAATATATATACATGTTATATCACTTCTCCTGTCGGAGATCGCACATCCTAGTCGTCTTCTGCTCAAAGAGGGTGGAGGATTAATCTGCCTGCTAAAATATATTTCTCAGTTCGTGGTACTGGAGTGTGTCATTAATTTTAATCATTCTTATACACTCCACGAAATACTTAAGGAATAACGGCACATCTCTGTTTATGAAACGGTTTGTCAAAAACATTTCATAATTATTAAACGCTTGTAATTTGCTAGCCAGCACTGCGATCTCGCGATCCAGGTTTTCTCATGGGAGTGTACCACCCAGACATGTGATTAATACATACAATAAACTTTCTATATCTCTACGCGGTGACGCAACATGGACGTGTCTATCACGACTAGAATATATTATTCTTTCTTCATTGTTGTCAACTGGCTCGACTTGTTTCCCATTAATTGGAGAAATCAAGCCCAAGCCAAATAGATTTGATTCTGTGTCCTGTTGTTAAGATGGTCTTAGACCTTATCGCAACGCGATCTTCTACATCTGACTGGCTTAATATAGCCTTATAAACTCGATGCAGGTCATGTCTACGAATTTCTTCACCGATATTTCATTTCTCTCCACCACGAGCAGTCACCACTCTATTGATCGGTACTGGTATCACTTCTTTGTGAACCGTTTGATCAGGTGTAGGCCTGTGATAGGTCCGAGTTTCGACCTCCTCACTGAACCTTATCCTTCTTTGGCTACTGGTCGTTTGCTATGGTTCCTGGACCGGCGAATCGTCAGCTGCATAGTGTGCTGGTTTAATTAGTCCTATATTAACCAGTTTGTGCTGCCCGTTGATGTCTATAATGACGTCTTTTCCGTTCAGTTTCCTTTCGACAATTTTGTGAGGACCAGTATATGGTCTTTCTGGACCTGTTTTTACTGCCTTCCGACTGTAAAAGACGTGAGTGCACTTAAATACAAAAGGCTTGATACTGTTGTTGTGTGACACTAGAATGGGTTGTGATTTCCTCATGTACTCTCTCAATTCCTCTAAAAAGAAACGTTTGTTTGGCTCAGACTCGCCGTGAGCACAAAATTCTCCTGGTACTCGCAGGTATGTACCATAAGCCAAGTCTGCTGGGCATGCGTCAACATCCTTCTTAAAACTAGTACGAAATCCTAGTAAAATACTGGGTAACTTATTAACCCAATCAGCAGCTCGTGCCTGACATTTAATAGCGTTCTTGAGAGTTCTGTGCCATCTCTCGATCATACTATTAGATTGAGGGTGGTATGGCGCCGTACGTATTCTTTTACACCCAATCAACTCCATTAGAGCGTCAAAAATTTGTGACTCAAACTGAACACCCTGATCTGAGGTTATGTACATAGATGCACCAAAACGTAAGATCCAATTTTTGGAAAAATGCCTTAGCAATAGTGGGTGCTGAGGTCTCCACCAATGGTATTGTCTCTGGCCATCTAGCACAGCGGTCCATCATAGTTAGTATATATTTACATTTCCTGCTCTCGGGCAGTGGACCGACTATCACAATGTGCACATGTGTGAATCTACCTTTTACCGCCTTAAAATGGTCCGGTATTAGTTTGTTATGCTGAGTGATTTTAGTCTGTTGACATGCAGTACACGATTTGCACCACCTAGAAATATCTCTTCGCACGTTAGGCCATACAAATTTCCTTTTAACAAGACTCTTCGTGATTTTTGCACTGGGATGTGCTGATTGATAAAACAAATTAAAAACTTCTTGTCTTAAATCACTTGGTACGTATGGTCTAATAACTTGACCTTGTAAATCACAATAGAGAGCTCCATCGAACTGATCTTGTGAGAAATTTAACTTTTGGAGGTGCAGTGGATGATGTGAATCTTTGATGATCTCTTCCAACTGATTATCATCCTTCTAAGCTTGTGCCAAGGTTTGCAGATCCACTACGGCTGGTACACTGGATGCATCCATTTTAGCTAACACCTGAGCAAAGTCAGGATGATACATCAATTCTGGATCGTTCCAATCAAAAACTGTTGGCGAGCAAATACTGTCTATGCGTGACAATGCGTCTGCCACAGGGTTTTCGACGCCTGCTACATGACAGATTTCACAATCGGATTCCGAAATGTAAGCTAGTTGTCTCACTCGTCTAGAGCTTGCCTTGTCAGCGCTCTGTGTCATCGCATAGACTAGTGGCTTGTGATCTGTGTAAATCTTAAACTTCCCGGCATCCAGGTAATAATGAAAATACCTTATTGCTTCATGAATTGTCATCAACTCTTGGTCATTCGTATGATAATTAAGTTGTGCTGGTGAGAACTTTCTAAAAAAGAATGCTAAAGGCTGCCATGCACCATCTTTGTACTGTTCAAGGGCTGCGCCCATTGTAAAGTCTGAGGCATCTGTGCTAATTCGTATCTCAGCTGTTTCATCAGGAAAGGCCAGATATGATACATCAACCAATTCCTTCTTAGCGCTTTCAAACGCCTTCTCAGCCTCGACAGTCCACTCGATAGGACGTTTATCTTTCCTTTTTGCATCCTTAACATATTCGTTAAGTAACCTATGATTCTGAGTGGCCCTGGGTAGACTTTTACGGTGAAAATTGATCATACCTAAAAACCTGCGCATCTCATCGATGTTTTTAGGCTTTGGGTATTCTTTGATGGCTTGGACCTTTTCTGGAGTCGGTTTGAATCCATCCTTGTTTATTAAATAACCCAAAAATGTAAGCTCTTTGACACCAAACACACATTTATCTAGATTATAGTTCTTTAGCCTTTCTAAAACTTGTTTGAAATGTGCTTCATGCACTTCCTCGTTGGCTAAGGCAATTAAAATATCATCTATATAACGAAAGACATTTTTGAGGTCTCCGAAAGCTCCATTCACATAACGTTGGGAAGATTACGCAGCATTTTTAAGGCCAAAAGTCATGTAGTTGTATTCAAACAACCCGAATGGTGTAATTACGGCGATTTTTGGAATACTATCTTTCTCAGTCATACAGTCAACAATAAATAAAATTCAAGTACAAACATTTGCCAAAGTTTGTATAGAATAAGATAAAAAAAAAATTTTATTTATATATAATGTAAATGACATTTAGTAAAGTGAAAAAAAATAGAAGATTTATATATTATTTAAAATGTTAATCTTTAGATAACTGTTACTTATAAAAAAGTCTTTAATTAACATTAAAAAATCTTCATAATAATAAAAAATACAATATACGAAATACAATATACAAATACAATGAAAATAAAAATAATTTAAAAAGAATCGAATTAAAGCGAAAAAATATAGAATTTATAGATCATAAATCAATTAAAAATAATAAAAGAATTAAATTGTTATGATTGAATGAAAATTATAAAATTAATAAATAATTAAAAAATAAAATAATTCCTTTTTTCTTGGAGTTTTCTACGGGGCTATGTGCTTCCTTTACTCCTATCTTGGCATTAAGTCTTTCCCAACAGGTGGCATCTTTTCACCAAAGATCTCTTTCTTATCCTGGTAAAATTAAGGATTCTGTGGAGTATTCTTATCTGATGGAGATGTTCCTATGCGTATTTTTGTGCTGTTTGGTTTTATAGTCGGCATCTCCTGGGCTTGGAAATTCAAGGCTGAGTTTATGTGAAAATTTAGTTAAGGCCAAGGGATAGGTTAGCCATATTCGCTGCTGTCTGACATGAGGCTGCGCAGGCTCGCTTTATTTTTGACGATGCTTCAATACCTTCAGAATTCTCTACATTTGTGCGGAGCGTGTAATTTACATTTGCCCACGCGTGTGAGTAGACATTTTACATCTTTTTTGCCTCTCAGTCTTACATATCAATTGTATTATATGATATCTCTTTACTTTTTGGAGAGGAGACTGCTTTTTGTGAGTCCAACGATTGTAAAAGAATCAACCCTGCTATTTTCATGTGTTGCTCGAACTGGTAGCAGTTTGTTTCTATTTTAGGCCTTATAATTCCCGTGCAGAACGTATTATGATTTATGCGTGCATACGGTGGTACGTATTTACTATAGCATTATTTTTTCTTTTACATCTGCACGTGCTGATCTCTAATGTTTTATTTTTGAAGTTATTTATTTAGCCAGCTATGCTCTAGGTCTCTTGGCGTTTTGAGCAATTTTTAAGCAAACGAATAATTTGCATAATAATTTTAGAGCAAATCTATCGAATGGTTTTAGTGTAATATAAAAAAAAAAATAAAAAATAAACATTTTTCAAAATTTTCAAAATTTTCTTAAATTAAAACTACACTAAGAAAATAAGTTTTCCAAATTATATTTTCTTTAGACAATAGTGAATAACTTGCATAACCATTTCGGAGCAAATCTATCAAATTGTTTTCATAAAATAGAAAAATAATAAAAAATAACAACTGGCTGATTCCATTCAGATTCATGCAGGCCGTCACTGATCAAATTTTTTTTTCTTCTAAGCAATAAAAATACCTTCTATTATGTAAATAAAGATAAAATTTACCTCGTAGAACGCTCAAAAAAATTTTTTTTTTCTTACTACAGCAATTCTAGTGTTGGATGTAAAAACGAAAATTCAAAAATTGAAAATGAACCTCTACTTTTAAATGACTATAGCTCCGTCAATTTTTAACCTTCTTGGGCGTTCTTTTAACGAAAGTGTGCGGAATTTTGTCTAATTTTAAATGCAATCTCGATTTTTGTAATACAGTTTGATCTCACTGAGTTATTTACGAAAAACCGAAAAAAGCGATTTTTTTCGAACACAATTTTCTCAAAAACTATATTTTTTTTTTTTGAAATTTTTATATGGTTTTATACATAAAAAATACTAACTTTTAGGGTAGGTGAGAATATGCGATTTTGCCTTATTTTTTTTTAACAGATTTTTAAACGTTTTTTTTTATATTTTCGATTTTAAAACATTGATACCATGGCGCATCGTACTATTTTTCCAAATTTACGTAATCTTACAACTATTTTTATGCTTTTATTTATTAATATATCAAAAAAATCAACAATAATCTTTAAAATAAACCCCGGAATAAGGGATTATTATATAAATACGGAAATCAGATTACAAATTAGATAAATTAATTTTCATAATTATGTAACTTAGGGTAGCAATTTTTTATCACTATTGATTTTTAGTTAGTGAAAGAACACAAAACATTATGCTTTTTTGAGGAAAAATCTTTTATTTGATAAAATTCATGTATTCAAAACATTGTAAAGATATTTAGACTTTGTAATTAATTTATTTAATTTATAAAATTTTATTAAATTAACAACTTTCTCTTAAAAAATAACATATTTTTTGTGTTCTTTTTTATTAATCAAAATCAATAACAATTAAAATTCTTTATCGAAAGTTATACACAATTATAAAAAGTTTTCAATCATTTAGAGTGTAATATGTTTTATTTCATATTTAAATAATCTGCCATAAATTTTGTAAATTAAAAAGAATATGAGACATTAATTTAAGAGGAGGTCGTATCATTCTGTCCTTGTCTAATCTAAATTTTCTTTATTATTAATAAATTAAATATGTTTATAGAAAAGTAAGACAACCGCCCAATAGAGCAAAAAAGACAAGCAAACGATTCTTTTTTTTATGAAAAATATGAAATTTTGATTATTTTCGAGTGAAGTCTGAAACGGAAAAACAATCGAACTTGATTGAGTTGATTCAACTGTTTTTCCGTTTCAGAGTTCACTCGAAAAATAATCAAAATTTTATATTTTTTCATAAAAAGAAATATTTGCTTGTTCTTTTGCTCTATTGGGCGGTTGTCTTACTTTTCTATGAAAATATTTAATTTATTAGTAATAAAGAAAATTTAGATTAGACAAGGACAGAACTATACGGCCGCCTCTTAATAGAGAAAAAAGACAATATTTTTATTTTATAAAATTAAATTAATGTAAGGCAGCCACTATACCTGCACTCATAAATATTGCCTGAATTTTCATTTTACTGTGAAACTAGCTTAATTTACCTTGCTCCTAACGTCGCTCGGTTGAATTTTCATATATTATATTATTATGTATAAATTTTTTTTTCTTCTAAGCAATAAAAATACCTTCTATTATGTAAATAAAGATAAAATTTACCTCGTAGAACGCTCAAAAAAATTTTTTTTTTCTTACTACAGCAATTCTAGTGTTGGATGTAAAAACGAAAATTCAAAAATTGAAAATGAACCTCTACTTTTAAATGACTATAGCTCCGTCAATTTTTAACCTTCTTGGGCGTTCTTTTAACGAAAGTGTGCGGAATTTTGTCTAATTTTAAATGCAATCTCGATTTTTGTAATACAGTTTGATCTCACTGAGTTATTTACGAAAAACCGAAAAAAGCGATTTTTTTCGAACACAATTTTCTCAAAAACTATATTTTTTTTTTTTTAATTTTTATATGGTTTTATACATAAAAAATACTAACTTTTAGGGTAGGTGAGAATATGCGATTTTGCCTTATTTTTTTTTAACAGATTTTTAAACGTTTTTTTTATATTTTCGATTTTAAAACATTGATACCATGGCGCATCGTACTATTTTTCCAAATTTACGTAATCTTACAACTGTTTTTATGCTTTTATTTATTAATATATCAAAAAAATCAACAATAATCTTTAAAATAAACCCCGGATCGAATATTTTGATCAATTAGAACCAAAGTTATGACGATTTTAAGTTTAAAAAAAATGCTGAAACTTTAAATAAATATGATATTTACATTGAGGAAACGCAATTTATGTTAAAGATTAAAATCTAAAGATATAAATTTTTTAATTTAAGGAAAAAGTTATTTTGATTGAAGAATACATAACCATTTATCCTCTTTTTATAGTACATTATTATAATAAAAATTTTTTTTGTTGAAGAATATAATTCTTTGATCAGTTTGAATTTCGCGCCTAGAATTTGAATTTATTTTGTAGGGAGTTGACGCATGTCTCTACTAGGTGGCGATAATTCGTTCTTTACATTCTCATCAACGACTTGACGCGTTTAAAAATATAAGAAAAGGAAGATAAAAAATTAAGTTGTTTAAGAAAAATTATTTTTTTCGATCTGTCATTGAACAGAATATCAATAATGGCATCACTGATTGTTAAAATGAAGTGCAAGGATTTAAAAGAAAGGCACAAAAAAGTTGTTTATGATTGCTCCAAAAGGCCGCTTAGAGAATTAGGTGATCTAACGGAGTCTTTGAAGCGATTGTATCCAAATACTTCTTTCTCTAGAGAAAATAAAGTATACCCTTCGTGTTACAAAATATTATTAGATGAAGTGAAAAATGCGCCTATTTCATTGACTTCAAGCAGTCAACAATCTTCGGAAGATTTTATTCATAGTGAGGCTGTGGTAAAACAGCTCAACGAGACTTCAAGTAACTTGAAATTAAACATTTCACCAATTAAAATGCCTCAAAGTATCAATATCAAGATGCGAGAATCTTATGCTCTCCGAAAAAAAAAGACAAATAAACGATGCATTTAATTCACAAATAGCAAGTAAAATGATGAAAGTCTACGATATAACGGATTTGCCCACATTGAATAAAAATAATAAATGTAAAACAAATGATAAATGGCTTGAGAATTTTAAAATTGCATTAGACAACTGTTAAAATTTTCTTGAGAAAGTGCGATTGTTGAGTATTATACCAAGTGATATTTCCAAAGATTATTTATTATCATTTTTACCAAATGTAACTATTTATATGATTGATCAAGCACGATCATTGGTAAATAATAAAAAAATTTACAAGCAGTCTGAGAACTATTGTGGCCATTCTTTGGATAGTGAAATTGTAATGAAAGTAAAGGATTATTATCTGAACGATGATTTTAATTGTTCTCGTCAAAGTGCAAATAAAAGCGACACAGTATCTATCAAAGAAAATGGTATAAAAACTGAAAAAGCCAAACGCTTTCTTACACGAAGTATAAAAGAAATATATCAATTATTTAAAGATGAAAATCCTGAAATAAAAACAAAATTTGGTAAATCAAAATTCTACGCTTTAAGACCGAAGTGGGTTATACCACATCCACCCACCGATTCGTGTCTTTGCGTTTACTGCGAGAATCTTAAACTTATGTTAAATGCTTTGAATAATTATAAAAAAGAGAATAAACAAGACATTGCAGATTTGGAATTGAAAATATGTTCTTAACTTTTTTGTTCAAAAGATGATATGAAATGTGTACTAAGAGAATGTAAAGAATGTCCCATTGGAGATTCTATTGATTTACAAGTAATTTCTTTGACAGAAGAAGATTTATATGAAGAAATAATTTATGGTGTTTGGGAAAAATCAAATTTACTGAATAAAACTAGCACAATTGAAAATTTCTTAATAGAGTTGAGAGAGCGCGCTCTCACTGTAAGAGCTCATAAATTGGTCAAAGAAATTCAACGTATAGCAATTAAAGAGGTTAAACTTTTAGCGAAAAATAATGACTTCCAATTAGTTATTCATGTTGATTTCGCAGAAAATTAGACAGTTCTGTTTCAAAATGAAATTCAAAGCTATCATTGGAGTAAAAACCAAATATCGATATTTACGTCGGTATGCTATTTTGGAAATGATAAAACAGTCAGTTATGTCACCGTCTCTGACGATATTAAACATGATTCGTCTCATGCCCTAATGGCTATAAATTTAATCATCGATAACTTAAAACAAAAACATATTGCGCAAGATCTTGATGAAATCATAACCATTTCCGATGGAGCTGCAAGTCATTTTAAAAATAGATATCAATTCTATGAGCTTTAAAACTCAAAAGTAAACAGAAAATGGCTTTTTTCTGCAACAGGTCATGGTAAAGGCGCTTGTGACGGTATTGGTGGTATAGTTAAACATTATGCTACCTAGCATAATCTGTCTAAGAAGAGTGCAGATTTTATAAGAAACGCTGAAAATTTCGCCACTCACGTATCAAAATAAACTCCGTCGATTAACATTCTTGTTATCCGCAAGGACGAGTTAGAAGTTTTTCGACTGACAAAAAAAATGGAATTGTTAGGAAATGCAAAAGAAATTAAAGGTATTCAAAAGATTCACTGTTAGAAAAGTGAACGAAACCAAATCTACACTGCCAAAACTTCGAGACATAAGTGGCAAGAAGTAAATTGAAAGGTTTTATTCCAATTCGGATTTTTTTATTCACATTAGTTCTCAATTCATTAGTGTTCTTTCTTAATTGTATCACATATTATTTGTTCATTGAAAATGACCAAATAATATATTTTAGTATTTAAAAAATTCACCTTTTCAAAATTTAAAATTCAAATTCAAAATTCAAAATTAAAAATTCAAATTCAAAATTCAAAATTCAAAGTAAATATATTTATTTAAAGTTTCAGCATTTTTTTTAAACTTGAAATCGTCATAACTTTGGTTCTAATAGATCAAAATATTCGATCCGGAGTTTATTTTAAAGATTATTGTTGATATTTTTGATATATTAATAAAAGCATAAAAATAGTTGTGAGAACACGTAAATTTGGAAAAATAGTACGATGCGCCATGGTATCAATGTTTTAAAATCGAAAATATAAAAAAAACGTTTAAAAATCTGTTAAAAAAAAATAAGGCAAAATCGCATATTCTCACCTACCCTAAAAGTTGGTATTTTTTATGTTTAAAATCATATAAAAATTTCAAAAAAAAAAAAAATATAGTTTTTGAGAAAATCGTGTTCGAAAAAAATCGCTTTTTTTCGGTTTTTCGTAAATAACTCAGTGAAATCAAACTGTATTACAAAAATCGAGATTGCATTTAAAATTAGACAAAATTCCGCACACTTTCGTTAAAAGAACGCCCAAGAAGATTAAAAATTGACGGAGCTATAGTCATTTAAAAGTAGAGGTTCATTTTCAATTTTTGAATTTTCGTTTTTACATCCAACACTAGAATTGCTGTGGAAAAAAAAATTTTTTTTGAGCGTTCTACGAGGTAAATTTTATCTTTATATACATAATAGAAGGTATTTTTATTACTTAGAAGAAAAAAAAATTTGATCAGTGACAGCCTGCATGAATCTGAATGGAATCAGCCAACTTTTTTTAAAAATTTTCAAAATGCTCTAAAATTAATAGTATGCCAAGAAAATCAGTTTTCAAATGCTTTTATTATTTTAACAGTAGCAAATAATTACTATACAAATTTCTAAACAAATTCTTAGAGTAGTTTACGTAAGACCCAAAAAAAATGAAAATTTTTTTTTTAATTTTCAAAATTTTTTTAAATCAAAACCACGCTAAAAAAATGAGTTTTCCAAAGCTTGCTTTATTAAGGCAATAACGAATAATTTGCATAATGATTTTAGAGCAAATCTAACAAATGGTATTGGTGTAATATAAAAAAAAATGAAAAATAAACATTTTCTCAAAAATTTTCTAAATGCTCTAAAATTAAAACTGTGCTAAAGAAATGAGTTTTCCAAAGCTAATTTTCCTCAGACAATAGTGAATAACTTGTATACAAATTTTGGAGCAAATCTATCGAATGATTTTCATAAAATAAAAGAAAAATGAAGAAAAATTTTTTTTTTAACTTTTAAATTGCTCTATAATTAAAAGTGCGCTAAGAAAATCAGTAAGTAAAAGTTTTTCTTCTTTTGGCAGTCGCAAATAATGTCCATACAAATTTTCAATAAAATTCTTTGAGTAGTTTACGTAAAATACCAAAAAAATGAAAAATCAAAATTTTTTTTAAACTTTTAAAATGCCTCTAAAAAAAAACTGAACTAAGAAGATCAATTTTCAATAGCTTCCCCCCAGTTAGACAAAAAAATTGATTGCATGCAAAATTTGAAGCAAATCCATCGAGTAGTTCTGGAGATGTTTTTGGCGTACTGAATTCACACACACACACACACACACACACACACACACACACACACACATACAGACATTTTTTGGAACCCACTTTTTTCGACTCCCTGAGTCTAAATATGTACAAATTAATGAAAAAATAGAAAAAAATTTTTTTTATTGATACAATGCTTTCTCTATGAGAAAGCAATTCATTTTATATAGATTTTAAAATAAATTTATTTAAAAAAACTTACATAATTAATACAATACTCTTTCTCAAAACTTTATTCAATTAAAAACTTTTTTTTAAAAAAACAACAAAATGTTTCATGTGCTTATTTGCTAACTTAAATTAATATTAAAAGAAATTTTTATCTAAAGTTATACAATTGTAAAAGCTTTTGATCATTTAATTTGTAATCTGTTTTATTCGTATTCATATAATAATCCGATATTGATTTTTTAAATTAAAAAGAATATCTTTATACATTAATTTAACAAAAAAAGACTATATTTTTAATTTATGAAATTAATAAGGGATTATTATATAAATACGGAAATCAGATTACAAATTAGATAAATTAATTTTCATAATTATGTAACTTAGGGTAGAAATTTTTTATTACTATTGATTTTTAGTTAGTGAAAGAACACAAAACATTATGCTTTTTTGAGGAAAAATCTTTTATTTGATAAAATTCATGTATTCAAAACATTGTAAAGATATTTAGACTTTGTAATTAATTTATTTAATTTATAAAATTTTATTAAATTAACAACTTTCTCTTAAAAAATAACATATTTTTTGTGTTCTTTTTTATTAATCAAAATCAATAACAATTAAAATTCTTTATCGAAAGTTATACACAATTATAAAAAGTTTTCAATCATTTAGAGTGTAATATGTTTTATTTCATATTTAAATAATCTGCCATAAATTTTGTAAATTAAAAAGAATATGAGACATTAATTTAAGAGGAGGTCGTATCATTCTGTCCTTGTCTAATCTAAATTTTCTTTATTATTAATAAATTAAATATGTTTATAGAAAAGTAAGACAACCGCCCAATAGAGCAAAAGACAAGCAAACGATTCTTTTTTATGAAAAAATATGAAATTTTGATTATTTTTCGAGTGAAGTCTGAAACGGAAAAACAATCGAACTTGATTGAGTTGATTCAACTGTTTTTCCGTTTCAGAGTTCACTCGAAAAATAATCAAAATTTTATATTTTTTCATAAAAAAGAATCATTTGCTTGTCTTTTGCTCTATTGGGCGGTTGTCTTACTTTTCTATGAAAATATTTAATTTATTAGTAATAAAGAAAATTTAGATTAGACAAGGACAGAACTATACGGCCGCCTCTTAATAGAGAAAAAAGACAATATTTTTATTTTATAAAATTAAATTAATGTAAGGCAGCCACTATACCTGCACTCATAAATATTGCCTGAATTTTCATTTTACTGTGAAACTAGCTTAATTTACCTTGCTCCTAACGTCGCTCGGTTGAATTTTCATATATTATATTATTATGTATAAATTAGCCAATTTTAAAATGAAAAAGAATTGAACTTATGAATTTTGATATTGAAGTTTTGTTCTAAATTAAAATTTTATATTTTAATAAAAAAGGATGAATTAATGTTATAATTATTTTCTAGATTGCATTTAAAGCAATGAAAAATTATGATAGGGATTCATTCTTTTTAATCACGTGTTTCAATCACGAACCATTAAATAATCGAAAATAGTATTTGACGTTTCTTAGAACTAACAACTACAAAGAGAAAGGAAAGTACTGTCAAAGAAGATAGACGCTTATAAAAGAATTCTTCTGGGTTAAATTTTTCGTCCGAAAACCTGAGTAACACTTTAACATTGTTTGTATATCTATACATATGAAAAATTTGATATATATATAGATATAAAAATACATGGGATCTAGTGGCGCCCTCAGTAGCTGGGTACCTCATTTTTGGCAGAAATTTCCCATTTAAGAGTACGCTTCTATAAGCGGCTATATTCGTTGGTACTGTTGAAATAGGTACTAAATCTAGTATATCTGATTTATGTACTTAGGTATTTGAAACAAAAGTGACAATATAATTTTAATTAGTACATAGCTTGAATTTGAGGGACTAATGTTGGTACTATTATATTATTAAGCGAGAGCAAAAATTTTCGATGCTTAGTGTCTTTTTTTCCAGTACTAAGACTGATATTTCACCTACTTAATTCGAGGGCAATATTTTTCAGAAAATGTGATTGCTATTCTCTTTTGGTGCGGCTTTTTCTGTTACTAAAACTAAAAACTGATAAATCCTATATTATATTGAAGTGAAACCACTTTTTTTCTGTTTTTCCGGTTCTCCGGTTCTCCGCATTTTTTAAATGTGTCTAATCTTTTGGTAATAAGAGTAGCAATTTTTAATCGGGCCCTATATAATTAGTCCTCATTAGTCATAAGCATTTTTTTGGGTCATATTTTTTCGGGTCTTATATTTTTTTGGGTCTTATATTTTCTTGCGCCCTATATTTTTTTGGGCTCAATATTCTTTTGGTCTCTTTATTTTTTTGGGCCTAGTATTTTTTTGGGCATTATATTTTCTTGCCTCCTATATTTTTTTGGGCCCAATATTTTTTTTTAATTTATACTTTCTTGGGATCTATAATTTTTTTGGGTCCTATATTTTATTTAGCTCTATATTTTTCTGGACCTTATATTTTTTTGAACCTAATATTTTTTTGGGCTCAATATTTTTCTGGGCCCAATATTTTTTTGGTCTCTATATTTTTTTGGGCTCTATATTTTTTGGGCTTTATATTTTTTTGGGCCCTATTTTTTTTACTTTATATTTTCTTGGGCTCTATATTTTTTGGGCCCAATATTTTTTCGATTCTTGTGTATTATTGGGCTCTATATTTTTTTAGGACCAATATTTTTTTGGGCTCAATATTTTTTCGAAATGAATATTTTCTTGGGTTTTATAATTTTTTTGGGTACTATATTTTATTTAGCTCTATTTTTCTGGGCCTTATTGTTTTTTAATTTTTTTTTTGGGTTTATATTTTTTTTAATCTTATATTTTTTTGGGCGCAATATTTTTTTTATTATTATATTTTCTTGGTCTCTATATTTTTTGGGCCCAACATTTGTCTAATTTTTTTTATTTTTTGATCCTAATATTTTTTTGATTCTTATTTTACTTGAGCTCTATATTTTTTTGATTCTTATATTTTCTTGAGCTTTATGTTTTTTTGATTCTTATATTTTTTTGAGCTCTATATTTTTTTGGGCCCAATATTTCTTTGAATCTTATATTTTTTTGATTCTTATGTATTCTTGGCTCTATATTTTTTTGAGCCTAATATTTTTTTAAAACATTTTTTTGGGGCTAATATTTTTTTTATCATTATATTTTCTTGGTCTCTATATTTTTTTGAGCCTAATATTTTTTTGATTCTAATATTTACTTTGGCTCTATATTTTGGGCTCGAAATTCTGCCATAATAAACTAAATTTAACTGAATTTTTAATAATGTTCATACGGTTTCCATGTCGTACAATTGGTAATGTTTGCCTGAAATCTCCTGATGCAATTACAGATTTACCACCGAAAGGTTGGTTCACATCGCATAAATCTTGAAAAAGACGATCAACTGCTTCAGAAGCAAATTTTGAAGTCATGGATATTTTATCCCAAATATTTATTTGTGTTCCCTTTGTTTGCTTTCTGCAGAATTAGGCTTAACATTACAAGTTGTACAATCTGCTATATTTAAGAGGACGTTGTATCTCTCTATCCTTTCTTAATCGAAAAATGCAGGTTTTTGGAAAAACTAGTAGTTATTACTAGAAATCAATAATCTATCGCAACTTGTTCAGTAAAAAACAATATTTTTTCTAATGAAAACAAATTAATTCTCTAGCCTTACTCATAATTTTGTAAGTATGTCAAACTTTTTTTGAAAACGAAGCATCAAAATTAATTTCATTATTAATTAATTAATTTAATCCAGCGGTCCCTTAACGGTAGTTTAAAAGTTATATGTACGGTTTTTCCATCGACTAATGAATTCGCTGCTATAGCTGTCTAAGCTACACATAAATAATGTATAGTATGATATTTAAAATGAACTATTAAAACGTTAAGTAAATAACTTTTTCCACTTCCACCTGGTTCATCTATAAAAATATATTTTTCTTCATCTCCTATCCAAAAGTACGGGGTTCCTGGCGGAATTTAGCTCCGGGAACAACGGTTTTTGCGGCTTATTTCATTTTGGCTAGCAACGATTTTTTTGTGGCTTGTTCAACTTAACAACGGGCATGACAGAGCTTGTAGCCTACAAAACAATTGTCACAACTATCGTTCTTATACATATCTTTCACATATAAACAACACATTATTGGTATATATAATTTAGTTTTAAATTCAAATTAAATTAATTTATTAAATTAATTAAATTAATTATTTAATTTAATAAATTAAATTAATTAAATTAATTATATTTAATTTAATAAATTAATTTTTTTTTAATTTTAAATTTGATAATTGTACTTTCAATATTAGTATTTTTAATGTCACTCCATATAGTTACAATAAAGAAAATAATTGAAAAAATTTTATTTGCACTTTATTTTTTTAAAATAATTATTATTTTATATAATTATCTTTATTTTCAAATATAACCTTCAACATAATTTTCATAAATAACGTACATTCGATAAGGTTTCGCAAAAGTCGAGCGAGCAATATCTATACATAACCACGTACGCTGTTAGACGAGCAATTTCTATATATAACCACGTAATTTTGGCTGGAGATAAATAAAAATAGTATACGATACGCGGCCAGAATTTTAGATGCCTTGGCGTGCGTGATATAAAGCCTCGACTTCGCCTCGGCCTTAATATCACGCACGCCAGGAAATCTAACTTTCTGGCCTTGGGTCGTAATATACTATTCCTTTACTTTGGTTGTTTAAACTTTTTATAGCAGAGTTGAATATTTGCCTTTGTTTATCATTTAAAGAGTTTATTTTTATTTCTAATTCATTAAGAATATTATTATTATGATTTAAAATTGTTTGATTATTATCTTCTTCTATAAATGTGCTTATGTTAGGTAAATTAAAATCATTTAAAGAAAATCCATTGACTTGTAAATTATTTTTAATAACATTCAATGCAAGATTTTCAACTATATTTTTTTCGTATTTAGGATGGTATAACTAATCTTTCTATTTTTTATATGAATCTCGTGCATTTATAGAATTATGAAAAACACAAATAAAAGCAAATAATTCGTAAGGAATATAAAGGAATTCATGTCTATTAAGCTAGCGTATCCACTTGATAAGCGCAAAAGCAGAAGTACTCCATAATTTGTTGCTAATTTGTTGCTAATTTGTTGCCACATAATAGATTTTGTTGCTTCAGCCGTTCCCGAGAAACAATAAATACGCTAGCTTAATATTAAGTTAGCGTAGCCAATCCTTGTATCCTTTGATGTAATTGATATATTAAAACGGCATATTTTGTTGCTAATTTGTTGCGTTTTATTCGCGTTTGAATTAATTTTGTTACTGCAGCCGTTCCTGAAAAACGGTGGATACGCTACCTTAATATTAAGCTAGCGTAGCCACCGCACGTATCTCGAAACATAATTGACATATCGAAATGAATGAAGCGGCGTATTTTGTTGCTAATTTGTTGCTGATTATTAGCGTTAAGATTTATTTTGTTGCTCCAGTCATTTCTAAGAAACAATGGATACGCTTTCTTAATATTAAGCTAGCGTAGCCATCGCACGTATCTCCCGACATAATTGACATATCAAAATGAATAGAAGGACATATTTTTCTGCTAATTTGTTGCCTAAAATTTATGGTTATAAAGATCACGTTGCTTCAATTGTTTTCTAGAAACAATGGATTCTCTATCTCAATATAAAGCTACCGTTGCTAGCTTATTAATTTTTTTATGTAATTTACATATTTCAATCAACTAAACAGCATATTTTGTCACAAATTCATTGTTCATTTTTTCGTGGAGATTGATTTGATAGCTGCAGTTATTCTTGAGGAAGACGAAATTTACTATACAATTATTGGGCTAGCGTAATTAACCTATGCACCTCTTGATGTAATCGACATTAACCGAACGGCATATTTTGTTGCCGATTTGTTACTCCATTTTATTTTATGGCAGATTTTGTCGCTCTATATGTAACTGGAAAAAGGATACTTTGGCTTAATAATAAGAAATAATTATAACAACATAATTCATTTCTTTTTTTATTATAATTAAACCGATATGATTGTTTTCATAATATCTGAGGGTTGGACAGACTTAACATTAAAGTAACAGTGTGTGTGTGTGTGTGTGTGTGTGTGTGTGTGTGTGTGTGTGTGTGTGTGTGTGTGTATGAATTCAGTACGCCAAAAATATCTCGAGAACTACTCGATGGATTTGCTTCAAATTTTGCATGCAATTTATTTTTTTGAATAATTGGGGGGAAGCTATTGAAAATTGATCATCTCAGATTATTTTTTTTTTAGAGCCATTTTAAGAATTTTTAAAAAATTTTAATTTTTCATTTTTTTGGTATTTTACGTAAACCACTCGAAGAATTTGCTTGAAAATTTGTATAGATATTATTTGCGACTGCCAAAATAAGAAAAAATTTACGAACTAATTTTCGTAGCGCACTTTTAATTTCCGAGCATTTTAAAAATTTAGAAAAAAATTTCTTTTTCTATTACACAAAAACCATTTAATAGATTTGCTCAAAAATTCTTATGCAAATAATTTTCTGTTGCCTAAATAAAAGAAGCTTTAAAAAATTTATTTTTTCATAGCAGTTTTAATTTTAGAGCATTTTGAAAATTTTGAATAAAGTTTTTCTAATTTTTTTTATATTTTACGTAAACTACTCGATAAAGTGGCTTAAAATTATGTATGGGAATTATTTATGATTGCCAAAATAAAATGAACGTTTGAAAACTAATTTTCTTTAATTTTCTTAGCGCGCATTTTATTTTAGAGCATTTTGAAAATTTTGAAAAAAATTGTTATTATTCATTTTTTTTCTATTGCATGAAAACCATTCGATAAATTTGCTCAAAAATTTTTATGCGAATTATTTACTATTGTCTGAATAAAACAAGCTATAGAAAACTTATTTTCTTAGTGCAGTTTTAATTTTTTCTTTCGACGGATTGGTATTAGAAACTGCTTTAATTTTTCAAATGTGGTCAAGATAATGTTATCAGATCGACCATTCAATATGATGAAAATTTATAATTCGATATTTCTTTTTTATTTTTTCTATTTTCAAAGACGATTAATGCTCAAAAAATATTTTTTCAACTAAAAATCAAGTTTTATTGATTTTTTAAAATATTATTTACACTATAAACTTCAACTTTATCTATCAAAGTCTAAGAAAAATTGATATTTTACCGTTCTATTCATTTTTTCCATTGTTACATCTGCATAATCACGGATGTACGAAAAATCATTTTTCATTTTAATTTTTTTTTTAACCTTTTGTTACACATATAAATGTGCGTACGTATATATAATTATATATACGCATATACATTATGCATGCATATAAACATGCAATATTTGCAGTTCATTCTCCCGATAACATATATTTTTTTTAACATGTATTAATAAAAATAGAATAAAATAAATTTTATATTGGATAGTTAGTAATAAAGAATATGCTGTATTAAAAAATAAATTTAATTTCTTGTAATAGTCTTAAGAGAAAAGCAGTAAGTTCGCGCGCCGCATACGCTACCTCAGCATTTTTAGGCGTGATAAGAAGATATCTTCTGTCACCGAATGTGAGATTCTAAAGAGTTTCTCACGGCCGAACTGACCAATGGGACTCTTTTAAATTTTGACCAACTTACATTTTATTTCTAGATTTGTACCTTTCTTGCAGAGAAAAATAATTTTAATAAGTCAATCCGCAGTTAGACCTCGCAAGGGTAACACCTTTTTCGACTTGCACATAAATCAAGTGTAAAATCGTAACATTAAAAACTTGTAACTCGCGCTTTATTTCCTTCTCAAATTTAATTACAAGCGAAATAACTTACTTTAGTCGCGCGCTTATTTTAACAAGTCAGTCCAATAAAAACGCGATTTTTATACAACTTACTGCTAGGGGAAAAAGTGTGTTAATAAAAAGAATATTTCCTATTTTATTTTCAAATAAAAATAAATAAAAATACTAAAGAGGTTTCTTCCGATTCATTATTGTAAATCTGCGCGATTCACTTATCAATAGCTTGTACAACATTTGTAATAAAATAAAATAAATATCATTTACAAAAATATACAAAAATAATCTCTGCGAACATAAGTGCCATTAATCCAGTTCCTAAATAATTAACAAACGGGCAACCAGAGAGGAGCACTGCGCCCTTCAGTGTAAAGTTTATTAAGTAGATGAACTCCTTTGCTTTCGACCACGCAGCCAGCAGTTAAGACAAGGTAAGCGATTAAGCTCCTCTATCCCGCAGTCTTTTAAAAATAAAAAATATTTAACAATGCCAACAAGAAATATCCCAAACAAACACATGTCCGAGTAAACCTATTTAAGGTGACCGGACATAACACCATTTTAATCTATTTCTTAGCTATTTTTTATCAAAGAATTTAAAAAATAAAATATTCTTCACTTTCTTTCACTAGACTAAAAATTTTTTTGTTAAATTTGGCATATTAACTATAATATCCAATCGGAAAATATTGCGTATATTTGCGCCTCTTAAAATAATAATGATTTTTAAATGTCAAATGTGTAGTTCGTATAAGTACGTTGATATACTATAATTCTAAATCGGGGATTTTTTCATACATGATTTTATAATTTATTGTACCGTTATTCATGCATAACAATAATTTTTTTTAAATTGTTAGCAGAAGTTCAAAAAATTATTATTATACACACATAAAAGTACATAGAAAATCATAAGATCGTATATGACAAATTTCCCGCTTCACCCCTCACTGCACCCTTTGCCCCATTTTACGGTAGGTCAATATTTGATCGTTTTTGACAATACAGATTTAATCAAGTAGTAGAGTAAATAAAAGATAATTTTCTGTAATGATTCTAGCAATGTATTGTGTAACGCGATTGTACCAATGTACATTACAATGTACATTGATGATTTTTGGTTTTTTTGAAATTGTGCTAAAGTGACTCGGAATTTTTTAAAATAAACTTGTAGATTAGCTTAAAGTGGGCTATTTCCTTCGAGCATATACTACTACTGGAGGAAGCCTCCGAATGGCAGCAAGCGTTACAAGGCGAAGAGAGAGAAAGCCTCTATTTTGGTACGTGCTGTCTCTCTCTAGCCTGATTTGATTGGCTGCTTCTGTTCCCCACTAAGAAAGTGAGAGAGAGATAGCACGTACCAAAATAGAGGCTTTCTCTCTCTTCGCCTTGTAACGCAGTTAATAGCTGGGAGGCTTCCTCCAGTAGTATATGCTCGAAGGCTATTTCCGATCTCAAACTGAGGGCTAGAATGCATTTATACATAATAAAAACTGTAAAATTTTAAAAATAAAATAAAAAATTTTTTTTATTGCAAAAATTGCATAATAAATGAATACTTGTTATCCTAAAATAATATATAAAACGTTTTATGAACAATTTATATACTCCGTTCTGAAAGGGTTGAATCTTTTTGATAAAATTTTAACAATTTCTATATTTTTTCGTTTGAGGGCGTTTTACTATTATTGTATAAAAAATTGTGCAATTCCATCCGTGTTATATAATACATTGCTAGATTGTATTACAGAAAATTATCTTTTATTTATTCTATAACACGATTAAATTTGTATTGCCAAAAACCATCAAATATTGACCTACCGTGAAATAGGGCAAAGCGATCAGTGAGGGGTAATGCGGGAAATTTCTCATATACGATTTTATAATTTTCTTATATACAGTGGACTATCGATACAAGGGATCGCGATATAAGGGAATCCGAGCTGTTTCTCCACCGAGTCTAAGTATGTCAGTTCCCCCACCAACTATGTAAGTGCGAGAGACACAGTATAGCAATAGAATAAGACATGGCTAAACAAAAAAACCCTAGTCTATTCCACACGCATCAGTAGGCGTGGCTACTGCGCCTACTTCGTATACACGCACGTTAAATTAAACTTACACTACGAGACAGTGGGCGGAGCTGTAACTCTTAACTCGAACGTGTTGGGGACTCTTCCTATAAGAGAATTTCCAAGAAATTTCCTCTCCTACAGCCCCGTCGATACCCTTGTATCGAGAGCCTACTGTATACTTTTGTGTGTGTATAATAATAATTTTTTGAACTTCTGTCAGAAATTTTTAAAAAATTATTGTTATGCACGAATAACAGCACAAAAAGTTATAAAATCATGTATAAAAAAATATCCGCTTTAGAATTATAATATACTAGCATCCCCCGTCTCGGCTTCGCCCGCGCAATAGTTGGGCAGAAGTCGGTAGGTATAGAAATAGAATCTCAAAAACTATTATTTATTAAATCGTACTCTTACAGGATGATAAAATCAACGTTATTTGCGATTGTGTTAATAAATGAAAAAAAATTTTTTTTTCATGTTATTAATGATTAAAAAAGTTGAAAAAAAATTTATTTGTATAAAAATGGTTAAGTTTTCTAAACATCAAATTTCTTGAAAAATCTATGAGAAATTGTATTTTAAATAATATTAACGTCAAATATCTTATATTTTTTGTTAATATATTTGGAATAAAATTTTTAGAAAAAATCGCAAATCATACATAATTATTTGTTATTTTGAAAATTATTTTATTAACCATGAAGGGTTAAATTCTCATGTATGAGTCAATAAATATTTGAGGAATGAAAAATTTCCTTGAATAAGATATAAAATTTTGTCTAAAGTTAAAAAAATTGTCTAATTTTTTATTCTGCCGAATGGAATAGGAAAATATTTCATTAAATAATCCGATGTCATATTACTCTGTGATTAGAGAATATGCAATAAAAATTTATTGTGTTGAAGTTACGGCATATCAAAGTTGTATAAGTACTTCTACCGTACCAGTTTAATAAAGTGAAAGACAAAATCTGTCGCCACCTATTGGGCAACCAAGGAAAGTAGCAAGAATAGAGCATGTTGACCGCAGAACGCCCAAAAAAAGTAGTCCCTATTCCCTATGCGTTAAGATCTAGGTCTATAATTATTTTATTGCAATTATTAATTAAAAAAGTAATTATTTATATAGCCTATGACACTCGTCACATTATAAAGAATTTAAATTTAAAATTTGAAAACGATCGGTTCAGTAGTTTTTGAGATAATTGAGAACATTCAAACAAACGCTGTCCTTTTATATAATAGTAAGATCAACGTACTTATACGAATTTCATATTCGACATTTAAAATTATCATTATTTTAAGAGGCGCAAATATGCGCAAGATTTTCCAATGGGATATTGTAGTTAATATGCTAAATTTAACAAAAATATTTTCAGTCTAGTGAAAGAAAGTCAAAAAATATTTTATTTTTTAAATTCCTTGATGAAAAATAGCCAAGAAATTGATTAAAATGGAAAAAAATGAATAGAACGGTCAAATATCAATGTTTTTTAGACTTCGATGGATAAAGTTGAAATTTACAGTGTTAATAATATTTTAAAAAATCATTAAACTCGATTTTTAATTTAAAACATATTTTTGGAGCATTAATCGTCTTAGGAAATGGAAAGGATAAAAAAGAAATATCGAATTATAAATTTTTATCATATTGAAAGCTCGATCCGATAACATCATCTTGACCACATTTGAAAAATTGAAGCAGTTTCTAATACTCAATCTGTCTACAGAAAAAATAAACAATAGTTGATGAAGACTATCACAAAATTTAAAAAAATGAATTTGGGCCGCTTTTTTGCAAATTAGACCACTGTGCGACGTGCACAAACATTACCTGGTAATCGAGTCACATTCCGTAGGCTCAAACGCCAAAAACATTCATCTACACGTACCGTACACATTGTTGAAAACAAAAAAAAACACCTAATTGATCGACGAAATTACATAGGCAGCGGTAACCCATCCAAGTAATAGCCGCGCTCAGTGCTGCTGAACTTCGTTGATCAAACGAGGTGCTGTTCCGTAACTACGCCAATGTGCCGTTTTTTTACCGATTATAGAATAAAATGATTTTTTGTAAAATTATTTATAGTTCATTGAAAATTTTCTTCAGCAATTCTTTATGCTAGCTATTTTTATAAGAGATGAGCTCAAGGAATATCTAATAGAAATACTGCAATGTTTTGTGCAAAAAATTTTTCAATAACTCTTGTAAGAAGCTCCATAGAAAATTATGTAAGCGAAAATTCCTGCAAATATATTCATAGGAATTTCCATAGCCATACCTTAATTTCTTTTCCACGAACAACACATAAAACATAGTAGTCTATCTTATATATTTTGCAGATTTACTTGCAGATTTTTTGAATAAGGCAATTTGAGGTTACTTGGTGGAAATTTTTTTATTACACCACGATATGCTTCATAAGTAGAGTGTAAGAACATATTATTGAGGCATTAAGACAGTCTATGAAGAAACGTGGACAGTTTGATATAATTTTTTTAATTTTTTTTTTATATTCTAATTTTGTAAAAAATTTTTTGTATATATGGGCGTTTGCACGTTGAAAATTAAATAAATAAATAAATATCGTTTTCCTTTCAATTTTTATTCATTTTTCTTTAAAATTAATAGTATATTACGATACAGACGATTTAAATTACATGGAAAAATTTGAAGAAATTAGTAATAAATTGACTGTCATTGCACCATTGTACATTTTTTAGCCGTGATTTTTTCGGTACCTAGCACTGATCGCCATAAACATGCAAAAGTCATTGAAAAAAGCATTGATTGCTTGTTTTTTCAGTTTTTAGTTTCTTTTGAAAGGCAGTCAATGCCAAAACGTATTAAACAACGGCTTTTATTTATTTATAATCTGAAAAAGTAACCGTTGCTATGAAATGTTTTCCGTATATCTATTATTACGCAGTGAAGTTAGCGTCCGAGCATAGCGAGGCGCTAAACGCCGTGTAATAATAGGTGAATTTAAGTAATAGTCAAAACATACCATTTTAAAAGTCTTATTTTAAGCTTTCATTATGTACTTTGATAAAATTAAAAAATTATTTTTCAATTGGTAAAAAATGAGCTTCAATGCGCGTGTGAAATTCTTAAATTTATTATTTTATTGCATTTAAAAATTTTTTTTAATAACTAAGACTTCGCTATCAATTTTTTAATAAACGTCATTTGAAAGTAGAGAGAAAACCTTAAAAAACCCCTTGTTTAGACTATGAATTTAGCGAATTTATATGTATTAAAAATTGCGTTGAAGATATTTCTTTGTTGCTAGAAAAAATTAAATAATATCTCCGAAGCCTCCATAGAACAAAAATGGTTGAATCTTTTTTAATAAAACCACCGACAAAAAAAAAGTTTTTTTTTTTTAAGAAATTCTAATTGCTTAGATATTTATATAATTCTTATTTGTTTTAAGAATTGAGAAAACATTCAATTTTGTAACCTCCGAAACCTGTAATCTCCGAAGCCTTTTTTACAATATATTATATTGGTATTTGGTATTTTTCAATTTAATTTTGCGCAACTTGGAATTTCAATTTTTAATACGTTCAAATTCAGTTATGCATAAAAAAACACCAAAATTAAAACAAAAAACTTTTGAAAATTTGTGGAAAAATTTGTTATTTTTTTTAGAATTACCCATATCTGTTATTTAATTTGAAAAATAATGGTATAAAAGAGTTGCAATAACTTACAACTTATTATTATCGATGAATAAATTCTTAAAAATAATCTAGATATCAAATTATCGCTTATTATAGGTACGTGATTTAACGGGATCTCGGACCTGCAGCAATCGAGTTTTACTTTTTTATTTTATAAATATCTTTTCAAATTCATAAATTAAACAAATATAATGACTTGTATGCCCTATAGCTGTGTTAATACAATAATTGTTGTTAAAATAAAAAATCATTTAGACTTGTTATTTTTTAATGAACTTGGATTTGAAATTAGATATCAAGCTCGACAAACCTAACCTTAAAATATGATACATCGAAAGTTTTTATTATAAATTTTTATGTATAGTATTTTGGTGGATTTCTTAAGCTGTCCGCACTAGAGTTTAATCTTACAAATTTTTTCCTTTTAACAAAAAAACTCGATTGAATGCATCGTTTATTCATAAGTTAGGATTGGAAATATTATTAGAAAGCGGACAGCTTTATCATGCTCTTAAGTAAATTCAGTATTATATTCATTATTGCACAGTGTAAAAATAAACTTTTTTAATCCTGGCCAAGTAAGATTAAAGCGCTGATTAAAATCACGTACTACTATGAAATATATTAAAATGAAGCATACCCTGGTAGAAAATTGATCCGAATTCTGAGCAGAACTTGTGGTCAACAAAAGTTAAAATGATACTTATCTAGAAATTATATAAATTTTCAAACAAAATTATTAGATAAGTGTCATCTTAACTTTTTTTGGCTAGAAATTCTGCCCAGAATTCAGTTATTTTATTTTTAAGAAGTTTTAGGTACATTTTAGTTTGATTTTAGCTGAATTTCAGCTAAAAATTAGATTTATTTTATATTATATTTTCTCTATACTATTAAAAGTATATTGTTGCTGTCGTTGCTGTTGTCATCAGAAATATGCCTCTTATTTTTAGACCCTTATTACAGCGTGGAAATTAGCTAGATTTATGTTTTTAAGCTGAAAATTAGCTGAATTTAAGTTTATATCATAATATATAAATTTCAGATTAGTGATAAATGAAAAATAGGTAATAATATGTTTTACAATTAGCTTATTATCCTATAACCATTGTGAAGTTTGGTAATATAACATAATTAATAATTTTACGATTTTACTTTAAGTAAACAGTTTAAAAATTGTTTGAAAAATATTAAATTGGAGTTGAACAATTGAATGATAAAATTTAAATTTTGTCAAATAAAAATCAAAATCAAATACTTGAATATAGTCTCTATGAATTTATCTTTATTTTCATTTAATTTTGTAAAAAATTAAAAATAAACATTTTAAAAACACGCTTTTTAAAAATCGTAAATGGAAAAAATACACTAAAAGGTATTAAATAAATTAATTTACTTCCTTGAAATTACTTTTATACAGTTCATTGCAATAATTAAGAGAAAATTTTACAACAAAAATTTAAAAAGAAAAGTGTGGGCGCTAATTTTCAGTAAATCTAATCATTTCAATACTATCTTTAATAATTTCTCAAAAAAGAGATTTTTTTTTATTTCAGCGCCCACACTTTTCTTTTTAAATTTTTGTTGTAAAATTTTCTCTTAATTATTGCAATGAACTGTATAAAAGTAATTTCAAGAAAGTAAATTAATTTATTTTTTAATACCTTTCAGTGTATTTTTTCCAATTACGATTTTTAAAAAGCGTGTTTTTA
This sequence comes from Anastatus disparis, assembly GCA_017163975.1. Taxonomy (NCBI): domain Eukaryota; kingdom Metazoa; phylum Arthropoda; class Insecta; order Hymenoptera; family Eupelmidae; genus Anastatus; species Anastatus disparis. Next base: position 2,060,798 of record JAFFSR010000257.1, read on the forward strand.
AAATGTTTTTTTTTCAATTTTTATTCTTTACTTTTTAGTTAAAATTGAATTTTCACCTATATACTCCCCTATCCCCTATCCTCTATACATTCTCATATCCCCTATACACCCCCTATCCACTATATATTCCCCTATCCCTATGCATTTTCTACAACTATCAACACAACAATATTCTATCAAATCGCCTCGACCCAGAGAAAGCCTTCCTATTTGTACTTCCTCGGAGATGACTTTTCACACCTGTCATCGCCGACCTGGACAACAGATTATTGTATTGTCATCAGAGACCAAGATCTGTGTTAAATTTCAGAAATTTCCATCGACAAAAAGTGCCTTAAATCGAGTGTGCAAGATTTCATTAGAGACAGACGTGAAAGCAAGCTTAAAAAAAGCGTGTAAAAATCAATATTTTAAAATAAATAATATTGTTAAATCAAATAATAATATTTGTATTACATGCATGTCTAAATTTATCTTTTAAAATTGAAAATTATTCCAAAATTTTTTTTATTAATTTTACATAAAAATAGAATTTAAAAAGTATAATTATGTTCTTGTATATGTCTTTGAAAATGTTTTCTATGTTTAAAAATTTTAAAGCATATTATATGTATGATTAATATTGCTATTTTTATTACGTTATGTTTGAGTACGTTAATATCTAATGTAATTTTATGTATATGTTCTTCTACATATCTTTTTTTAAAATTTTTTTTTTTTTAAAGTTAATATATGAGGATATTGTCCTCTATATGATTAGCTTTTTTCATATGATGGCATCAGATAGATCTAATCCAGAATCTGTTTGTCACATTACATCATGCTAGCCTATCTGACACACCATACCGAAATCTTTAACTACCGATGGATGATTAGTCACTTTCTGTGACCAACAATCAACCGATACCCAATGAAATCGGATTTTGTTGTCGCGATATTGTTAGCAAATATACTAATTTTTCTTTTAAAAAAAAAGTCAGCACGCTCTCCGCGTCGAAGGCAAGAGCTCTATGCGCTGTGCCACCAAGCTCTTCTTCTACATATCCTAAGGGGTTGTAAAATACCAAGATTACAGTTTTTCAAAATTTTCATTTCTAATAAAAGAATTTTTTAAATATCTATATATTATTGTCTTACATTTTTACTTATAGAAAGCATAATATAGAGAAAGAAATTCGGAAAATTTTCGAATAAAGATTAAAAATATGGAAAACTGTTATGTCGGTAGCTATGTCTGAATCATATACCTTATTACATCTCCTTTCATGATGTTTTACATGTATTATTAATTTTGTTATAGAAACGATTAATATCAATATGTTTATCTAGAGAAAAAAATTTAATACTGTTTACCTTGAAACGTGAATGAAAAAAAATGTTTTGATTAAAAAACATTAAAACATCGATGAAAACGAAATATTGAATATTTTTTTTCAAAGTTATATAAGCGAGATGGGGTTGGCGCGCTTGCCAATTAAATAATTGAAGTAATGAATGGTTTTATTAATATACATTTTGAGAACTTAATACTTAAAAGAAATAAATACAAAAATACTTAAAAATTTCTTAATTCATTTTAATTCTTTCAAAATTTAAAATAAAAATAAACATGAGGTTTAGAATTTTAAATGTTATAAAAAACGAAATGCTATTTAGTAAATGAACTTATTTAAAATATACTTTTTTGAAATTTGTTTATTTAATTTCATAATTAAAATTATTATATTGTTTTTCTGGATGTGAAATAAATAATATTTATTTTGCAACTATTCATAATATTATAATGATTTTTATAATAATTACATAATTTGTTATGAACAAAACTTATTTATATTCAGAGAAATGATTAAGGTGAGAAAAAATTAATGAAATGAAATAAATTAAAAAATTAATATTGGATAAGTACTTTTGATTATTTCAATTAACAATATCATTATATTATTTTTATGATGTGCTTAAGTATTAAAAATTTTTAATTTAAATTTTCGCGCGCTATACATTTTTTCTAATATTATTTTTTTTCGAATCAAGCATACAAAACATTTTATTTATAATCGAGTATCTTTGTTATGGTACCACTTTTATAAACAATGTCTTTATGTTGCTGTTTGCCGCGTGCGCTACTTGAATATTGTTTTCCAATAGTCAAATCTTACTTATCCAAAAAGACGCCGGCAAAATATTTTTTATAACACGAGTATCTTTATTGTGGCGCCACTTTTATAAACAGTGTCTTTACGGTGTTGCTCACGCTATACCTTCCTGGAACATTGTTTTTCTACAATCATAATATTGACGTGTTTGTTTTATTTAATTATTGATAAACTTCGACAAGTTTCTTGCGGGGTTTTTTAGTGTGATGTAACAGTTCATTGTCATATTATTAGAGTGCATATTGTGAATAACGATACAGTTTAGTTTTTAGTCTTTCGATACATATACCATTTATATATATATATAAACATAAAAATGGTTCGCGGCAGACCATCACAATTTTCTAAAGATTCATTTGTTGAAACTATTTTACTTTTTAGTGATAAAATTTATATTGATTCTGTAGTTATTAGCAAAAACGATCCTATTTGGGAAGAAATTTCCCTCCATTTTAAAAATAGTATAAAGGCGAAATCATTATACTCTTTAGTAACAACAAATCGTCATGGCGTTTTAGATAAAATAAAACAAAAATTAAAAATAAATGAAAGTTTGCGTAGTATCTCTGACGATTCTTTAATTAATAATGAATCTTCGACTATTAATGAAAACTTTGAAGAGGATGCATACACTGAAAAAAGTTCAGGTATGTATTCGCACGATGTCGTATATGCGATTGCCTAAACGACGATCGTCTTTAAATCGTCAATTTCGGGCAGCTCCATCACGAAAATCGTAATGATGATAAATGACAGGTGGCGTGCAGTGACACATTTGTTTTTCGTAACTAATAGTGCTTGTGGTTAAAGCTCGAGACTAACTAAATTTGAGGCAAATGAGAGTTTACTTTCAAAGTTTATTTTAATTTAAATATTTTGATATTTGAAACTATATACAATATTGAAATAATACTTTTCTTAACAAAAATATTAGTACGCTTGACTTTTTAGCAAATCTCAAAGTTGATTCTATTGGACTGAGAGATGAGAGTAAGGAGGAGAACAAAGAGCAAAACAAAGAGGAAAACACGCCTGATGGATAGAAAATAAAAAAGATTTATTGACTGTATCATATTTTATTTATTTTTTACAATAATTGTACATTCTTTTACGCCAACAGATATTTTTCACTTATTAAACGTTGTTGTACAAAATTTATTCAACTTTTTACTTATGTTTCCTTTAAACTATTGTAAAAATACTTTTTTTATTTATAAATTATTAAAAGCTAATAAAATGATTTATTTAATTACGCTATAGTTGTTTATTATCCACAATGTAAATCAATATTGTAGTAAAACTTAATAATTCATAAAAGTTTGTTTATTAAAATCATTCAAATTATTGTAAATATTTTTTAACTAAAATGAGTAACTATTGTAAAAATACTTTTTTTATTTATAAATTATTAAAAGCTAATAAAATGATTTATTTAATTACGCTATAGTTGTTCATTATCCACAATGTAAATCAATATTCAGTTGAAAAATTTTATGCGATTGTAGATTTTTTTTTAATTTATAATTTCATGTATTATATACACGCTCTGTCACTGATTATCATTACAAATAATATAAATATAGCGACGTTAAAGAAGGAAAAAATATCGAAATTCATAAAAATTGTTTTCTTTTTAACCACTATAAGAATCAAGTTGAATCACTTCAATATTTATTTGATATTACTTTTCCATGATCTTCAAAATTAACTTAAAAAATCAGTATTTTAAAAATTAATATTAATTTAATGTATAATGAAAAAAATAAATTGAATCAATTAAACAAGAGAAGGTTCTGAAATTATTTAGAAGATAGACAAGTATATATTAATTTGTGGATCGACAAATACATTTCATTTCAAAACTTACTTTCTGCGAAAGTATAAAATAAGACAAGTATGAGTTTGTTTTTCATCTCCTAAAAATGAATTTAAACTTTCATTAAGGGAATGATAATCAAAGTATCAAACAAGAGAAAGTTATGAAATCACTCAGAACATAGACAAGTATATAAAAGCCAAACTGAAATATTTTTTCATAAATTATCTATCTCTTATTTGATACAATAAAATATTTAATTCAAATCTCCTAAAAATGAATTTAAACTTTCATCAAGGGAATGATAATCAAAGAATCAAACAAGAGAAAGTTATGAAATCACTCAGAACATAGACAAGTATATAAAAGCCAAACTGAAATATTTTTTCATAAATTATTAATCTCTTATTTGATACAATAATAGTATATTTCGGTACTAGTGCGATAAAGTGATTTTTTACTCGTGTGGCGGTTTGCGCCCGAGCGAAGCGAGGGTGAAAAGGTCACACGAGTAAAAAATCACTTTTTCGCACGAGTATCGAACACTATTTTTTGACACGACGTGTGAGAAGCTCCATTTTCGCACGTGTCACTTTGTACAACGTGCGTGAAATCGAGCTTCTTGCACAGAGTATCAAAAAATATTTAATTCAAATGAAGCCAGCTTTATTTGTAAAAAAATAACCATAAACATACTTGGCAGCCTCTCTTCTTTATGGTTTAAAATGCTGCCATAATTATTTCCTATAATTATGCAATGATCCAATAGATTAATAATTTATTTCTATAATTTATTAATTTTAATTATATAATTTAATTAAATAATAATTTTTGTTCTACACGGTTCTATATGCATCAATGTCCTTTGATATAGAAAATAATCGTTTGCTTGTCTTTTGCTCTATTGAGCGGTTGTCTTACTTTTCTATGAAAATATTTTATTTATTTATAATAACGAAAATTTAGATTAGACAAGGACAGAACGATACGGCCTCCTCTTAATGAAAGTTTAAAATCATTTTTAGGAGAAGAAAAACAAACTCATACTTGTCTTATTTTATACTTTCGCAGAAAGTAAGTTTTGAAATGAAATGTATTTGTCGATCCACAAATTAATATATACTTGTCTATCTTCTAAATAATTTCAGGACTTTCTCTTGTTTAATTGATTCAATTTATTTTTTTCATTATACATTAAATTAATATTAATTTTTAAAATACTGATTTTTTAAGTTAATTTTGAAGATCATGGAAAAGTAATATCAAATAAATATTGAAGTGATTCAACTTGATTCTTATAGTGGTTAAAAAGAAAACAATTTTTATGAATTTCGATATTTTTTCCTTCTTTAACGTCGCTATATTTATATTATTTGTAATGATAATCAGTGACAGAGCGTGTATATAATACATGAAATTATAAATTCAAAAAAAATCTACAATCGCATAAAATTTTTCAACTGAATATTGATTTACATTGTGGATAATAAACAACTATAGCGTAATTAAATAAATCATTTTATTAGCTTTTAATAATTTATAAATAAAAAAAGTATTTTTACAATAGTTACTCATTGTAGTTAAAAAATATTTACAATAATTTGAATGATTTTAATAAACAAACTTTTATAAATTATTAAGTTTTACTACAATATTGATTTACATTGCGGATAATAAACAACTATAGCATAATTAAATAAATCATTTTATTAGCTTTTAATAATTTATAAATAAAAAAAGTATTTTTACAATAATTACTTATTGTAGTTAAAAAATATTTACAATAATTTGAATGATTTTAATAAACAAACTTTTATAAATTTTAAGTTTTACTACAAGAATTTCATATGCAATATAAAATTTTAAATAATTAAAGTAAATCATCATCATAGTATTAACAATTCGATTGGAGCTGACGTTATTTCACTAACGATAAATAACATAAAATAACTTAAAATAAGTTCTACAAGTAATTGATGAGATCCTTGAAAATTAAAAATAAAATAAAAATAAAGAATATTTAAGATTTAAATGCTGCGCATAAAAGCATTCCGTGCAATTTCTTTTAGGGAAAACATTTTAATATACAGGATGAAAGTTCTTATGAGAATGTTACTGATGAGAATTCTGTAGATAATGTTGATAATTCTATTATTAACATATCACATAAATAAGGTTTTTTCATTTTATTTTTGAAAAATTTTTTTTTAGAATGACACATATTTATCTTTTTAATGTGCATAATATCCCATATGGAAATAATTTATGTGAAAAACTGTAAATAATAGTAAATAATTGTAAATAACTGTTAAAAAATGTAGGAATTGAGACATAAATAATAGTTATTTACAGTTATTTACTATTATTTATTATTAATTACTATTATTTACAGTTATTTACAGTTATTAACTGTTATTAACTGTTATTTACAGTTATTTACAATTATTTACAATTATTTACAGTTTTTTATAATTATTTACAATTATTCATAATTATTTACAGTTATTCATAATTATTTACAGTTATTTACATTTTCAAAAATTTTTGAATTAGTGGATAATTTAATGTTATTAATAATTATTTACAATTATTTATAGTTATTTACAGTTATTTACAGTTTTTTACAGTTATTTACAGTTATTTATAATTATTTACAACTATTTACAATTTTCCAGTTTTTTATAATTATTTACAGTTATTCACATTTTTAAAAATTTTCGCCTATTTATAAAATTATTGAATAAATTTGTGATAATTTTCGAAAATGTAAATAACTGCAAATAATTGTAAAAAACTATAAATAATCGTAAATAACTGTAAATAATTGTGAAAAAAGTGAATAAATGTAAATAACTGTAAATAAATATAAATAACTGCAAATAAGTGTAAATAACAGTTAATAAGTGTAAATAACAGTTAATAACTGTAAATAAGTGTAAATAACAGTAAATAATTGTAAATAATTGTAAATAACTGTTATTTATGTCTCAATTCCCACATTTTTTAACACTTTTCTACAGTTATTTACAGCTATTTACATTTATTTACATTTATTTACAGTTATTAACAGTTATTTACAATTATATCCAAAAATTTTTTCCATATGGGATGTGAAAATGTATTTATGTATAGATACATTCGAATTTATAAAAAATGAATTGTACCATGTGTTAAATGAATCTTAGAATTTGGAGGGTAGAATTTTATTAGAAAAATATAAATATACTCAAAAATTAGAACTGAAAGATTATAGTAAATTAAAACACATTGTAGTGATAAATGCTATGTCAAAACTTCATCCAAAATATAAGTAATTTTTTTTTCATTCAAGTTTATTAGAAGAAAAATCTTGAAAAATATGAAAAACAAAAATATATTATTGACGAAATATTTTTTTAAAGGTATCTTATGATATATAAAATTAACTATGAAAAAATATAGTCTTAAAGAGACCTTGAAAAGAAAATTCTTTATTTTATTTAATCTGTTAAATTTTTTAAAACTTAGTTTAGTCTTAAGTAACCACTTAAGAAGATATCTTTTCAATTTATTTGTTTGAAACTCATTATCTTAAATTTTAATAATTTTTTAATTTCTAAGGTGAATATAAAATGAGGCTTATAATGATTATTAAGAATACATAAATGTTCACACTAATACAAATACTAATTTTAAAAACGATTTTTTTCTGTTATTCATGTGATTGTAGTTACCATATATAATTTTTAACTTGCCTAAGTAACTCTAATAAAATAATTACTTTTATATAGATTAACAGTGCCCGAGTTTGAGAAAATTAAAAAAGAAATTTGCGAGGTATTTCCAAAAGTAGATCCAGATCTTTTGTTCGTCGGTTATGATAAGGACGATATAAATTCGACAGGCCATGTGGGTTATTTATATAATGAATATAAAGTTATAAGGAATGAACTACGGAAAGCTCGTATGCTAGCCAGTAATCCTAAATCACAAGAAGATTCTAATGAAGTAACTTCAAACAAGGTCTTGACACGTAAGAACATATTATTTTTATCAACATATGCAAATGCAATATTTTTTGTATAACAGTTTTTAAAAATTATGTTATTTGAAGGTGAAGATATTATTTGTTTGACTGATCCTAATCGTCAGGAATATGCTCCAGCCGATATAATTAAACGGTGGAATGACACTTTTCCAGAGAGACTGTCATTAATTGATAAAAAACAAAACAAAAAAAAGGCAATCAGTCTAGATCTATACTTTAGAACATATAAATGTTTATGTCAACCAATTGGAATCATTTTGGTAAAAATTTTCCACTGTTTTTTTATTTGTTAAATAAAAACCAATTGCAATTATTAATTTTATATTAATTACATAGCTTATAGAAGACTTTAAGAGCAGACCGGATTCGCTGTCCTTGTCTAATTGAGATTTTCGTTATTTACTCAAGTATTAATCGGTGTATCTGCAAATTGAAGGTTAAACGCAATAGATATTATTATTACAAATATGTATGCACAAGAAACCAAAAATCTACCGATTTGTTTTTGAGGAAAGTAAGGAACGCGAAAATATTATAAACATAAACTTCCACCTCGGCGTTCCTTACTTTTCTCAAAAACAAAGCGGTAGAATTTTTTTTTCTTGTGCATAAATGTTTATTATAATAATATCTATTGCGCTTAACCTTTAATTTGAAGATACACTGATTAATAGTTGAGTAAATAACAAAAAACTCGATTGCTACTCGGTCGGTATCAGGTTCTACTCCGGCCTGCTGTTAAGAAACATTTCCCAGAAAATTACAGTTCTGTTTTATCTGAACAATGGCCTATTTTCGCTGAAAAACTCATCAAATATTGTAGAAAACAAAAAATTAAAGAAGTTAAAAGTTTTTTTCAAAAGAATGATAATTTGATACAAATAGGTACAACTTCTTATTTGGTTATACTTAAAAAGATGAAATCTTGACTGATTTTAAAATCTCGTTTTTTATAGGTACTTACAATAGCGTATTAGCATTTTTGTTATTACCTCTATGTATGAAAGCAGTGAAAACTATAAAATTTGATAAAGATGCTATAACTCTTACTAAAGACCAAATTTCAAAGTTCTTTATACTACACGTGCAAGTAGGAAATAATTTATTATAATTTTAATAATTTTAATGAATCCTGTTTAAATTATAAGTAGTTACTAAATACAGTTTTTAATATTACAGAGCGCAGAAGAATTGGATATTGAAAAACAAAATTTTGAAAGTTAGCGGGGAAATTTAAAATTACCTTGTCATCCATACGTCATTTTGTTAGGAAAAATAGAAAATGCGCAAGCATTTGTTGTGCTAAATAGTGAGACTTACGCTTATATCAATATTATACAAGCCATAGATGCGTGTTTTAAATGTTTAGTTGCATTACAGACTTTTCCAACGTCATGTGACTTTGTTTGGGCATTTTTAAGTAAAGCCGTATATAATTTAAAAACTGTGAAAGTGTCTTCTTGCATCAGTAAATTTATTTTAGAAATCCAGCAAACATAAACAGTACTAATTTTTTTTTTTTAAGTATTTTCAAATTTGGCTATGTTATATTAATTATTAGTTTATATGTAATAGGAAATTTAATTTCTAAAATTATTTGAATAAATCTAATCTATTATTGTAAAATCATAGATATTATTTTAAAATGTTTTATATCGTTTATTTTAAAATTGTACGCTGGTCCATATCCGAGAAAAATTGTTCAAATATTTTTTGATTTTTTCGATAATTTCATTCGTAACGTTTTTTTAAATTCGATAAAAAACAATATATTTATTATACTTAAAAAACATAATGTTGCTGAGCCTGTATTAAAAGAAATTGAAAAGTGTATAAATTCATATAACAATATTATGGAGTCAATACGAACAGAAAGTAAAATATTTAATTTATTAAAAAAATCAAAGGGTTTAACAGATCATGAAGAATTTGTCATTGGAGTGACATATTCCCCAAAAATAGTGCAGAACGAAATGGTTTTAGTCCCAGAAAATGCATATGGTGTTCATATTCCATTGCGTAAAACGTTGAAAGCTTTTTTAGAAATTCCTGGGATTTTAAAGGAAATTCTATCATACGTTGAATTTTTATCAAAGCCTTCGAACATAATTTCTAATATTATGCAAGCCAATTTATGGAAGAGTAAATATTTATTGAAATTTAGCACAGACATTGTTTTTCCTCTTTTAATTTTTTTTTGACGAATTTGAAGCTGGAAACGCGTTAGGAGGTCATGCGGGAAAAAATAAATTTGGAGCAGCTTACGCATCTTTAGCCTGTTTACCGCCTTACATAGCATCAAAGCTTAATAGTATTATAGTAGCTCTCATTGTATGAGCTTCAGATCACAAAAAATGTGGAAACAAAAAAATTTTTAACAAACTTATTGAAGAGTTGAATTTTCTACAAAGTAATGGAATCACTGTTAATGTCGATAATAGAAATTATACTATAAAGTTTCAACTAGTTTTAATCATTGGCGATAATTTAGGCCATACAATATTTGGTTTTACAGAATGTTTTAAGGCCAATTATTTTTGTAGAATATGCAAAAGTACATTAGAAGATTGTTTTAAAATGGTTACAGAAAATAAACTTTGTTTAATAAATATAAATAACTATAACATTGATGTGCAAATGAAGAATGCCTCTGGTACTGGAATCAAAGAGGAATGTGTGTTTTATACTGTTAATGATTTTAATATTTTCGAAAACGTATCCGTTGATCTAATGCATGATGTGTTAGAGGGTGTGCATATGTACATTATGAGATTCATAATAAATGAGTTTGTCATAACAAAAGAATACTTTACGTTGGAAAAACTTAATGCAATAATAAAAAACTTTTCATTCTATCCGTTCCAAAATATAAATATACCAGCTGAAATACTATTTGACACAATTAAAAATAAACCAAATTTAAAAATGTCAGCATCAGAGATGATTACTCTGGTTCGATTTTTTGGTTTATTTGTAGGAGATTTAATTCCTGAAGATAACAAGCATTGGCTATTATATAAATATATACGACAATCCATGGATATTTTACTTTCTTCTCGCATCATTCAAGCAGATGCTAAAAGATTAAATGAATTAATACAAAATATCAATTCTTTATACTTAGAATTAGGTGGGAAATTGACAGCCAAATTTCATATTTTTATACATTATGCAATCATTTTGTTGAATAATGGACCTTTTGTATATTTTTGGTGTATGCGCTTCGAATCCAAACACCCAGAATTGAAAACTGTAGCTACATCTACGAGTAGTAATAGAAATTTATTAGTTACAATAAGTACCAAAGAGATGTTGAAAATGTGCAAAATGATAGATTCAGCAGAATTCATAAAAAAATTCAGTTTACTTCAATTGATTCTGATAGAGTTAATGAATTTTATTTTAATAATGAGGAAAAATGTAAAAAATGTAAATATTATAAAGAAGTAGATTATTATGGTTTTACACATAAAATAGGAAAGTTTTTAGTAGTTGATATGAGAAATATTGAAATAGAGTTTGGTGAAATCATAAAAATTATATGGGTGGACCATGAATTGTATTTTCAATTGAATGTTTATGAAGAGATCACATTTGATGATCACTACCACGCATATGTTTTGGAAAGGACGGAAAAAAAAATTATTGTAAAAACAAAAGATTTACCATCGATCGCACCTGCATTGGGTATGAAAAAAAATAATAATTATTCAATATGTCCAAATTATAAATTATAATAAAACATAATTATGTTATATTTTTTATTCTTAAATAAATTATAAATCCTGAAAAAATAATTAGTGTTCTGTGTTTTATTCTTTTCTAATAATAACTATTAATAACTATGATGAACTGTCAAAATGGAGACATCAATAACAGTTATTTACAGTTTTTCATAATCGTTAATAAATATTAATTGGAAATAATTATTACCAGTTATTTACATTTATTTGTACTTAATTGAATTCACACATAATATTTATTTATATACATGTGTAAAACTCTTTATACGAAAACAATTAATTTTAATTAATTTAATTTTTTTAAACAATTAATAATAATAACAATTATTTAACTTTTGTTAACTTTTATGAATTGTTATCAATGTTATACAAAGATTTTCACAGTTACTCATAAAAATCATTTCCATATGGGTTTCAATAATTTCAATTTATATTGATATATATAATGATTTTAACAATTTATTATTTTATACTTATAAAAAGCAAGTAAATATAATTTAAATTCAAGCAAAATTGGTTAGGTTATTTTGTATTATTTTTATTACTTGCAATTAATTTATTTTCATAAACTTTTTTTTAACGAAGAATATACTCTCTTAAATATCGAGCAGTATCATTCTGCAAACAGCAGAGATCAGCTGCATGAAGATTTCGGGCTTCTCCTACCCGAAATTCATGCCGCCGCTTCGCGTTATGTCTAGGGGCGTTGCTGTCATACGAATCGTGTTTCTGCTGCTCGGAACTTTTTTCAGTGCACAAGCACTATTTGTTACGAAAAACAAATGTGTCACTGCACGCCACCTATCATTTATCATCATTACGATTTTCGTGATGGAGCTGCCCGAAATTGACGATTTAATGACGATTGTTGTTTAGGCAATCGCATATACGACATCGTGCGAATACATACCTGAACTTTTTTCAGTGTATGTCTATATCTTTTCGTCTCTCCGTCTCCGTCTCTCCATCTATGTCTCTTTGTCTTTGTTTCTACGACTCCGTTTTTTCGTCTTAGTCTCTCCGTTTTCGTCTCTTCGTCACTCTGTCTATGTCTCTTCGTCTTCGTCTCTCCGTTTTCGTCTCTTCGTCCTTCTGTCTATGTCTCTTCGTCTTCGTCTCTCCGTTTTCGTCTTTCCGTCTATGTCTCTCTGTTTCCGTCTCTCCGTCTCTGTGTCTTTGTCTCTCCGTCTCCGTCCCTACGCCTCCGTTTCTTTATCTCCGTCCCTCTGTCTGAAACACATGATTAAAAAGAATGAATTCCTATCATATTTTTTCATTAATCTAAATGGAATTCAGTAAAACAAATTTTTAATTTATCATGATGATATGATTTGTATTTAAGCAATTTTTATGCATATTAGAACTTTAATTAATTCTTTTTTTTCAAGTATATAAAAACAAAATTTTAAACAGAACTTTATTATAAAAATTTATAAATTCAATTTCATTTTAATAACAATAAAGACAATTCTTCGCCGTCACATTATTGCATATTGGTGCACGGTGTGACATATAAATGATTCCTAATAACATAGACTAGTAACTATAAGATATATTCAAATAAATATATAAATACACTATTATTACAAATAAATAAATATATGAATATATTTATTTTTTTATCGAAAATTTATGTTTTTTTTCTATCAAGGATAAAATAAATATAGGATGAAAAATATATTACATTGCAAGGGATGAATATTATAAATTAAAATATGCAAGTCATTTATGCATTACTTAATTGTTTATTAAAAAAAATTATTCCACTTCAGTTTTAGTAGCTTAAGCAATAGCATTTATCTACAAAAGTTAATTAATAAATGAACTGATGATATTTTTTTTTTAAATACATGAACTGATATTATTATAATGAAAATATTAGTCTAGACCTAATTAAGAGTTATGATTTAAGTTTATATGTCAATAACTAATTGTTCATTATTAATAAAATTATTCTATATTTGAATTTGAATTGAATTTTTATTCTAATTGACAAGGTAGCATTTGTTTCAAAAATAATAGCTAAGTTCTAATCAATAGTTTTATGTAGTGCATACTCTTTTTCATACCAAAGAAATTTGTCTTATTTTCTTTTTCCTTTTTTTTCATATATATATATATATATATATATATATATATATATATATATGGGGCATTCTCTGTCAACGCGACACCCCCTCTGCCCAGAACAATTTTGATCCAAATTAGGTCTACCTGGGCTCAAATGAAAGCTCTTGACTTCTACTTTCGAACGCCGTCTGGCGATTCTGAAAATTCAAAATGGCGGATCCAATATGGCGGCTGAAAATCTTGGAATGATGGAAAAACAAGTTTTTCTTCACTCTAATAGCGAATCTGATACGAAAATTGTTATTTCTTGCCACTAATATGAAGTTAGCGACATATTTTTTTACTACTACCGTTCAAAGCGAGAAGTTAAAATTATATTTCAAGGTCATTTTGAAGGTCAAAAGTTATTTTCTGGATTTTCGAACTAGTATTCCACAAAACTAGTAGAAAACTTGATTAAGATCATAATTAGACTTGACCTTGGATCATTTTTCAAGGTCATGATTTCTGACTCTGCATAATTAATGTTTTGTTGAACGTAACCTCCTATGAGACATTTGTTCCTTTGTGCATATCGTGGGACCAACGATCTAAAAATTTCATGTATAAAATCCTTAGAGAAGATAAAGTTCCACAATAGAACTATCAAGTAGTTTTAGCATAACCCATTCTGAACCACGTGGAGGTACTACTTCTCTCAGAACATAAAAAAAAATAAAAAAAAAGAGGATAAAAAATAGAAAAACTTGAATATTATAGAAAAAATTCAGTATATTTTCCCATTGAAAATTAAAGTAGAACAGATACAGACTTAGCAGTATTCGAGTACCTTTTCATGATAACTTTTCCGTCACTTGATAATTGAAAAGAATGATGTTTAAGAATCTGTGGGACAGGTAATGCATCTTGAAACCTACGATTGAGTTTCCTTTTGAATTTATCATGTTCAGTCTGCGTAAAATAAAAAATCCTTATATTTTCAAAATGATTTTTAGCCCACTTCACAAGAGATGTGTGCGTCAGAATAGCATCTTTCGGTTTCGCCTTCAAGCTAGCTCTATAAGCTTCTCTTTTAAATATTGCACCAAGACCATCATAACAGCTTTTACCATGAGCAGTGGCGCAAAAATGCCACTCTGCCTCAATACCAAAATCCTTCTCATGATGAATAAGATTTGCTATCTGAAAGCGGTTCTTGAAATGCTGTTTTGCTCCATCTGTTACGTAAATAATCTTTTTAAGTATTTTTACTTTTGTCTTGATTTCTGGAATCAATAAATTCTGAATAGTATAGACAGAAGAAGTGTCATGCTTCAAACTATTCGACAAGAATACACAACTTTCATGCTTCAGCTCTGAATCTTCTTTATAATAGTAAATAGCTGGAAAAACAGTGCACTGGTCATTATTAAAATGGAAGGCTTGAGATGCATCTTGAACTGCAAAAGAGTAATTCTCAGAATAGTCGAACATTACAAGAACTTCTCCATTACCTAGATTACTTTTTGTTTGAGCAATGAAATTACCTTGTTGTTTGGCAATATATGAGTGGGGTTTGAGTATCGCCAATTTGGCATATAATTCATCAACAAATTCTTCAACTGGTAGAATTAAATTTTGCAAAGTTGATCTATCCGTTCCTGACCACGCACAGTACTCAATTTGTGAGATATTAGCTTCATCCAATATTTCAGTAAACGAGACCTAAAATTTTCAGAACCAGGGCACTTCGAACATTCATCCAAGTGACAGTCAGGTGTAGGATTCTTACACATAATTTGCTGTAAACAATCTTTATAACTACAAATGGGTTCTTCTTGATTATTCGTGAGCTTCTGAATATCGATTGCATCCAACATCAATTTACAATTTTGATGAATGGTGCAAACGCAGACGCTATGCGTTCCTCTAGCACCAGCAAGAACACAATGTTTTGGTCGTAATTTCGCGAAAGTACTGAATCCTACTTGCACTGTTGGTTCTGCTATCTTGAATAATTCGTAAAGTTCTCGTAAATCGAAATATAGAAGACGTTTCTGCACCTGAGTCCGCTTTCCATCAATAATAACAGAGACAGTATCTTTTCGACCCGGCATCATCCGACTGTGCACATCGTTATTATAACATTCAACAATGAGTTCTATTACTGTCTTTGACAAAGTTTTACCATGTTTAGCCGTTGTTGTAGCTAAAATACCTCCATCGGCTTTGAGTTTTTTCGACTTTCTTACTAAATGTCTTGATGTATTGAATTCACGGGAAATTCGACTAATATTCCAAGTTGATGGAACGATTGTAAGTATACTTAGTTTCAAAGGGTCAGAAACTGCTAAACTAGAAAACTTTTCTTTTAATTTTGAAAACATGTCTTCCAATTCGATTTCTCTAGCTGATCGTGTAGCTTCTTGAACAGATTTATCAATACCAGTATTTTCTGATGTCGTCTCTATATCCATGTTTTCATATTCGTTGTTGCCTTCGTTATCTCTTGTACCAATAGATGAAATGGGAGATCCACATAACTTTCTACACTTACTACAAATTTTTGAATTATCTGGCAAATCTGGAAATCTTCGTTTTAAGTTGTTCGACAACAAGCGTAGATCATTACCTATGTGACCCTTACCATTGAGAGGGTTGATACAGCGATCGGACCGTGCTACAGTAGACATATTCAATCCATCTAAGTAAGTGATAATACTCGAATATAATAACGTAGGACTGTTAGAACAGGTGTTGTGAAAAATGTCTTCGAATTAATTTGAATCCTCTCGAAAAATGTGTTCGTATGATTCTCAGAGAATGAATATAAGTAAATAACTACGAATAGTCCAATGAAAAAAGCTGTGGAATGACAGACTCACACGATATAACTCAAATTCACTCTATCACTGAAAAAAGTTTGAAGGAGAAGAGGAACGAAAAATAAGACTTCAAACGTACTAAATTTTTAGAGCAGTAGTAGTACTAAATTTTGATCCGTAGCAGCCGTAAATCGATGGAAACTATATGTACGAAACGTTTAGGAAAGATAATGCACGAAATATAGAACCACAGATACACCAAACAGTTAGAGTAGCAGCCGCACTAAACTTTTAGAGAAGCATCGGTACTTAAGGAGTTTCGAAAGAGGAATAAAAAATGTTAGAGAGATTCCAGAAATGTTCCATTGTAAAGTTTAATTACAGGGTTATCAAAAAGTATGGGACCCCCGTATTTTCCCAGAAACGATATTTTTTCAAAAAACTAAGGTCATACCGTAAGTAATTTTCAACGAGGAATTGTCTGATGACTTTGAATCTGACCTTGTCGTTGACCTTCAAGGTCAATTCAAAAATTGCAAAATTCAAATTCTGCAATTTTAGATCGCATTGTATACGTGTATAGTCACACGGTCTTACACCAACTATAGCATTCACGGCGTCACGTCAGTTTTTTTCTCTCAGTGCGTATACTACACGATTTTTGTGCAGGAGGAGCACCAAATCAAAAAAGCAGTAGCAGCACAAATGTGTTGTACCATTGCCACACTTTTTAGTGCTTTTTCTGCCCTAAACTTTTGTACAGGTGAAGAACGATGAAATAGATTAAATGCGGAACAATTTTAGTGCAACATTCGCTCTAAAATGGGAGAGTAAAGGACTTAATATTTAGTTATGAAACAATTCTTGCATTTGGTGCTGATACTCTAGGCTAACCTGTTTCTTCTTCACCAAACTTTTTTCAGTGATTCTGAAATGTTTCAAAGTGTGGATATAACCACAGTTTTTCTGTTACTGTTCCGAATTAGAACCGATTGATAGCATGAATGAAAGAAGTATAACTGCGAAAGAATCGGTTTATTAAAATTAAAACTCACCATGAAAATGACCTTGAAAAATGATCCAAGGTCAAGTCTAATTATGATCTTAATCAAGTTTTCTACTAGTTTTGTGGAATACTAGTTCAAAAATCCAGAAAATAACTTTTGACCTTCAAAATGACCTTGAAATATAATTTTAACTTCTCGCTTTGAACGGTAGTAGTAAGAAAATATGTCGCTAACTTCATATTAGTGGCAAGAAATAACAATTTTCGTATCAGATTCGCTATTAGAGTGAAGAAAAACTTGTTTTTCCATCATTCCAAGACTTTCAGCCGCCATATTGGATCCGCCATTTTGAATTTTCAGAATCGCCAGACGGCGTTCGAAAGTAGAAGTCAAGAGCTTTCATTTGAGCCCAGGTAGACCTAATTTGGATCAAAATTGTTCTGGGCAGAGGGGGTGTCGCGTTGACAGAGAATGCATATATATATATATATATATATATATATATATATATATATATATATATATATATATATATATATATATATTAGGGTGTCCCTTATTTACCAATGTTTTTTTTTTCGTTGTGCCGCCCCCTAGATCTTTAATTTATGCTAAAAAATTAAGATTCTACTCGGAAAAAGTAAGAAAAAGACGTTTTAAACCGTGCCTATTTCGCAAAACGAGATTTTAGTCCACGTATACGCATTATACTTAATCTAACGTATTTCATTCCTCTACTATGTTAAAAAAGAGCTTTAAACAGTTCAACTATTAGATTTTTTTATGTAAAATTTGGCATAAGAACGAAGTTTTACTTATTTTAGATCAAAACGTACATATAGTAAGGTAAGAGACACTTTTGCATTAATTAAGGTCAGTTTTTTAAATTATTTTTTGCTTTTTTGATTAATAATGAAAGTTATTTATGATTTGCCTGATTATTTTGAGTAATAATTTTCAAAAAATAGACATAAAAATTCACAACAATTATAAATTAACATATTTTGTACATTATGAAATTTCTAAGATTGTTTTCAAAAACAATTTTTCTTTACAATAGTTAGTTTAAGCGTATGATAATATTTTTTTTATAATATTAGGGGTAAACCGGGGTAAATTGGACCCATGGGACAAACCAGACCAGCATTACTTTATATGAATATACGTAAATATTAGAAGATTAAAACTACATAAAAAACTTTAGCAATAAAAGTAATTCAATGTAACAATATTAAAATCTTATTGGTCAAATAAAAATTTACTATATTTTTACATAAAGTGATGCCGGTCCGATTTCCCCGGGGTCCGATTTACCCTGATTTCCCCTACCTTTGATGTATTCAAGTTTTTAATTAATTTATTAAAAATTTTTGCATTATTAAACCGTTTTTACATATTTAGAAACATTTTAATAATCTAATTAACGTTATCAGATCTTAGGGTGAAATCAGATGGAGCGGAAAATAGGCGACGGAACGTCACAGAACCTCAATTCCGCATCTTTGTATTCCGCCAACGGAGTAAAGACGACGTAATAGACATCAATTTTTATTTTGTTTAAAAAAATTATTAGTGCTTCAATAACCTCACGTAATATTTTTAATTTGCTTTCCATAGCTGTACTTTTAATTTCAATCAAACTTTTAAATTCTATTTTGGTTAACTATTTGTTTAAACAATTTCAAAAAGTCTGTGACGCTTCTATTATCCCGTCAAATTTGTTTCCCTATATTCACATGGAGCGGAATAGAAGTTCTGTGACGTTGATTAGCAATTTTGTAATTAAAAATAATGATGTTAATTGAAATATTTGGTTATAATAACAAACTATATTTTATTTTTATAAAAAAGAATCTCATTACAATAACAATAGGTGATTATTTCCAACTTTTTTAACATTTTTGTTGTTAATTTAAAATTCGCGGATACATTTGTATGCTATTTTTAACAATTTTTCAGCTATATTCTGCGCCATGTGAACATAGGGAAAAAATTTGACGGAATGAATGTTGTATGACGTTCCGTCGTCTATTTTCCGCTTCATCTAATTTCACCCTTATCGATAATCGTGATCATAAAGTATATGATAAATCTATATGCAAAAAGTATATTTCTTATATATTTCGTACGATTGACAATTTGCTCTGGTTCCAATAGATGTGGGAGGTTTTTAAGAAGTATATTTCTTATTTTTTCTCAACATTTTAAAGACAATATGAACTACATTGTAACTGATATTAGCTAAAATGAGAGCGGTGATAAGTCTTGATAACATCATTTAATTATTATTTTCCTTTAAATTTGCAAGAACGAATCACTATTTTCTTTAACATTTGTCCATTAACTCAATCTTGTGATAGCCTTTAGTTAAATTAATGCGGTATGATTTTTTTAATCTTTTGACCGAATGACGGCACGCGCTTGCGCAAGCGCGTGATGGATTTTCGTTACGGTTGTCATAGAAAAATTAAAATATTATTAAAGTTATAATTTCTTAGGCCCGAATTTATAGTCGACACTTGGCACTCAGCACTCAGTTTACATGTAACAAACATCATTCTATCTTATTCTACTTCTATAAGAAATTTAAGAAAATTTAATTAGACACACTGCTGATGATAATATAATCTTAAAGCTCAAAAGACGCGCAATTCATTGTTATGATCAAAACCAATATAAAGACAATAACTACCGATTGAATCAATTCGAAACTTATTTCAGCACCCAAAACTCATTTTCGATTTACAAAAAAATAAAAAGATGTACAATTATGATTTTATCGAGAATCAAAGATGCAGGTGAAGCACAATCATTTTCATATTTGAGTAATCACAATATTTATAAACCGGGATTATTACTCAAAATAATCAGACAAATCATAAATAACATTCATTATTAATAAAAAATAAATAATCATTAAAAAAACTGACCTTAACTGATGTAAAAGTGTCTCTTACCTTACTATATGTACGTTTTGATTTAAAATGAGTAAAAATTCGAATTCTATGCCAAATTTTACATGAAAAAATGTAATAGTTGAACTGTTTAAAGCTCTTTTTAAACATAGTAGAGAAATGAAATACATTAGATTAAGTATAACGCGTATACGTGGACTAAAATCTCGTTT
This sequence comes from Anastatus disparis, assembly GCA_017163975.1. Taxonomy (NCBI): domain Eukaryota; kingdom Metazoa; phylum Arthropoda; class Insecta; order Hymenoptera; family Eupelmidae; genus Anastatus; species Anastatus disparis. Next base: position 2,081,545 of record JAFFSR010000257.1, read on the forward strand.
TGCGAAATAGGCACGGTTTAAAACGTCTTTTTCTCACTTTTTCCGAGTAAAATCTTCATTTTTTAGCATAAATTAAAGATCCAGGGGGCGGCACAACGAAAAAAAAAACATTGGTAAATAAGGGACACCCTAATATATATATATATATATATATATATATATATATATATTGTAACGGTTATTTTGTGCCCGTTGCAAAAAAGAATTAGCTTTTAATTTAATATGAATTATAGCTAAGTCTATAAATTTTTAATATATGCGAAGTTGCTGAAACTATAAGAAATTTTACTAAATATTACACAGCGAACTCCGATTGTGCTAACTAATCAATCCTATTGATAAACGACAAAAAAGTCATGTGCTATACTTGTCGCTTGCTGCACACACTGCGTCTCTCTCTCTCTCTCTCTCTTACCTGATCGAGAGACGCGTTGCTGGTAGCGCAGTTTTCCCTCGTGAGGCAGGTTCCAAAATACGTTATATTAAATTATATGATATTACGTAACTAATTAATTTACAACTACTCACAAGGACCGCGGAGGCGTCGGCGTAAACAGCGGGAAATATATTTTATGTTATATATAGTCAGGCAGTATAAATTGATATGAAGCACGATTGAATAGAAAACAAGATTAATTTATTATAAGAAAAATATAAATACAAAGATAAAATATGAATTAAACGAAAATGAAATAATATAATATGTGAAAATGATGTACACGTCTAATGACAGAGTGAGCAAAGGGAGGGCGCGTCGCGAATTAAATCGAACTCGCTTATGACGCTGATCGGTTATATAACTGATGATACAATTTACCTGAACAAGTATCTCCCGAGGAAGAGACACCTGGGTATCGCATTGTATATTCATACTTACAGTACCGCGCTATCCAGCTTACACTAATTACCTACGTGCACGTAGACGCCGCTCACTCGTTACCGTAGCTTCTCCCCTGTACGTAACCAATACGTAGATGCTCTATAGTAGGTCGGTGGAAGACGTCTCTTCCCGATCCTTAAATGCCGCTGAGCTCTGCCAACGTGGTTGCCTTGGCGTAGATCGGTGGAATCCTATACACGCCGATCAACGTATTTACTGGCACTTAATGGCTAAGATACGCGAAAAGCGGTCAAGCGAAACTCTACAGAAAGAATTACTGAGAGTTGCAACTAGCCAATATAATACGATACCGCTATCAATTGCGAACTTAGTCCAACGTATTGTAAAACCACGTGGCGAAATCTCTAAATGAGCACAGTGCGGCTTAGGTTTCGTGCTAACGCAACGGTAGCCGGAAACTCTCTGAAGCGCCTCGCGGCCGGCGAGTTGCTCTCTCGCGTGCCAGTCGTCAAGATACGCACTTTTTTACTTGTCTTAGACGAGATATATGACCGAGCGTTTATCCTATTTTAATACCTAAGCGCGCAAAATTCAAACACGGTAGAATACCGTTACAATATATATATAGATAAAACGTAAATAGTTCATTAATTAATTGTTTTTTATTAAAAAAATTATTGAATGTTTCATATGATTTGAGGAATAAGGAGGATGAGCCAAGGAAGAGCTTAAACAGCGTAAAATAACGTGAAATAATTTTAAGAAAACAGGGAAAAATTTGAGGATTTCTGATAGATTACCTGAGGGGGAGTTAAAAGTATATGAAATAACGTAAAAATAACGGAAAAAAGTTGAGGATTTTTTAAGGAGGAGTGAGGGAGGAGGAAATGAAGAGAAAAAGAAAGAAAAAAAAGAGACAAAAATAACGTAAAATAAGGTAAAAAAAACGGAAAAAAATGAGGATCAAAATATGGTAAACGGAAGAGAAAAGGAGGAGCTTGGTCGTAAAAATTTTCCTCACAACTATATAATATATATATATATTAGTTATTTAAGCACTTTGGGCGGGAGTCACTTGATTATGTCGAGGGATATTTGTAGGGAGAGGGGGATAGAAAAGTCGAGGCCGCGTGAGCGGCCGAGACTATTCTATTCTCCTCTCACTACAAATAATCCGAGACATATCAAGTGACTCTTGGCCATGGTGCATAAACAATTTTTCGGCTTTGGTGTCCGTATCCGGGCTTTCATTGTATAAAAAATTTCATTTTATTTTATTAATTTTTGTACATTATTTCATAAACTTAAAAAATTATTAATTACTTTGAATTATTAAAAATTAAAAAAATTATTACTTAATCAATTTATTTATTTTATCATCACAATTATTATCACTTTCACTATCACTTGTATCATTTTTATTTTTATTTAATAACGTGAACATATTTGAAAAATTCATTTTCATGTGTAGAACAGCCAGTACTAACAGCGAATGATTTCTGTTCTTACTGCTGATGTTATAGGCACGTCAATACATGCATTTGTTTTCAAAAACACATGCTCAATAGTTGGTGTGAATGAGAGCTTTGTTTTTCTTTCTTTTTCTTTATATTGTCGCTGTAGTTATTAGTGTATGTGGGCGCTTTTGTATCTGCGCAGAGGGGAAATTCTAACATTATCCCTCCTTTTTCTTTCTGTTGCACTTTTTCTGTAGCTTAAATCAACGGGTATCGGGCCTCCTCAACCTTTTCGTGAGGATTATGGCCGAGGAGGAATGATTATAGTCAAGGAGCGAGTGATTATAGCCGGGGAGCGAGTGATTATAGTCGTGGAGCGGTCCTCCGACGGAATCAATCTTTTTACATATTTAGCGTGATCAATACATGAAAGCACGGTTACGGGCACCTCAGCCGAAAAAAAATATATATATATATATATATATATATATATATATATTTGTATAGCAGGAATTGGGAATATCCTTCTTTTATATATTAGGTGGGCTCTCCTACCTAAAATAGAACTGATTTTTACGATTTCATTTAATCCGTCGAGTGCCAAAAATCATATATATACATTTTTTTGTAGTAGCGTTTTCTCGCGTATCGTAAAATTTTCAGGAAGATTTTTTTCAAATATTATAAAAAGAAAAATCGAAATTCAAAAAGAACAATAATTCACTAACTTATTCAAGAAAGTAAAAACTCAAGAAAATAATTACGCAAGAAAATAATTACTCAAGATTATTACTAAATTTTCTTTTATTTCTTAATTATTATTGAATTTTTTTTTCCTTTTGCGAAATTAAAAATTGCTAAGAATCATATCAAGAGATTCAAGAAGATAATTTTTTTTCCTCGCGTCTAAATTTTTTTATTAAATTTTTTTATTTAAAAACTGAAGAAGATTTGCGAATAGCAAAGAAAAATAAATTAAAATAAATCTCTTATTGCGCACTCAAGAAGAATTGCGTATAGCGAAGGAAATAAAAAATCAAGATAAATTGAAAATAATTTACTCAAGGAATTCTAAGAAGATCTTAAATAGAAAAACAATTTCACAAATAAAATTTGCACAAATTTTTTTCATCCCTTCTAGGTAAAATAAAGAGTAAAAGTAAAAGTTACGGTAATTTCCAGAGTAGCATAATTTATATACATATATATATTTATTCATACATATTTATTTATACATATTTACTTATATTGGCATCCGATTGGTATTTTAGCGTAAAGACCCCTTTTTACATCCCTAAACTTAAAATAAGTAACGTTTTACTTGTTTTACCCTATCGTGATATTTATATTGCATACATGTGCTTTCGTCAGCGCGGTTTACGTTTGCGAAAATTTTTTTTTTCTTTTTGGCGCTTAAATAGTGGTAGCTGCCCTTGTTTGAATTCAGAAGTAGATTTTGTCGTAGTAGACATTTAAATAAATCCGTTGAAGTATTGTAAGAAGACTTCCGCGTTCTTGTTTGGAGAGACCGCATATCGTCACAAGACAAAAAATGGATAAACTGAAGAAGAATAAAGAAATTAAAGAGTTAGCAAGAACTATTAAGCAGTTAGATCCACAAGGAGTTCAGAATGGATTAAAAGAGAGAAAACTAAATTCGCAAGGTCCAGTATTAGCTATACGAGATAGATTACTAAGGGCATATATCATGGATACTGAACCAGATAAGGATGTCCGCGGTATGCGACCGATGAAATAGCAGACGATTTGGACGAAATATCAACGGAAACCAGAGACCAACTGAAAGCACCAGAGATTATAGCAACAGAAACTGATACCACAGATAAAGATACGAATGTAGAAAAGGATAAAGCACCGTCCTCTATACAAGAAACTTCAAAATCACAATCGACGACGTTAGTAACGAGGACTAATCATTCTATACTCCAACAAAAAGAACAGATAAATACATTACCAGAAATATCAGGATTACCTATCTGGAGTAATCTGATATTACCACCTCTAGGACCACGACGGAAAAGAATATCGGTGCTTTTTTTTCAGAAATTGAAGAAATATTAAGAGGTCGTCGGAACCAAATCGGTGACTTAGTTCGGTGCTTGTAATAAATGCTTATAATAATTTATTCATTTATTAATATGGTAAAAATATAGTCATTTCCTCTAGTCATGTATATAAAGAATAATTTAAAATAGTTAAAGCCACAAAAATATACAAAATACTGTTATAAAGCGAAAAATGCCACCTAACGATCGACACGACAGTTTTTTGCATGCGGTATATGTCAAGTCAGTTTGATATTTGTAATAAATGCTTATAATAATTTATTTACTTATTCATATGGTAAAAATATAGTCATTTCCTCTAGTCATGTATATAAAGAATAATTTGAAATAGTTCAAGCCATAAAAATATACAAAATATTATCGTAAAGCGAAAAATGCTAACTTGATATATACCTCAAGTCACCGATTTGGTTCCGACCGCCTCTTAAGGAGGAATCCAGAACTTCGAGAAGGTGAAGAAGTACAAGTGATTCAAAATCGACACCTAGTGAGACCTTTGCTAAATTTAGAGCCGATAATCATAGCATCTCCAGATTATACCGTATCTATAATGGAGAGAGGAATAGGAGGAACTGCAATTATAGCAAATAATATGGGAAACGTGCAGATAACAGAAATTAACAACTCCAAGGAGACTCTGAATAGTTCTAGTAGTGGAAATAGTACCTCTGAAGACTCTAGTAGTGATGACGAGATGGGAAATAACCAAAACGTCAATCAAACCTATCAAAATCTGATTCAAACCTTGACAGAAGGAAGAAATAGGGAGTAAAGAAGACATAGTAAAACTTTACTAACGAACTCATACTTAGAGAAGCAAGGTAATCGAATTCTGGGACAACGCTCTACACCTAAAGTAAGCAAGCCGACCAGAGTTGAAAAACTAAATTTCTCGAAAGTTGGTGATCAGTCATCGAGGATTAGTGATGAAAGAAGTAGTAAAAAGGATAAACCCAAAAGAAATGAGAAAAAGAAACAAAGTAGAAAAAAAGGAAATAAAAAGAATAAGGAGCCGTTCATAGGTAAAGAGGGATGCCGAAAAAATAGAAAGGAAGAGTGAGATGAGGAAGATTCTTATAGCAAATATGATGATAGCGACGATAAGACTTACAGTAGTGATAGCGAGACTAGTGAAGAAGTGTTACCTAGCCCAAGGTCAAAAACTCACCACAGAAAATCTAAGAAAAGGAGAAGATCTGAAGAGGTAACAAGGGTTATGAAAGCCTAACGAACTTGGAACTTACAATTCTCTGGTGATTGTAAAGAAGGACCAGAACACTTTCTAACGCAACTAGATAATTTTAAAAAGAGCAATCATTATAAAGAGAAAGATATCATCAAAGCTCTATCTGGAGTGCTGACTGGAGCAGCAAACGCATGGTATCTCACAAGAAAAGAAGAAATATCGTCCTGATCGCACTTTAAAAAGGCTCTTCGTCATCAGTTCATTAGTGAGTTATATAGAGAAGATTTAATAGATGAGCTGAGAAAGAGAACTTAAACTAAGGGAGAGAGAATATTCAATTATCTATCTTGTCTCAGGTATATCATCAAACACTTTAGATCACCTCCATCATCAATAGAACTAGTGGATATGGTATTTAAAAATTTACTACCAGAATACTGAAGAGCAATGGTGGATAAGGAGATAAACTCGTTGGAGGATATTGAACGGTATGGTCGATGCTGGAAACGTCAAAAGGACTTGGACAGTCGATATGTACCACCACCTCCAAAAGACAAGATGAGATTATCAACGGCTGGCTATACTGGTGGTAATGTAAAAGCTAAGATAGCAGCGATCCAAGAAGTCTACTCCGAAGATAGCGAAAATCGTCATACCAAGAAAAGTAATAAAAAGAGAAGAAACAAGAAGAATAAAAAGAGTAAGCAAAATGAAGTAGCAGCCACTAGCGAGAAAGAAGGAAATCAAGTAATAGCAGCGGTAGTAGATGTTAAAAAGGAAAGCTCAGAACAAAATAAAATGATAACTATGAGGAAAAAGAAACCACAAACGGCAATCATGGAGAGCAACGACCACTGGACCACAGTTACGATAGGAGGCCAAATTACGGAAATCAAGGTCGAGTTAGATGGAATTCACCCAGAAATGGAGGCTATAACGGATCACAGGGTACGATATCCATCACAATCTAGGCAACACGCATCTAACTACGATTGATCCAACAGTTGTTATCACTGCCGTCAGGATGGACATAGAATGCACGAGTGTCCAACAATAACATGCTATTGTTGTAAAGCACTTGGACATAGTGCAAATTATTGTCCTTATAGACCCAGAAACAACCAAAGTCAGATCTACTGCCAAGTCTGTAATACTCCAAACGTAACGTTCCAAACTTGTGTAACTTGCGCACCACTAAGACAAACCTGGGGAAACGGATCAGCAGGGGAACTGCCTCGTCCTACATTCCCCTTATGAACCACCCAGGGACCTTAGACTCTAAAATCAACTTACCAGAGATAAGAGAGTTTTCAAATAAAAATAATGAAGAATTGAATAGGATTGAAAATAGAATAGAAAATGAAGATGATGTAACAGATAAGATGAACAATGAAGATAAAGAAGATATGAAAATAATAACAGATTTACTGAAAATTGATATAAATGATGAAGAGTTATTTAGGAAAGTGGAAAGGGAAGCCAAGAAAATAAACCCTTACCGAACCTATAATAAAAGAATCGCTCAGAAGGAGAATTTCATAAACGAGGGAATTTCATGCTGGGCGAATCAAGGAAGCTTATCGATAGAAGATTACTTAAAGCAGAAAATTAATGAATTTTGGTTTAAAGCACTGGGAAATTCCAGATCCCATCCTTATGGTGATGGCTGGTCAACAACCTCAGATGAAGAAGAAACTGAAATGAATCAGGATTTGAAGCATAAATTATAAGAAACAGTAGGAGATTTGAAAAATGAGTTACTAGAGGCAGCGAAAGTACCTACCACTAATGCAGAGCTCACAGAAAAATCGGTTGATCAATTACATGATTCTGGTTTTGCTAAAATCATCGACGATTCATCGAAGTTGGACAACTTCGCAAATAGCGGGTATAGCTACAGAAAATAGGAATTTTCTTCGAATTCTTTTAGCTGGAAAACCATTTAAAACATTGTTCGACCCAGGAGCAATGGTATCATTGGTGGGTCCTCGCGTCTATAAACAATTCCAAGACAGATTGAAGGAAGATAATACTGTGATTAAAACCGTAACAGGAAAAATATCAAAGATAGTAGGAGTACTTCCACTTAGTCTGGATATAGATGGCGTAGTCAATTTATTACCAGTGAAAGCTATTAATAACTTGGATCAAGACATAGTGTTAGGAGTGGATTTCTGCCAAAAATTCGACTGCGATGCTCGTTTAGGAAGAGGTTTATGGAGAGTAAAAGAAGGAGAATGGAGAAGCTTCAGCGCAAATGATGATGAAGATACGGTAATCCATGCAGAATGTGCTGGAATAGAAATTACAGATGAAGAAAAGGAAAAAGTAGGAAAACTGATCGAAAAATATCTCCCAGCAAATTCAACTTCTCTTGGACTAACGAAATTAATAGAACATCGTATAGAGGTAACCAACCAAGAACCTATTAAACATAGGCCACGTAGGATGTCTCCAATGATGTTAGTGATTGCTCAAGAATAAGTAAGAAAAATGTTGGTGGAAGGAATTATCGAGCCATCAGCAGGCGACTATAGCAATGCACCTGTAATGGTACGAAAACCTGATGGGAATTATCGTTTTTGTGTTGAGTACAGAGATTCAAATAAAGTAAGGAAGAAAGATGCATATCCTCTACCAAATATGGACACAATTTTGGAGAAATTAAAAGAAGCGTGGTATTTATCTAAGATAGATTTGAAGCCAGCCTATTTTCAGGTTATGGTAGAAGAATCAAGTAGAAAATATACGGCATTTAGCGTACCAGGTTCTGGACTGTGGCAATTTCGTCGTCTCCCGTTGGGTTTGACTAACTCACCAATGACTTTTAAAAGATTAATCGACTCTCTATTTGGCCCAGAATATGATCCGCATGTATTTGGATATTTAGATGACATAATAATTGCCACCAAGACTTTCGAGGAGCATCTCAAATGGTTAGAAGAAGTATCAAAGAAGATAGCTGGAGCTGGATTGACAGTGAATAGAGAAAAATGCGAATTTTGTTGTACAACGGTAAAATATTTAGGATTTCTACTAGATAGCGAAGAACTTAGACCGGATCCTGACAAAGTTGCACCTATGATAAATTATCCAGCTCCAAGAAACGTAAAATAATTACGTAGATTCTTAGGTATGGTTGGATGATATTCTAGGTTTATCGAAGGAGATACTAAGGAAAAGGTATCTTTACTAAGACTCTTGAAGAAATCCAAAGAATGGGAATGGACAGAAAAACAAGAAGACGCATTTAAATAACTAAAGAAGGCATTAACTATGGCTCCAGTATGGAATGGAATTTGATAATAAGTTCTTAGACAAAGTACTAGAAGAATATGGAGTCAAACATGTTACAACACCGCCATACCATCGACAGGCTGATCCAGTGGAGCGAAGTAATAGAACGTTAAAGACTATGATAGCCACCTTTGTGAAACAAGACCATCGAGTTTGGGACCAGCAAATACACGAATTTTGCCATGCTGTAAACACTACTACTAAAACATCAACCAAGGTATCACCAACTTTTCTTAATTACGGTAGACATCCTCGGCCAGTAAAAAGTCTCAGAAGAGAAGTCGAAGAAACGGGTCTAATGCACAAGGTTGACCCAGAAGCATGGTTAGATAGAATGAAGAGACTTGATGCAGCAAGAGACCTAGTAGTGAAATTTATTGATGAAGCGAAAGAAAAACAAGGAAGAATATATAATAAAGGAAGAAGAGATATATAATTTAGCGTTAGCGATGAGGTGATGCGAAGAACGCACCCTCTATCAAATGCGGCACAACGATTCTCAACGAAGCTTGCTCTTAAGTACGACGGCCCGTATAAAATCGTGTCGGTTCTTTCTTTGTACGTTGACGAAATCAAAGTCGGGTCGAACAAGCAATGCGCGAAAGCACATGTGTCGCAATTAAAGAGATATCTTCCACCGCGTTACCCCCGCCCCTAAATAGAAAAAGTATGAATGAATTAACTAATTGGTGATGGTTGAAAGAAAGATGATGAATGAATCTTTGATGAACGAGAGTTATGTATAATGATAGATTAAAAATAGGTAGGAAAAACAAAAGGTATGATGAGAAGATTCAAGAAAATTAAAGAAGAAATCTAAAGAAGAATATTAAATGAGAAATTGAGATAGGGCGCGTGCGAAGGTCCCAATCTCGATTTACTTCAGTGGTATGGTTAGATCTCAGTGCCTCCTTTCCAAACCAAAATTAACGGAATGGTTTGAAAAAGCGGTGTAGTTAATGGATGGATCCAAGAGTCCATCTGTGGAAGTATAAAGTATAGTTCCCAGAGTGGGGCTCTAGAACCCAATCGCTGCTCTCAAAGCCAAATTAGCGAAGGACTGAAGATCATAGCGGTACAACAAGAAGCAGCACAGCTCAAGAATCACGCAGCAGGTCTCCCCCGACCCTAAGGTCGATATCAGCCTAGAGAAAGGAAGATCCACGTGACTCCTCAGAGTAGAAAAGGATTTATCATCTAATAAAAAGAAGATCGATAGAAGACTTTAATTGAATTATTTATATGTTGGAAAATATATTTAATTTATGGTGTTGGAAGTAGAACATATGTTATGTCCAATAAGATATTATTTATGAAGTTGGTCAAGCAAAGCTTTGGTTGCTAGCGTTTGTGGTGATCTATAAGATTCGAACCTAAAGTTAAATAAATTTTTTTTTATACACTACCCTCCAGCCACATTTGCCCACCCTACATGAAAATCGATAAAACTTTAAAGTTTTGTGGCTCAGTGAAAAATAGTTGTAATTAAAAAATTCCGACGAGGTTTTAAAAAGGGTTTAAAAACCTCTAATTTAAGCTAAGTTGAGCAAAAAAAAATTAAAAACTGCATGCCTTATGCGTAAAAAACTAACTAAAAAATATTCAATTTTTTTTGCCTCTATTCAAATGCCTGCCATTTTTGCGGAAATTATCGAATCTTAGAAAAACAAAATGGAGGTAAAAGCCAAAGGAGTCACCTTCTAAATGAACTATAGAAAGTTTATTTATGATCAATTTTACGGTAGTTATAGTCATTTTTTATGAAAAAAACGATTTTCTTTAATAGCTATTATCTCAAAAAATACGCATGATATAAAAAAATTTTTAATGAAAAAATTGTTTATTTTTGAGTCAAAAATATAAATATTTAGTTTTATCTGAAATCCGAAAGAAAATTTTTTTTTTTGAAATTCATTAAAATATAAATATTGAATAAATGGATTTTTTTTCAATGGGATCAAAAATTAATAAAATTTTTTTCTACTGATTCTCAGTTTAACCTAAATATTTATTTTTTTGACTCAAAAATAAACTACTTTTTTATTAAAAATTTTGTTATATCATGCGTATTTTTTGAGATAATAGCTATTAAAAAAATCGTTTTTTTCATAAAAAATGACCATAACAACCGTAAAATCGATCATAAATAAGCTTTCTATAGCTCATTTTGAAGGTGACTCCTTTGGCTTTTACCTCCATTTTGTTTCTCTATGATTCGATAATTTCCGCAAAAATGGCGGGCATTTGAATAGGGGCAAAAAAAATTGAATATTTTTTAGTTAGTTTTTTACGCATAAGGCATGCATTTTTTAATTTTCTTTTGCTCAACTCGGCTTAAACTAAAGGTTTTTAAACCCTTTTCAAAACCCCGTCGGAATTTTTTAATTGCGACTATTTTTTACTGAGCCACAAAACTTTAAAGTTTTATCGATTTTCATGTAGGGTGGACAAATGTAACTGGAGGGTAGTGTATTGTTTTCTTTTAATTTTACAAGTGGCGCTACTGTACTTTGAAGAATATTTTTTTTATTTATAACAAAGACCTGTAATAGCGTGAATCCATTAACTAATGATGATTTAAAAATAATTTAAATAATCTGATAAAATAATTAATTAAAAATTAAAGTCAATTAGAAATAATATTTTTGATAATTAGATAGCGAATTAATTAATACTCAATACTTCATTTTTATTTAATTAAATCACGCGCGCAGCGGGCGTAATCCGAGAAACTTAAAAATACTACACTAGTAAAGGAAATAAAATGTAAATTTGACTAGCGAGTAGTAAAACTACACTAGTGTAGATAGAATAAAATGATGAAAAGAACTTGATTTGATTAGAGAGTCGCGAGACAGAAAAAGATAATAGATAGGATGTAACGAGGCATAGATGTATGTTAATATTGATGTGTTTGTCACAAAAATAAAAACTTTATTAGTCTAACCTATTTATGATGATAGAAACAATGTAAGCGCGTGCCGCATCAGGTTGTATAATGTTAAAGAAAAAGACTACGTTTACCGTATGATACTATACATGTGTTTGCCACACAAAAAATAAAATATAACATTTTATAATGTTAATGTTGAAACCTGAGTTTACCTATATATATATATAAGAGAACAGAACAAGAACATATATAGAGAAGAACAGATAGAGAGCACATAAGTATAGTTAGCATAAGAGAGGAAAAACTAACTGCTCTTTACAGGCTTACAAAGAATATTTTTATCTTTCTTCAACTTCATGGCCGTATGTTCCAAATCTCTCTTTCTTAAGAGGAGGTCGAGTATATCTGTCCTTCTCTAATCAAAGAATTGATTTTTTCACAAAAATTAATAATTGTAGCAAAAAATAAGAAGAAAGCCCCATCTCGTATAATAAAAAACAAGATTTTCTTTTATGAGGAAGAATTATTTTTATCGCTTTGTTTTTAAGAAAACCTTGAAAAACTGAATTGTCCATCCGAACCTCTATTTTTTAAGTTTTTCAAGGTTTTCTTCAAAACGAATCGATAAAAATAATTTTTCCCCATTAAAGAAAATCTTGCTTTCTATTATACGAAATGAGACTATCTCCTTATTTTTTGCTACAATTATTAGTTTTTGCAAAAAAATAAATTCTTTGATTAGAAAAGGACAGAGATATACGACCTGCTCTTAAAGTATATAGTAATACGAAGTTTAGCACTTTATATTGTAACGTTTTTATTTCCCGCGGGTGGGAAATATTACGTCTTTACCTCCTGTTGCCAGACGCTTCAGTGAGTGACCAGGGTTCGAGGCAGGAGGTCGGTTAGGACGGACGGTGGAAAGATGAAGGATAGTAAACGGGTTGACACGTTTTTTTTATGCTAGGGAGTACCAGAGCTTTATTGTACTCTAAACTCATATCTTACAACGACGTATAACAATAGTGGTAAAAAGTAATAAACTAACCTAATGTATATAAACCAAGAGAACTAACCTAATATATGTACGTGTCAAACAAAGAAATAAAGATTGAATTTAATGTAAGCCACTTGACGGCTTTTAGACGCCTCTTGTTGGCGATAAAATAAATGGAATCAAAAGTAATAGAAATAACTTTTATCTTTAATAATAAGTCAAGATAGACTAACGGCGGTTAACGGCCTGGAAGGTTTAATGAACAAGACAAAGTTATAATAATTATAATATTAATAAACTAATCTAATAACGGTGGGTGGACGACACCCTTAATGCGGTAACGCGGAATATGGCTGAAGGCCTGTGATTCTCTAATACGCGACAACCACACGTGGTTAGAGAAATCTTAGCTTGCCTCTTTCCGGCGGCGGCAATAGGTGGAAAGCACCCTTAATACTAACTTAATGCTACGGTTATAATAGGTGGAGGAACACCTTAAAGTTACTATGAACTAATCTTATACAAAATGTCTTATATACGGATCGGCGCGGCGGCTCGGCGGTATATAACGGTTCGGTGTAAATCACCCTTAATATCAAATATTAATTAATAATGAATTAATAAAAATTACTATTTACAAAGATGGCCGGTACGGCAGTTCGGCGGTATAGACTAATACAATCTTGTGTTACGTTAAACTAATCTGATATGTACAGCGCGGGCGGTACGGCGGTACAATGGTACGGCGGTACGGAAGTGCATTGGCGGTTCTCCCGGTCGCATTTTATCTAAGCCAGCGAGCACACTCGGCAAAGACTAATTGCGTCTCGACTTGCTTCTAATGGTTTGATACATTAGAGCGAGCGAGAGAGAGTGGCTTTTCTTATAAGGCATAGGAGCCTCATATAAGAAAGCCAGTACTGTGTACTGCTTTCTCTCTCTAGGCCAGCGAGCGCACTCGGCTAAGAGAGAGGGAGAGCACAGCACCCAATGCCTCGACTCTTCGTTGAGCCTTAGCTCTTATATCTCCTCGAGCTCGCTGTTCCTCTTGTGGGAGCAGCAAAAACTGACGGCACCTGGCGGTTGAGCCTGTTACTATCGTGCCTCGCGGGAGATTTGAATATCCTGTCTGCACGATTATGAATAATCGTTGCAATGTTAAGATATGAAAAATATTTTTTGTCAACAACAAAATCTATTATTTTAATAAAAACATTTTACTAATTATGTTCATAATTAAAAATTTAAATTGTATTAATAAATAATATTTATTTTAAAGAAATATAAATTTGATCATTTAAATTTTTGGTAAAAATATTCTTGATTAATAGAATTTAAAATCGATAAAGCGTACAATATATTTAAATAGAAAATAATGTTAAATGTAACAAAAATTAATAAATACAAAAAACAAATTCAAAATAATTTTAATAGATTTTATATAGTCAACTAAAAACGGATTAAGTAAAATGCAAAGAGAAAAAAGCTGTATGCTATTAGTTTTTTTTAACAACATCATAAAAACCTATAATAAAAGACCGTAAGAAAAAGAAAGAGCCGTGATTTATGACAAGCAATGAAATAAATTTGTAGTAAAACTTTTCTTACCTTTTCTTTCTTCATTTTCGATGATCATATCTTGCAAAACTTTTAAAAAATTTTTTTTAAATCTTCTATAAAAAATGCAATTTTTCGCGGATCACAACTGCTTAAAAGATAACAAAGTTCATGTTTTAATTGTATTAATACCATACGTTTAACACTTCGACGCCGTAGAGAATTACACCGTGTATTAATGTGCCGATTACTCGTCCGAAGATGGTACACAATTTTGAAAATTTGTTCGCGTAATGTTATTTCAGATGGTGAAATCATGATAGACCTGATACAAATTTTTTAGAGGACTGCCTTTTTATACCCTTTAATAGAGTGGGAGAAAAAATAGTTTACAATAATTAAAATTTTTTTTTCATGTTAGGTTTAATGTTACACGATATCATTGAGAGTCTGTACGAAACTTAACAGGAATTATTTCAGTGTAAAAGATATATTTATTTCTTAGAAATAATATAATATGTCATAAAAAGTTCAAGAGAGATGTATAGAAAAAAGGCAAACCTACGAGTTATAATTGTTTTCATAAACATCTGATAAGACCGCCCGTAATCTACGCTAAGTTCCTGACATACGAGAAGCATTGAGACTTTTTTAATTCTCGTTTCTCTTCTGTACCATATTCTTAAGAGACAAAAAAATTTTTTTTAAATTATTTAAAAATTTAAATTTTTATTATGCTATCTTATAGAGAGCACCCATGTTCCTTTCTCTAGAGCTAAAGCTCCTAAGAGAGGGAAATTCAGTTATTTTTTCGATATCTCCATTATTTTAGGAGATATCACATGTGAAAGTTTCCGGTTATCGAATTTAATTTGAAGTGAAAATTATAATAGATCACTTACTTTTTTGTAAGAAATAGACTTGCAAAAAATGTTTTTAAATAGTTTGCAAAATTAAAAAGATGATATTTTTATCTTACGTACGGTATTAATGTCATTTGATATTAGCATGGAGTTGTGTTTATTTTTATGAACAGGATATTTACTAAATGATTTTTGAGATCTCTTATACTTACGTACCGAAAAAATTCTAAAAATAATATGGTGCATTTAGTTTTATAAAACAAATATAATTTCAAACAGTAAATTTATATTCTGATTAATAAAATAAATGTTACAATCATTTTATATGACACAAATAATTTCTTAGAATAAATTGGTCAATTTCTTTTGAAATCATTTTTGCTTTTATATGGAGATCAGTTTCGTCTACTCCACAGGAAATTTAAAAATTGATAGTACGCAAATTATTTGGTCGGTATCTTTTTAATCTTGATGTTGTGTATGCTTTCATTTGAAAAATAAGCCTTTATTTTTTAAGACTGTTTAGAGGTACGACGGAAAATGGATATTTACTTTCATAAAACAAATATAATTTCAAACAGTAAATTTATATGCTGATAAATAAAATTAATGTTATAATCATTTTAAACGACACAAATAATTTCTTAGAATAAATTGATCAGTTTCTTTTGAAATCATTTTTGCTTTTACACGGAGATCAGTTTCGTCTACTCCACAGGAAATTTAAAAATTGATAGTACGCAAATTATTTGGTCGGCATCTTTCTAATCTTATGTTGTATATGCTTTTATTTAAAAATAAGCCTTTTATTTTTTAACGCTGCTTTGAGGTACGACGGAAAAAGGGTATCATTTTACTTTTGTCGTAGTACAACGGTCACTTTTATTATTCCTAAGCATATGTACCACTGCAGCTATCTTATTTTTCGACAAATGTAAACAGTTTAAATTTATTTCGGTATTTTTTCACGTCTCATAAATCCAAAAGATTTTCTTCCTATGTTCGAAGAGATTTAATACGTGTAGAAAAAATGTTTACAGCTATCCTCATAAAGGAGATCTTGTTACTTTTCTCCGGTAATGAGCATATTGTTTTATTTTTTGTCAACGTCCGGCGTTAATATTAAGATTAAGTCTAAAAATTTTTCGTCAAAGGTTCAGTTCTGCTTTTGAGTTGAAAACATCGTAATCATGAGTGGAATCGTCCCACGACCTGCACTCATACCGTGTTGGCGAGAGCATGAGCCACTGCGTGGATTTGATGCATGCGGATATTGTGAGAAATTATTTTACCGTCAAGCCTATAACCAAAGGGTTAAATGGTATTACTGCTATGAATGTAACAAGTGGGTATACCCCACTTGTAGATCAGAATTCGTGTGCAACTGTAGCCGAATTAATTAAATTAAAAATAATGTGAAGAACTTTTAAAAATGTATAAACAATGTGAAAAACTTTTAAAAATGTATATATATATATTTAGTGTTGGATAATAGTGTAGTGTGTGCAAAAATAAAAATTATATTTAGATATTTACTGGTAAAACTCTCAACGGGAGGATATGACGTCTTCAAGAAAAAATGTAAGTTTTTTATGTTATTCAATATAGCATCTCATAAGAAAAACATGCGCGCACCGCCGCCGCCGCTGCAGTCATTAAATGTCGGATGTTAAGTACGGTTATTGTAAAGGTAGTATAGTCAGTATGAATAAAGACGTCAAGATGGATACACGATTTGAACATCCATTTACGTGTATCGTCAGTGGATCTACAAGTTGTGGTAAAACAGTGTTTAGTGATAAAACTCAACGGGTGGATATGACACCTTAACGGCATGTCGGAGCTGCAGCAATTGAGTTTTGCTTTTTTTATTTTATCAATATCTTTTTAAATTCATAAATTAAACAAATATAATGACTTGTCCGCACTAAAGCTATATTAGTACAATAATTTTTATTAAAATCAAAAATCATTTGGACTTGTTATTTTTTTATGAGCTTTGATTGGAAATTAGATATTAAACTCGACAAACCTAACCTTAAAATACGATACATTGAAAGTTTTTATTATAACTTTGTATGTATAATATTTTGGTGGATTTCTTGGGTTGTCCGCACTAGAGTTTAATCTTACAAATTTTTTCTTTGTAGTAAAAAAACTCGATTAAACGCATCGTTTATTCATTAGTTAGGATTGGAAATATTATTAGAAGGCGGACAGCTTCGTCATGCTCTTAAAGAAAAAATGTAAGTTTTTTATGTTTTTTATTATTCAAAATTAATATGGTGAGTCATAAAAATGACGTCACCATACCTACCATTCTTATCTATTGTTTAAAAGACAATCTTATCTATTGTTTACAAAACAAACAATTTGTTTACAAAATAAACAATTTGTTTACAAAATAAACAATTAAGTTAACGACTTATTTACATAATAAACAAATAAGTTAACAACTTATTTATATAAACAAACAATTATTTTAATTGATTTATATAAAACAAGTGATTAATTTTATTGATTGTTTATATAAATAAGTTTTTATCTTAATTGTTTATGTAAGATGTCGTTATCTTAATTGTTTGTTTGTGTTAATAAATCGTTATTTCAATGGTTTATTTACTTAAATAAATCGTTATCTTAATGGTTTGCTTATGTAAATAAATCGTTATCTTAATGGTTTGTTTATGTAAATAAATCGTTATCTTAATAGCTTGTTTATGTAAACAAGTCGTTATCTTAATGGTTTGTTTATGTAAACAAAGATAAGGATGGTAAGGGTGATGACGTCATTTGTTATGACTCGCTATACCCGTTTTTATACTACTTTTAATCTCTTCTTTTGGCGCTTACTATGTTTTTATTTTGATTTTTTTTTTATACATTAATAGTCTTGGAACAACTTTATAGTTGTTAGATCGGAAAATCGATGAAGACTTATTGTCATCAATTTCCATCCAACTACTTTCGCCTCTTCTGTAAATAAGACTTGTGTAGTGGCCAATGAAATCGTCGTCGTTGTCGGTGCTTCTGTTTCGAGTGTGAAAAAAACCACCAATTCCTTTGTAACTTACGACTCCAACTAAAAATAATTCCTCTGTTGCATCGATAATGTTTTCAATGCTTTTCGGAATAGACGATAATTTTAAATACTCGTTTTCTTCCATGTTATTGAAAACGTCAAATATCACAAAATCTCCTGAAAAGAGAAAATCAGATAAGTATATATAATATTTTCAGTATAACATACACTGAAAAGGGAAAAAACTGTCACTGTATTCTATGGTACAATAGGTGTCATTTCTGGAATACAGTCAATTTACGCATCAATACGTGAGCTAGTAGTCTCCAGAGACGAGTCCTCTCTGAGCACAGACTTGCTAGTCTTGTAAAAAGAAGCCTCATGGAGAGCTTAACCTCTAAAAAACTACCTTCTCTTTCGGACTATAATTAGGAGTGCAACCACTGTTTCAACCTCTTTCCAGTGTATATAAAAAAAAATAATTCAGATTATAAATTTTAATAACCTATTTTTAACATAAAGGATCCAACACTTTCTGAATTGTTACAGAGATAACAATCACTTTCGGTTGTCATGCAAAAATCCTGCATGAATTCTTTCCCATTGCTGTTTTTTAATTTGCAATCCTGAATTTGTATTCCTGTCAAATATTTGGTATTTTTGTAATTAAATTTACAACAAGAAGAAATTTCTGTAAAGCTGGGATTGTCTTTGAAAATTTGCTGTGCGAGCCAACCAACGTGCGACGCACAGTTGATATAAAATAGGTTTTTATTAAATTTTGATGTCTTTACTTGGAAAAATTTCGATAAAATTTCTCCCCTTAAAGTATAAGTTTTTGCACGTAGACCCTTATTCAAGGTATCTACTACAAAATCGAAAAATGTATCATTATATTATTTAATCTGAAACATAAATAAATTACAAATATTAAAAGCTATAAGAAATTTGAATGTTTTTTTAACTTAAGGTAACTTGCTTGACAGCTATAGTTTGTTGTTCATAAAAATTAAAATGCTGAATACATATTTGAAACTTTGAGCAAAATGAGTTTTTATTTCATACATTATTCCTGCAAAATTTCAAGTAGCCTTACCAATCATTTCTTTGAGATTATCTCATTCAAAATTTGATCATTTTATTACTATTAAGTCTAAAATGATCGAACATCGAATGAGATTATCTCAAAAAAATGATTAGTTAGGCTACCTGAAAATTTGCAGGAATAATATATGAAATAAAAACTCACTTTGCTCAAAGTTTCAAATGTGTATCCAGCATTTTCATTTTTATGAACAACAAACTATAGCTGGCAAACAATCTACTTTAAAATCAAGATAATTTCGGTTTAAACAAATTGAAAAAAATTGACTAAAACTTATTTCATAATTTTTTTTTAATTTCATACAAATAATTTAATAATTAAATAAGCGTACGTGTTTGAAAAAAGATGCAAACTACATGCTTTATAATTAATAATATAAAATATTTAAAATTCTTGTTACAAAAAAGTTGCATGTTTTTACCAATTTAAAAATTTATTTCTTATAAGAAACAAAAATTTTACAATAAAAAAGGAGCATTACTACGAAAATAAAGTAAAAGTAATTAAAAAATAAAGTTTCATAATAAAGTTAAAAATAAAGTTTTTTAATCTTCATTTTTGTGCCTAATATTATGTGGACTACAGGATAACAATTTTTCAAGCAAATTCTAAGATCTATTTTCTTAAATATAGTTTAAAACATTTTTTGATCATTTGAAAATAAAAAATATTTAGTTAATGATAGCTTCCATAAATTAGAATAAAAGTAACTATATAAAATCATGATATATTTAAATATATTATTTTAAAAAAATTCAAAATCATTTGAAAATTATATTAAAATAATCATTACCTTGTCTATCAAATGTGGAAAATCTAACACAGCAACCAAAGTTATATAAAAAATGCTATCAAATGCGCAAGTATTACTGAGAGATACATTTTTATCATTTATTTTGATAAGAGCAAGCAGCCGACTATTGCCATTTTGAATAACTGGGATAGCACCACTTTTGTTCCATTGCAAAGAGTCTCTAACGTCATCTTTTCTCTGTCCTAAATATTTAGCCTTACGTTTATTTTAAAATAAATTTTCCTGGGTTTCTGATGACGAATTAAAATTAGTAGAGCATTTGAAACACATTCGTTTTTCACCATATCCTTCTTCTTCTCCTTCTAGAGGCAATGAACAAGTATCGAAAATGTGCACAGGAATTCCACACTTGGCGCATTTATGTGCACCGGATGGATTATCACCGGCATCGCATGCTGGACACGATTTTTGTTTTTGTACAAGTTTAGTTTGTTCAATTTCATTTATTTTACTTTTGCCTTTTTTATTCGTGGATATCCCTTTCCTCTCCAATTATCTACTTCATTAAGTGTTAAATTTTTTTTAACATAATTTTTTTCTGCGCATATTTTACATATTTTAGCATCTTCTTTCGTTATGCTACACATTAAATTCACGTTTTCATTGCATTCATCACATTCCATACTTAAATCGCCATCTTTATTACAAACCTTACAAACTATGTTCATGATTTCCTCTTCCTTTTGTTCTAAATTAGAATTAATTAGAAGCATTTTACATTGTAAATATTGAATGTGATGATCAACAAATGTATCAATTCTAATAGGATGCTTAAATTTGCCCATAATATTAGTTTTTATCCTATTTATTTCGCTCTCTGCCGGAGCACTTGTAGCAGGTACACGCCCAAATTCGAATTGCGAACTTAAAATATTTCCCCAAATAGGAAATAATTCTAAATCCTTTAAAAGCTTTTTACTAATGTCTATATGAGGAAGGAAATATGCATTAACTTCAGCGAAAAAATCTTGCATGTTTTCGTAAATTTTTTGTCCCCATTTACCCCAATAATTCAATGATTGGAAATCATCATTGGTTTCCGGAATTCTACGTATTTCGTTTAAAGTTTCATCTTCTAAATCTTTTTCGTATACTAAAAATATATAATTTGAAAATTCAGTTATATTAAAATCTCAATATTAATATAATCTTGACTACCGTTGAAAGAACAATCATTCTATAATTAATATTATTTATTTTCATCGTAGTTAAATTTATGAAAAGATAGTTGGAAGTTGTAAATCAATAAAATAAACGTATATTTAGTTACAGTGGTTATATTGTAAAATTTGTTTTGTGAATTTTCATGACAAATAATATTAAATATTAGACTTTTAAAATAAAAATGGTGTATTATGAAAAAGTAAAGTTGTTCATTTCTGTCAATGGTTTTAATTATTTTAGAGAAAAATAGACTTTGCTTCCAAATTGCAAATATTGCTTTATTCCTACTTTGCAAAAAAGCAGGCCAAATGAATAAAAAGAAATTAAAATTTCATAAATTGTATAATATATTATTTTCATTGAAATTTTATATTTTTATAGTCATTTTTATTAGTTTATTCAATAATTTATTTAATATATTTTATATGAATTTGAGTAAATTATTCAATTTTGTAAACTTCTAATTTAATGGGAAGAAAGTATTTTAATCACTCAAGTTTCACTAATTTTAAATGTAATAAATATCTTGTTGGGATAGGAATAAAGTATATTTGTATTTTAATGTATAAATTTATATATAATTTTAGTACGAATATGAATTCCATGTATAGTTTCTTTTTTAATTGAATAATAAAGTTGAGAATATTAATGGCGTAAAAAAATTATACCTGATACTAAATTTGTTAGCCACATTTTTTTTATAGCATTTTGTGGATTCTCCATTGCGTTTAAAACCTTCGAGTTCACACTTCGAAAGAAGAATGATGGCTTCTATAATATTTTCTGCTTCTTTTAAGTCTTGGGTTATAATTAACTGTCCATTAGCTGCTTTATATAAAGTAGCAATTCGGCGACTTATCCCACATAAAAGAACTCGATAAGTTTTACTAAAATGAGCCACATCCATTCGTATCCTAGTTTGTACTTCACAATCTTTCATAGCTTCAGCATACTCTTCAATATTCGTGTATTGAGAATATGCTATGACTGCAGCATTTAAAAGTGCACGAGCTCCATCGCAAATGAATTCTTTAGGAAAAGGAGCCCCGGATGTATGAAAATCAAACAAAAATGTTAAGAAATCTCTCGTTGTATGCCTTTCCCCAATTCTTTGACAAATTGTAAATTGCCCTTCACTGCAATCACAACTAAATAAAAACATAAAAACATAATTTTTTAATTTTGTAAAAATTATAAAATATTTTTAATATAATTAACATTACCTTGCTATGGTTAAAAATAAAGAATGCTCTATATTACTATACTTTCTTTTAATTGATTGAACTATTATACCAGTTGAATCAAAACATAAGCTTCCACCATAAATCTTACAAATTCTTTTATATGCATGGACTTGCTCATCTGTCCAATAATGGATAAAAAAGGGATTTTTACCTATGTCTTGAATTATATGTACACTGCAAGTGCATTTCATAATCTCCAATGCTTCAATTGGATCAGAAAGTATATAATTTGACTTCAAATAGTTAGATTTCGCAACATGCAGTACATTACTGTTTCGAATAGCAGCTGGTTTGCTACAGCCTTCTTGCATGAGTTCTTTGGCAAGTTGTGCTCGATACAAATCCACCGAACCACACTCATTTATGTTTTTAATTACAGCTTCGCGTTCGCCTGCTCGAAGATAGCTAGGGCCGCAATCTTTTCCTGTACCAGGATTTATTTCAAAATTAGCTACAAAATCTTCGTTAGTATCAGATCTTGATAATAAGCACTTTAAGGGCATGACAGAGCTCGCTACCTACTAAAATAATTCATTAACATTTTAATTCTAAGTTCACGAGTAAACGGTGCGTTAGATCGAGTTCTTTCATTACAGTAAGAAAATTTGTAATACTAAACTTGAGTGCGGACAACTTACAGAATTTACCAAAATCCCGTACATAAAAAGTTATAAACAATTTTTCGAAATATAGTATTTTGAGGTTAGGTTTATCGAGCTTGATATCTAATTTCCATTCCAAGCTTATACAAAATATCAAGTCCAAATGATTTATTATTTTAACAAAAATTATTGTATTAACATAGCTTTAGTGCGGACAAGTCATTACAATTGTTTAAATTACGAATTTAAAAAGATATCAATAAAATAATAAAAGTAAAAATTGTGTCCAGCAGCTCCGACATCCCGTTAATTCGGTTCCACATTGCAGTATGCTAAATTAAACAATGTAAAATTTTTATCATTTGCTTATCATGAATTAGTTTAAATAATACATTGACTTTTAAAAAGAATGTTTTCATAAGTATATAAAAATTGAATGGCAAAATTTATAATTAATATAAAAACAAAAAACAAAATTATTTAAAGAGACTATAAGACGTAATAAAATTATTCAAATTAATTTTTTTTTATATTTATTAGTTCGGACATTTATGAATTACCATTAGAATAAATACGTTGGACAAATGTTATATCATTTTAATTGAAAGTTAATAAAAAAGTTAAAATTAAATTTGGTAGTTTTCTCATTTTAATTCAATGAATGATATCTCACCTTAATACTTTACAATTTTGAACTTATCATATTCTTTAGTATGTAAAAATATTGTGAAGGGCTTTCGCGTGCTCGAAGAATTTTTTCGCACCCCCTGAATAATGCCACTACGCTTGAGAAGTTTTACAAGCATAGTTAAAAAAATTTCATTATTTTTTCTATAAAGTGATTTAATAAATAAAAACTATTGAATAAAATATTAATTAAAATCATTTATATAAGACAAATGCTTTTTCTATTATTGTTTATTGAATACGATGAAAATGTATGATCGATCGCTTCAATCTTATTGGTGTATATATTAAAAAATTTTAACCTTTATCATAAGAATTATTATTTAATGAATAATAATAAAAAAACATTCATAATTTTTTATTATGCAGAAATATCTATATTGAATAAAAATTATTAATTAATACTTCATTAATTTTTATTTATTAAAACACTTAATAATAGAAAAAAGTGATTGATAATTTCATGAATGTTGCCTGAACTTTTCAAAAAGTATCGGCGTTATTCAGAGAGTATTAAACGAATTCTTCAAGTAAGCTGGTTGATGGAAGTACTAATCGAGTAAACCGATGGAGGAGAAACAGCGATACTCAACGAACCGATGTATATATAAAATATTAAGAAAACATACAAAATATTGCCAAATATATTAAAGTTTATTATATGCTAACAAGGACTATATTTTTTTTAAATGTAGTAGTTTTGACTTTTTTTAATAGACTATTCAAATGTAAGAAAATAAAGATTTTAATAACTATTTTATATATTTATATATATTTTATATCATACACTATGCTAATTATATTTTTATGTTTTACAACTCGTCATAATATGAAATTTACATAAATTCTGAAAAATATTTGAGTAATTTATTTGAATATTCATGTTATTATTCATTTATTATAAAATCAATAATTAGTTTTGAGTAAACTTGAAAGATTTCTGTTACTTTATATAAAAAGTATTTATTTGATTCAATTAATAAATGAACATAATAATTATTTATATATTATTTGACAAATTTTTAATTATTAGAGTAATGTAAAAAAATTTGATCTCAGACCCATTTCACATATAATGTTACAACGCTAAACAATTTTAAAAGAAATGGAATAACAATCTTAGGGGCATACGATGCATACTCTCTAATATACTGGACAAAATTCTAGAATCGAAGAATTCTTTGCATAAAAACTAAGCATCAGAATGAAAAATAATTTGTTTTTTTCCGAATTCGTTCTTATATAAGAAT
Source organism: Anastatus disparis (assembly GCA_017163975.1). Lineage (NCBI taxonomy): Eukaryota > Metazoa > Arthropoda > Insecta > Hymenoptera > Eupelmidae > Anastatus > Anastatus disparis. The sequence goes on from JAFFSR010000257.1 coordinate 2,106,611, forward strand.
TCACTATTTTCGAAAATCGTACAGAGAAATAGAATTTCCTTCTCAGGATCATTCTTTTTCATCAAAATGTAAGGTGGAAAACTCTACTTACAAATTCGGAAAAAAAATTATTTTTCTCGTATGAAAATAATTACCATACTAGAAACTGTAATGCTGTCAGATTGGCAATGCCTGACTCTGACAACATTACACTTCTAGTATGGTAATTATTTTCATATTATTTTGAGAAAAATAATTTTGTATTTGGCGAATTTGTAAATAAATAAAGTTTTTCGCTGTACATTTTCATGAAATAGAATGATCCTGAGAACAAAATTCCATTCTGATGTATGATTTTTTAAAATAGTAAATTCTTAAAAGTTAAAAATTTTTTTTATGAATTTCTGAGGTTTTTCTATTTTCTGCTCTTTATTATCTGAAAATAGACTGATCTGTAAAAGGAAAATTTATTAAGATGTCTAGTGCTTTTACAAAGAGAATTCTTAGATTTTCGAAATTCGGTTGGTATAGTACAGCATATACATGCTCTTAAATAGGATTATGCTATAAAAGTTAATGTTAAATAGTTGTATATTACCTGTAAATTTTCTGGAACACATATCTAGTGATAAACTATTTGATTTGCAATTAAAGCCACATTTCAAGCGTGTGTTCCTAAATATTTGTTGATTAAAATAAGGCATCCACACACCACTTTTAAATTTCAAATATTTTCTTTTTTTTTTCGTTTCCCTCGCGTGTACTTCTATTATAATAAATTATTTGTGTTATTTCTTCAAAGTCATTTTTTTGAATCGTAAAATTAAAATCTATTTTTCTTCTGTTATATATAGGGACGGAGATAGAGAGACAGAAGGATGAAGACGAAAAATCGGAGATAGAGGAACGGAGACGAAGAGAAAGAAACAGAGACGGAGGGACAAAGATGGAGAGATGAGGAGACAAAGAGATGGAGATAGAGAGGCAAATGTTGTGTATGTGTATATCTGTATGTGTATATGTGTATGTATTTATGCGTATGAGTGTATGTGACATGTATATGTGAAAATGTAGATGGGAATATATATATATATATATATATATATGTATGTGTGTATGTGTATATGTATGTGCGTGTGTGTGTGCGCGCGCGCATGTGTGTATGTGTGCGTGTATGTATGTGTGTATATTTGTGTATGTGTATGTGTGTATATGTGTAGGTGCATGTGTGTGAGTATATATTGTGACGTTATATTTGTTTATAACGCACTTTTATTTAGTGTATGGAGATTGAAAACACCATACACTGTAACATCACATCTTGGCTTACTCTCAGAAACGATTATTCCGTGCTCAACGATAATCGTGCGTCTAAGAATCACAAGATGGATGCCTCATATAGGAATATTCCGAGCTTAACGTGTGCTTAACCGCTCCACGTACAAACTCGTTATAGTTTTTACTTTACTTATTTGTTGTGAGAGAGTTAGACCTTGCTAGACCGTACACTGACAAGACGTCTTGCTTGCCAGATTCGGGTTCTTATGCTTAATCTAACTCCTTAAATTCATGTCATTTGATAGGGATATGAGGATGCAGGTAACAAGAGAAGTCATCTATTTATGCCTCTTAATGCCATTTCATGTTGTCTTCGTTAAACGCGATAATCAGTTTAATATAATTTAATTAAACACTTGCAAATACGTGTGTGATCCAAGCCAACACTTTGCGATCAGCACGTCAATGCAAGGCATACAAAATGTACCTTTTTGGCTATTTCACTTTATAATTTAACTCGTGAAGGTAAAAACACTACCACTTCACACACCTTATTCAATAGATTAAATCATTATGATTTACAATGTTGAACCACGGACTTTACTCGTGAATATTTAATGTTAATTTCATTCAAGTTCACACAGGTACGGAGCACGTATTTTGTGCTCTTTCGCTGTCCTTTGAATTTGGATAAAAAGAAAAGTACAAAGGTACACAGAATTAAAGTTGAGCAAACTTTATTAACTCGATGATGGAATGAGAGTGCGGGGCACAAGCTTCTCATTAAGCAAGATACTTCGCACTTACGGCGCTTGCCGCTACATTCCTACTCTGCCGCCTCAGAGTAGGGATATTATACATTGTAAAGCATACGCGTTACACTTGGTAGTCACTTGGCTGTCGAAATTAGGGGCGTAGCTGCGCGCTCGCGAACGCGCATTCAGATCTTTCCTATATCCTCTCTCGCCGCTTATTATCCTGATGCTTTTCTATACGAAAATCATCAAGTGAGGTCTCAATATATATAAGGTAATTGTACCAGTTCTTGGACACGTTAAGAATGGTACCACCCAATAACTGGACACGGGTAAAATCGCGATTTTACCCGTGTCCAGTTATTGGGTGGTACCATTCTTAAGGTGTCGGAAAACTGGTACACTTACCTTATATGTGTGTGACAATTATGCAAAAGATATTCTTGGAAGAAAAAAGTTTACTTTTATATAATTGTAATATCAGAGATACGGAGACAGAGAAACGGAGACAAAGAGATGAAGACAGAGGCAGACAGATGATGACGGAAAGAGGAAGACGGAGAGACGGATATTGTGTATTTGTGTATGTGGATATGTGTGAATATGTGTATGTGTATGTTAAACGTGCACGTGTGTATATGTATGTATGTGACAATAATGCAAAAGATATTCACGTAAGAAAAAAAAGTCTTAATTCTTCACTTTAATATAATAAATATAATATATATATATATACTACAGGGGGTTTCTCCCTGCTCGCTCCGCTCGCCAACCTCCCAAATACACACATTCCAAAGTAGATAGAAGAGTAGGACATAATGAATCTAAATTTCATATGTGCGAATGTGAAAAAAGTTCAACAGAAAACATCGATATATAAAAATATAAGATATGAAGTTATAGAATTAGAATTAATAAAAAAAAATGGTTTAACGCAATATTCAAAAGTTCACAATGAATCAAACTTATATATTTTTGAAATAAATTAAAAATAGAATAAAAAATAATAATAAAATTTTAATTTATGATTGTATATAATAATATTTAATAATAATTATAAGCTAATAATAAAAAATAGAATAATATAATAATTGAAAATTATGACTATAAATAAATATTTTTATCTTCTTATGTCATAAATTTTATATATAAAACGCAAAGAAAACGCTCCCTCTCTGCATTTTTTATTTTTGGACTTGAGACCAACATATATAAATATATGGCTGCATTAAGAGTGTTTTTTTTTGTAGCTAAAAGAAGCTAACATTTTTATTTTTTACTGTCGCTAAAAAAGCGTACACTTTTTTTTCATCATCGCTAAATCAAATTTATATTAATTCAAAGTAAATAGAAGAGTAGGACATAATGAATCTAAATTTCATATTTGCGAATGTGAAAAAAGTTCAACAGAAAACATCGATATATAAAAATATAAGATATGAAGTTATAGAATTAGAATTAATAAAAAAAAAGATGGTTTAACGCAATATTCAAAAGTTCACAATGAATCAAACTTATATATTTTTGAAATAAATTAAAAATAGAATAAAAAATAATAAAAAAATTTCAAGTTATGATTGTATATAATAATATTTAATAATAATTATAAGCTAATAATAAAAAATAGAATAATAGAATAATTGAAAATTATGATTATAAATAAATATTTTTATCTTTTTATGTTATAAATTTTATACATAAGATACAAAAAAAAACGCTCCCTCTCTGCATTTTTTATTTTTGGGCTTGAGACCAACATATATAAATATATGGCTGCATTAAGAGTGTTTTTTTTTGTAGCTAAAAGAAGCTTACATTTTTATTTTTTACTGTTGCTAAAGAAGCGTACACTTTTTTTTCATTGTCGCTAAAAAAGCTTACAAATTAATTTATTATTGTTGCTAAAACATATAGATCTATTGTTTGTTGTCGCTAAAAAAATCTCATATAAGCATACAAATTTATTGTTTGTTGTCGCTAAAAGGAGCTTACAAATTAATTTCTTATTATTATTGAAATAATTTTATAGACTTATTTTTTATTGTCGCTAATAGAAGCTTACAAATTTAAATTTTATTGTAGTTATAAAAAGCTTACACATTTATTTTTCTTTGTCGCTAAAAAAGCTTGTACAGTTTTTCAAATAATTTTAAATATTTATTCAATATGTCGTTAAATTTTATTGCCGCTAAAAGAAGCTTACAAATTTATATTTTATTACAAGCTTACATATATATTTTTTATTGTTGTTAAAAAAAACTTATAAATTTATTTTTTTTGTAGTGAATCAATATTATTTTATAATCAATTTTATTTTAATTATCATTAATTTGTTTTTCTGTAACCTTAAAAAATAATCATTTTATAATGTGAATATTGTATCAATTAATGTAAGGAAATAAAAATATTTAATTTACCTCATTTAAAATTATTTCATTTTCTAATATAAGGTCCTCTAACTCCATGTTTTCATCATTTAATACTTTAATGAATTCCAATCTTCTTACTTTTAATATGTATGAAATATCTATAAAATTTTTTAAATATATAAATATACATTAATATTCTCATGAGTGTATATGCATATAATATATTATTATAATTGTTTTTACTATTTTCTTCTATTTCTCCGATAATTTATAGTTTTGTTCCTCTTTCCCAATTCACATATTCATTTTCTAATTTATTTAATAAAACGTCCAATTTATATTGTCCATCCGTTATTGTTCCGATGTATTCTGATTCATTTTTTTTATGTTTACACTAAACAATAAACTTGTACGCTTTTTTCAGCGACAATAAAATAAAAATTTATAAGTTTCTTTTAGCAATTATGAAGAATAAATATGTAACCTTTTTTTATCGACAATGAAAATGATTTTGTAAGCTTCTTTTAGCGACAACAAATAATAAATTTGTACGCTTTTATAATCTTTTTTTAGCAACAATAAACAATAAATTTTTACGCTTTTTTTAGCGACAATAAAAATAAATTTTTAAGCTTCTTTTAACGACAACTAATAAATTTGTATGCTTATATTAAATTTTTTTAGTGACAACAAACAATAGATCCGTACGCTTCAACAACAATAATAAATGAATTTGTAATCTTTTTTAGCGACAGTAAACAATAAATTTGTACGCTTTTTTCAGCGACAATAAAATATAAATTTATAAGTTTCTTTTAGCGATTATGAAAAATAAATTTGTAAGCTTTTTTTAGCGACAATAAACAATAAATTTATATGCTTGTATAAAGTTTTTTTAGCGACAACAAACAATCGCTTCAGCGACAATAATAAATTTGTAAGCTTTTTTAGCGACAATAAAGATGAATTTGTAAGCTTCTTTTAGCGACAATGAAGATGAATTTGTAAACTTCTTTTAGCGACAGCAAACAATGCTTTTTATAAGCTTTTAATGCAGCCATATATTTTTATGCTGGTCTCAAGCCCAAAAATCTTCTATTAAGATAAATATGTAAATATCTTATTTCTAATTTTAAAAAGAACATGTTTTATTTAAATACAATTGTTAATAAAGTACCTATGGATATTAAGCTAAATTCATTTTGTAATTCATAGTTGACTATTGTAATTAATACATTTTTTCAATAATAAAGTTAAAGATACAATATATAGAAATAAAAATATTAGAATAGAAATAAAAATATTATATATTTATCTGAATAAAGAAAATGCAGAGAGGAAGCTTTGTATTATCAATTAATTATGTTTGCAATTATATTAATAAAATATTAATAATGATAATTTTTTTTTTCATTTTTGAAATTCAATATTAGAATACGAAAAAACTTTATATTAATAAATAGTTACAGTTACAATTATAATAATAAAATATTACTAATTATAATAATATTTAATTACTTATAATTGTTATTATAATAATAAAATATTAATAATAAGAATATTTTTTTATTACTAATTACTTAATCATAATATCATAGTGGGGGGAGGGCAGAATGGGGGGCTATAAAAGGGGGGCCAATGGGGGGGGCTAAGTTACGTTAATTTTGGAATAGCCATTTATAAGAGGAATTACAACGTAATTTGAGGGGGCTATGCCGACAGACATTTGAGGGGGGCTGATGGGGAGGCTACAAAAATTGAGGGGGGAGGGGGCTTAGGGGAGCCTAAGTTACGTTAATTTTGGAATAGTTATTTATAAGAGGAATTACAACGTAATTTGAGAGGGGTTAAATTGAGGGGGGCTGAGGGGGGGCCTAAGTTACGTTAATTTTAGAATAGCCATTTATAAGAGGAATTACGTAATTTGAGGGGGGCTATGGCGACAGACATTTGAGGGGGGTTGAGGGGAGGGGGTCGGTTGAATCTTGTCTTACGACTATATATATATATATATATAAGTAGTACAATGTAATTACAGAGAGACGGAAACAGAGAAACGGAGATAAAGAAATGGAAACGGAGAAACGGAGACAGAGAATCGGAGACAAGGAAACAGAAACGGTGATGGAGAAATGGAGACAGAGATAGAGAGATGGATATGGACAGACGGAGAGACGATGATGGAGACGGAGGCGGGACGACGGATATTGTGTATGTGTGTATGTATATAAGAGTAAGTGTATGTGTATGGATATTTGTATATGTGTGTATGTATATGTATATGTGTGTATGTGTATGTGTATGTATGTATGTGACAATAATGCAAAAGATATTCACGTAAGAAAAAAAAGTCTTCATTCTTCACTTTGATATAATGAAATAATAAATATATATATATATATATATATATATATATATATATATATATATATAGAGTCGGAAACGGAGTGACGGTGACGGAAAGACGGAGATGAAGAGACAGAGACATGGAGACGAAGATACGGAGACAGAAAGACGGAGGAACGGTGATGGAGAGACGGAGACATGGAGTTTGAGAGATGGAGACGGAGTGACGGATATTGTGTATGTGTATGTATGTGTATTTGTGTATGTTAAAGGTGCACGTGTGTATGTGTATGTATGTATGTGTCAATAATGCAAAAGATATAATTGATTCTTTACTTTAATAAAATAAAATAATAATATATGTATAAGTAGTAATGTAAAAACGGAGACGGTGATGGAAAACGGAGATGGTGATGTAGAAACGGAGACAGAGATGGAGAGATGGATATGGATAGACGAAGACGGTGAGACGGAGAGATGGATACGGAGAGATGATGACGGAGACGGAGTGACGCATATTGTGTGTGTGTGTGTGTGCATGTGTATGTGTGTATGTGTATGTGAGTATGTGTGTGTATGTGTATGTTGAAGGTGAACGTGTGTATGTATATGTTAAAGGTGCACGTGTATATGTGTATTAGTGATGGGATTATTTTCGGATTTTTTGACTATTCGAATTATTCGAATAAACGGATAATACTAACCGTGATGAAATAATCCGGATAGTCAAAAAATATTCGAATAATCAAAAAGTATTCGGATAATCGAAAAATATTCAGATAATAATTTTAAACAAATAATTTAATTGTGTGTGTAGTTGTGTGGGTGTGTGGATGTGTGGATGTGTGTACCGTTAATTCTTTGAAGTTCGAATAATTAGACTTGATTATTTATTATTCGAGTAGTCATTATTCGAATACTGATTATTCGAATAAAAAATCCGAATAGTCACTATCCGGATTACAGATACCTTTCGAATAAAAGAATTCATTATTCGAATAATTTTTATTCGGATAGTCCCACCCCTAATGTGTACGTATGTATGTGACGATAGTGCAAAAGATATTTACGTAAGGAATAAAAAGTCATAATTCTTCATTTTGGTATAATAGTAGTAATAGTAATAATTTGAATTGATAATTTTATTAAGCACATATTCTTTTAGTAACAAAGACAAAATTTTCCTATTAAAATGGGTCTAATCTAAATATATTTTCGAATGGCATGATAATACGATTTGATTTTAAGAGATATATAAGTACCGATGTTTTTTGATTTACTATTTTTTCTTTTGCATTTTGGGAAACCATTATCTTAAAAAATAATTAAATTACAAAACGTATTTGAAAAAATTTTTTTAAGTTCACTATTTCTTAAATCATAACAAAGTGTCTCTGGACCATGTAACATATATTTTAACATAAATAAATCTTTCTCGAAGTAAATTAAATTAAATATTAGGGGTTGGCGAGCGGAGCGAGCAGGGGGTACTGTATTATGCAGTATTCATCCCCTCTCTTCTAGCTCTTTATTTTGTTTCGAGCAGCTGCTCCTTTCGTATTCTAAATGTACTGGTGCCAAAGGTCTTATGTCAAGACTTATAAAGAGTACCCCCCGTTAAGATAGTCAATTTGTCCTGTCCCTGAAATTTTTGTTTGACCTTGTGACTTGGTTTTGGATAAAAAAAAATAGTTTTTGTCATATTTGCAGACCGCGACCCCCCTCCCCCTGTCCACAGCATGGAAAAAATGACTTTTTCAGTATTTATTTTTTTTCTCCGCATCTAGTCAATAAAAAAATTCCAAGAAAATCGTGCTCATAGCTTAAATGGTTACAAATCATGTAGAATTTTTTTATAAAGATTTGATGATGCTACATAACCTAAAAGGATGAAAAAAAATTTAAACCTTTTTATTTTCACGGGAAATGCAGTACAGGGCCAATTCTTGCAAAAAACATGTATTTTGTTTAAAATTACTTGCCTGAATTTTTCCAGATATTTCCTGTTGGTGCGCCATATTTAAAAATGCAAAAAAACTCATTTTTTCGACGTTTTTGGCTGATTGTAGCTCATTTGCAGACTTTGTATTATTATTTATATTATTAAATTGTATTCTAGAATTTTATTTATGAATTTAATTATGCAATCAAGTCAGAAGAATAAGATATACAAATATTCGGCTTAAAATTTTTGCATGAATCCACATTTTAGATTAGGTATTTAAACTCTTCTTTCGTGATTTTGTTGATATTTCACTACTTTATATATGATAATATCTTTAAAATATTATATTGCTTTAATAGAAGAAAATATTTTGATGAATAAGTCATTTCATAGGTACAGCTATATTAAGTACGGTCAAAATATCAACTTGAGATTACATATGAATTTATATTTCGTAAGAAAAACTTATCAATACAAACATTATCATCATGATTTAATAATATAAACCTTGACTTTGGCATTTTTAATACTACGTAATCTAAATCTGTACTTAAGTCACACTTTTGCGCGAGCTATGTCGTCTATTTTTACACTGTGTAAAAAAAATGTGAGCATTCGAGTATATTGAAATCTTGTTTACATGTCTCATATTAATATTACAATATTAAATATATTTTTGTTAAAAAGCGCATATTATTCGCAATTATTTTATGACATTTACAATCGTTTTAAAGATCATAAATAAAGTTTGCACTTATGTCATGTATTGTATTATACTATCTCCATTGACATAGGTACGAATCCAGTAACTTAACTCCAGTAAAGTAACAATCGTTAGGCTGGAAGTTATAGTCTTTTGTCAGTTCTCAGATATCTATCTATGTTCTTACTTTTTTCCATAAGAAGGACAAGGATAGAATATTTGAAAACTGAGTAATAACTACTTCTAGCCTTAGACTTGAGTTGGGTCTATGAATTCGAGCCATAAAAAAACATTATGGCCCGAATTCATAGTCGTGTCTTGAGTATTAAGTATGACTTAAAACTTAAGCTTCGTTACTTGAGTATCAGCTGTTACTTCAATTAAGTGCTACATGAAGAGGATATCACAGTTAGTTATGAAAGAAAATCACACAAATAAGATAGTCGTCGGTAAGGATATAACACTCACTTGAAGTAACAGCTAATACTCAAGTAAAGATACTTAACTTTTAAGTCATACTTAATACTCAAGACACGACAATGAATTCGGGCTTAAGTTCGGGCCAAAGAAAAGTAACATGTATAATATTTTGTAAATAGAATAACGAATATTAGTATTGAAACAGTATCACGAATATTATTATAAAAAATAAAATCCTATAATTAATTTTATATATTAGGTAAGGATTTATTTTTAACGAAATTGTAGTTTGAGACGATAATATTATTTTATAGGTATTAAGTATGACTTAAAAATTAAGTATCGTTACTTGAGTATCAGCTGTTACTACAAGTGAGTGTTATATCCTTACCGACGACTATCTTATTTGTGTGATTTTGTTTAATAACTAACTGTGATAACCTCTTCATGTAGCACTCAATCAAAGCAACAGCTAATACTCAGGTAACGAAACTTAAGTTTTAAGTCATACTTAATACTCAAGACACGACTATGAATCAGGGCCATAATGTTTTTTTATGGCTCGGATTCATAGACCTAACTCAAGTCTAAGGCTAGAAGTAGTTATTACTCAGTTTTCAAATATTCTATCCTTGTCCTTCTTATGGAAAAAAGTAAGAACATAGATAGATATCTGAGAACTGACAAAAGACTATAACTTCCAGCCTAACGATTGTTACTTGAACTGGATTCGCACCTATGTCAATGCAGATAATATAATACAATACATGACACAAGTGCGAACTTTATTTATAATCTTTAAAACGATTGCAAATGTCATAAAATAATTGCGAATAATATGCGCTTTTTAACAAAAATATATTTAATATTGTAATATTAATATGAGACATGTAAACAAGATTTCAATGTACTCGCATGCTCACATTTTTTTACTCAGTGTAAAAATAGACGACATAGCTCGCGCAAAAATTTGACTTAAAAGCAGATTTAGATTACGTAGTATTATAAATGCCAAAGTCAAGGTTCATATTATTAAATCATAATGATAATGTTTGTATTGATAAGTTTTTCTTACGAAATATAAATTCATATGTAATCTCAAGTTGATATTTTGACCGTACTTAATATAGCTGTACCTATTCATCAAAATATTTTCTTCTATTAAAGCAATATAATATTTTAAAGATTTTATCACATATAAAGTAGTGAAATATCAACAAAATCACGAAAGAAGAGTTTAAATACCTTATCTAAAATGTGGATTCATGCAAAAATTTTAAGCCGAATATTTGTATATCTTATTTTTCTGACTTGATTGCAGAATTAAATTCATAAATAAAGTTCTAGAATACAATTTAATAATATAAATAATAATACAAAGTCTGCAAATGAGCTACAATCAGCCAAAAACGTCGAAAAAATGAGTTTTTTGCATTTTTAAATATGGCGCACCAATAGGAAACATCTGGAAAAATTCAGGCAAGTAATTTTAAACAAAATACATGTTTTTTGCAAGAATTGGCCCTGTACCGTATTTCTCGTGAAAATAAAAAGGGTTTGAATTTTTTTTTATCCTTTTAGGTTATGTAGCATCATCAAATCTTTATAAAAAAATTCTACATGATTTGTAACCATTTAAGCTATGAGCACGATTTTCTTGGAATTTTTTTATTGACTAGATGCGGAGAAAAAAAATAAATACTGAAAAAGTCATTTTTTCCATGCTGTGGATAGGGGGAGGGGGGTCGCGGTCTGCAAATATGACAAAAACCAAGTTACAAGGTCAAACAAAAATTTCAGGGACAGGACAAAATTGACTATTTTAACGGGGGGTACCCCACGGTGTTTTTTAGAGGTAAAAATTGGGTCTGCTATGACGCTAAAAAGTACGTGAAGGGTGTTTTCCTGTATGTCAAACAATATTCAAAAATGTCTCTCTCGAAATCGAAGCTGATCCTATTCTTGATTTATGCTAATAATAAGATTATCGATAAAAATTACTTAATGGAAAAGTTATCGAAAAACATGTTATTTTGCATCTTTATCAGTATTAGTACAAATTGAAAATAAAAAATGTCACATACGTTCTCTGGATAGATTTTTTGATATTTTCACTAGTATGTAAGAAGATATTCATGTAATTAATAATGTAATGAATCATTAATTATTTATATAAGAATATATTCTAAGTGGAGCCTTTAAAATTATCTTAACATATTACAAAACTATTTCAAAGCCAAAGTATGATGAAAATGAAGATGTGAATCGAGCTGATTTCTAATTTATTTATATATAATCGTGCGATTGTTATTTACGTATTTAAAATTTCATGTTTACGTTTGTATACTAGTATATACTAAATAATAGTATTTATATTGTTTTGATTCGAGAATTTTCACCGTCAATAGCTTTCGAAAGTTATAGATATTTTGAAACAGAATTTATATAGCGATTTATATTTTTCATTTTCATAGTCAGTTGATCACTTATCATCGTGAATTATAGGAGCATATTTCTAATAAAGTGACAGCGCGTTAAACATATATTATCAATAATTGTGGATATTATAGTTGTTAAGTGTCGCGTTTCAAAGTTTTCATCATGCCAGCACATCCAGATCATATAAGTAATCATGAAGAAAATAGAGGAAAAATTTGTGGACCATGTGGAAAAAAAATCATAATTGGAAAGAAAAATATCAATAATTTTAGATTAACAGAAAATCATCAACAATTAATTAGGAAATTTATAAATAATAATTATAATTTAGCGGACGAAAGGTTTCCATTAAGTATATGTACAACGTGTCGCCTTACTTTATCAGAACATGACAAGAATATTACTAAAAGACCACTGCAGAAAATACCTAATTACGAAGATATTTTACTGCCAAAAATTACGAGAGCAACATTAACAGATGAATATTCTGTTTGTAATTGTTATATATGTTTAACTGCAAAATGGAAAGGTCATCTAAATAATTCGAAAAATCCAAGAGTAAAAAAAAATTTAAATACAGAAATAACAGTTTCAAACGGATTGTACGGTTCTCAAAATTCAAATGTAACTGCTGTCACTAACATTGATAAAGGTAATATTCAATCAAAAAATTTAGATAAGATAATATTATGCAAAACATGCATGAATGAAATTCATAAAGGTAAAAAGCATTTTTGCAGTAAACGTGACCACATAGCTCGAAACAATGTAATAAAATTAATAGATAAGCTACCAGACAAGCAGCAAGAATATATCGCGTCAAAAATTATTAACGAAAAAGCTAAAACTGTTAACGATGAATCTCTTTCTTTACATACTCCAGGGCGAAAGAAACGTATATTTCTTAAAGAAAAAAAGGTGGGAATTACATTTTCCTTGCAAAATTTAGATACTTTTCATACTAATGCAGGATATTCCGTTCGTCAGATGAGCAAATTAACTAGTTTCATTCGACATTCAGCAGGTAAAAATTCAATACCTACTCATTATTTAAATCATGTTAGTGAAAGAACAAAGTTGCTAGAACACATGTATAAAGTTGACATGTTAGTATTTGAAACTAAAAATGGTAATGAAGAAAGACCTGTTGTTTGATCCGATGCCGAAGAAATGATAGAAACCGTAATAGAAAAACGTAATTTTATTGGCAATTATCTTGTTAAAGTAACGGCAGATGGTGGTCAAGGTTTTTTGAAAATTTGTATATCAATCTTTCCTCAGACAGAAGATGAAAATGATAGCGAAGATCTACATGATAATGTGCCTGAAAAAAAAAAGAAAAATCGAACCAAAATGTTCTAATACCGTTAGTACAGAAACTAGTGTTAAAAGATTAATAATGTTGTGCATAGTACCTGATATCAAGGAAACATACGACAACGTTAAAATTTTATTTGATTTAATAAAAATTAACAACATTTCTTTTTAATTCGTTTCTGATTTCAAATTGTTGCTTATAGTGAACGGCCAACAAACAGCAACATCGATGTATCCGTGTCCTTATTGTTTTGTTAGTCTGCGAGATTTAAGAAAAGATGTTGATGAAAGCGAATTTGCCGAAAACACTGAAATTTCTCAAAACCTTTGGAAATTTAAAAAGAGATTACGAAAAATTTCTTTCTCTTGGTAAGAATAAAAAACTATCGAAACAAAGTTAAGTAATGCATTTAAATTAATGAATAAGATTGTAGACTCATGTTTCTCATTAAAAAGACTTGAATCAATTGATAATATTAGAAAATTTATTGATGAATTGAAAAAAACATTATTAAGCATAAAAGTATCTCAAACCTTAAAAATTCACGGTCTTCTAGAGCATGTCACTCAATGTTTGGAGCTACTAGACTATAAACAAAGTTTAGGATTATGGTCCGAGCAAGCTGGAGAATCAACTCATCGAGAGTTCCTTAAATTTTGGGAAAGACGGAAAGTTAATTCCATTTTGAATCCTTCTTATCCACAAAGACTGAAAGATGCCACTGTTGAATTTTCATCAATGCATATTTAAATATATTTAAAGTTCACTTTAAATATTTATAATTGTTATATTTTTTTATAAATCAATGAAAATAATGGTTTTTGTTTATATTATGTTGATTTTGTGTAATTAAAATTAAAAAAAATTTTTTTTATGGGATCAGTAATACCACCACGTCCACGTCGTTGATCCTGGGGTGAAAGCTGAGAGTGGTATAACCTTTTTTAAATAGAAATATAAGGGATCCAAAACATATATATTAAATTTCTTTTTATTTATATTTGTACTAATACTAAAGATGCAAAATAACATGTTTTTAGATAACTTTTCCATTTAACAATTTTTATCGATAATCTTATTATTAGCATAAATCAAGAATAGGATCAGCTTCGATTTCGAGAGAGACATTTTTGAATATTGTTTGACATACAGGAAAACACCCTTCACGTACTTTTTAGCGTCATAGCAGTCCCACTTTTTACCTCTAAAAAAACACCGTGACCCTTTGACCACCAGATGTAATGTACACGTCAATTTTGGCGCTGGCGACAGAGTATCTCTCTATCTCTCTCTCCCTCTCACTCTATCTATTTACAATGCCTCACACATACATAGCAGACATATAATACAAGAAACTGGCGTCAGTTAGTCCAAATACATTGTTTTGTGAGCATCATTTCAGACTTTACAGTTTTAAATTTTTAGTTGTTTATACTGCTGACAAGTTTTTCTATTGTTGAAGTGTATCATCGCAAAGCTGATTTTTATAAATTTCATAATTTTATAAAATTGAAGAGGTAAGTTAATTTTAATTGAAGTAATAAAATTTATTACGAGGAGGCCGTATCATTCTGTCTTTGTCTAATCTAAATTTTCGTTATTATAAATAAATAAACTATTTTCATAGAAAAGTAAGACAACCGCCCAATAGAGCAAAAGACAAGCAAACGATTCTTTTCTATGAAAAAATATGAAATTTTCATTATTTTTCAAGTGAAGTCTGAAACGGAAAAACAATCGAACTTGATTAAGTTGATTGAACTGTTTTTTCGTTTCAGATTTCATTCGAAAAATAATCAAAATTTCATATTTTTTCATAGAAAAGAATTGTTTGCTTGTCTTTTGCTTTATTGGGCGGTTGTCTTACTTTTCTATGAAAATATTTTATTTATTTATAATAACGAAAATTTAGATTAGACAAGGACAGAATGATACGGCCGCCTCTTAATAACTTATTAGTTACGACGTGTAGGCGTGTCGTCTGTGTATAAGCATTATAGAGACGCCAATACGCCGTACCAGAGAATATTAGAAGAAAAATTTTTACATTTATTTATGCCTTTTTTAAATGAGCGAAGCATAAAACGTGTTTCAGAATACGAACATGCGGTTAATGATGATCGTATACTTGAAACACGCCTTTTTTTTGTTTCAAAAATCGGCAAAACAACAAAATTTTTTTACGTATTATGAAACAGTCATTTATAAAAGAAATGTTATTGAATATTTTCAGTATAACCATTAAAATACAGTGAACGAAACTTACGATTTTATCTATGTCAAGAATAAGCGAGCAGCATCACTCTGAAGTTGCTCCGCCATTCTGTGCTTATGTTTTGTTGTTCGCAGCGCTACGGCTCAACAGCAGTCATCGCCTTGATTACACAAAGCTGCCGGTTGAAAGCTAGCTTTCGCACATAGAGCTACGCTCCGTTACTAAGATCGATATATAGATATTTTGTACTTATTGATTCATTATTAAAAATTTGTTCTCTTTAATAAATATATCTCAACAGGTTATGGGCCCAGCACGCTTCCACTGCGCGTGTTTTCTTTTTTGTGTTTCTTTAAAAAAGGCTGTAGTGTTGGTGCTATAAGAAGGAAGGAGAAGAAAGAGGAGAGTTTTACATTTTAGTTCGAGAGCGTCGCGAGCAGCCATATTGAATTGCTTGTGTTTTAGCTGGAAGTTTTGCTGTTGGAGTTTTGCAGTTTGAATCTTTTCTTAAATTGTCAAATCTTGTTGGTGGAATGTCGGCTGACCAGGATAGGAAAATGTTTGAAGTCTCGGGGTGAGTTTTCTTTACTGACGGTGGAAAATTCATTATTAAAAATTGTCTTTAAATTTAATTGAAAATTTTAGTATAAAATTTTTTTTGTTGTTTGAAAATTGAAAGTTTTTATTAATGGAAATGATTGTTTATTTTATTAAAAATTTTATTTTATTGAAAATTTTGTTTGTTAAAAATTTAGAAGAGAGGAATTTTTACAGAGGGTGATTACTGAATTTTACAGATAAAATCAGGAAAAAGAAAATTGTTTAAAATTTTTTTTTTATTATAAAAAAGAGAGAATCGTCAATTAAAATTTTTAATATAAAAAAAGAAAAGGAAATTATTTTTTTGTTTTTGCTGGACGTGTGTGGACGTGTGTGGCGGCCATGTTTATTTCTCTCTCTCTCTCTCTCTCTCTCTCTCATATTCTTTCCCCTCTTCTTTTAGCGTTCGTTCTCGTAAAGAGGGAGTAACTTGACGTGGACGCATGTCAAGTTCGGGCTACAGAATTAACTGTATGTATAAAATGATGCCCAAATATACTCTGAACGAGTTGAACGAATTAAATTGAAAATACATGCATGTGTATGTGTATGTATTCATATATGTATAATTTTTTTTATACGATAATGTACATACGTGCGTATTCTACGCGTATTAAGATGGAATATGTATTACTTTATGAATGGCTTGATTAATTTAATTTTTCTTTTGTTTTGTATAAATCTAAAATTAATAAGTTTGAATTATTAACAGACGAGAGGAACGTCAGGTTGTTTTTGCTTCTGCACGATCAGGAGCTACAAATCTCTGAAAGACATCCTGGAGAAGGGATATATCCTGAAGTGAATAGTGAAGGAGAGATTTTTATAATTACGTCTTCATGCGTTGAATATCCTATAGGTAAAATTTGCTTGATTAAAAAGCTTGAAAATTAAATTGATTTAAAAAAAAAATTAATTTAATACAATTTATGCATGCAATTCAGATTCAAATTTTGTTGGCCGGTGCATGTGGTGTGGTGTATGTTGTTGCTGCTACACTGCGTGTACCGATACAGGCTGTAAGCTTTACTCTATTAATTGTTGTACGTTAATTGAGTGAGTCTTTTATTTATAAATACCAGCCTTAAATATATAATAATCTATTAATTGTTGTACGTTAATTGAGTGATTATATATTATAATTTAATTTATGTGAGTCTCTATTTTTTTAAGTGTTGTACCTTGAAGAATTATAACTCATTAAATAATTGAATTACAGATTTATCTAATGTCAATGAGGAGCTGCTGGACTCGGTAAGAAGAGAAATAGATAAATCAAAGGTCAAGGAGGTGGCTTTGAGCCCACTTCAAGCCAACTGAAAGAGGCTCGGCCCAAAAAGCTGGATGTAAAGGAGGATAAAGGTGCACCGCGAGATAAGTTGGATGTTTCTAAGTTCGAGACGCAACAAGGTTCGCAGAGCTCTAATGACGAGCTGAATCTTAAGTTGCAAGGTAATAAATCCACCCCAGTTATTAAAATGACAGAAAAAGTCAAACTGGATTTGAATCTGAATAAACTCCGTAAAAGAACAAGGGCACTAAAAGTAGATTCATTCAGTGAATCCAATTTAAATCTAAACTCTTATACAGATCCTGAAACGGAAATGTATAATAATTTTAATATGTTTACAGAAATCATGGAAAAGCTGGAGAAATTGGGAGTATAAGGGAGGAATCCTATGAGAATATGGACCAGACGGCACTGGTCATATCAAATTTCAGATGCTCTATTGATGATAGGTTAAATTGGATCGAGAATAAAGTCAATAAATGGGTCAAAGAGGAGTATGAAGAATATCAATCAGCTGGAGATAAAAAAGGACCTGAGGTAGTAACAAGCTTGAGTGACAATACAAATTCCACTGAAGAAACTGATGGAATTTTAAATAAAAATTATACAACTCAAGTAATCCAAAAAGAATTAGGAAAAATAAATTTAACAAATAATAATTCAAACTTAACTGATAAAATTCAAATTGAAGTTAATAATAAAGATAGTACAATACGTAGAGAATATAAATTAACTCCAGATTCAGATATTGATTCTTTTATGGATTACTTTAATTCAGAATTGACAATTCGCGATTTATTATATGTGATTGATTCCTCAGCTGAATTGGACCGTGTTGTAGATTCTGCTAAGTTGGAAAAAGACAAAATTAGAGTCAGAGATATTCTTATAAATAGAATAGACAAGTCCTATCATTTTAAGGTTTCTCAGATTCGTGATCCAGTAGAGATGTTAAAAGAAATTAAACGTTTTAAAACTTCCGAATCAGCACTTACTACAACCAGCTTGAGGAAACAGTTACATAAAATCAAGTATAACCTAAATAAAGAAAAGGCCTCGGTCTTCTGGGATAGATTTGATAAAATAGTTTGATCATATAATAAACTACCTCAAACTCCAAATTTGTCTGAAATTGAAATCAGAGATGCTTTCTTTGAAGCTATAGTTACTAATAACCCAAAAGTTAGAGATTTTCAAATATTTAACAAAAATGCTACTGGAGAAATGCTAACTCTAAATCAACTAAAAGATTACATTCTTCAACAGGATGCAGCTCGAGATGAAGAAAAAGCAGCTGGACAAAAAGACAGCACCAGCGGTGTGACCTCATACTATGTGCCACATCCAGGAATCCAATGTGTAAACTGCGGTAATAAAGGTCATTACAAAGACCAATGTACAAGAGAAGGAAAAATGTGTTTCCGTTGCAAGCGGTATGAGGGTCATGTCCGTGCGGACTGTCCGTATTCAAATGCACAGCTCGAAAAGATTTTGAAAGAAAATGAGCAGCAAAGAAGGTATGATAATTTTGATTGTTTTAGGGATAGAAAAAGGGTGACAAATCGTTTCACTACAAAGCGAAAAATAGACTACGCTCAAACTCGCGGTGACACTAAACGATATAAGTTTGACAAAAATCGAGGTCGAAGTCACTTACGAGGAAGTGGTAAATCAAGTATCACTAGAAATAATAAAATGAAAGGTGGACCAGAATTAAAATTAAAAAATGGTGAGTGCGTAGGTCTACTTACAAAAGATAAGCTCGATACAATAGGCCAAAGTAGTGAAAATCAGTTAGTTAGATTTCTGGCAGATTCGGATGCTACGGAGCACATGTCAAATTATAGGTTAATTTTTAGAACACTCAACGAAAACATCAAAACCGAAGTTAAATGTGCAAATAAGGATGATCACGCAACAATGAAATCGGAGGAAGTTGGTCAGATCTCAGGACATGTTAATAACAAATTATTGAATTTATATAATGTAATTTATGCCAATACATTGTCGGAGGACTTACTTTCACTTCGGAAATTTGTTGATGAAGGATTGAGCATTTATTTAGATAATAAATGCATAGATATTTTTGATCCACAATCACAAGAAACACTAATATCAGGAATTTATGAAAAACCCTTTTGGATTATAACATTGGAATCCAGCAGCTCGAATAATGATGAAGAAACATGCAAATCTAAAGTCAGCAAAATTGTTGCATATATAGCTACAAGACAAAAAGAATATGATGATAAAATAGAAAAGACAGATGAAGAAGACAAGCTTGACACTAAAAAGGAAGAAATTAATAAAAAGATTGATGAACAAAAGAAAATGAATTTCAATAATGAAGAACACCTCAGATACTCGAATTTTCAAGATACACTTAAAGACCGAAAAATAAACAAGATGGAAAAAGTAAAAACAGAAAATACAGATGAAGATTGTTACAAAGTCAATAATAAAATGCTATGGCATGTAAGGTTAGGTCATGCTTCCTTGAAATACTTAAAAGAATTTCAAAAGAAATTTCCAAATATAAAAGGACTAAAAGAAGTAGTATTCGATGATTCAATTAAAGAATGTGAAGCATGTATAGTATCAAAGTTTAATAGATTACCTTTTAGCTCGACTAGACAGAGAGCCACAAAATCTCTACAAATAGTTCATTCCGACTTAGTGGGTTCAATGAAACCTGCTTCACACCCCAAAGGATATAAATTTATTTCAGTATTTATTGATGATTTTTCAAGAGCAGCAATGGCATACCCTATGAAAACTAAATCTGAAGCTGGATATTGTTTGGAAATTTTTATCACATCTACTAGAAATTCATTAGGATATGATGCAAAATTTTGCTATCTTCGATGTGACCAAGGTACAGAATTTACAGGAGGACACACCACAGAAGTACTAAATAAGTTTGATGCTGAATTAAATACAGCTAGTCCTGATACACCTCAGCATAATGGTGTTGCTGAGCGATTCAATCAGACCATTCAAAGGAAAGTCAGAGCACTATATGTACGATACAAATCTATCTGAAAATATGTGGGATTTAGCAGTGAATGCAGCTGTATACTTCTACAACAGGACTCCTCATAGTTCGAATGATATGATACCACCTCTACAAAAATTAAATCCAAACTTTAATCTTCATCTAGAACAACTTAAACGTTTTGGCTGCATTGCATATATGAAAGTGCAAAGAAAAGTTGGAAATAAGTTTGATCAGCTGGGCAAAAGAGTTGTATTAATAGGATACAAACCAACAGGATATATTTTTATAAAATCGGAAGAAGGCAAATACTATGAAAGCAAAGATGCTCGATTCAATGAAAAACAAGTATATGGAGATAGATACAACAAAAATAGCATAAAAGATTGGAACAACTCAATGGAAGAAATAGATCGCGAAAATTGGTCTTTACAGTTTAAAAATGAAAAAGGAATTTTGATCTCTGAAACGGAGGGAGAGAAAAGGAAAAGAGGACGTCCAAGGAAAGAGAAATTACAACCTCAAGAAGAACATGAACTTGGATCAGATATAAATTTGCTTGAAAATGAAGAAATTAGTACATTTATAGCCACAACACAGAATGATCCAAACTCATACCAACAAGCCATGAAATCAGAAGATAATTATGAATGGGAAAAAGCTATTAAGTCCGAACTGCAATCTATGGAAAAGAACAAGGTTTGGAAAATTGTTGATAGACCATCAAATGTTAGTGGAGAAAAACCAAATATTATAGATTCAAGGTGGGTTCTGAAAAGAAAAATTGGAACAAATGGAGACAAAAAGTATAAAGCTCGACTGGTTATAAGAGGTTTCAAAGATAAAAATTCATATGAATTGAATGAAACTTACGCACCAGTTTCGCGATTGCCTTTAATTAGAGCCGTGCTAGTTATAATAAACAAGCTTGATCTGGAAGTAAGACAGCTGAATGTAAAAACAGCTTTTCTAAATGGCAAAATAGATAATGAAATATACATGGAAATACCCGAAGGTATTGACTGCTCACTTGATTTAAGAAGAAGCAAAGTATGCAAAATCGAACGTGCTTTATATGGATTAAAAATAAGTCCGAAGAGATGGAATGAAAGGTTTTCAGAAGCAGCTGAAAAACTGAATCTAGATTCTCATGACTCTGAACCATGCCTCTTTACATGGCATGAAAACAATAAGCTCTTAATATTGTTATTATATGTGGATGATATGCTGATAGCTAGCAATGATGAAAACAAGTTAGACGATATTAAACAGAAACTTATGTTGGAATTCGAAATGTCTGACTTAGGAGAACCAAAGAACTTCTTAGGTATAGAAATTGAAAGAGATAGACAAAATCATACTATAACACTTAAGTTGGAAGGTTACATCAATAATCTACTTAAACGTTTTGGATATAGTGAAATGCATCCGCAAAGAACACCAATGGTAACAAGTCAAGTGGCAAATAGAGAATGACGTGAAAGAGAAGAAACAGAAAATCAAGTAAATGATGTCTCAAATAAGATAAATGGACCTTACAGAGAAATAATTGGTTCTCTTCTCTATCTTGCAAATACTGTACGCCCAGATATATCATATACTGTAAATGTATTGAGCAGACATCAAAACAATCCAACTGAAGAAGAATGGAAAATGGTAAAACGTTTATGCAGATACTTGAAATATTCCAAAAGTCTAGGACTAAAGTTTGAAGGAAAGCTGGAAAACATGCAAGGATACTCAGATGCAAGTTATGCTGATTGCAAAGGATCATTGACAACGAGTGGTTTTCTTATTAAATTGTACGGTGATACAATAGCCTGGAAAACACATAAACAGTCTTACGTAGCTCTCTCAACATGTCAAGCTGAGTATGTTGCGATGAGCGAAGCATGTCAGGAGATGGTATCATTGAAAAATTCATTAAGTCTGATATTGAAAGGTTTCTTTACACCTATGACTCTGTGGTGCGATAATAAAGCTGCAGAAGCCAGTTCACAAGTTAGTTATACAAATAAACTTAGACATATGACAGAAGTTCGAGAACATTACGTTCGTGAATGCGTTGCCAGAAATCTAATAACAATAAGATGGATTGCTTCTAAACAACAAATTGCTGATATATTCACTAAGGCCCTACCCTTTGAATTACATAATAGCTTGACTTCATTACTAATGAATAATAAATTAAAATTGTAAATTTTTCTTTCTTTACAGATCCTAAATAAAGTTTTCAGCTGGAAATGAAGTGAGTCAACTCAGAGAGATTTGCTCGGGAGGGAGTGTCAAGAATAAGCGAGCGGCATCACTCTGAAGTTGCTCCGCCATTCTGTGCTTATGTTTTGTTGGTTGCAGCGCTACGGCTCAATAGCGGTCATCGCCTTGATTACACAAAGCTGCCAGTTGAAAGCTAGCTTTCGCACATAGAGCCACGCTCCGTTACTAAGATCGATATATAGATATTTTGTACTTATTATTAAAAATTGTTCTCTTTAATAAATATATCTCAACAATCTAAGTTATAGTAAATATTTGAATTAACTTTTTAATAAAACATATTTGAACATATTTGGGACGTAAATTTAAACAATTAATAATCGCAATTCGTATACATTTTTTACTTTCTTTTAATTTTTTACTTCATTGTATTACAGCTTAACAGTATGGATGATCTTGTTTGCTTAATTTGTGGTGAATCTGGAGAGGTTTTGAGAACTATTTAACAAAAAGCTATAGAAAAGCTCATTAAATCTAGCAAAAAAAGGAGAGATTCGCTATTTAAAAAGTGGTCCAAGCTCTCAACAGCTTCAGTTTATCTCCCATGTTCAAATAAGTGCAATCGAGAGAGTAGCATAAAAACTGCTGCAGCAGAATGCAGCAAAAAAAGTGTAGAGGGTAAAAGTATTGTCAAATCAGCATGTAATTTCGATTTTGAATCACTTTGTTTTTTTTGTGGCAAGGTTTGTTGTTATCAAGCAGCGCGTGAAAATGATTGAAAGTAGTGAAACTAAAGAGAATCTTTCAAAAATTCTTAAGACACGAGACGCTACGAATGTAGAAAATAAAAATTTATTAGCACGTTTAAATGCAGCTAAAGATTTAGTTCAAGTACAAGCTCGTTACCATTCGCAATGTATGTCAATCTTTTACATTGAAAGTCCTTCTCATCAACTTGGACGCCCTTCACAACAAAGTACGATAGATTTTATACAGCATACTATTAATTACCTTCAAGAAAAGAAATCTGAAAGTCAGTTTTCTCTCAATGAAATAAAAAATGATTTCTCAGGTAATTAGGCACAATTGAAGAGGTAGTATGGTTTATGAACATAAGAATTGTACACATTAACATTATGCACAAAAAAATAAAAATGAAATTTGATACACAGTACATATTTAATTATGCACAAGATTAAAAAAAAATTTATTATTTAAAATATATATTTTTTGCGCATGATTTTTTGTGCTCCTAGAATTTATGTGAGGTTTTCAAGCTATACAATTGTACACATTAACGTTATGCACCGTAAATGATGTGCACAAAAAATTATGTACAAAAAATATATATTTTAAATAATAGATTTTTTTTTAAATCTTGTGCATAATTAAATATGTACTGTGTATCAAATTTTGTTTTTATTTTTCTGTGCATTATGTTAATGTGTACAATTCTTATGTGCATAAACTATACTACCTCCAATTGAAAACTATTAAATCTTAATTAACTATTTAAGTTCTGATCGGACGTTTCTTGACTGCAGTTTAAGAGGAGACCGTATAGCTCTATTCTTGTCTAATCTAAATTTTCGTTATTATTAATAAATTAAATATTGTTATACAAAAGTAAGGGTATAGCCCAATAGATTTCAGGACGAGAAAACGATCATATTTTATGAAAAAATATAAAATTTTCATTAGTTTCCGAGTGAGGTCTGAAACGGAAAAACAATTGAACTTGATAGCTGTTATTCCGTTTCAGACCTCACTTGAAAACTAATGAGAATTTTATATTTTTTCATAGAACAGGATCGTTTGCTCGTCCTGAAATCTATTGGGCTATACCCTTACTTTCGTATAACAATATTTAATTTATTAATAATAACGAAAATTTAGATTAGACAAAGACAGAGCTATACGGCCTCCTCTTAAAGCGATTGTATTTTCTGTAAAAAAAATATTGTAAAAAAGTAAAAGAAATTTCTAAAAAATTAATATTTTTTGGAGTAAATTATACATAGTTTTCTACAATTCCTTTTTATAAAAATGTAATAAAGATTCTGAAAATTCAATTTATTTTATGTCAAATATGCTTCTTTTACAATTTTTTTTATGACATTTTTTTACAGAAAAAAATGACCGTTTAATATTATTCTGGTAACAAACTTTAGTTTATTTACTTAATAACGAATATTATTGTTTTTTTCAGCTGTTGTTCCTCAGTTGCAGACTTTTCAGTATAATTTAATTAAGCATTATTCTACTAGCGAACTAGAATTCATACATTTAAAAACGGATATTATTATTCTTTTTCGTCATAAAATGAGTAACTAAGTCTGAAAAGAATGGTATGCAAATCAAGAGAAAAATCCTGAATTAGAACGTAAAAGAATTGTAGAAATAGCTGGAAAATTATTTTAGAGGATATTCGCAAAATTGTACACGATAAAAATAATTACGTTTTACCTAATTTTAATGAAAAAAATATATTTGAAAATATTCCTCAATCTTTAATAACTTTTCTTCATATTTTAATAGAAAGTCACAAAAAAAAGAGTAACAAGTTAGATATTAGATGAAAAAAGTGCATAGCAACAATTGCTCATAGTATAGTTTCATTAGCAAGGCCACGGACATTTTTATCATCAATTTTACTTGGTCTGTCATCGATGATGCACAAAAAGTACGCTTCAAGAGGGTTAATAGATTCTTTGTCATATTTATGATTATACGCAACGTATGACGAAACTTTGCGGTTTGAAGCATCAATTGTAGATGATCCTGATAATCATACTTGTAATACCGAATGTTTTACTCAGTATGTTTTTGACAACGCTGATCACAATACATGTACTATCGATGGAAAAAATACGTTCCACGCAATGGGAGGAATAAAAGTCGCAACTCCCTCATCAAGTGTCACTTCAAAAAAAACTGTCGCTAGAATACAAAAGATTCTAACCTCAAATGACATTGGCAAGTTCGGATTTACTCAAGTAAAACGGTTTGAAAAAAAAAAATGCGACAGGATTAAAAACAACATACATTGAAAATATTTTTGATGACAATTATACAAGATCAGAAATGTCAATGGAAGATTTTACTTAGCTCTATTCGAAGTATTCCAATAAAAAATCGAAGGGCTACAGTGGATTCATGGAAGATTTTTATTCTGATTGTTATTACAAAACATCGAAAATAATTCCATTACCATTTGTAAATAATCCACCGAGCGACTACGACACAATTTTTACTGTTTTAGTACAAGCAGCTCAAGAAAATAAAGATAGCATATCCTTGGTAACATTTGATCAGCCTCTTTATAAAAAGGCTCGATATATTTTGTCATGTGTACATTCAGAGTATAATCCACATGGTTTGTCAAAGATTAGGGTCAGATTAGGTGGATTTCACACGTTAATGTCATTCCTAGCTTCAATAGGATTCATAATGGATGAAAGCGGACTCAAGGAAGCTTTCTGCGTAATATTAGCCGACAATTTAGCAGAATAAGCATTTTTCGGACATGCCTATTCGAGATCCATCAGAACACATTTTCTTATTCAACTTGCTGTAGCTATAATAATTTTTGAAATGCTAGAATTAACTGAAGAAGATAAGATTATGTTTGATGCACTCTTGCTACATGTTGGTACAGACACATTTAAAGAAGATATTATGAAAGAACAATTTACAAAAATAAGAGACAAATTTATGAGACAGATTGAAGACTTGAAAAAAAGAGGAGCAACTGCACAACTTTGGATTTCGTATTGGGATATGTTAACAATAGTTAAAGATTTTATAAAAGCAGAACGTTCAGGAAACTGGAATCTACATTTGAAATGTATTGAACGAATGATTCCATACTTTCATGCAACCGGGCATAACAATTACGCGAAATCAGCTAACTTATATCTTCAAGATATGTTACACTTAGGAGATGTGATGGATGCCTATCAATATGAATTTTTTACATCAAATGGCTACTTCACGATTAGACGTTCCGAAAAGTTTTGGTCTGGAGTCTGGTCAGACATGACCATAAAGCAAGTTTTAATGCGATCAATGAAGACTCAAGGTGGACTCACACACTGACGTGGAATGGTCGAAAGCGTAATAACCAAATTCATACAAACCATGATTATTTTAGTTGAAGTTTTCAACGAAATGGAAAATTTTTGCAATGTTTCTTATTCCACGTTTGAACAACATGTAGATTCCAAAGAGTCTAAAATCATGAAAGATGTTGCTGATGCCGAAAAATTATTGGAATTTTTTAACAAATATTATCCATTTGCAGAGACACAAAATATTATGTCAATATTTTCTGGAAGTGTTGACAACGAATCAATTAGCTGTCACCAAGAGTACGAAGCAGGCATGCAATCTATTAGATCAATAATAGGCCAGGATTTTGAAAGTGTTAAGAGGCGGTCGGGTCTATTCGCCGCTACATATAGGGTGGCGCTGCGGTCAGGTGAGAGAAATCTATTAAATATTTTTTATACAGCTATTTACAATTTTCTGAGACGACAATATACTTTTAATGTTGTCATTTCCTCTAGCCATCTATATGTAGAATAATTATTAATACTTATCTTGTTTGAAAAGTCTGAAATATTGTTATAAAGCGAAAAATGCGATGCAACGTAGGACCGATGTAAACATGCGTGCACCTTCCCTTAGTGCGACAGAGAGAGCAATACTAAAGAATGATGTATGCTAATGTTTACGTCGGCTCTACCTCGCGCCGCATTTTTCGCTTTATAACAATATTTTAGACTTTTCAAACAAAATTAATATTAATAATTATTCTACATATATATGGCTAGAGGAAATGACAAGATTAAAAGTATATTATTGTTTCAGTAAATTTTAAATTGCTATATAAAAAATATTTTATATTTTTCTCTCACCTGACCGCAGCGCCACCAAGCGGCAAATGGTTCCGACCGCCTCTTAAATTTACACGAAAAAACAAAGTTTTGTCTCTTAAAAGTGTCCAGTCAGCAGTGAAAGTAAATAATGAGACCATCGCAATAAATCCATTATTATTTCAACGTTTATGCGTTAATATCAACAGCAAATCTGACATGGAAAAGTATTTAAATTTAGTAGCATGGAAGCTTTATCGACTACCGAAAATGTTGTACATGTTATCGGCGGAGGGTTCCTATTGCATAAAGTTGTTTGGCAAAAAAATGATACTGTCGAAGTGATCATCGGAAAATATTTGTCTTTCGTACGCAATCATTACGCAGACAATAGCTGCATAGTATTTGATGGTTATCCAGACTGCGAGTCAACTGCACCTTCAACAAAAACTCTTGAACGCTTTAGGCGAAAATATGTAACAAATATTCCTTTTATTAATATCGAACTGCAGACAAAAATACCACTACCACAAGAAAAGTTTTTCTCAAATGAAAAAAATAAAAATGCATTAATAAAAGAATTACTTAAAGCATTCACATTTGAAGAGTATACTGTAAAGCAAGCAGAAGAGGATGCAGACTTTTTAATTATCAGTACAGCAATTGAAATCGCTGAAACGTACAAAGCATTAAATCCAACAATAGGAATCACCAAATATAAAAAAGGGTGGTTGTAGTTGGTCAAGATATTGATCTTTTGGTTTTATTAAATCAATTAAACTTGTCCAATGCTACAATTTACTTTTTAAAGCCAGGTGCAGGTAATGTAAGCGACTCAATGTATTCTTCGAGTAGTTTTAAGTATGAAAATTATCGTTCAATTGTCGGCTTTTTACATTGTTTTACTGGCTGTGACACAACGTCTGCTTTTGCAGGCAAAGAAAAAAAACAGCAGTAAGGTCACTGTTGAATACTCCTAACTTGACAGAGCTTGTAATGCTGAGCCAAAAGTCATTGCTCAAAATGGTTGTAAATTAATTATGTCACTTTACAAATGTAAAGCTGATATATCTCTGAACCATTTAAGATTTCAGAAATACAAAGTATTGACTGCAAAGTCTTCATTTAAATTAGAAAGTTTACCACCAACTACTGGAGCAGGTATCCAACGCTCTTACAGAGCATACTTTCAGCTTCAAACATGGCTTGGAAACAAAACAAATGCAACCAAGTATGGCTGGAAAGAAGTCATAGTTAATAAATTAAAAATGCTCATGCCTCGATTTACAGTAGACCAACTCGTACCTGAAGATTTATTAAAAATCATTTCTTGCAGTTGTGAAAGCAAATGTGAAAGTACTCGATATGGATGTCGGAAACATGGGTTACCATGTACAGATTTATGTAAAAAATGTCACGAATCGAGTAATTGCTCAAACATAGAGAAAATTTTGCCTGATGATGATTCCGAAGAAACAGATGAAATCGAGCAGCAGAGTCCTTGCTTCAACTCGGAAAACGAATACGTAGAAGAAACAAGCGATAGTGAAGAGATATATCTTTAATAAATAACAAGTAGTGAAGAATTAGACGATGAAGTATGTGAAGTACCAAATACGCTGAAAAGGCCAAGATTAATATAGTTATTCAGAATCAAATGAATATAAATAATTACTTGTAAATATAATTGAAATTTTTTTTATAAATAAAATAATTTTAAAGGCGAAAACCAAATTTCAAATTATTTCATAAAAAAATCAATTTTTGATGGTTAAGATATATCATTTTTTATTGTATTTTATGTATATAATTCATTGGTGAACTAACATTTTTAATTAATTAAAAAATTTAAACAAATTATCAATAATTGCTGAAAAATTAATTTTTGCAATTTTTACTTTTTGCTTTTTTTGCATTTTTGAGGATGTTTTTGAATTGTAACTATATTTTTTTTTATTTTACCAAAAAGTATAACTCAAAACGAAAAAAATGAGCCCTGGTAGAGTTCTGTACAATCATTTTCCTAAAGACAAATTTCGTTTGAAAAAAAAAAAATTATTACCGAAAAAAATGAATATTTCGAAAATTTATGAATATTTTTATCTCAAAAAATTTGTACTTATTTGAGATACTAAAAGGTATATTTACACCAAATTCCATCAAAATTAAATTATTTTTGTAAAAATAAAAAATCAAAAACAAAAAAATTGATTTTTCTCATTTATCTCAAAAATTTTGAGGTTATGTTAAAAAATGACTTGGATAAAAATTGTTCATTTTTGTATGATCTACAACTTTCATATTGAACATTTTTTCTTTCGACGTCAACTTTTGCCGGAAATTGCAAATAATCAATTTCCCCCCTCTTCCCCCCCTCCCAAATCTATTAGACCACTCCCCCCCTAGTACAGGAATTTTTTTTTATTCATTACTACCCCCTTTACCAAATCCACATGGTACAGCCTGGATATATTTATTTTTTTTTTCATTGAAATTGTGCTAATTTGCCTGGACTAATTATAGTATTTGAATGTAAAATAAAGCTTGCTTATAACCTCCAAATCCTGAGATTCTCCACTTACAAAAATAATACTAATAATAAAATAATGGGAATTAAATACTCCTATTCTAATATAGAAATCAATTATTAATTTCAATAATATACTACAATTAAAGTTACAAACTTTCAATCACACCAGCGTAAAATTAATTGAATTAATTTTAAATAAATACATTAAAAGAAATTGAACTTTAATTATAAATAAATCCCTCTATTAAGCAGTCTTCCGAATAATTATAGTTTATCCCACTAAATAAATTATTAACTTTTGAAGAAAAAAAAATTTTAATACAAAAGAAAAATTATTAATTTTAAAATCAGGGAGCGCGGTAGCGCTCCTTACGGCATGTTAGCGCTACGGCTTTCCCTATTTACTTTGAATTTGTGATGTTCAAAGATTAAAACTTTGAGTAAATGATTATGTTTCAATACTTACATATTATTTGATTACAAGTATACATAAAATGATCTAATATTTTATCTGACAACAAAAACACATGGCCAAAAGTCAAGTTTCCATGATTTTTTATATTATCAGAGGTTAGTCTGTCGATTTCTTTTCTATATCGGGTTGTTTCAGATTTCCGGCGGATGTTAGAGAACGACGGAGAGTTTTTCGTCTGATGTGCGAGAAAGAGACAGAATACGAGTTGTGCGATTGCTAATAAGTGAGAGAGAGACAGAGAGTATAGAGAGTGAGAAAAAGAAAGAGAATACGAGTTATATCTTTTAATAATGAACGCATGTATTCAGGCAAATGCTTTCACAACATGCTAAATGTATAAAGACATCGCATAAATAAGCAATATGAGAATTTAGTGTCTCGTTCTATATAGCTGACGAGCTGCCGCAAAATCACGGGCGTTCATGTGATCACTTCGCGCGTGCGCAGTAAAACGTCCCGTATATAAAATTCAACAGTTGAAAGCGGCGAAATTCAAAATAGTAATTCAAAGTAGTAATACCGATTTGGTATTTAAAAATGAAAACAACAAATGAAAAAGTAATATTTGTATATTTTAAAACATTCTTAATTAATTAATTAGTTTTTCATACGATATTTAGACAAAATAAGTTTCATAATAGTTGATTAATTTGAAAGTGTAGAAGAAAATAAGATTAAAATTTTATCGAAAACAAATATTTTATAATAATAATAAATATATAAAAATTATGTTGATACAATTAGCTATAAAATTAGTGTTATTATATTAGAGTATCAGATTATCGGTAAAGTTAATAAATTTATTGAGATAAGAATTTTCGACTTTGAAAAACTTGTGATATCTCCCCAAAAAAACCTTTAAAAAGGTGAAATTACGGCAAGTTAGCTTTAAAAAAAAATCTATTATATCTCTAAAAAAAGTCTTTAACGTTATAGATAATAAAAATGTGGGAATTTAATTAAAACAAAAATACACTTGAAAAAATACTGAAATCAATAATGTGTGGTCAAGTTTTAATATGATTTAAAATAATACTTACAAATGATATTGTACCTATATTTTGATGATAATAATGGATCAATAAAAATTCCTTTGTTAAAAATAAAGTGTAAAAAAAGCCATATAAAATTTTATTGAAAATATAAAACTATCTTGAACAAAATTAAAAGAAAATAATAAGTAATTAACGTAAAAGTAAGAATAAAAGTAATATTACAGCTATAAACTTGCCAGGCCCACCCTTCAAAAGTTCTATTTCTTGGTGAACACACATCCATTTAAAAAATTTTTTAGGATATTATATAATAATAAATAAACAATTATTTATAGTTATTCACATTTATTCACATTTATACACATTTATACACATTCATACACATTTATACACATTCATTAACAGTTACTCACATTTTCCAAAATTTTAGAATTGGTGAATAATTTATTATTATTTTTACTTATTTATAATTATTTATATTTATTTGCAATTAGTTACAGTGAATTATAGTTATTAACACTTTCTTACAGATATTTACAGTTTTTCACATTTACAAAATTTTTCGCCTATATATAAAAATAATATTAAAAATAAAAAAAAACTTTTTAATGTACTACGTTTTTATAATGAACTAAAAAGTATAAAATAATGTGTAATAAAATGAGAAATGAATACTGATTTGAAATAAAAAAACGTGGGGCGCATGTTTATTATTATGTATTGTATGCGCCCCACGTTTTTTTTATTTCAAATCAGTATTCATTTCTCATTTTATTACACATTATTTTATACTTTTTAGTTCATTATAAAACGTAGTACAATAAAAGTTTTTTTTTTTTTTAATATTATTTTATACTTTTTAGTTCAATTAAAAAACGTGGTAGATTGAAAATTTTTTTTTATTTAGATATTATCTTATACATTTTGGTATTATTATTATTATTATTAATATTATTTATCGTGTTGTCCAACAGTGCATATTATATAGCATATATATTGTTATCAAGGGACTAAAACGTGTTTCATCTATTTTTTTTTAGAGAACACGTAATCGCATGCTGAGTTTCCCGCCATTTTGACGATAATGACGCTATTAGAAATTCAACCAAAATTTATTGTTTTATGCATTGATAGACCATAAAATGAATAAAATACAGTCTCAAATTTTATATGTACAATACAAAATGCTGTAATTTATGTCTAATTGCAATATGAGAAGTTAAAGAATTTTAAAAATTTTCGAAGATGGTTAGACACTAATGTTAAAAGTATATCTATATATAAAATCTTCAAAATTTCAATTTTTCCAATATCTCCGTATATAATTGTATTAATATATTTTTCGGCGGGAATATATATTTAATTATATTATCCAACAATGCATGCAAAAATATAATATTGAATATATTAATATATTAATATATTTGATATATTAATATATTAATATATTAATATATTTGATATATTAATATATTAATATATTTGATATATTAATATATTAATATATTTGATATATTAATATATTAATATATTACTATATTAATATATTACTATATTTGATATATTAATATATTAATATATTAATATATTAATATATTAAAAGAAGATTTTTAAAATTTTCGAAGATGTTTAGACACTAATGTTAAAAGTGTATCTATATATAAAATCTTCAAATCTTCAATTTTGCCAACATCTCCGTATATGATTGAATATATTAATATATTGTTCGGTAGATATATATATTTTTTTTATAATATTGCATTGTCATCCAGTTCCGAGCTATATTTAAAATTTCAAGTCTCTAGCTCATCAGGAAGTTAGTTTACAATCGGTTGCAAAATTCGTACCGAACAGACAGACAGACAGACAGACAGACAGACACCAAAGCGAGTTAATAAAAACGTAGTAACGTAGTAACGTAGTAAAAACGTAGTAAAAACGATCATACGTGTGAAAATTTTGGAAAGTGTGAAAAAGTGTTAATAACTGTTAATAAATGTGAATAAATGTGAATAAATGTGAATAAATGTGAAAAATTACGAATATTTGTAAGTAACTATAAATAACAGTAAATTATTATTATTTACAGTTAATCATTATTATTATCTATTCGTAACAGTTATTAACTGTTATCAACTGTTATTTACTGTTATTAATGTCTCAATTGCGGTAGTTTATTATAGTTATTAACAGTTATTCACATTTTTTCACATTTTTACACAGTTATTAATAGTTATTCACAGAAATTATTTCCATATGGGAATTATTACAGTATTCTTTTAAATTCATCAAAAAAGCGAAGATAATATTATAATAGAAGGGATTTTACAATTGATTGCTTTTTTATAGAAAATATGAAAAAATAATTCTAATATTTATGAGTGCTTGGATATCGGAGATGAATTCTTATGTTTTCAACAGCGGTTCTCATCCAAAACATCGAAGGAAAAAATAAGCAGCCGAATCGTAACCTTTTTGTGGCTAAACCCGAATCGGTACTTTTTGGTGGCCAAACCTGAATCGTCACCTTTTTGTAGCTAAACCCGGATCGGAACCTTTTTGTAGCTCTATCCGAATCGTTACTTTTTTGTGGCCAATTTCGAATCGTAACCTTATTCCTCCCACCTGACGATTTATAATGTAAAATAATTCTAAATGTTCTTTGAATATTCTCCACGCTTTTATATAAAATTCAATAAATATTAGACAGAAACATAATTTATAATGTAATTATACATTTGAATTATTAAACTTTTTATTTTTTGTTTTTTAAATAAAAGCGTTTTTATAAAAATTATTTTTTACGATTTATTAATATTTTTTAATTTTTTAAAATTAAATACAAGTTTAATTAAAATAATATGGATTAATAAATACAATATAATGACTACCTAGTTTAAAAGTTTATGGAACAACGAAAATTTTTTATCACTAGCTTATAGTTTTACTATTTAAATAATTTATCTACTACATATTATGCATGAAATTTCATATCAGTAATCGTTAATGCCGATATTTTACTTGAAAATCGTTACCAAGTAAGTTTATCACACTATTAATTATAAGAAATGTATTAATTAATCATTATTAGTGATTTTAAAAAAAAATTGAGATTTTATTTAAAAAATAAGACAATAAATAGTTTTTGAAATAATTGTTATAACAGATTGTTAAT
Organism: Anastatus disparis; assembly: GCA_017163975.1. NCBI lineage: Eukaryota > Metazoa > Arthropoda > Insecta > Hymenoptera > Eupelmidae > Anastatus > Anastatus disparis. Next base: position 2,141,533 of record JAFFSR010000257.1, read on the forward strand.
ATTTACAATTATTCACACATTTTTTCAATGAAGTAATTATATATCATATCTGCATTATATAAAATTTATTGAATAATCATTACTATAGTTATTTACGAAAATAAAATTTTACATATTTTTGCAAACTTTAGTAATTAAATTAAAATATGTGCATAAATACTATTTTTCTGTCCTCCGGCCGGAAAGCGGTAACTTTCTGGCCACTGCCCAAAACAAAGTTGTTTTTTTTTTGCCGAGTTTTAGTTTGAACTTGATATGAATCGATAAATAAAACATTTTTTATTTTTTACGTAATTGTATATTAAAAGTGCCTCAACTTTTTACGCATAGAGCGAAATTACAAATTTGTCAGAAGTTAAGGTCAATACCCCCTATACTACTCGTTTAAGGTCAAGTGTCATATAAAATCACTAAAAAATATATTTTAACACGTGCGATTTTTATAAAAATAGATGAATATTGTAAGTAAACATTAAAATATCGAATGATTACAATATTCAAACATTTTAAAATAATTAATTATTAATTATAATTAATTATATTTTATTATACAAAAGCTCCCGTTATTACTCCTCGAAAAGTAGTATACCTCCCTTTACTAATCACCACTTGACTCCCTTTACCACAAAAATTTAGTATGGCTTGAGTATGGCTAAGATATGGCTCTAGTATGGCTTGAAAGTATCGCAACGGACACTTTCCCATACTATTTTGCCATACTTAATTTTTTATTATTGAGTATGGCAAAATTTTCCCATACTATTTTGCCATACTTAATTTTTTTATTATTAAGTATGGCAAATTTTTCCCATACCTTTTCCCATACTTTATATTAATGAAATATTAGAAAAATTAAATAATATGATATACTTTATTTTTCATTTTAAAGCATATTAAATTTTTCACGTACCTTTTCACGTACTTTATACTAAATATAATAATTTAATAATAATTAAATAATTATATTCAATAATAATTTATTAATGAATAATTTTATATAAAAAAGAAAACAACTAATGGAGTATTTTCATCTAAAAGTTAAACTTATCTATAAGTTTTTATCTATAGATAAAAATAGAATTTATTTTACAAATATTATAGTTCTAGCAAAGAACTTACAAATATTTTTGTTTTTTTTTAATTTCATTACATAGATTTTTTAAATATAAGTACATAAATAAAAAATATTAATGTTCATATTGGGTTTTTGAGGCATACATAAAATATAAGTTACATTAAATTCACCATATAGTGTCACTCATTTTCGATATCATTAGCTGATTCGACAATGTATATTATTTCTTTTACTTTTATTTCGAAACATACTTGCTTAATACTGTTTATAGGTACAGCTTCAAAGTTTACATTTTGTGAAATAGATTTATAAATAAATGGAATGTCCCCATTATAAACATCACAACGAAAAATATTAAGAACATTGTATTTACTGATAATAGCATAACTTTTACAAATATTTACATCGCAAGAATCACATACATCACAATTACATTGACAAATTTTAACGAAAATTGATACTGCGCCTATACAATGATTGCCATCTTTAAAATACTTAACTACTGAAGAATTAGTTTTCCTCGATCGTTTATATGAGGTCGAGTCAATCAAAGTACCGTTTTCCAAAAGCCTATAGAATAAAGGAATTTTACCTTCTTCAAAATTAATATTTCTAAGGCAGTACATAACATAATCAGCTATTAACGTGTTTTTTTTTTACTTTGACCAATAATGTAAATATCTTTTGATAAGTAACGCTTTTTAAATTTATTTTTTTTTTCTAATTTATAACAAAAATCGTATACAAGGCTACCTGGTATTAAATATCGCGTTTTCAGTTCTAATTGGCTCATTAACATTGAGGCAGCAGAATAAATTTGTAATTCAGCGTATTTAGTTTCATGTACAAGACTTTTTAATACACCATTGAAATTTTCAAAGGGAAAACATGACGTAACCCATAGTGGTCCGAAACGTTTTACCATGTCAGGAAGATGTAACAATAAATGAATATTACAAACCATGTATTTCTTTCCATAAAGATCTTGAAATTGAAGTACATATTCATTTATAAGTTTAGAAGCTTTATTAATATCTTCTTCTGAAATACTAGTTTGGCTTAATAAATATATACCTAAAACTAGCAGTTTGTGATGATTAAAATATTGCGGTTTCATAATATCATTGAGTATAAGTATGCTGTATACAAGAAGAAAAAGTTTAAGCTCTGAAGCTTTCCAGTAACTGAAATCATTTACTGATCGGGGTAATCTTGTAACTGAATTTGGTGGGACGATGGATAACAATCGTTTATTAATTAGAGTAACATATCTGGATAATGAAGAAGGATGATTATGAAATTCTGAGTCGAACCAAATATTTCCCAGTTTCTTTGTCACACAAGCAAACACACAGTGCATAACATCAACCGACATTGCTTCCATAAAATTATAAATAATTTTTTATAGTATAGTGGGCCCTTTTACTCCAAAGGTTTCGGTTTCATTTTTTTTATTTGATGCTTTTTTGCCAAAATCTATTGTTTCTTCAGTGGTTCGTAAACTTAAATTATTTTGAAATGGATAAACCCGAGTATTTTCATAAATTTCTCCTTTTTCCTTACATGTTTGGCAGCCGTATTCTCCATTATATTGTTTCATATTCAAGAACAAGGCTTTAGCTGGTAAATCACATGTCCCACATATGACAACACCTCGTATTTTTAATGAAATATTTGTTGGTAATGTGAATGTTAAACCTTTATAAAATTTTGCTGAATCACTTCGAAAAACACTTGCAAAAAGATTTACTACAGGTTTTTTGGCGCCAAACCAAAGACCAGCTAGAATCATGTTTTCTTTTTTGAAACGAAGCAAATTTGGGAGTTCATTAATGATGAAATAAAATGGCCAGATATTAAATTTTGAAGACTTATATAAAGGAACTCCATCAGAATTCCATGTAAAAGAAATATTATTTGAATCTTCAAGAAAACCTTTATCCACTTGATTTTTATATACGGCGCGATCATAAATGTCTTCATAATTATTATTATTTATTTTTTCACGAATAAATCTATAACCTATAGCTTCTCTAAATTTAGGCTGTTGGTATAGTTTCTGCAATTGGTTTATTATAGGGATTTCAATAAAATAATTTACATTTGTACTTTCATTACATTGTGTACATTCCAAAGAATTTGGCTGAAGTTTCTCAAAACATTTATTACAGTAATAATGTCGAACTAAGGGCGCTTGTGAATTTTTAAAAATTTTCTTAACTTTATACAAAGTTTTTATATAATGATTGGGTTGTACGCAATGTAATGAGATTAAGGAAAGTAAATTTGAAAGTACTACAGCAGGCAATTTAAAACGCAACATAAATGATAAAATGAGTATAACGTGCTCAGCAACAGTAATAGGTGCCCCAGGATACAAAGGTTCATTAGGATGATTAATAAAAAAATCAGTGTCTTCATTTTCTTGGGAATTTTCCTCATAATCGGTGTCTTCGTCATCATCTTCTTCAGCACTCCAATAAACCTCTTCTTCGTTAACTGAAGAATTTTTGGATTCAGTGTCGGAATTTTCTTCTTCTGACATCTCAACGTTGCTTGCACATTCATCTGAACTCATAGCTTCATTAGTTCTAGCTTCATTTGGCACAGGTTGAACACCTATTTTTATTACCAAAATATAAGATTGATTCATCATAAGTTTAAATTGTACATCAATTAAAAAAACTGGTGTGGCAGTCATTGGGACTGACCGACAGAAGTGAAACTTCTTTACGAAATTATAGAACTCATAAATGTTTATTTAAGTTCTATCACCATTTTATTTAATTTTAAAATAATTTTAAAACTAAATAAAAACAAAAGAAAAAGAGAAAACGAGTGCTATTGCTTTCTTTATTTATTCAGATCAGATTCAGATATTTGTATTGCATATATAGTATACATGTATACATATACTATATCTGTGCGTTCGACATCAAGTCAGTCCCGCGAAATTTTCTTTATACGTATTTAGTACCTTGATTTACATATAGGAGGCGCGGACGCTCCTCCTATATATATATATACACTTCCGTTTCATTAGTTCCGTTTTTGTATACGTCTCTTATGGGAAGTGTATACCATCGGTAAAGAAGTTTCACCTCAAAAATTTAAAGATAAATATTTAATATTTGTTTATTCGCAATGAAAAAAGAGAAACGTTAATTTACGACAGATGTTGTTTACTTTATGATTTATGTCAATTTATAATCTATGTTTGTTACGTTTTTTTTTATAACTAAATTCGCAATTTTTATCATGTATGTCATATATTATATTATTTTATTGGGCACTGCTATATGTACAATAAAATTTAACTTATTTTCATATTTTATTGTTAAAATTTTCCCACTACTCACCCTTGATTTTTATACAACTTATTAAAATAATTGACTTTTCCTCTCCCCCCCCTGGTTTTGTAAATTTCATTGTAAAATTTTTTCTCTATCTACTTTTGAATTTTATAAAAACGTCGTCTGTAGATTTTCAAGATAATTTTTTCAGGTTATTTACTTATGTTTTTTTATTTTTATAGTTATTTTATTCATTTTTATTAATTCACTTGAATCAATTATTTTATTTTATCATTTATTAATAATTTAATTTAACTTATTAATAATTTTTTAATCGTTATCATTTTATTTTATCATTTTTATTTTATCCTATTTTATTTTATCATTTTATGTCATTTAATTATACAAAATAATAATAATTCTATTCTTTTTTCCCACCATTTCCTCGTATTTTTTTTCGTCAAAATCTTTAAAAATAATTAGAATAGATTTTCAATTTTAGGTTATCAATTTTCGATCATCATGAAATTTAATACTGTATTGCCCGTTTTCTTTTTTTGTATCTTTTTCTATAACTTTACGACAGATTTTTTTTCGCTTGGATTATTTAATGTTTTTTAACTTGTTATAAAATCTAGTATGTTTCATAGTTTCATAATTTATTTTACGATATTTTCTATTAAGTTTAACGTTTTTAAATTACTTTTACGATAAATATCTGAAAATTAACACCGGTGGTAAGTTTAACAACAGCCTCAAGAAAAAAAACACTTATCAGAACATATTATCATCGTAAACATATTAGTAAAATTAATATTATTTAATGGCACTTTGAAATATTACAATTATTTATTATACTAAAAATTGCATTAATAATTAAAACTTTGATTATAAGTATATTTATTATTTAAAATTTAATTGTATTATATATATATTAAAATGTTAAATAATAGTTTCAAAGTTTATAAAACTTACTTTCAAAATCATCTGCTTCAGATGAAGATGACGAAACATCAATGGTTATATCGGATCTTGATAAATACATTTTTCGATTTCTGTATTGTCTTGAATTTGAATAATCATAAAAACTTCTTGGACGTTTTGACATTTTTACAATTTTATATTTACTCGAAGTTTATAAAATTTTTATTATTAGAATTACAAAAAAAATTACTATTTAAATATTTGATAACCTTGAATAAATATAACGTTTTACAAATTATGCAGCGAACAGTACAATTTTATTTCAGGCTACTAATTTCATGCTTCGATATATCGCAACATAAATTTTTTGTTTACATCGTTAAAAAAAGAGGGTTTGTTAAAAAAAAATATTGGCTTTACAAACTTCAAGTTTGTAATTATAACCAAATTTTAGAAGACGTCAAAGAAAAAAAAAACAGTGTGTTTAGACAAAATGTATCACCTTGTGCTTTGGACAGAAAGTAATCCTCCTACAACTTCCGTGGTGGACCAAAATAAGGTGAAGGAAAAGAAACAAAAAGTTGAGGCTAAATGGGGAAAAAAATGGTATGCCGCAAAAATTATCAGAAGTAGTGGTAAGTATATAATATATTTATCATTTTTTATTTCTCTTTCTCACTTAGTCTTTCTCTCTTTTACTTATTTATTCTTATTTTTACTGATTCCTTTTTCTTTTTCTAAATTTTTTAAAAACTTTTATTATCATTTTTTCTTTTCTTTTTTCCTCTTATTTTTATCTTTCTTTCTCATTCCTCTCTCTCTTATTCTCTTTTTTATAGATTTCTTTCCTTTTATTCTCTTTTTTATTCTTATTTTTTCTCTCTCTTTATCTCCTTTATATCTTTTCTATAATTTTTTTCGTTTTTAACCTCGCACTCAATCTTTTTTTTTCTCATTTACTCTCCTCCTATCTCTCTTTTTTAAACATCTTTCTCATTTTTTTTCTTTCTCTTTTTTACTCATTTTTTCTCATTTTTCCCTCTTATTTTTAGTCTTTATTTCTCTTTTTTAAATAGAATCTATTTAATATTCTCTTTTTTTCATTTTTATTCTCTCTCTTTCTCTTCTAAATTTTTAAATTAAATTATTTTTTTCATTTTTTAAATATTTTGTAATAAAAACAGTTTGATTTTAACACGTAGACACACATAAAGACACATACACACAACACACAGATGCTCACTAACTTACTCATGTAAGAATAAATAATTTTATAAAACATAATTTTATTATAAATAGATGATAAGCAATTTCTTGAGAGCCTTGATATTGCGACAGATGGTACCGTAATGTCAGAAATGACAAGAGAATCTTTTCCAGACGCCGTAATTTTAGAAAAAAGGGAACTTTTTCGTAAGAACAGAGAAGAAGCAAAAGCTATGGAAAAAACTAAAAAGAAAAACGAAGAAGCAATGATTAATGAAAAATCAATATTTAGTGAAGAGGAAGAAAAAGATGAATCGGAAAAAGAGAATGAAAATGAAGAAAATGGAAGGTTAGAAGTAGTTTCATTATTGAATATCCTACTAAAAAATCTCAGGTGATTTCTCATGCCAAAATCTCATGTGATAATTTTATTTATTTTTTAAGTATTGCAAACCATTTTTAGTTGATTAAGGACTATTTTCGAAAATTTTGGACTTAAAATTTTTTTTGAAAACCAGTATAAATTTTATAAGTCTAAATTAAAAAAAAAATTTTATAAGTCCAAAATTTTCAAAAATAGTCTCTAATCGATCGAAAATGGTTTGCAATACCTAAAAAATGATTAAAATCATCACATGAGATTTTGGTATGAGAAATCAGTTGATTTCACCTGAGATTTTTCAGTAGGGTAAGTACTATGTTGTATAAAAAATCAAAATTTTTAAATGGCTTTTCTTTTATTATATTTTTATTATTTTTATCAAGTATAATTTCAAATTTTGCATTTTAATACTTTATTTATTTTTTTTTATTTACGGTAAAAACAAAAACATTTATTATATTTGAAAAATTTAATTAAATCTTATTTGGCAGCAACGATTCGATTGAAAATATCGAAGAAGAAATTCAAGAAAATCCAAATGATGACGAACCGCAAATTTTCCAAAATCGACCTTCTGGTAAGTCCTTATTTGAAATTTAATTCATTTTATTCCTATTTAATTAGATAATATTAAATAAAATTTTTCCCCTTAAAGTCTAGATATATTTACAATAGTGAAATGTAATAAAAATATATTCGTATATATATATATATATATTTTCAGTAATACAAATAAATAGTTCACGTTCATTTCAACATGATGCATTTCATAATGAAGGTCATTCAGTAAGCAGACCATCCGAAAAATCAGTTCCATTCCAATCAGATGAGGTACAAAATTTTTAATTTGATGTCATTAAATTCTGAGCCTTTATTTTCCTCTTTCTTTCTCATTTCTCTCCCTCTATCATTCTCTTTTTTCTAAATATCTCGCATTTTTTCTTTCTCATTACACAATTTTTCTTTTTCTTTCCTCTTATTCTTTTAGTCTTTATTTTTCTTATTCTCATTCCTCTCTCTCTCTCTTGTTTTCGTTTTTCTAACTTTCTTCCTCCTTTTTTTCTCTCCTTCTCTCCTTCTTTCTCTTTTTTTTATAATTTTTTTTTCTTCTTAACCTCTTACTCTTTTCCTTTTTTCTCATTCATTTTCATTCTTTTTTTTTTATAACTTTCTCATTTTTTATGTCTTTTTCTCGCTTACTCTTTCTCTCCTTCACTAAGTTTTTCACTTTTTTCTCAGTATTTCGATCTTTTCTAAATTTTTTTTTAATATTTATTCTCATTTTTTATTTTTTTTCACTCTTATTTTTCTCTTCCTCATTCCTCTCTCTCTCTCGTTCTCTTTATTCTAAATTTCTTCCCCTTTTTTCTCTCTCGTTCTCCCCTTCTTTCTCTTTTTTCTATAATTTCTTTTCTTTCTTAACCTCTTACATTTTCCCGTTTTTTTCTCTTCATCACTCTCATTTTATTTCTTATTCTCAATATTTTTCTATCTCTTTCTCGCTTACTCTTTCTCTCTTTTACTTCCTTTTTTTCTTATTTTTTCTCATTTTTTCTTTTTTTTTCCTCTCATTCTTTTAGTCTTAATTTTACTCTTTCTCATTCCTCCCTCACTTTCTTATTTTCTTTTTTTTAAAATTACTCCCCTTTTTTATCCCTCGCTCTTTTCTTCTTTCCCTTTTTACTATAATGGTTTTTCTTTCTTAACCTCTTCTGCCGTCCAAAGTAAGAAAACCTTAACTCCAATGGGATTCCAATGTAGTTAACCACTTTTACACTTTGGACGGCAGTCTTCCTCTTTCCCTCTTTTTCTCTCATTTTCATCATTTTTTCTTTCTCCTTCTCGCTTACTCTTTCTTTCTTTTAATCGTTTTTTTCTCTATTTTCTTATTATTTTGCCCTTTCCTAAATTTTTTCTTTAATTTTATTCTCATTTTTTATTTTATTTTCCTCTTTTTTTTTGTCATTCCTCTCTCTATCTCTTATTATCTTTATTCTAAATTTCTTTCCCTTTTTTCTCTCTCGTTCTCCGCTTCTTTCTCTTTTTTCTATAATTTTTTTTTGTTTCTTAACCTCTTACTCTTTCCCGTTTTTTTCTCTTTAATACTCTCATTCTATCTCTTTTTCTTAATATTTTTCTCATTTTTTCTTTCTCTTTCTCGCTTACTCTTTCTCTCTTTTATTTTTTTTTCTTTTATTTTTTTCATTTTTTCTCCTTTTTCTAAATTTTTTTTCAATTTTTATTCTCATTTTTTCTTTTTCTTTCTTTTCATTCTTTTAGTCTTCATTTTTCTCTTTCTCATCCCTCTACCTCTTTCTCTTGTTCTCGTCTTTCTATGATTTTTTCCCTTTTTTCTCTATCGTTGTCTCCCCTTTTTCCTTTTTTTATATAATTTTTTTCATTTATTAACCTTTTACTGTTTCTATTATTTTCTCTCGTTCATTCTCATTCTTTTAATATTTTTCTCATTTTTTCTTACTCCTTCTCGCTTACTTTTTCTCTCTTTTACTTATTTTTTATCTTATTTTTCTCATTCTTTCTTCTCTTTCTAAATTTCGTTTCAATTTTTATTCTCATTTTTTCTGTTTCTTTCCTCTCGTTCTTTTAGTCTTTATTTTTCTCTTTCTCATTCCTCTCTCTATCTTGATCTCTTTTTCCAAAATTCTTACCCTTTTTTCTCTATTCTCTCCTTCTTTCTCTTTTTTCTATAATTTTTTTTCTTTCTTAACCTCTTACTCTTTCCCTTTTTTTCTAGCATTCATTCTCATTCTCTTTACTTTTGTCTCTTTTTTTTTCTCTTTCGGGCTTGCTTTTTCTCTCTTTTACTCATTTTTTCTAATTCCCTCTTCTTTTGTTCAACTTTGTTTTTAATTTTTATTTTCATTTCATATCCTATTTTCCTCTCTTATTTTTCTCATTCTTTCTTCTCTTTCTAAATTTCGTTTCAATTTTTATTCTCATTTTTTCTTTTTCTTTCCTCTCGTTCTTTTAGTCTTATTTTTCTCTTTCTCATTCCTCTCTCTATCTTGATCTCTTTTTCCAAAATTCTTAACCTTTTTTCTCTATTCTCTCCTTTTTTTTCTTTTTTCTATAATTTTTTTTCTTACTTAACCTCTTACACTTTCCCTTTTTTTCGCGCTTGCTTTTTCTCTCTTTTACTCATTTTTTCTAATTCTCTCTTCTTTTGTTCAAATTTGTTTTTAATTTTTATTCTCATTTCATATCCTATTTTCCTCTCTTATTTTTCTATTCCTCATTCCTCTCTCGTACTGTTCTCTTTTTTTTAATATTTTACTCTCGTTCCCTCCTTTCTCTTTTTTCTATAATTTTTTTTTCCTAACCTCCTACTTTTTTGCATTTTTTATCTTATTCACTATCATTATATCTCTTTTTTCTAAATATCTTCCTCATATACTCTTTCTCTTTCTCGCTTACTCTTTCTCTCTTTCTCTATTATTTTTTCTAATTCTTAGTCTTTATTTTTCTTTTTATTTCTCATTTCTCTCTCTTTCTCATTATCTTATTATCATATAGTCCTTAAATTAAAAATTATTGTTTCTAAAATTAAAAAAAATTTTTACTTTCAGAAAAGACTTGCTCCAAGTTATGATGTGTATGCATCAGCAACCGATTTAAAATACATCAAGTCACGGTGGATTAAGAAGCCGAAAGAAATGGTAAGGAGACTGATGTGGTTAATAATCGGAGTTGATGAACTGCGAAATATGACTCCCACAGGAAACAGAGGAAAAAAAGCAATTCCTTCATCCATTTTCAAAGCAGTTTTTGGTAAGTGATATTTATACTCACTATTCATACTTAAATTAAAGTGATATTCATATTTAAATTATACATCAACTAATTTGTACTTTATTATTTTAGTTTACGTTAACAGGCGAGTAGATGCTGATAAAAAGATTTGTCAGAAGGAATATCAAAGGGTTTTAACATTAATGTGTAATACCCTGAGAAACCCGAAAAAGAAAAAACCTGTTGAAGAATGTTAATTTTAAAAAATGTGTTGCTAATTAATAAATTTAACATATATTGTATTTTTATCTAAAAGTTTGACTTTTAGATAAAAATAATGCATTAGTTGTTTTATTTTTCAATATAAAATATTTATTAAATTGTATATTTTCAAAATTTACACAGGTATATTTTTTATAATAAAATGAATTGGAAAAACTGTAAAAAAAATTTGCCATGCTTTAAAATGAAAAATAAAGTATGGCAAATTAGTTAATTTTTCTAATACTTCATTAATCTAAATTATGGGAAAAGGTATGGGAAAATTTTGCCATACTTAATAATAAAAAAATTAAGTATGGCAAAGTAGTATGGGAAAATTTTGCCATACTTAACAATAAAAAAATTAAGTATGGCAAAATAGTATGGGAAAGTGTCTGTTGCGATACTTAAAAGCCATACTAGAGCCATACCTTAGCCATACTCAAGCCATACTAAATTTTTTTACTCGCTACTTATACAAAGATAGTTATAGCGAGAATGTTTTTTCTTCTAAGTTATTTTTCCTTCGGACACCTCTATAAGTATTAAAATAAATAAATTAATCACTAATGTTTCATTACATCAATACATAATATAATAAAAAATTTTATTATACATAGCCTACACGTACAAATTAAACATACAATACAAATTACACATAAAATATAAGTAATTTTTAGGTTATGTTATGATGACAATTTTATAAAATAATTTTTACATTATTATTATTTTTGTATATTTATATATAATAAAAACATTAAAATCTATTTAATCAATAAATATATGCACAAAGAAGCATATATAACTTAAAATTTTGCGAGTCATAAAACATGATGCATCGTATACTTACAACGTTATACTACTCCCCTTTTTTAACTTGAAATATTTAAGTTCTATAAATTTAATATAAAACAAATCTTAAATAATAGTGATCGCTTACCTGTATAAATGCTTTTCTATGCTAATCAGAACAATATATTGATTATTTCACTTTTTTTCATTACTTTTAGTATACAATACAAACGCGGCTTGTCTTAACATATTCGCTTACACAAAGCATGTGTTTCGGGCCAAATCGATGTTCCAAGAATAATTTTCTTTTTTTTCAATTAGTGCTGCTCCCTTCTACCCGGTAGGGTGATGCAATTGACGCGGTTATTTGCAATTATTTTCTGATTTTTGTAGTTATTTGCAAAAACTTGCAGTTATTTATAGTTAATAATAGTTATTCATAATAATTTATTGTCTTGGAAATTTTTTCCTATATATAAAAAATTAAAAAATTTTTTAAAAAGCGTATAATTGTTAATAACTGTAAATAATAGCAAGAAATTGCAAATAACTGTAAATAAACGCAAATAACTGCTAATAACTGATGATAACTGCTATTAACTGCAAATAACCGCTACTTCTGTCTCAAACTAAACTATTTATAACAGTTATTAGCAGCTTTTAGCAGTTATTTGCAGTTATTAGCAATTATTTTTAATTATTAACAGTTATTCGCAAAACCGATTTCCACTAGGGTAATAGAAGGAAAATCTTTTTTTCTGCATGAAATTCACAACTAAAGCAGTTCATTTTAAAATATTCAATACAAATAAAATAATAATTACTAAGATATAAAAATTTGTAAGTTTGAGAATCTTTTATGACTAATATAATATGGTTATTAATGCGTGAAGTTATCTTTACCTCAAATAGTCTTTTCCTTCTTCTATTGAAAGTTGATTATTTTCTGACTCCACATTTTCAATTTGTCCGTGCAAATTACTTGGTTGTTTCAAGTGAGATTTACGAATTGAGTTTGTCCTTCTACGTGTTATTTCAGATGTTAAATAATCTTTATTAAAATTACTAGTCAAATCTGATAGGAATTCAATGGCTATTTCATTGATACTAGGTAAATTCATATCATTAGGCTGTACTAAAGTATCTGTGAACAGTTGCAAGTAATAATTAGTTAAAATTAAAAAAAAAGTTGCCTTGTTATTTTTTTTATTGAAAAAGAGAATATACAATATAATTTTCAAATATTTTGTCAGCAGGATAGGATCGAATCATTTTTAAATTAAGCAATTACCAATAGTGCTTCAACTTGTTTTGTATTGGGGAAAAGATCTCTTCTCCCAACCCAAAACAAATTGTAGCACTATCGCTATGAAAATAACAGCTTTCAAATTGATATTCACCTTTATTACTAGCAGAGAGAACTGTGCTATGACGCACCCAGACGACGCCGAAAAAATCGTCTGTCTTTCTCGCACCCTTTCCCTCGTGCATTATAGAGTTGAAGGTTCTTCGGGCAAGATGGACATGGGTTTCTTCTCCCCTGGGCAAGATGGACATGGGTTTCGAAACTTATGAGAGCAACGAAGAGATTTCTTTTCCCTCTCGGCGCTATAGCTTGCATCGAGCTGTAGACGCCCCCTCTCTAACTTACCGTACAGGGGCCTGTGAGCGTTGAAGAGAGCAACGGAGAGATGTATACTTACCCCTCTTGGCGCTATAACATGCATCGGTGTGTAGACATCCCTCTCTTACTCACCGTACAGGGGGCCCGTAAGCGTTGGGCTTTGTGGACAGCAGCAAAGAGTACTGCTTACCCTTCTTGGCGTTATAGCTTACATCGAGGGTAGGATAATGGGAAGTCAGATCAGAAAAATTTAAAATATTAATAAAAAAAAGTTTTAGAAAAAGATAAATTATAAATGAAAAATGTATAAGAAAATAGACTCTGGTTGTTGTAAACATTTGGTATCCCAGGTATATTTTCTGCAATTTCTCTTTAAGGCATTTCGAGAATACGGTGATTGTGGTGGTTGACCGTAACTGTCAAAAGAGGTTCCTGTACCTTCTTTGTCTATTATGCTACCGAATGAGTTCCAGACCGATAACTTTCATCTGTATTGATTACTAATGCTGTCGGTTTCGTCAATATTCGCGGGATTCGATCTGCTGGTACTACCCCTACTGTTAGTGTTGTAATGTGTTGAATCGCCTGTAATATTTGACATGTATTCATCTTTCTTACTTGATGATTCTTTAATAGGGCTCAATCCAGCAGTTGTATTATTTTGACTATCTTGTTCTTTATTTTTTATATTTGATGGTTCATTTTCTTTGTTCTCTTCGGGATTTTTAGCAAGATAATTCGATAATCTACTTAATATTGTCGATGAAGATGATGTTGAAATGTTTTCCTCGTCGCTGTCATCGCATACTGGATTATTTTTACCATATTCACTTGCATATATTTCCAAAATTTCGTTAAATTTCATTACGGCAACTTCTTTAGGTATTATTTTGTACTCTTTATCGAATATAGGTTGAATATCTATAATTAACTCCATTTTTGTTTTAAAAAATTTATAACTCACGTAAGTAAAACTAATTTTTTTTTCAAACTACTGTGTTTAAGCAGACAAAATTGACTTTTGAAAAAATTAGCTCGCTGCTCGTCTTTTTATTCTCTAAGCTCCGCCCTTTTTCCCCCTCTTTTTTAAAAACATTTATTTATATAGATTCTATTTTTAAATTTATGAGTTAAAGTCAACTATAACTTGTCTTGAAGAGTCGATCTCTAATACATTATCGTATTCCGAGTAAATTATACAGTTTATCGTTTTGGTAAGAGCTGTTTCGAAATGCACTTCTATGCGTATAGAGCCGTGACGAACGAGATTACAATAATCGCGAAAATTTGCTGATAAATCGGGTGTCCAATCAAAAGCGAAAAGGCAGTATCCGTCGGGATAATTTGTACGTGTAATTTCGTTACCTTCATTCGCAAAGTGTATGCCTGTTCTAGAGAAAAGCGTACGATAAGCGTTAACGTAAAGCTTATTATTACCAGTAAAAATAGGTTGTAATGGTCTACTCGGAACGGTTACACCGTCGATATATAAAGACAAAAAATTTATATTAAAATGTTCAAAATTAAATGGATTTAATGTACGATCTCCGTTAAGTGCTCGATTATCTACAAAACCTAAAATTATTCTTTTAGGTATTTGTCCTAATATAACATTGTCAAGTGTATCACCTAAAATACCAGCAGACATGGTTATAGATTTTACTTCTACTCTTGTCAAGGGATATTAAGCTGTTGTTTTTGAAAGTGCATTAGCATGGGCTAATAGAATATTAGGGTTTATTTTTACACGTCTTACGAGAAACGTAGCCTCAACGATGCTGAAATTCGCGTCATTCGGTGAGTCCATAAGACAAAAAGCGTCTTTGGATATTACGAATCGTAATCTTATTTCTACGCCATTGAAAAGATAATAATCTTGGTTAAATAAATCACAATGCAGGCGACCGAGTAGATCAACTATTTTACCAGAAAACTTTACTAAAAATTTAGTAATGTTTCAAGATGTTTTTAAACGAACAGATGTATATATTATACTGTAAAAGTACAGGAAATGAGTAACGTTAAAAAGTTTTTATGTTTCCTGTATACACTTATGTTTTTCGTTCACATTCCGTCTCAACAGCCATCCACTTTAAACACTTAAAACACATGTTTTTCAATCTGTTTCAATTAAGTTTATTTTAGTTTTTATTAAAATAATGTTACTATTCTTTCAAGATGTTTTTTATTTTTTTAAACGACCAAATGTTTATATTATACTATAAAAGTACAGGAAATGGGTGACGTTAAAAAAGTTTTTATGTTTTCTGTATACACTTATGTTTTTCGTTCACATTCCGTCTCAACAGCCACCCACTTTAAACACTTAAAACACTTAAAACACATATGTTTTATCAATCTGTTTTAATTAAGTTTATTTTAGTTTTTATTTAAATAAATTTACTATTCTTTCAAGATGATTTTATTTTTAAACAAAAATATGTTCGTATTATACTATAAAAGTACAGGAAATGGGTAACGATAAAAAAAAGTCGTTACGTTTCATGCATACACTTATGGTTTTTTGTTCACATTATGTCCATCCATCCACTTAATGAAAAACTTAAAACACTTATGTTTTTAATCTGTTTCTGTTATGTTTATTTTAATGAATGTTTTATTTTTCAAGATGTTTCATTTTTAAACGACCAGATGTTTATATAATACTATAAAAGTACAGGAAATGGGTAACGCTAAAAAGTTTTTATGTATCCTGTATACACTTATGGTTTTTAGTTCACATTCTGTCTTAACATACAGCCACTTAAAGCACTTAAAACACTTATATTTTTGAATCTGTTTCTTTTCTGATTTGTTTTAATTTTTTTTTAAAGTAGTGAAAAGCGGGTGTTTATATTATTTTTTAAAAATAGCAGGACATAAGCAAATCCAGTAAGGGAGTAATCAATAACGGTAAAAAACCACCTCCGCTTTGTAATATCAGACGCTTTTTCTTCTTCCAAAAAGAAGTTTGTTTATACTTTCGCGCATTGTTATTCTTTATTTTTTTATCCTTTACACTTATCACGGCTTTGTCAGCGAGTTTTCTTAAAATATTTTTATAGCACTGCGGGACCTAATTCCGCACTTAGGTAACACTTTTCTGTTACCTAAGTGGCACTTTTTTACACGGTACAATAATGAATTTATTTAGGTAACGTACGTATATAATAAGAAATAATTTTATATGTAAATTATTTTTTAAAGTATTTTCATAAATAACAATAAGCTGTAGTATATTGAAACTCTTTTACATTAACATTCTTCAAATTAAATAACAATTATAAGCAAGTAAGATACGAGTAAAACTAAAATTGATAGTAGCGTAACATGTAAAGAGAAGAGGTATAGTCATTTCAGCGTTATATTATAAAATGCTACGGGGAACCCCCTATTACTACACACGATTGCTATTGCTATACTAAACATGTTACCTCCTCGCCGCTCCTACGACGCTAATTCATACGTGAAACAAAATTTCAATTTATGACTTCATAGAAGATGATTTCAATAAACAATTTCACATAATATCAATAATATTGATAAAAATTAATTATTATTACACATTTTGAGTATATTTTTAAAATTATATTCTTTTTTTTCTTTTTCGATCTATTATTCATGGAGTGTTTAGTTTTAGTTTATTTATAGTTTTCTTTTCTTTTTTTCGATTTATCATTCACAGGATGCGTAGTGTTTGGTTTTTTATAGTTTTCGCTTTTATTTTTTGAATTATAATTCGTGGAGTGCATAGTTTTTGTTTATTACTGATTTTGAAGAGTACAGATTTAATTTGGCGGATTTATATCCCACGTGCTACAAAATAGTATACGATACTCGTGACCTTAGTGGAACTTTATTACACGGCACTACGTTATCGCCCTCGCTACGCTCGGGCGATAACTCCGGCCGTGTAATAAAGTGCCACTTAGGTCACTTGTATCGTAATGTACTATTATGTTTCAACAGCTATTTTTTATTTTTATTTTTTAAAATAATACTACCCTTTAATGTATTTAGAACACACTAACATATGCACCTTATGAGATTTTTATCTGCAGCGCGTACAAGAGCGTCTCGTTCCTTTGACGCTGCGTGACAAAGTGCGTGTAAAAATACAATGTACTTTTTTGTGAATTGTTTGGGTAATTTTATATTTCCAAAGCACCCACAACTATTTGTTTTTTTTTAAGTGTTAGTGGGGCTCGCTTGATTCGCTGATGCTATCGCAGACATCTCGATTTATAAACTGAAGTATTTATACAACTAACGACGCTTTTTCTTAGGTATGTAGACATAATAGTGTGAATCATCTAGAAATATACATGCGCGGAAACGAAAATCATCGGGTGTATCTTGTTTTAAGTCTATTGACAAATACGAAAATCCTTTTTTAGTGGCATCAAAGTATATCTCTTGAATAAATTTCGAATCTTCAAGATAAATTTGTCCAGCTAAATACAAGATTTGTGCACAGTCACGACGATTTTTAAAGAGTATTAGGTAGCTAGCATTTAACGATATATTTCTTTGTCCCTTGTGAAAAAGATTCTGCGTTATAAAAACGACGCTTATGTTTTTATGATGACTGCCCTTTGTGAATAGATCGGTGATTGTATCGTTTAAGCCTTCTCGCATAAGATTGTCAATAATCATAAGTTTTTTACACGTTGTATTGCTCGAATAATCTACAGGATCTGGCAAACCTTCGAAAAATTCTATTCGTCCATATGGTGGCTTAAATTGCTTATAAGTTTTTTGCCATTCACCATAATAAAACATTAATCTATCGAATTTTACGTCACACATTCTATTGAGATAATTTATAAATCTTTTTATAAAATTAGTTTTACTACTTAAAGAAATTTACTATTGCGTTTAAATAATAATTCAATTGATGAAATAACAAATCTTAAAACTAAAGCGGTAAATGACGGGGCGGATTTACAGGACAGGTTTAGCGGAACTGGTAAATGAGTATGAGTCGTGCATTTTATATTTTTCACAATAAATATTCTTTGCATTTATTGATTTGAACTTAAAACTAATACAAGGTTACTTAACCAAATGATAATCTCAGAAAATTGGCCGGAAGCGGCGGCACGCAAAAATATGAATAAACTAAGGTTAAATTATATGTTTGAGCGGTCGGTATTATTTTTACTGGCGACGCAGTGTAACAAAAATTATACTTAATAATAAATTCCGAACGGTATCGGTTACAAACTAATAGTAAAAGAAAGGTAGACTATTTACAGGTTACGAGATTTAATTGATCTCTTTCTGGCGGTCGGTATTTATTTTTACCGGTGACGCGGTTTTTTTTTTAACAATCTTATTATTAATAAAGGAAAGATAATAAACTATATACAGGCTACGATATTATCGACGGCGGTTACGGTCGGAATCTACTTTACCAGCGGCAGATAATACGAGCAATGTCTCGATGATACCCGGTATAGGCTGGAAGTAGGTCCGTGTCGCAGGAAGACATGATAATGCTACCTCCAAGCCTTAGGGTAGACAAGGAGAGGATGAGCTAGTCGCGGAAACTCCATCGACTGGCGGAGGAACTACCTCGACCGAAAAGGTGGAGGTAAGAGATAGGAAACTATGCATAGGAAACCCCCTTATGCATAGTTACTGGGAATAGATGGAAAACTTAGTCAAGCTACGCCCAGGTAAGAACGGTCTGCAATGTGTATAGGAATCCCCCTTATACACATTGAAACACGTAGGTGAGCTCTCACTATGAGAGGGGAGAGAGTCCGTTTTAGCCGGCCGTCTTACCGACTTATATGCTCTGGAGCGCGCTATTCCCATTGCGGGAGTAACGCCTCGTAGCGGTTGAGCGCGGAACTCGGTTTAAGCGCGATGCTTGAAATAGCATCGTCGCAAGCTGTAAAAGAATAGTGAAATCTAACGTCCATAGTATTTGCTGATAATATCTCATTTGCGTGTGTACTCTAGAATCGATGTATACTCACTAAGTTGATGATAAATTTAAAAAGAAAATATGTATCTACAATAACAATTTTTAAGCTATGCTAGCTATTCACCGTGCAGAAGGCCCCCCGGGATGCGCGCTTGCTGTAAATACACACGCGCAATTTCAGCTGATTTGAGCGCGTGTGTTTTACTTACGCCGCTGATAAGCAGGTATCGCTCGATCTAACGCTCAATTAGCTACTAGCTATGTTATGACCACTAATAAGCACGCGGGAGCACGCGCCCTACATGAGCTGATGCGCGTGCTCCGCGGCGTTATTGCCGCCATGTATTAGCTGTAACTAATGCATGCAATATTATGAAAATTTATGCCAAAATTTTGAAAATAATTGATTTAAAATGATGTAATAAAAAGTATTTATATAAATTAATTTTTAAATTTAAATTAATAATTATGATAAAAAGGGAAAAAAGGTATCATTGCAGGTATCTTAAAGAAAAAAATACATGTTTTTACAGAATTTATTGACACTACCATTTAAAAATTTTATTACAATTGTTTTTACGGATAATGTCTTCATATGCTCCATCGACCCGCTAGCACGTGATTTATAATCAAGCATTTTTAACAACCGAAATTTTACAAATTGGAGAAGATTACTGCAGTTTTGATAACTGCAATACTTTTAAAAACGCATATTTGAAAGTACCATTATACTTTCATTTACGCATCTTTTAAAAATATTGCAGATATCAAATTTACTGTAATTTGAACCAATTTATAAATTGGAGTGCATTAAAAATGCTTGAACTTAAATCGTGTACTAGCGCGTAAACGCAATAAACTACTAACATAATTATTTACATTAATATTTGTACGCAATGTATTTTACAGTATACTGATTCGGTAATAATACACACATATACGTATGTATATAAAATTATATATAATTACATTTTATAACGGCGCATTATTACTTAATGATTGTTTTTAAATTTTTATTTTTTATTTTTACAATTTTTTTCAAATTTTAATGTTAGAATAAGTTTTTTTTTATAATTTTTAGAAAAATTTATCTGGATTGAAAAATTTTTTTTTAATATTTACATCTCAATATTTGGAAACATTTCTTTTCGAATTTGTTCAGCAATAGGTATTATCAAAAATGCTAACGTTTCTTCAAAAACTATATTATAATATTTCGCTGTTAAATCACTAGGTAAATTTTCTTCTAATTTACGATATAACAATTCTAAAACAGAGTTATCATTTGAAAAATTTCTAAATTCACTTAAATTATCCAACATATTTCTTCTTGCTGTCTCTGATGATACTCGTTGATAAACAATATCACGCGTGTATTCCTTTAAAAATGTTGCACACGAATCTATATTTTTTGTATGTTCCTCAAGACGCGCTATTTGTGCGTTGATACATTTACTTACAGTTTTAACGCCTTCAAAAGTAGCGAGCTGCATTACAATAGTAGGTAAGTACATTTTTCCTTTTTTATTTTGCTGATTAATATCTGTGCTCTGAGATGAGAGGTCTGTAATTTCTCCGAAAGATGGTCACTGCTCAATCGTCGCAGACTTTTAACCATACGATGTTATGAAGAAAAGTTCATAATTACCCATAGTAACAACATGTTGTCCATTATATTTTTCGTAATATTGATAATCATCGTTGAAGTAGGTGGATATTAAATCAAATTTTTCCTGCAAGTCGTTCCAAGCATTGACATCCATAACTAATTCACGTTGAGTTCCTTTTATACCACTACCAGCATTGACAAATTTCAACACAATATCGTATTTGAATACACCACTATCGTTTGAATCTTGTGCCCGATCAAATCCCACAATGATCCTTTTTGTATTGGAGACATTTAAAGCATAATAAGTAGCTAAAATAATGTTGGATAGTCTTAATGTCCCATCTACCTGTTTACCCTCATAAACTCGACAACCTGCCGCGAATTGTAACTCTACTTGCATTTCAGCTATTCTAACTTTAACACTATTGTGTAAATGACAATGTTTCACCGCAAGTGTTTTGTCAACTAATCTGTAAAAAATTTATTTATCCAGGCTTTTTAAATTCATGGCCCCACCTACTACTATACGCACACATACATAAAATTTATGTAAATAAGAAAGGAAGAAGGGGATATAAAACTTTTTCTACACACCCATAGGTCCACTCAAGAAAACGCTCTTTAAAAATAAAAAAGTAGGGAATTCATTTTCTATTTTTAGGAGATTTAGGATTTATATTTTATTGAGTATTGTAAATGTCATAGATATAATAACTATTAAGATTTGCCCCATTGAGAAGATTTTTTTCTTCTATAACCTTCTCTCTCTCTTGCGTTTTAAAACTATTTTTACCCACTTTTTCGCATTGTATTATATTAGTTTTTACCCAAGTCGAACCCGTTTTTTATTGCACTTCGGCTATTTAAGAGTCTACTGTACATAAAAATTGACCTACAGAGAGCACAGATGTTAAAAAAACGTGTCAAATTTCCATCCATCCATGTAAAAATGTCGTATTTTCTTTTCTTTTTTTTTGACTTCCATCAACATACTTTTTTTTATTAAAAAACAAACGTAGGTATTCTGTAGAAAATGGAACAGAAAGATTTTCATTAATGATTCATTTCTTACACCAAAAGGTTCTCTCATCTTAGAAACTTTTTTTCAAGTTTTTTTTCTTTTTGCTTTCTCATAGAGAAAGCATTGTATCGATAAAAAAAATTTGTTTCTATTTTTTCATTAATTTGTACATATTTAGACTCACGAAGTCGAAAAAAGTGGTTTCCAGAAAATGTCTGTGTGTGTGTGTGTCCGTGTGTGTGTGTATGATTTCAGTACGCCAAAAATATCTCGAGAACTACTCGATGGATTTGCTTCAAATTTTTCATGCGATTTATTTTTTTGTCTAACTGGGGGAAAAGCTATTAAAAATTGATCTTCCTAGCTCAATTTTTTTTTAATGCCATTTTAATAATTAAAAAAAAAATTTTGATTTTCCATTTTTTTGGTATTTTACGTAAACTACTCAAAGAATTTTCTTAAAAATTTGTATGGACATTATTTGCGACTGCCAAAAGAAGAAAAACTTTTACTAACTGATTTTCTTAACGCACCTTTGATTTTAAATTTGAAAATTAAAAAAAAAAAAATTTTTCTTCATTTTTCTTTTATTTTATGAAAAACATTCGATAGATTTGCTCTAAAATTTGTATGCAAGTTATTCGCTATTGTCTGAGAAAAATTAGCTTTGGAAAACTCATTTCTTTAGCGCAGTTTTAATTTTAGAGCATTTAGAAAATTTTTGAAAAAATGTTTATTTTTCATTTTTTTTATATTACACAAAAACCATTCGATAGATTTGCTATAAAATTATTATGAAAATTATTCGTTGTTGCCTTAATGAAACAAGCTTTGGAAAACTTACTTTCTTAGCACAGTTATAATTTTAGAGCATTTTGAAAATTTTGAAAAAAATTAATTTTAAATTTTTCATTCTTTTTGGATCTTACGTAAACTACTCTAAGAATTTGCTTAAAAATGTGTATAGAAATTATTTGATACTGTTAAAATAATAAAAACATTTGAAAACTGATTTTTTTGGCATACTATTAACTTTATTATTTTTCTATTTCACGGAAACCATTCGATAGATTTGCTCCAAAATTTGTATGCAAGTTATTTGCTACTGCCTAAAGAAAACAAGTCTTGGAAAACTAATTTTCTCAGTGCAGTTTTAATTTAAGAGAATTTTGAAAATTTTCATACAAATTTTTATTTTTCATTTATCTTCTTTCTTGGTTACGATTAGAAATTTCGTTGTCATCGTTCTTTTAAAGTACAAATTTATAAATAAATATTAATGTTAGACAATTTTTTATATTAAAATCACATTTAAATAAATATGAAAAAATCAATGAAACTCAAAGAGCTCTATGAGAAAGCATTCCGCCAAAGCACTTGGCAGCGTTTTTACGAGTGATTTCATCATTTTAATTTAAAAATGTCGTCACGTAAAGAGCAGTTTAATTTACGCGACAGTGTCGTTGCTACGAATTTATTTGTGAATAACCGTAACCGTACGCCGCTCGTGGGTGAGCAATTAAGAAGAAGACGCTTGGTATAACGCACGATGTCGATTAATGGATTGCGTCGTGAATTAAGACAACTCGTTAAAAATCTTACGGCACGTGAAATTAGGTGTTTGTATCGAAGAAAATTCTATTTATCGATGCATGCATCTCTCATTGCAGGAACGGTGCTTGTGAATCGCGGCTTACGCGATTCACCATTGTTTCGAGACGTTATAGGTTGCCTTAATGAAGCCAACGGTATGTGTTTTTGAAGAAAATTAAAAAAGTGATATAAAAAAGTGTGTGTTTCAAAGTTTACTAATAAAAATGTTTTTCTGTTTAGCTTTTTTCACTCTTCTGGAGGAGGAGGATGTGGTGGAAAATTTACAGCAAGAAAGTGCGGAAGAAAGTGTGGAAGAGAGCAGCAGCTCTGAGTAAAGTGTGCTGAGTGGTAGTGGTGCTGTTAGTGATAACAGTGATGAAAGTGAAGATGAGGAAGTGGTGAAAATTTTCACAAATGGTGATCGATTTGCCACAAGTAGTCCGATACCAAATTCGGACGACTCAATAAATCATAAGGGGCAAAGAAAAACCCCTGCACTTATAGCAGGAGGCTTCCTTCATATTGCTGACCAGTCAACGAGGTCAAACATCGATATGGATGAAAACGCTGATATGGGCGAAAACGTTGATATGGACGAAAACGCTGATATGGATGAAAACGCAGCAGAAGAAGAAGAAGAAAATAATGTAGTGGATGAAGTAGAACAAGACGATGTTAGACAAGATATACCGTTCGATGTCGCACCACTATCACTCGATCTTTCACGACTTCGAAATTATCAATTCGCAGTGCCTAACGACCAGTCAGTTTAAGCAGAAGATAGAGCGCGATTACTCTATGATTTTTATCATAGACCAAACCACAATTGATTCGATGAAGCTGAATATGTGGACGAGCAAGGCAACGTGATATCAACCAATTTCAATCAGCACAACAGCCACGACAATGTATACAAAAGCGGTAAGTTTTTTTGGAATATAATTTAATTTTTTATAAGTAACAAAATTTAATATTAATTTAATATTAGTGATATCGACTAATGAGGAAACGGGGGGACCGATTGACAATCAACTTGATCATATTCAATGGACACCACATGCGCGCGAGCGTAGATGGCTGGTAGCCACTTTAAATTATAATGACCTCGAAAATCAAAACGCGTTACAAATCCCTTATAACGAATTACGGAATTTATTACTACGTGTATCCAAAAGTTTTAAAGGGCTGTCTGAACCCTAAAAATTAATTTCAACATTATATAATTGAAATCATTTTACTTTCTATCTTTTTTTTAATTTTATAACTAGTATAAAGATTTTTTATTAATAGGTATATAAATGTAAAAAATTTAAAAATACATTTAAAAATTTCTCTTTGACACTCCGTGCGCGAGGCTCGATTTCGCACACAATTCACAAAGTGACACGTGCGAAAATCGAGCCTCTTACACGTCGTATGAAAAAAAACATTTCTATACTTGTGCGAGAAAGTGATTTCTTCCTCGTGTGACCTTTTTGCAAACCACCACACGAGGATAAAATCACGTTAACGCACTAGTATCAAAATATACTATTGATGTAAATTTACACATTTTTAAATATTATTTTATTATATTATATTTAAAAGATTATATAACCTATTTTATAAAAAATCTGTATAATTTTTATAATTATTATATTTTATGTGAAAATTTTGAAGTTTTTATAAAATTTTTAGAATAATCGTTTAGAAATAAATATTTAATCTTGCAAAAGTTATTAATAATTTAAAAAAAAAAAAAAAACATTTTTAATACATGAGAATGATATATAGATAAATATTATAAGTAATCGTAATGTATATTTTCTCTTTACCACATCTACACATAGTAACTAAGCGCGTATATGTATTTATAAACAGAGAAGAGATATAAGAGAAAATAAGCGAATGAAAGAGAGAGTGGGAGAGAGATTTAAAGGTATAAAAGGTAATACTTTTAACGCACACATTTACGTTTGTGCATAGACAACACGTTCTTGAAAGCAGTGAGGAGGGAATAAGAAAAAAAGAGAGAGCAAAAAAAATATAGGTGTTTATATATATATATATTAGACAGGTCGTTATTTTCCGAAACTTACTAAGCATTGCTCCCAACCCTTAGATCGATGTGTTTATACTAAAAATTGAAAAAGCAGCTGGAATACCTTGTTGGACTAGAGATTTAACCTTGCCGAATCGCAAAAAACCGTATTTTTTATTTTTTCTTATTTTTCTTTTTTCTACATACAGCTATGACTGAAAAAAATTTTTTGAGACCCTCTTTCACACTTTTTCTATTGCCGCAAGTTAAAATAATATCTTATAGGGTGATTTTAGAGCCTAGAAAAATTTTTTTTCCGAATTGTTGCTCTTGAAATATTAAAAAATTTTACGCAATCGGGTTTATTCTCGTGTATTTTGAGGTTAAAAGAACTTTATAATTTTTTTTCATTCGAACAACCAACATAACTTTAAAGTAGGCTTAAAGATCTTTAATTTCCTTTTTTATAAAAGTTTCTAGGTGCTTCTGATACTGAGATATGGCCATTTGAATTTGATAGGAAATTCGTAGAATAAAATCTGTAAACATCGTGAGCATGCAATTGACTATCAACTCCCTCTGATCACAAATTCAGTTTCAAAGCACATAGAAACGGTCTAAGTAAAGCAAAATGAAGGTCTTAATTTCAACAAAAAAGTGGCACACAGGTGTCTTTCGCACAGTCAGAGTTATGAAATTAGTAAATACCCATATAGAAATAATTTTCGTAAATATCTGTAAATATCTGTAAATATCTCTGAATAACTGTAAATAATTAATAAAAAGTATTGAGACTGAAACATTAATAAAAGTTATTTACACTTATTTATTATTATTTACAATTATTCGTAGTTAGTTAGTTATTTACGATTACTAACTGATTTTAAAAGTTATTACAAACACTTACAGTTACTTACTCTTAATTACTACTCTACTAAAAAATCTCAGGTGAGAAATCACCTGATTTCTCAGGTGAATAATCATGCCAAAATCTCATGTGATGATTTCTTTGATTTTTACACGTTTCAAACCATGCTTAGTCAATTGCGAACTATTTTTGAAAATTTTTCAAAAATTGAACTTAGAAAATTTTTTGTAAAATGAGTCAAAATTTTTTCTAAGAGCAAATTTTTAAAAAATTTTCTAAGCTCAAATTTTTCAAAAATTTTCAAAAATAGTTCGCAATTGACTAAGCATGGTTTGAAACGTGTAAAAATAAAAAAAATCATCACATGAGATTTTGGCATGATTATTCACCTGAGAAATCAGGTGATTTCTCACCTGAGATTTTTTAGTAGGGTATTATTTACTATTATTTACAATTTTTAAAATTTTTAGGTAAGTAAGTAGTTTATTGTTATTTATAATTATTTATGATGATTTACAGTTATTTATAGTTATTTACTTTCGTTGTCTTAGATAATTTTTCGGAGCGTGGGTGAACGGTGATGGTCCCGGTCGTATTTTTCGTATTGACAGAAGACTCAATGCTCAAGCATACGTGAACATTCTTGAAAATGAACTTCTGCCAAGTCTACGAAAATGATACACAGACGATGAGGTGCCAATTGATATAGTGGAGGATAATAGTCCTATACATACCGCACATATAGTGCGTGATTGGTACGCAGCTCATCCCCAGCTTCAGAGATTTGACTGGCCACCACGCTCACCAGATCTCAAAATCATCGGGAATGTCTGGTCATATATGGTGAAAGGATAGAGACCTGGAATAACACGAAATCGTGAGCAGCTCGTGGAACTCGTTCAAAAAGCATGGACTGCCTTATTTGATAATCCAAAATATTTTCATAATTTATGCGATTCTGTCCCACGAAGATTGCAGAAAGTGATAGATAATGAAGATGGATTTATTGATTATTGATTTTTTATGACTTTATTTTAGAAATGATCAAGAAATCTATTAAATTTTTATTTTGAATTTTTTTCAAGCTTTGTTTGCACACTGCACATGCGCAAGCAGCGCACAAAATACACCTGTTGTGATTTCATAAAAGTAGTTCATAAGATTTAAAATTATAAAAGTTTTATGTATTATTATTCAAGGTTTTAAATAAAGATATGTTATAAGAAATTTTGCTTTATTTTTTAATTTCAAAGTCATTTATAATCATTAAAACGTAGTTCCAAGTTAACATTTTTATATAATTATATATTTCAAAGAATAATTTAAAAATTTTGTTATTATAAAGTATTCAAAGTATTTATAGTTATATCAAATATAAATGAAGTGCCTAAAATATATAGTGTTGAATAAATATTTTTCAATACATTTTAAGTTTGCAGTATTGGTTGTATTAAAGAAATGTTAAATTTTTAAATAACAAACTCTCGTCAAGAAATTTAAAGTATAAATTCTTCCTTGTTTAGTCAAAAAAAAAAATTTTGGCTAGTTTCACAAAAAAAATTCTAAGTTCAAAAATTGTTCTGAATTGACTAAGCATGGTTAGAAATGTGCAAAATCTAAAAAAATCATTACATGATGTTTCGACATGATAAATCACCTGTGGTGATTTGTCACCTGATTTTTTTACCAGGGATAGCTACAAAAATAGCTAAACGACTGTTTATACAGTTATATTTCTGTTTTTCAGTTTTACCTGGCTGAAAAAGAGTCATATAATTATGTTCATATATGATTATATATGAAGTGTTTCATATATGATTATATCTGATTTATGGTATGAATAATCATATAAAATCACATATCAAAATCTTAGTGGTTTAGTTTTAGAAAAAAAATAAAAATATATTTAATGATGAAAAAATTTTTTTGCATGACAAACAAATAAAAGAAAAAAAAATCGAGATAACAATTTTTATTATTACTATTAAAATTTTTGCAATTATTAATAATTATTTTTTTATTTATTAAAACTAAAAATTAATTATAATAATTAGTTAAAATATAGAAATAATAAAAATTTTAATTAAATTTATCTCCAGGTTCCAAATGTAATTATTACGAGGAATAATAAGGTAAGTTAATTTACAACATTTACGTAAATCCGCGCGCATTTCGTAAATATTGATCGTAATGAAACTCATGATATCTCATTTTAAAGTTCTTTATTTTAGCTTTAAAATGAGACATTACACGTCTAAAAATATTGATTTAGTGAGCCACAACAACCATTTGCGTTTAAGGTGTCCGTATTAGGTACAGTTGTTTTAAATTAAATACACCCTATTTTGAAAAACTATTCGCACCAATATTAATAATTTTTCAAGCTACCCCAGATTAAAAAAAGAAACATCAAAATCGGTCCATTATTAACGGAGATACGGTTAATTTTTATGAATTTTATTGGAACGGGATCCTTCGTTAACTTCCCTCACGCGCAAAGATAAGCATCCCCACCACGACTCCGACCTTGACATTATTATTTGTATGTTATTATTATTTTAGTTTTAATAATAAAGAGTCGCATTTTTTAAAATCTAATCATAGATTTTTAAAATATAAGTCTTCAACTAAAAAATGACGCTTGATTCGTATCTTAATTGTTATGAACAAAGTAACTGTGATTTAAAAAAAAAAAAAATCTTATCTTTGCTCCTATTGGCATTAGAGAGTTCTTTTTTTTTAAATCTTCGTTTTGAACACAGCTATAAGAATATTCAAATAGCAAATTCGT
Organism: Anastatus disparis; assembly: GCA_017163975.1. Classification (NCBI taxonomy): domain Eukaryota; kingdom Metazoa; phylum Arthropoda; class Insecta; order Hymenoptera; family Eupelmidae; genus Anastatus; species Anastatus disparis. The sequence continues at coordinate 2,170,680 of JAFFSR010000257.1, forward strand.
AAAAGTTATAAATAAAGCCCCAGCTTCATTTATTTATAAAAAAAAAACACCATCTTTTTTAAAGCGTTATAAAAAATATTGCAATTCAATTTTCTCATTTGCTCTCAACAAAATATGAAAATTTGAACCTTCATGAAGAGTTTAAGCCCTTATGCAACTCAATATGTTCAGCCAAAAAAAAATTATAGCAATAAACATGATGCGTGTTGGGATAAATAATAGGGAATATCTCAGCAACAAATTAACCAATTTGCTTTTACAACCTCTCTTTCTATTCGTATTCATGAAGGCTTCCTTTTAAAAGTTTGAAAATATTTAAAAAATTATTTTTGCAATAAATAATTAATATCCAAGAAATGGCTATTTTCGGTGGTTTTTTGGCTTTTTTGCAATAACTAATTGACGAAAATAATCGCAGCAGTACTCAAATTGTAGGTTTTCTTATTCTCCAATACTTTTATTAATTACTTTTTTTGCTAAAATGCATAGGTTGCTTCAGAGAATTAAAAAAGCTGTTTTAGCCAACTTTGCAGCCTCCTGGAGCATTTTCTACCGTTTTTTTTTTTTGGTTACATTTTATATTGGGTATGTTTTTTCATCGCCCTTAACAACTCTATATAGGTTTCATTAAGCCTTTAATTAATGTCTAAAATAGCCTTTTTTTGCTCTATTGATTGGACTATCAGTGTAGCTTGCTGTCCAGTATCACCCCCAAGTATTTGGCCTCGGATTTTGGTGTTAATACTTGGCCTCCTAGCTTTAAGATTTTGTGCAGTTTCCACTTGTACCTCCTCGTGAAGACCACAACCTCTGTTTTGCTAGGGTTGATAGACAGTTTGTTGGTTTTGCACCAGTTCCAAAGTCTGTCCAGTGCTGCCTGTAATACATCTGCTAGCGGTTCAAGGAAACGCCCCCTCACCACTATCATTATATCATCGGCATATCCAATGACATGGCATCCGGTTTCATTAACACAGGTTAAGGCACCTTCTGCCACCAAGTTCCATTCTAAGAGGGAGATCACACCACCCTGAGGACAGCCATTTGCGACTGTACCTCTGACCGTGGTGTCACCCCTGGTTACTTCCAATAATCGGTGACTCAGCATGTCACGGATCCAGTCCGTGATCATGTCCAGCACTCCTTTATTCTCGGCTGCTTTGCAAATAGCCTCTGTTAGGGTATTGTTGAAAGCCCCCTCTACATCCAGGAGGGCTCCTATGGCGAATTCTCCTGTTTCTATTTCTTCCTCGATTAATGACACTGCTTTATGCAGTGCCGTTTCGGTAGATTTGCCTTCTGTGTAGGCGTGTTGTTCTGGTGATAGCGGATTCTGCGCGAGAACCGTCTCCTTGATGCATCTGTCGATGAGCCTCTCTATCGACTTGAACAAAAAGGACATCAGACAAATCGGTCTGAAGTCCTTTGCCGTGGAGTAGCTGCTTCTTTCTGCTTTAGGAATAAAAACTACTCTTGAATTCCTCCAGTTTTTGGGTGTATAGCCCAGCAACAAACAGGCTCTCGCCAGTCTCACGAAAGGGCCGAGGATAACCTCCGTGTCCTGCTGAAGCAGGACCGGGTACACCCCGTCCACCCCGGGAAACTTAAACGGTCCAAAGGAGAACCAGGACCACCTAATACGGTCTGGGGAGACAATCCCGGCCGCAAGCTTCACCCTAGCTCACTTATCAGCGGGTCCACCGCAACCAGGACCCCAATTCACCCTTGAAGGGTTATCAGGTTAATCACTCTCCCCACCCTCCAAGTTAATAAAACCCGGAAAGTGCGTCCTCATCAGGCAGCCCAAAGTCTCCCTGTCCGTCACTGAGTAACCACCCTCTGGAAGTCTAATGGCACCCAACCATGCCTCCGGATTCCGAGCAAACAGTTTGTCCAGTCGAGATGCCTCCAGACCTTGTTCCACTTCCGAACAGAACTTCCTCCATCCTTCCGTGTGGGCCCTTCTGACCTCCCTTCTGTATTATTTCTGTTTGTCTCTCCGCTTCTGCCAAGGTCAGTCCTCTTTGGATTTCTTGGCCTTTTTGAACAATCTTTTGACTGTCTCCTTAAGAGTTTCCAGTTTGTGATTCCACCATGGAGACTCATACTTTGTCCTTGCTTTCTTGAGAGGACAGCTCTTAAAGAATGCCGAGATGATAGACTGTTGGAGCATTTCCGCCATCCCTTCTATCTCTTCCCTATTCCCAATATTTTTAGGGAATTCTCTCATTGCTATTGAGAGTTCCTTTTTGTATGTACCCAGTCCGTATTCCTTGGATTCCTAATCCATTTGACCTCTTGAAACAGAAAACAAATATTAGACGTGATCTGTACATGATCAGAGAGCGTCGGTTCTTCCGCCACTCTCCAATCCTGCACAGCATGAATAAAGTTTTGTGAACACAGTGTTAGGTCGATCACCTCTCTTCTCTTTATATTAAAGAAGGTAGGTTCCGAACCCCTATTAAGAATATCTAGTTCAGTGGTGGCTAAGTACTCGAGTAGGGCCGATCCTCTAGCATTCGTGTCCGTGCTGCCCCACACCGTATGGTGCGCATTGGCATCACATCCCAAAACCAGAGGGAGCTCCCTCTCGCCACAATAGTCCACCAACTTAATTACCTCTTTTGTAGGAATTTATTCCTCATAGGGGAGATAGACTGAGGCTAGTACTACCTCCTTTGAAACACCTCTTATGGAGAGTTTTACCTTAGTAGCCACTACATCTCGAGCAATGACTGCCATAATTGGCGTGTTTTCCAGACCTTTGATCCAGATACACACTCTGGGTTTGACTGCTGTTGGATCTTTGACAATTTTGCCATCTCTTCCAAGTCCTTTGATAGAGCCTTTGACGGTCCATGGTTCTTGTATCAATGATACATATGTGTGCGCCGCAGACTGACTCCTCGCAAGAAGAGCTGAGGAGTCTTTACTGTGGTGCAAGTTAATCTGAGTAATTTTAAGGATCCCCTCCATTTGGAAGTTCCCCTATTGATTACTTGATGCTTCCACGGTCTTGACAGAGTATCTAACTTCAACTCTGCCCATACCGTAGTAAGCCTTGTTGCCTGATGAACTCAGACTTTTGATAGACGATTCGGGAATGCCGACAATAAGCATCATTCCCTCTTCGTCTGACTTACCTTCCGACTGCTCCTTTGACCCTTGGTCCGGTTGCGTCTTCTGCTAGTCCTTTGGTTCTGCTGGACCCTGTTGTTGTTGCAGTTTGCTTGGCTTCCGGGATTCCGAGACCGCGTACAGCCTCCAGCCATCCACCTTGAGTGACGGATTGAGCCTCCCGAGCCTCTTTAGCGCCACTCCCGCTTCTACCTATGTAGGTAGAAGGATCGTGGCCCTAATCAGACGCTGGAGGAGCTCAATCTCCCCTACTCTGAGGATGGGAGCACCTGGCGGACTCTTCTCGCCCATCTGCCGCACAAACCACTCCCTACTGAATCGGTCCGCTGGCACGACGACCATTGCACCGTTCTTTACCATAGAGTCTTCGAACCTTGGCAGTTCTCCGTCCTCTATTTGGTCAACGCGCTCCTCAATCTCCTTACGAAGATTCGTCAGATCACTTGACGAGAAGCATTTAACTGGATACTCTACCGGAACCACCACTACCGTGAGTGGGTTTATCCTCTGTGCAATTGACAGGGAGCCTTCTCCCGGTCCAACGTTGTTTCTTTTAGGGGGTCTTTGCCCCTCCAGTGGAGTATCGCTTGATGTTTTGGGTCTCTTGACTCCTTTGATATAAGAGGGGGTCAAGGACAAAGAGGAGGAGGGCGTGCCCTCTTGACGTTTTTCCTCCTCTGCGTGTTGGTCCACCTCCACAGAGCCCCGCATGCAGAGGTAAGGCATTATTACTTATAGAGGTCACCCGGTATCTACGAGGCACCGTTTGAGGCCCACTGTAACCCCTGGGCCACGAACAACATCGGCACGGTTCGCATTACACCTTCAGTCAGGGGGTGATGTATTTTATTAACGCCCGATATCTCTACACCATTAGAGAGAGTCGGGGAGTTGTTTCTTAGTCACCTCGGGCTGCTGAGCCATCCTAGATTCAGCTAGGCAAACCCTCGGGCTGACGATGCCAAGCCGGATTTCCCACGTCCCCGACGCCCGTACCCTAGGCACCCCACGGCTCTCAACCGCGAGGACCCCCAAAAGCCGTCAGCGCCAGCAGCACGAGCGTCCCCACCCCACGTTCCCAGAGCCTGCCTAGCAGAATGAGACGGAAGCAGGGAGGCACCGACCCAACATCCCCCGCACGAGAAGATCTTAGGCTCCCAAGCCTCCAAGGCTAAGCTTCCCCACCGTCCTCTTACGAGGCACCCTACAAGGTCCTACAACCCCTAGAGGAAGAATTGGCACATACAAGGAATCCATTTTATCTAAATCTCCTTTAGATGATGGTTGAAATTTTTGTTGTAAAGCCAACATAAGCTTTTAGAGTTTATACAGATGAGCCTTGAGTTTTCTCATTCCATTATTATCTCCTAAAATGTGTTTTTCTAAATTTTAAACTTTTTCACCTTTTAATTAACACATACCTGAAATAAAAAGAACAAAAGTTTTTTACATAAAAACTTTTTTTATTAACTGTAATTGTAGCTAAACACAAAATATTGAGGTGTTCAGCAGTTCTAAGGCTATCATCTTTTGTTGAATTGACATTGAAGTTGCTGATCTTCCTTACATTTATCTCTTGTATCCGCTGTCTTGTGATTTTTCTTGTACTTATTAAGTGCATTCATCAGCAAATTACTGTCTAAACTTGAAACATGTGTTTCTTTTTTTGTAGATATAAAATTTACCATTTCTTCTTTGTTTAAATTTACTATTTCATTATTTATTTCAGTCAATTTGATGAAATATCAAGTGGATCCAGGTTTCAAGAGGTGCAGTTTTAAATTTTTTGTTAAAAATATTAATAGAGCGAGTGCATAATTTAGAAACTGATAAACTTTTACTACCTGCTGATGCATCATCTGAATCTAAAGACGTATTTAATTTATTTTCACCAACATTTTTCAATTTATTAAACAACAAAGAATAATTTGGAGATGATTTTCTGCTATTTTTACTAAATGTTTCTTCGATACTTTCATTGGAGTGAATAGAACTCAATGATGAACCAGATTTCAATTTTGGCTGAGGCTTTTCAAAGCTAATTATATTATCATCATATTCCTCCAATAACTTTTTTCCTCCTCTTTTTATAGGCAATGTACTCCAATCATCCAAATAAGATTCACTATTGGTTTCATGTTTGCTATATTTTTTTCTTGAATTGGACTAGATGCTAAAATTTTAACTGCATTCTTTTTTGGTAATAGTTTTAAATAATCTTTCTTGATAGGATTATTTAAATTTTGGGGCTCATCACATTTCAGTCAAGTTTCAACCAATTGCCTTCAAAATATATATTTTCACAGATATACCAACCTAGAATATTGATAAGACAAGCTCAAGTGAATGTTGAACAAAATTACTTTCATAAAATTTTAAAGATACCTATTTTTTCTGATATTTTTAACTTTTTCCAAACTAAACCTTTTTAATTTATTTTTTTAAAGAAACTGAAACAATAAACTTGTAAAGATATATTAGGGCTAGCTATCATTTGATCTAATGCCCTTTTTATATCAATCATAGAAACAATTTCTCTACCATTCATTTTGGCAACTTCAGTTGTTCTTCACCATAAGTCTAAAGCTTGACGGGCATAACCAGATACAGCTGGAGCTTTACTTTAAATTTTTTTAAATAAAAATCTCTGTTTCACAAAATATTATTTAATAATGCTCTCAATTCTTTTGAAACATTTACAAAATAATTTGTCTTTCTTTTTTTTTATAGTTTCAATCAAACAAATACATTCACTAAAAAATTTAATATGAGTTCTATTTATATACCTTCCTAAATTTAACAGTTTTCGTACATTTAATTTTATTCATTAGAAAAGTCACAAAAACATTCGCTTAGAGCTACCAACAGATAAAATACTTTTTTTATTTTCTTTTCGGAAATGTCAAATGAGAATGTAAAAATTAAATACATTCATTTGATATTGAAAATAATGTTTTTAAATTTTTCTTCAGTCAAGCTTTAAAATAACATAATTAATAATTTTAGAACCTTGTAAGACATCAAATAATTAGATATAGCATTTCTATTGGAGACTAAATGTCCAACTTTAACACAATGTTGTTTCACATAGTCTATTACTTGTTTAGGTTGCAAGTTTTAAGGTCTTCCAGATATTTATCTTCTGCATTATATAAGGTTCAAAGGGAAAGTTTCCTTAGTTTTTGATCCATACGACTGTGTTGCATTTGGTTGTTAGCATACAACATAATATTTACGGCATTTGCAAATATGAGGAATATATTCTATCTGAATGTCCTTTACGTGTTCTCTACCATTCATTTTGGCAACTTCAGTTGTTCTTCTCCATATGTCTAAAGCTTGATGGGCATCGCCAGATACAACTGCAACTTTACTGCATGAATAAGTATATCTAATTTACACCATCTATCAAGTTCGTAAGGTAAATGATGTCCAAGCATTGAATACATAAGTAAACACTGAACATCAGTCAGGAAGATTGATATACACTAGACAATGTACTTGTGTCAGTACACACATAGTTGACCGAGTTACACTTAAAGTCCAATTGATAAAAAACAATGACAATAAAATTTTATTTAAAGTTTTTGGAGAAAAAAAGTAACATCACAGCAAAATTGAACCATACAAACTACTACATGCACTTTGCTGCTATGAATAAGAAGAACATAGATGATGAAGTCACTTTTTGTTTATATTTTGCCACTAATTATTTTCTGGTCTTTTTTTTTATTTAATTTTAAACTGCTATTTTCTCATGTAAAATAAGCCAAAACTTGATTTTTAATTACGTCATAGTTTATATGCAAACATTATAATTAAAGCCAGTCAGATGAACATTGCCAAATTATCACAATCCAGTTCAAGAATTTTTTTAGCCAAGAAAGCCTAAGCTTTTTGCAAACATCATGTCTTTCTAAACAACTAAATGGTCACCTTCACGTTCACTTTATCTCCAAAACTATTTATCACTTAAGATTAATATTATTTTTATTCAAATCATCCTAATTTTATTATTTTTTAAAAACACAGATATTTTATATAACCTGTATTTTTACTAATCATCATAACCTATTTATATATTTTGTACTATATGCAAAATTTTATATTTTTTATTATGTACTAACTATATATAAAATTTTATTTTTTTTATACATAATATACCTAAAAAATAAACTAAAATGCACGGTTGACATGTAATATACGAACTCACGGATTTTATATACTATATATATATACATACATATATATATGTATATATATATATATATATGTGTACTACTACTGTATGTCGCCAGCAGTGGAGTGATTCAAGCACGCATTCATATATATGTATGCTTTCATACACGTGTATGAGAATCATACATATGAAAAATATGTTTAGAGGCACGTTTGGAGGCAATTTTTAGAGAAAATCATATATATGATTCTCATATACGTGTATGAAACCATAGATACATATGAATGCGCGCTTGAATCGCTCCATAGACAAAAAAGGAGCTCATAGGCTCTCCTAGATTACGAAAGTGTGACGTCACAGGCTGGAAACAAAAATTGAAAAGCTGATGACGGAGAAGAATTTTCATAACGCGAATATGATACTTTGAAATTTTAGATTACGTTTTCTCGAGATTGAGTGAATGGATCGTAATAAAACTTTTTTTAAATTAAAGATGAAATAAAAATCTTTAATTATCAATTTGTATTTATAAAATATATGAATGCATTTTAAAAAGATTCTATTTTAAAATTTTCGACACTCTAATTCAAAGTGTAAGAGGAGCGCCCCAACGTTTTTGTATTCGCACTTTAACTCGTCGTCGCGGCGCTACCGCGCCTCTTGATCAAAGTATAAGAGGAGCGCCCCGACGTTTTCGTATTCGTACTTTAACTCGCCGTCGAGGCGCTACCGCGCCTCTTGATAATTATTTTGTTGATGATTGATTATAATTTATATTTTCAATGTGAATTACAAAAAATGATATTAAATATTGTGAAAGTTGACTATATTTTCTTACAGTTATCAGAATTCAATAAACTATTCTAAAAAATTAAAGTTTAAGTAAGAGTAATTTCTTTTTTGTGCTAACATAAGATATTTATTTATATAATAATGTATATTCTAAAATTTTGTGATTGTAAGCTTTTTTAACATTTTGTCTTGTTTGTAAAATGTTTTCAAATAAAAGTTTACACAAAAGAATTCTCAATAGTAAATTTTAATTTTATTACAAATACTAAAAATAATTTACAATATAATTTTATTAAAGTATATATCCTTTGAATTAATTATTATAAAAAGTACATATTTGTATGTGTTACTAAGAGTACTTTCAATATTTATATAAGGATAATGTAAATGATATGTGCTTTGATGAAATGAATTTATATACAATTTTTATTTTATTCCAAAAAATAAATTTATTAAAAGTTTCTCAAATGTATTACAATATGTAGAATGATTGCAAATTATAAATGATCATTTTTATAATAACTTATTAGTTGTAATATATTTTTATATAGATCTAAAGCCTCTTTGGGTGTAACTGGTACAACAACGTCTTTCATAATCAAATGTACTAATTCACTGAACAAGGGATCAATTAAAGTCGGTTCTACACAAAACTGTTCTATTAATCTATCGATATTATTAGTATTTAAAACTTTTTTGTAATCACAAGCCTTAAATCGCTTGGGTAAGTTATACATGATAAAAGGTTTTCCAGAGATATTATTTCTTGCTAGTTGTTTTCTAATAGTGTGTTCATTCCAATATATTTTTGTAGAATTCAAATCTTGTTTTATTAGATGAGCAAAACAAAATCTCAAACACAAAATATGTAACTTGCTACCATCAAAAAGATTCTTTTCTTGCATACATTTAAACAGTTGAATATAATAATCCATTGAATGCTTTCTCATCTGTCCCCAAAAGGATTCTATTCTCTGATTCCTAACACTTCTTCCCTTGATAAAACTTTTCATACCAGCAAAATTATCATGTTCCATTCTTAAACAAATTTTGGAGAGATTCAATCAAAGTATTTTCTGATCCTTTATCTGACCTTATCATTGTAGGTAATAGATTGAGATTTTTGACTGTAATTAAAAAATAAAATGCTGTTACTCGAGGATCATTATTCGTACTTGCTACTTCTAACCATAGAATGTTTCTTGAGTAGCCATCAATACACCCATGGATAGCAAATACAAAAGGTTTTAATTTGTCGTAACCATCTATATGCCTCAGAAAGTTTGGACCTGGGCTTAAATATTGTCTGCGACGAAGCTTATTACCAAAACGTTCTGCAACTCCTTCCGGATCAGCTATTTTCAGTATTTCATAAACTGTATCTCTTTTTGCAATTGATTTATATATTTTTTTTAATCTTAACCATAAGGCACGATAACCTAAATTGTATCCACTTTGCAATATTTCTTGAACTATAGCTGCAACTATTTCTTCATAACTACACTGTAAAAAATTTTATGTAATTCGTCAAATTTAATTTTTACAAATATTTTTGTGTTAAAATTTTACAGACATGTTTATAAAATCAACACAAAAGTTTTGTAATTTAAAAATGTATGTGTACTTTTAAAATTGACACAAAAATTTTTGTAGAATTAACACACGAAGCTTGTAAATTTTACAAACATGTGTGTACTTATTAATTTTAACAAAAAAAAGTTTGTGTTTCATCTCTAACACTTATGTGTGTTAAAATTACAAATTTTTTTTCACTGTGTAGATTCTTTAATATTTTTTCTTCTCAATCTAAGCAAACAGAACGTTCTTTGTAGGGTACTTCAAGATATCTTGATACAATGTTTTCCCAGTAATAATCCTCTGATTTCCTCATGGGTGCACTGTTTGTGAAAATAAAACTTGATTAATTCATTCTGCATTTTTTAGGTTTTTTTTCTCTTTATAATAAGAATTCTAATTTATAACCTGCAAAATATATTAATTTTGAACATATAATAGTGTCTTAAAAAAGTTTTTGAAATCTCTTCATTCTAATCTTACAATAATTATTTGGAATTTTTTTAGGATATAAATTTTCAAACTTAACTGTACTTTAATAAATATTTTATCAAAATTGATTTAATATAAAATATATTCATATTACACTATAAAATATATATTCACACAAAAATTGAATTTAAAAATAAGTTTTATCTATTTTTTACTGCAATAAATTATTTTTTTGTACACGAAAAAGCGTTGTATGTTATTTCGAACTCCAAAAATAAATATAAATTTTTGTTGATTATTATTACAACTGGTGCGTGCAAGTCACATGTGACTTGCGCAGGCATCGCTAGCGACACACATGATAGAGACTGGTACAGGCTTCCGTAATAATCTGTTCCACTTCTTACAGAAGTTTTGTGAGTCAATCGTGTTACGCGAGACACTTACAAAATGGAAGTTACGATCGGAACAGTAGTGTGTGTGCTGTTATATATAATTGTAACAAATGTACAATTAAAAATATTAACAGAAATAAAAATAAACCAGATCATAAATGTGGTACATTTTATTGTAATCGATGTAAAATTATACATCCTTGCAATGAAATGTGTTACATTAAACCGCTCAAAATTAAAACAAGTACGCTCAATGAAAATAAACCCGAAAATAGATATATATTTTATGATTTCGAGATGAGACAAGACGGTCTTTATAGTGCTAACGTAAATTTACACATTGTAAATTTATGTGTAGAACAACAAGTCTGCGATATTTGTATCAATTTTGAATCTCTCACGACTCATTGTAATTTTTGTGACATACTGGAATTTATATTTAATGAAAATCCTGTTAAAAATTTAATAGACTTAGCCATTCGACCAAATACGGTTTTTAAAAATACTATATGCATCGCACATAATGCCAAAGCATTTGACGCGCATTTTATTTTAAATACAATTTTAAAAGAAAATTATAATTTTAAACCAAATATAATCTTAAATGGTAGAATTATAATTTTGATGATTGTTTATAAAACACGATTCGTCGATTCGTTAAATTATTCCAATATGAAATTAAGTTATTTACCAAAGGCATTTGGTTTGCCTGAGGGTAACGTTAAAGGTTATTTCCCACACTTATTTAACACAAAAGAAAATCAAAAGTATAAAGGCCCGTTACCGCCAGCAAAATATTACTCACCTGATACAATGAGTATTGATGAGAGAGAGAAATTTTATCAGTGGTATAATGAAAATTTAAAAACGTGTACAGAATTCAATTTTCAAGAAGAAATCATAAAATATTGTAAACTCGATGTAAATATTTTACGGCCTGCGTGCATTGTATTTAGGAATATATTTTTAGAAAAAGGAAATATGTGCCCTTTTTCACAAGCTACTACTATAGCCTCTGCATGCTCTGTACTATACAGGCAAAACTTTTTACAGGAAAAAACGATCGGCCTTATACTCGCAAAGGGCCATAGACTTGCCGATAACCATTCGAAAAAATCAAACGAATGTTTATTATGGCGTGAACATCTTTTAGGAAAAAATATATTTTACCAGAGGGCTATAAAGTCGATGGTTTTTTACCCATAGGTATAAATTCATCCTCGAAATTCAAAGGAACAGTATTTGAATTTCAAGGATGTTATGCTCGTGACTGTAAAAAGTGTTTTGCTCAGAACTATGAATCAAGAGAATCATTCGGGCTACCAATACATGAGTGCTATAAAAAAACACTCGAGAAAATCCAAAAAATACACTACCCTCCAGCCACATTTGCCCACCCTACATGAAAATCGATAAAACTTTAAAGTTTTGTGGCTCAGTGAAAAATAGTCGTAATTAAAAATAAACAACTTTTTTATTAAAAATTTTTTTATATCATGCGTATTTTTTGAGATAATGACTATTAAAAAAAATTGTTTTTTTTCATAAAAAATGACCATAACTACCGTAAAATTGATCATAAATAAGCTTTCTATAGCTCATTTTGAAGGTGACTCCTTTGGCTTTTGCCTCCATTTTTTTTTCTATGATTCGATAATTTCCGAAAAAATGGCAGGCATTTAAATATGAGCGAAAAAAATTGAATATTTTTTAGTTAGTTTTTTACGCATAAGGCATGTATTTTTTAATTGTTCTTGGCTCAACTCGGCTTAAACTAAAGGTTTTTAAACCCTTTTTAAAACCCCGTCGGAATTTTTTAATTACGACTATTTTCCACTGAGCCACAAAACTTTAAAGTTTTATCGATTTTCATGTAGGGTGGGCAAATGTGACTGGAGGGTAGTGTACGTGCTAGCGGATATGAAGTAGAATGGATTTGGGAATGCGAATTTAACAAAATGAAAATAATACAACCCGAAATATCGCTATATTTAAAAAACCATTCACTTTTATTTAACGTTAAACTGGACCCTCGAGACGCATTCTTTGGTGGATGCACTAAAAATTTTGTCACTTCGTACACCACCAAAAAACGAGGAAAGAATCAGGTATACGGATATATGTTCATTATATCCATATATCTGTAAAACAGGTGAATTTCCAACAGGCTATCCACAAATTTATGTTGGAGGTGAATGTTTACAGCTGACAGGGAACAATTATGAAAAATTTGCTGAGGTAAATGGACTTGTCAAATGTCTAATTTTACCTCCTCAAAATTTATATATACCTGTTCTACCAGTCATATCAGGAAAAGAATTATTATTTCCTCTTTGTAAAACGTGTTGCGAAGAGCAAAATTTTCAATCTTGTAAACATAAAAATGTTAAAGAGCGTGCTCTTTTAGGTACCTGGGTTCCAGACGAAATAAAGGTCGCCTTAGAAAAAAAGTACAAAATTTAAAATATTTTTGTAATTTGGCAATACCAAATTATACAAATAGATGAAAACGGCGATGGCGGTCGTTTTAAAGACTACATCAACTGTTTTCTTAAAATTAAACAGGAAGCGAATGGTTGGCCGTCTGAATCTGAAGACGACCTATCAAAAACAAATAATATAAACGAGTATAAAACAAAGGAAGGAATTTCTCTTGATTACAATAAAATCGAGAAAAATTCAGGGCTGCGAGCAGTGGCAAAGCTCTGCTTAAATTCGTTTCGGGGTAAATTCGGTCAACGTGATAATTTACCACACACCGAATTTGTCAAAAGCAGACAAGAACTTTTGAACATTATTATAGCCAAAGATAAAGAAGTAACAGGATTACTCTTTATTAACGAAAATGTTTTATGCGTCAATTGGGTATTTAAAGATGACGCTATAAAAAGTTCAAGTCATACTAATGTAATAATCGCTGCTTATACCACTGCTCAAGCGCGCCTTGTTTTATACTCTTACTTAGAAAAACTAGGAAAGCGTTTATTATATTGCGATACAGATTCTTGTATTTTCGTCACAACCGGTACGCAAGGTGAATATACACCCGAAACAGGTAATTTCTTAGGGCAAATGACCGATGAACTGTCTTCTTATGAAGATGGTTCTTATATCGGCCCAAAGTTTTATGCCTTTAAAGGGATTCCACCATCTAGAAATACTTTTGAATGCTGTAAAATTAAAGGCATTCGATTGAATTTCCAAAATACGGCACATATTAATTTTGATAGTGTTAAAAATTAATAAATAAAGAAATTAATACAATCAAATTATCATTTCGTAGTATCAAGCGTACGGAAAATTTTAAAATAATTACAAAGGACGAACAGAAAGCATGCTCTGTCGTTCTAACTAAACGTCGCTTTTGAAGTGAAACTTCTTTACCGACGGTATACACTTCCCATAAGAAACATATAAAAAAAATTATACGGGAGTGAATTGATTTCATGACGGTACATGCAACGGAAATAATGAAACGGAAGTGTATATGTATAGGTGGAGCGTCCACACCTCCTATATGCAAATGAAAGTACTAAATAAGTATAAAGAAAAATTCGCGGGTCTGACTTGATGTCGAACGCACAGATATAGTATGCATACTATATGTGCAATACAAATATCTGAAATTGAATAAATAAAGAAAGCAATAGCGCGCGTTTTCTCTCTTTTTCTTTCTTACTCTATAATGTTCGATGGTAAACCCCTCTCCTCCCTACATTGTTTAAACGTGCATACGCAAGCAAACGTTTTCAATCATTTCAAACATTACTCTTGCTCCAAATGCTAGTTTTGATAATTGTAAAGAAAATTGAACTATTATTGTATTTTTGTAAAATAAATATTATTAATAAAAATTTCATGCACTATCTCATTTGAAATTAAAAAAAAAGTTAATTCTTTAAATAAACTAAATTATTTTAATTTAGTTTTATTTAATTTTATAATCATTTAATTTTAAAATTATTTTAAAATTAAATGCAACAGTGATAGAACTTAAATAAACATTTATGAGTTCTATGATTTCGTAAAGAAGTTTCACTTCCGTCAGCCAGTCCCAAAGATAGCCACACCAGTTTTTTCAAGATGGTACGTCTTTACCATTCGGTTACAAAGAACAATAGCGTGTGCGACTTTCAAATATTGTATATAGTGTATACTTTGTCGATTAATTTTGTAAAAATGTTGTATATTCGTATTTGTATTTTCGTAAAATTTGTATGACCGTATGCGTATTGTATATATATTTATTATTGTTAAAAATGTATAAAAATCTCTTTAAAATATTTTATATACCGCCTACTTCATCTATAAATTTGTAAAATATTGTATATTCTATTTTTTGTAAAATTTTTATAACCATATGTTTATTATATATTTGTTAATAAATTTAAAAATTCATTTTTATTACATATAATAAATTCTATTTTTATCTATCTCACACTATATCCTAAAAATTTTCCTCATTTTTCTCACATTTTTATTTTATATCATTAAAAAGTTTCTTAAATTTCTAAAAACTTGAATAAAAAATTTTTATATAATTTTTCTTATACATTTTTACATTTTTTTCAGTGAATTTTATTATAATTTTTCATTCATAATTTCTTATTTTTTTCTAAAGTTTTTTATTAATATTTAAAATTTTTAACTTAATTTTTTCTGATGTAAATTCATATCATTCTACCCTCGATGTAAGCTATAGCGCCGAGATGGATAAGTATACATCTCTCCGCTGCTCTCTTCAACGCTCTCAGGCCCCTGTACGGTAATTTAGAGAGGGGGCGTCTACAGCTCGATGCAAGCTATAGCGTCGAGAGGGGAAAGAAATCTCTTCGTTGCTCTCATAAGTTCCGAAACCCATGTCTATCTTGCCCGGGGGAGAGGAAACCCATGTCCATCTTGTCTGGAGGAGGGGGAACCTTCACTTCTATAACGCGCGAGGGAAAGAATGCGAGAGAGACAGACGATTTTTTCAGCGCCGTCTGGGTGCGTCATAGCACAGTTCTCTCTACTATTACTATTTGTGTTTGCCTATGAATTAAATCCAATAGAATCTACTGAAGTACCAGCTGTCACTTTAGAAATGGAATTGTTATAAGTAATTGTTGCTAAAAGCATATTAATTTTTTTATATACAAATGTTAAATTATCTTAATACAAAGTCACCATACAACAATGTATGCCATATTTTTTTAATATATTCAATATCAAATTGACTATATAACTGACATTTCGTAAGGCAGTTACTAATATTAAAATAGTAATTTATATAGATTAATGTTCAAAACTTTTAATGTACTAGTGGCGAGTCATTTTACGGCTGGTAGTGAATTGCCACATGATATACACTAATTAAACTACGTTCACACATTTTGTGCAACCCTGAGACTATATTTTTGATGGATTTAGTAAATGTACCACCAACGATGCTATAGTATTTCTATAAAACGTAAATTCTTACACAAATAACGTAAGTTCGAGTCGACAATTTCAATGCGACCATGTACCGTCGATATTATTTAACATCGTTGAAGCGCGACATCTAACTGATTTTTTAATATAAAAATCTCGTGTTCAGTTTACGTGAAATCACGCAAAGCACGTTAAAGTGTCGCTGTTGAACGAAGTTCAATAACCTCGACGGTGCATGGTCGCATTGAAATCGTCGACCAACGACATGATTTTCCGCTATTATTTTTTACAGTGTATATTATAAAAAGATTTCACCGCCGCCGCTGTCGCTGTCGCTGCCGCTTTGTATAAGAATTTGATTTGTCCTGGGTTAGCTAGAATTTAGCTAGGATCTAGCTAAAATTGAGCTTAAAGTTAGCTGAAAATTAGCTAAAAGTTACCTTAAAGTTAACTAAAAATTAGCTAAAATTTATGTTAATTTTAAGCAATTTTAGGTAAATTTTGGTTTGATTTCAGCTGAATTTCAGCTGCATTTTAGATCTATTTATATTATATTCTCTCTATACTATTGAAAGTATATCGCCGCTGTCTTTGCTGTCATCGTCAAAAATGTGCCCCTCATTTTTGGACTTACATTACAGCGTTAAATTTAGAATCTTTTTACTACTAGACTGACATTTGATAAAACATTTATAAATCAATTACTGACTTTATTTTTTATTTAATATTATAATAAAACATATACACGTAGCATTCATAACACACAACATTTAATTATTAATTCTGTCCTGGTATAAAGCTAGGACTTCACAGATGATTAGATTCATTAAAAGATCATTGAAGATTCACCTCAAGAAAACTTTTGGATAATTAATATTATTTAGTATTTTAAATAAAAGTTATTAAAAAAATTGCAAATTCTTAAATATTTTTTTAAAGTTATAAAAGCAAGATGGGGGTTGGCGGGCTTGCACGCAAGGGGCTTGCCCCCTAGTAAATTTAAAAAAAAATGTGTGAGAATATAAGAAAAGGATACTTAGGATACAGAGAAAAATGATTGTATAAAAATTGCAACTCTATCCGCGCAGATATTATTAATTAAAAAGAGATACAAAAAAAGTAAATTAAACAAAGTAAATTTTTTTATTTACGATGAAAAATAAAAAAGTTTACTTTATTTTTAAAACATTTTTTGTAACTTTTTTTAATTATTAATAACTGCGTGAATAGAGTTGAAATTTTTATGAAATCATTTTTCTCTGCACCCTAAAGTATTCCTTTCTTACATTCTAGCGCATTTAAATATAAAATTCATATAAAATCTAATAAAGAATAGTTTTCTGATGATGTTCTTAATTACACATATCCATGACGTTACTACCTTAATTATAACAAAAGGAATATTTATCAAGACATTATAATGAATTAGATTATAGTAACCCTATAATTTCTCCATTATTTTCAATAAAAATGATCATATTTAACGTTTTGGCTGATTCCATTTCAAATCGAACAGTCAGTATACACTCAAGTCACCAATTACTGCGCTAATGGAGTATGTTATTCTACCCTAAAAATAAGGGTATACGTATTTTTTTATTTTGCTGAAATATCAAAATTGCATCAGATATGCACTTTTGAAAATTGCATACAAAAACTAAATGTTAAAACTGAAAATGTTGAGAATAACTTTAGAGAGCTATCGTTTTACCAATTTCCAATGAATTTTGATAAACCTTTTTTTATTTTATTTCGTTTTGAGCCCTCTTCAACTCCGTGCAAGAAATTTAAAAAAAAAACTAAAAAATGACTGAGATATATGCATTTTACCAAAAAATGCACTTTTTATGCACATGCATTTTTCTCGAAAAGGCCATTTTTTTTTTGCTGAAATTTTTTTTGCTGATAGAGGACCAAAATACCTATCTAATAGTACTTGTTTGATCCCGGGTTTTTTGGTTTGGAGCGAGAAAAAAATTTACAAATTTTGTTGGTGAAAAATGCTTGTATATACGTTCGGAAGTCTTAAGCAGTCGACATTTAAATATTATCCTTCGTTTAGCATTATCCAGGAACAACGACGTGGACGTAGAAGGATTCTGTTCCCTTCGGGGTGCTTTTTTAGAGTGAGTTCCCCTTGCCTCTCACTGTTGGGATGCGTCAAAAAAATAATTATAGAGAATTATTTTTTTTTATTTTTGCGCTTATTATTTTTAGTTTTAAATGTAGTCTCACGACGCTTGGCTTTTTTTTCTTGTTTTTCACTTCATTTAGTGCATGTATAGCTGTCCTGCCAATAAATATATGTGATTTTTATTCCCCAAGTTTTTTTAATCACATATGACTTTTTTGAATTCCATTATATTTAGAAACCCCACTCCATTCAATATTTTTCTTTTTTCTAAATCTTTCAATCTCATTTATTGGTAGTAAAATGATTTTTATTGCATTGGTGTAACTTTGAACCCAATTTATAAAATCGTCAGCATTTTGTATCGATTCTTCATGAACTCTTTTCAAGTTATGTGAAGTAGCATAATGCTTTAGAAGCCCACCTATTCCATCAACGGCTCCTTTCCCATGACCAGTCGCAGAAAATAACCATTTCATTTCATAAAACCAATGTTTGAATTCATGTAGTTGAAAACGATTTTTAAATTGGCTTGGAGCTCCATCTGATATGATAGTGACTTTAGTAACTAAATAATTCTTTTTCATAAGATCGATAATTTTATTTATTGCTAGCAGTGCATATGCAGTATCATGCTTTTTGTCGTCACTAACTATCGCAAAACTTTGTGTTATCTCTCCTTGGTAACAGACTGCAGTAAAAATAGAAATTTGGTTATTTACCCAATGATTTCCTTGAACCGCTTTATTATTTATTACAGACCAATTTTCTGCAAAGTCAACGTGGATGATTAACTTAGTAGGATCAGCTTTACCTTCTTCTTTTTCTTTTTTTATAGCTTCACGTTGAATATTTTTTATGTATATATGAGTACTTGCTCTTAGTGCGCAGATTGAAAATTTTTCTTTAAAAACTGTTAAGCTTATTGTTTGTTTAATAAGATTACCATTATCCCACAAAGCAAACGTAATTTCATCTTCACAATTTTGTTTCAGTTTTAACAATTCTAATGTGATACCCGCACCACCGGGACAATCTTTGCATTCTTGCAAGAAACATGAATCAGATGGTTCAGAACACAACATTGTGTTAGT
Organism: Anastatus disparis; assembly: GCA_017163975.1. Taxonomy (NCBI): domain Eukaryota; kingdom Metazoa; phylum Arthropoda; class Insecta; order Hymenoptera; family Eupelmidae; genus Anastatus; species Anastatus disparis. The sequence goes on from JAFFSR010000257.1 coordinate 2,189,832, forward strand.
TATTTCTGAACGAATTGAATCTAATTCGGAATTCTTATCGCCTCTAAAACGAATCGAACTTGTAAGAAACAGTTCAAAATTTTCGCAATGTACACAAAGACAAGCTTCCTTCACAGGGCTAGTTAAGACGAAACTTGGTCTTAGACTATAGAATTTCGATTTTCCTATTTGTAAGTTTGGATTTTCTTTTCTTAGTTGACTATATGTTTCTTTTAAGCTTCGAGTAAGAAACCGTTTGACTTTTTTAGTTTTTGTGTTATTAATTTTAACAGTTACGACATCAGATTTATTTGGACTTTGTCTACTACAATTAAAATCATCATTTAAAAAATATTCCATAACGATATTTTTTGTGCTTTCATCAATAGGATGACCAGTATATAAATCTGCCTCCGAATAAACTCCTTTATTTTTCACGAGATTTCTTGATTTATTTATCATATACTCGCTTATATTCGGGAATAGTGAGCAAACTTTTATTTTGCTTAATTTTGAAGGTAGTAGAGTTAGAAGTTTTATTTTCTCCGAAATAGTTTTCAGTGGAATTTTCGTCCGATTCTATTGATTCAACTGAAATGCCATACGCATCTTCTAATTTACTTCCAACAGTAGCAGAAAAAGCTGAAATTAAGGATTTTTTCTTTTTAGATACGTAATTTTCTCTAAAATTTTCAGGTATTGCAGTTTTTCTTTTTAGGGGTGAGATGCATTCAGGTAAAACTGAATTAATACTCTCGTTTAATTCCTCTATTCGTTCGGGTGTCTTCGGAATAAAATCATCATCTCTTCCGCTAAAAAGTTCAGTGATTTCATTTTCAGATATAGACTCAAGATCACTTAAAATCATTTTTGATATGCGTTTATGGCAATTTTTACATACATTAGTAGATGGCAATATATTTAAATCTGGATGAAGCTGTGCCAAATTAATGGCTAAATCTTCCAACGGTCTAAAACATGAATTACTGCTCATATAAACTACCTTTTTATGCATTTGAAAAAAATCGGGACATGAAATTCTTTTAGAAGAGTAAATTTCGGACATTGTTATTTCACAATTTTGTTGAATTTTTCACAAGCCCGAGAAGCACCTTTCAAAGCAGCCGTAAAAATAACTAGCTTCTATATAACAGTTCTAATATGCTGTTTTGGTTACGCGATGTATTTGTCCGCGAGTTAGCCTCCTATTGTTTGTACATCGAAACATACATAATATAGATATACACGAATAGAATTCTTTTTTTTCATGTTTAAATATTTATTTTTATATTACGAATTTACACACACATATATATATATATATATATATATATATATATATATATATATCACTATTGATGCTATATACATGCATACAAATGTAAACAAATGATGAGCCAAGCATACGACAGTGTTTGAATGCAGACTGCTTAAGACTTCCGAACGTATATACAAGCATTTTTCACCAACAAAATTTGTGAATTTTTTTCTCGCTCCAAACCAAAAAACCCGGGATCAAACAAGTACTATTAGATAGGTATTTTGGTCCTCTATCAGCAAAAAAAATTTCAGCAAAAAAAAAATGGCCTTTTCGAGAAAAATGCATGTGCATAAAAAGTGCATTTTTTGGTAAAATGCATATATCTCAGTCATTTTTTAGTTTTTTTTTAAATTTCTTGCACGGAGTTGAAGAGGGCTCAAAACGAAATAAAATAAAAAAAGGTTTATCAAAATTCATTGGAAATTGGTAAAACGATAGCTCTCTAAAGTTATTCTCAACATTTTCAGTTTTAACATTTAGTTTTTGTATGTAATTTTCAAAAGTGCATATCTGATGCAATTTTGATATTTCAGCAAAATAAAAAAATATGTATACCCTTATTTTTAGGGTAGAATAACATACTCCATTAGCGCAGTAATTGGTGACTTGAGTGTATACTGACTGTTCGATTTGAAATGGAATCAGCCTTTTGAATAATGTTTAAAGGAGGAACAATTTTATTTTCAATGAGAGCATCCCACTTTTGGAAAACGAATTTGACTGAAAAATATGAATTTTTGTTTAAAAAGAATGAACCTATATTTTTCTTTTTATCGAATAGGCTCCTTCGCTAAAAATATAGGCATTTATTCAAAAATATAATCAAAAGGAGCCTTTATAGGAATTTGAATAAGCAAACAACTAAGACTCTTACAAAAAAATGCATATAAAAATTAACGAATATGTAGTAATTTTTAATCAGGCATTAGTTGTGAACCACTGAAACTATTCTGTTTCAACAAAACTTAAATTAAAGCATTTAATTTGTACTTTATTATCTTACTTTGTTTTGTAAGAGTCTTTGATTACTTATTTTTCATTTGTATTTTTAATTTTTTTATTTCATTTTTTTATAATTTATTCGTAACTTATAAGAGATAAGACATTGTAAGCCATTTATTGTGATAGGGATGAACCCTACAAAATAAGCATAAATTACTTACCCAAGGAAAAATTAATTGATGGATTAACAAATGCAAGTGTTTGCTCTTGTGGTATCCTTTGATGAATGTTATTGCTATTAGAAATATTTACACGATTTGTATTCTTTTCACTATCTTGTAATTGTTGTCTGCTGCATTCATCATTTTTTTTATATCTTTAAGTCTTCTTTAATTTTTTTAATGCTATTTTTACTTGAGAAAGTTTTGTGTTTCTTCTCTCTCTTCCGAATGATTTTTTTCAACCTGTTTGTTCTTTCATTTTCAGACGATGAGATTAATCTTCGAAGTTTTTTTATACCTCGCTGTGAGCGTTTCTCGGAGATTCTAAAACAAGTCACATACATTATGATGACGAACATTATTATTGTTTTTTATAATAAATTGTTAGCATAAAATTGAAAGGAAAACTATTCTACGAATTGAAACATTAGAGCATTGTTATAATGTAAAGAAAGATATTTTTTTTAATTTTAGAAAAAATAAAAAGTGTTAGACAAGAAATGAACTTTTAAATATTTTTTACGCATTTCAATATACCAAAAGATAGGATTAAGAAGCTATTATATATTGTACTTTTTTATTACTATTAAGAATTGAAGAAATCCAATATTTTTTTGATAATAATGACAATTAATTAAATAAAACAGTTCATAACTATTTTAAAAAGAAGTAAAGTGAAGGAATTAGAAAAAAATATTGCAAATTACATAAAATTTGAAAAAAAAGGTAAATAACTGAAGAAACTGATAGTATTCACAAATAAAAGTAGAAAACAGTTTATAACTGTTTCAAAACGAAAAAATATGAAGAAAATCGTTATAAAAATTTATTTAAGTTACATAAAAAGTGAACAAAACAATAAATAACTGAAGGAAATTAATTACGCTGAGCGCAGCTAAGTCGTCTCTAGGTCTATTTCGCTGATTTTTTCACCTTCCTTTCGTCTTCGATTGCGTACAGCCCATTTGATATATCTGGTCAAATCAAGTCAAAAATTTTGTCAAGTAGGTTGAGGAAGGACCCTATTCTTTTTGGTGCTAATAGTCATGAAGGTTTCCAAATCTTGTCCATTTAAAAAAAAAATTTTTTGTATCTTTTTGAATTATGATTGCGTTTTGTAGTACATTTTCACTTATATGTATATATATATATATATATATATATATATATATATATATATATATATACATACACACATACACATGCAATCACATCGATTTTGTGATTGCATAGAATCTTTTTTCATCGTAAAATTTAGAAAACAGAATATCGCCCAAACTTTTTCATCTACTTAAAAACTACTTTTTTATCTCTTTTTTTGGTACGCTGCTATATAATAAAGTTAATATCTATCTACTTAAAACTACGTATGTTAAACCCGGTGAAAATTCTTTGGATCTTATGTCGATAACTGCCTGCGACAGGGTGGATCTTGTTTCTTATGGAGAGTGATAGCGTATGCCAGTTTTAAAGGAAACTATTTCCTCGTTATAAAATGGAAATAGTTAATACTATTATTTTCCATGTCTTTATAATTTTTATTGAAAATACTTTTTCTTATACATAAGGTCCATCATACGAATCAAATTCTACTATGATATACTAAGGTAAGTTAGGAGGTGTAACAGTTTCATCATATAAAATAGCACGTGCGAACCCTCATAAGCCGTTCGCCGATCCTCCTGTCATCCACGTATTGTAACAAAGCATTACTCCACAATCTATAGCGAAATACAGCGTTTTTGATAAATCTGAAAATTCGTCATGATAATTATGTAAATCAGGACTGTCTACTGTATCGGTTGTTGAAGATTGCGTAGACGATTTTCATTCTTTATCCTGATCATTTCGTTGGTTGGTAATAAATGTATGGCGTTTGTGAACCGAATGCGATCTTCTTGATTTAAAAGACTTTCCCGTCTTGTTAATAATAAATAATAGTCTTCGGCGGATATATTTTCGCTTGCTAGTCGATTTAATAACGCAGAAAAAGTATAATCCGTATTTTCGCAATGACGAATCGTTCATTTAAAATATAATTGAAACGAATTAAATACGATCATGCCATTCGTGATCATTGAATCCTTGTACGAAGCATTGAATAAAGCGATATCTTTTACTGGTGGCAATTATTTATAATCATCAAACATACATACACATAAGCCGTCAAATGGCTCATCGATCAACGAAAACATATTCTGACATCTATTTTCGATTTGATGGAGTATTCTCGCACCAATCATCAAATTTTCATCCATAATAATAAATTTCAAATTCTTATTTTTCAATTGAAAAGTGCGCAACATCTCACCCTTCAAAGATTCGAATTTATTGGCGATCGGAAATACGAGTGTTATGTGGAACCATTCACTCAAACTTCAAAGTTGCTTGCCAATCATGAGTAACATATATCAAACGTTGTTCATCGGATTTCTCATTATGTAATGATGAGGCCAATTCATATGTGTTATAATGAATTTCGTCATTATTGCAGTCATCTATATTATCTTCACCTATCTCATTCAGGTTCAAGTTTATCGATTCAATTGATATTATATCATGTTCTTAACATAATGAAAACCAAGAATATTCATCAGTTTCATAAGCTTCCCATAACGTATCTAGCGCTTCATGAAAGGCAATGAGAAGAATACATCGCTGGTGATAATAGGATTCCACATCAATATCATTATTAAGAGTTAAAATTGGATAGACTTGCAGAATATTTTCTTTTCTACTCTTGGTATATCATTGACCATATAGATTGAGGCATTTGGTAAATTTAAATAAAGAATAATCATCATATTTTTCTGGACGATCAATATATTTCTTGATAGTAGCAATATAAATTTTATCTGGTTTATTATCCGTTGACTATAAGAACATATTATCGAATTAGACAACAACACGAAATGAGTAAGAAAATATAATTATGAATATATCTTAAGGCGACTACGGAAGTTCGGTTCGATTTCATTTTGTAGTTTACAAATTACTCTTTCAGTTTCTAAAATTTATTGAATTTTTTAATTTTCCACCATTTATTATAATCCGTAGAATGGTGGAAAATTAAAAAATCTGAAAAATTTTACATATTGAAAGAGTAATTTGTAAACTCAAAAATAAAACCTAACCTAAAATCCGAAGTCGCCTTAAATATCTTTCATTTATCATTATAAATAGTAAGTACAACGAAGTTTTGTGATAATTTATGTAATGACCATGACATTAAAATATGAACAACTTCTTGGCCAGAATAATCTCTTCCGTTGATAGAAGAAATAATCAATTGCATTAACGCCTCACGTGCAGTCATATCCTTCGGATTATTCTTACAAAATTTTTCTATGAGGTCCTTATAAGTACGAGAAGTTGTTTCATCCTTCGTATATTTAACAATATATTGCATTAAAACTGTTGTATCGATTATCATCGAGAAATCATTATTTCCTCGCCAAATTTGGATAACGACGTTGCTATATTCTTGGAAGTATGGATCATTTCGTTGAGGATAATATTTATAATAACCTTTTAAATCATTAATCAAACTATCATTTTGAACGCCTTTCGGAAAATCATACCTACAACTTAATGTCACATTTTTCAATTTTAAACAATTTTTCGTATTTGGTATGTCGTTGAAGAGCATTAATTAAAGAATACTAATCTTTATCATATACTGTAAAAGAAACATGAGAAAATCTTCGTTCTCAAGGATGTTCATATGATTCTATATTTATTCCTACGAGTTTTATTCCAAAACAAAGTTTATTAAAATAATCCTTTAATAATGTAATGTGCACCGGACAAAATAACGGCATTGATCCCTGTTTTAAAAAAATACGCGGTGAAACCATGTGGTTTATGTGATCAAATTATGAATATGTGGATTGCTTCAAATTTGCCAGTCAAATCTATAACCTAGTCTGTTACATTGAAAATTGGTATTAATATTTTGTTCAAAAATCAATTAACTCCTTCTTGAAAAAAATAGATAACTGTTAAAGGATTCTCGTGCATTGATTTTCTTTTCTTTTCCGATTTTAATTGTTCATATGACACGTTGGGAGATAGCAATCTAAATAAATCAGGCCAGTGATAATCAGCTATTAAATAACTGACGATTTTTTATTACCAATTGACACTCCATTGACTGGTCAATAGGTGGTGACAAGTTTTGCCGCTTACTTTAGTATATAAAAGGGGGACGGTAGTGCAGGGGCTAAGGCTCTTGGCTCGTGCGTTAGTGGATCGGAGTTCGATTCCCCGGAAAAATTCTGGAAAAATTATTCTGAATTTTTTTACGGGAAATAGAACCCGGAAACCAGGAAAATTCTTATAGAAAGCCCTTCGGGGCAACTTGTGTCATCAAAAAGTCCAATTGGGCATTTAAAATATAAAATGATTAGGCAAAAATTTAGAAGAAACAAAGGTTGAGAATTAATCATCAAGGAATTCTAGGAATCATCGATGGATCTGATAAGAGTATAACTACTACATTGGCATGGTAGAGATACTTATAACGCAAGGTTATTGTGTACAACTTATCGGCAAATTTTTATTGCACATATTCCTCATCATAGTAATACATTCATATGAGCAATATTTAATAAATAATAGTTTTTGAGAATCTGTTTCTCTGCCTACCGAGTTCTGCCCAGCTATAGTGCTTGCGTAGCCGCAACGGGGGATGCTAGTAACTTATATTTTATATAGAATTGTGTTATAAGACTATTGTGTAATAATTATGACAAAAGTTTAGTTTCATTGCATTTATATAATTTATATGTATTTATTATTGAGTTATTTTACAATTTATCTATGCTATAATTATAATGGAAGGTGAAAAAGTACATAAAGTACAATAATAGACCCAGTAATTGAAATGTGGATTACAATCCAATTATTATTTAAAATTTTCACAAATTTTACCTGACGACTCTTCGCTCAGCGCCAGCAACGATAGTTGCCACTAGTAATATTGGCGAAAAACTAAAGAAAACAGTGAATAACTGTTTTAAAACGAAGAAAAGTAAATTAAATTGAAAAATTGATCTAAGTCACATAAAAAGTGAACGAAATAGTAAATAACAAAAGAAAATTTATATGAACTGAGAAAACTGTACATAATTCCGATATTTTTCTACCATCATCTACTATTACAAACTGTTTTCTTTAGTTTTCTTTATTGCTCTTAACAGGAAAATTTACACGCATCGTGTTATATTTAACAAATATTTATTCTTCTGTATATAAATAGTCCGAAATAGAAAATTAACATATTTTAGTCAAGTTAACTATCATATATCACCAATAATTGCGGGTCTTGAATTTTGCGGAAGTGTAGAATGATTGAATTATACATTTGAATTATACATTTTAATAAAAATCTAACTATTTTTTACTAAAATTCATAGAAGAGGCACATTCTTAACATTCTAAAGAATTTATTGTTATGCGTAATATGATTATTACTTAATTGAATTTTTTATATTTTATTATTTATATTTATCTGTACAACTAATTATAATAATCTACTTTTATAAACTTATTGCTAATAAATGAATAATTACAATACTACATAATATTAAGTGATATTAACTAACTCCATTTTTCTTAAATAATAATGGATACGATGTAAACATTGATTAATGGATCGTTATTACTATCTGTAATGCACGAATCATTTTTCTCGACGCTTGCCCAATATGGCATACGGTAGCATTTTTTAGATACATAACTATGTTCAATCAATTGAGTTTTGGATACCAACATTGAACACTTGTAAGTGCCAACAGTAGTCGAATCTATACCTACGTCAAATACACTTTCTACTAACGTAAATTTTCGAATTAAAATATAAATTAAATTGTTTTGAACTTTGAAAATATTTTTAACTAAACAAATTGAAGAATTCTCTAATATACAAGTACAGTTCTTTAACTCGGTACTCAGAGTGAAACTTTTAATTTCAATATTCTTAAACATTTTCGAGGATTTTAGTAAACCATCAGGTATATCATGAGAAAGTGGACCTCTATTAGTAGGATTGAAAAGTCTTACATGATTATTATTTCTTACTATTTTTACTTTGTTAATATTATGCATTTCTTTTTCTTTCAGTCTATTATAAATTTGTTGTAAAGTAGAACCAGGTTTTTTACAATATTTTTTGAAAAATCTCATATTATTTTCATAGGGTCAAGCTGCGTAACTATCTAAAGGACCGTATTTATCAACATCTTCTTTTAAGTGACTTAAATTATGAATATTATAAGACATAAAATTTAGATCATAAATTATTTCAGCATCTAAAATAAATCTTTTTAATGCTGATTCTGCAAATGATATTTGAACAGTAGAAGGATTTTCCTTTATAAGACACCGTATCGCAGTACTAAGCATTAAATAATGAAGATATATTTCGTAACCAATAATTCCATTCAGAACAGCTACGCCGAAATACAAAAGAAATTGTCGGTGTTGAGTATCATGAAAGAATTACCATTATTTACAAAGCGACCGAGTCACGGTTAAATATTGAGAACCAATTAATCGTATGCCAGTCGTGGACCGCGAGTTATCCAGTGCTGAAATGATAAGAACAACCCAAATATTTTAAAACAACGTTGCACCAGTAATGTCCGCGAGTTTTGTCGACTGAAAGTTTATCTGATATCGGCCGATTATGTTTTACCATCGCTTGTCCGATAATCACGTGAATAATTGAAAGTGTCAAAATTATATAATCTCATTATCACGTAAAATTTTTTGTGCATTTTAATTTTTTTGATATTGTTGCGGTATTTTTATATACATGTATACCATACTCTTGTTACGTCACAACGTATCTTTTATATTACTTTTTAATTTACAATTTTTAAAATAGCTTTTTATTAATATGATATTGATTAACTAATTAAACGGTCATCGAACAATAAAAGAATGTGTTAATCTAAGCAGTAAAGAAACTTAAAGTTGATATTGAGCAAACGAAATTCTTCGATTCAAAATTACAAAACCAAACTCACATTTTGAAATTATTTATAAGAAGAACAAGATCCACTTTTTACCTAATGAAATTATGTCAAAGATAAAAAAATCATAAAAGCCGACTGAAATTGACGGCAGTGGGCACTACCCCCAGGATCATCGTTGGTTCCAAGTCGTAAATCTTGTAATTCAAATTTAAATTCAAATTCAAATAAAGTTATTGTATTCAATATTAATTATTTTTACAAGTGTCAATAAATATCTTAAAAGTTTCTTATATTCGACTCGAGTCTTATTTCAAATCGTGCCTATATCTATTCTTTGTCTGTATGTATCCAGCCTTCATCTACTTGAATCAATCAAGGTAAGAATATTCAATTTATATATTCTCTATTCAAGTACTCTAAATAAATATTCTTCAATATATTTCAATTGTGAGAACGGTTTACTCAATTAAATATTGGTGGAGTTCATTTCACCACTAGATTATACATATATTTATCTTTCATAATTATAATTTAATAATTAATTCAATTATTCCAAATTAATTCAAATTCATATTTAAAATCATACAAAAATATTCAACATAATAAAATCATACACTTTTATTTAGTCCTGGTGAAAGCCAAGACTTAACACTCTTATCAAAAAGTTGTGCGAAACACGTTCTTCTACCGCAAAACATTGAAAACATTATATGCTCACCCACTTCTAAAATATGTACGCAAATCATTGGATTTCTCGAAGCCTGCGATCTATCGATATAATGTAGCCAACGTGTATATGTAAATTCCATGTATAGAAATATTTTTCTTCGTTAAACATTCCCAAAAATGTCAAAAATTGCTAAAAAAACGGTTTTTTGCATTTTTGGAGATGTAGCACCAATCGAAATATTCTGAAAAAATTCAGGTAAGTGTCTTTCAATAAAATGCACGACATTTATGAAATTGAGCCCTGCAGCCCCCTCTAAAAATAAGAAAGATTTTAAAGAAAAAATATTTTTTTGCAGACTTGGTACCGAATAACCATCATTTAAAAAAAATTCACATGATTTGTGAATTGATTTACGACTTCCATGATTTTTTTCAGGTAGATTAACCGACTAGAATCCAAGAAAAAAAAATGAAATACGAAAAAACGATTTTTTCAAGGTATGGGGAGGGGGGAGGGGGGGTCAAAATATGGTGAAAACTCTTTTTTTAATATTAGAAATATAGAAGTTAAAGATAGAATCATTTTCGGATTTTAGGCATTTTCGACCATCTTAACGGAGGGTACCCTTTGTTAAGCATGGTATTACCAGTGAACCTCTAGCAAGAGCTGCATATGGAGAAAGTCAAAATGTTCAGGTGATTCCATGTGGATTAATAGTCTCAAAGTTAAATAAATGGTTAGGATATTCTCCAGATGGTGTCGTATTTCAAAATGGAAAACCATGGAAACTAATAGAGATCAAATGTCCTTATGATGGTAAAACCGTGACTATTAATGAAGTAATAAAAAAACTAAAATGGATAGAAATCACAGAAAACCAAATTGTTATAAAGCACCGTCAATATTACGCTCAAGTGCAGTTTGGAATGGCGGTTTTGAATTTAAAATGAACAAATTTCATTATTTACAGTTCCTTTGACAATACTTTTGTAATATTTAATATAGAAATTGATTTAAACTATTGTACAACATTATTTTGAACTTTAAAATTAATCTATTTTGATAAATTTTACCTAATCTTTGTAAAATACTAAATGATAATATTGATAATACACAAAAATAAATAAAAACCTCTCACAAAATTTAAGTTAGTTGTGTTTATTGTACAAAAATATTTATACAGAAGTTTCTATAAATGAAGATAGTTATCATATAGTTATATTATATAGTTCCCTGTTGAAAACGATGACGTTATTTCATGACGTCATTTAATAACGTCATTTAATGACGTCATTTCATGAAATGACGTTGCAAATTGAGACATTTCGCGACATCATTTATGCAAATAACGTCATTGTTCAAGTGAGCTTTGATGGCTTATTAAATTAAGAAAAAGACGTTATTTTATATTTCAAAAGGACGTTGTTGTTTCCAAACGACGTCATTTATTTTGATGATATGATTTTTAGAGATGACGTTACTCGTTATCAAAAACACGGAGGTTATAGTGGAAAATGACGTTTTTAAATAATGTATTTTTATTATGAAGACGTGTTTTTTTTTATAAATGACGTTATTTATCATCAAAAAGACGTGATATTTATAGTGGGAAAATGACGTTATTTTTTTTAATGACATGATTTTCAGAAATGACGTTATTCGTTATCAAAACAATGTGATTTATAGTGGGAAATGACGTAACTTTTTCAAATGACATGATTTTATGAAATAACGTTATTCGTTACCGAGAACAGATCTGTTCTCGGTAACCAATAATGTTATTTTAGAAAATCAACGAAATTTTTCATGAATTATTTAATTGAAAAATGACTTTACATGATAATCGTTTCCATTTAAAGGAAAAAACAAAAACGAGGTAAACCTCGTAGTTTCAACTCTTCGAAAAACTTTGCGATTAAGCTGAGATCATTCTGGCCTTATATATCTGCATCTTCGAAATTTGCATCAAGGATCAGAAAATTTAAAAAAACGCCACCTAGTGACTTACAGTCAAATTGATAGTCGATTGCGTCAATTTAATTTTAAATCACCAGGTGGCGATTTTGAAGTTTTGCGATCTCTTATACAAATTTCAAAGACGCAGATATATAAGGCCAGAACGTTTTCAGTTTAATCGCAAATGCTCTTCGTTTTTTGAAAAATTTAAACTACGAGATTTACCTCGTTTTTGTTTTTTCCTTTAAGAGGAGGTCACGTATATCTGTCCTTTTCTAATAAAAAAAATGATTTTTTTACAAAAACTAATAACTTTAGCAAAAAATGAAGAGAAAGCCGCATCTCGTATCAAAAAAAGCAACATCATCTAAATTCTGAAGGACAGTGATTTTTGGTACTTTCTTGCTGCTTAACTTTGAACAAACATATCTCTGGTTCTAATTATTATTTCTCAATTCTCAAAACGACAAATTAAAGCTTTCTTTCTCTACTTTTATTTTAGTTTCTGTTAATTTATTAAAGACATTTCTAGACTGAATTATTTACACTTCAATTAGGAGCATTTTTTTTACATTTTTCTTAAAATAAGACTAGAAACGTCTATAATTTTAGTTTTTCGAAGCGTTAGACCGTACCGCTCTGGCTTTAATCATATTTTGGTACCTGAAAACATATCCCAAAGTTTCATCAAGATCTGTGACCCAAAGCACATAGCCTCTCCTGGTAAGATTGATTGTTCCACATATAATTGTAATAATTTTATCTATTTTATATACTAAGCCAGATGGTAATCTACAATCTACAATTTAAAAAGCTTTTATTCTTTGGTTATATTTCTCCACATGTACCCTAGCAGAAGAAATCGATGCATTTAAAGTAGCTTCATATTTGTCAAACTGTTTCTTTTCCTTTAAAAATGCTGAGCGAATAAGTTTCACATCAAATTTATCACAAATCTCACTAATTAAAAAACCTTTATCAGCCATAATACCATTTGTTTATCCAAAAGTTTTATAAAATTACTTTGTTCAAATATAGATTTATCAGAAGTTCTGCCTCCATAAGCTTTGCTCCGATAAATCAAGTGACCACTTGGACTTACAGCAGTCATAATTTTACATGTATAAGTTCCTTTGGAATGTGAGTATAAATTTTTTGGCTTTTGCGTAGGCACTTCTGTACAGTCAATACTTGCACGAACATTCTGAAATGGCTCAAAACATAAAGAAATATTTCTAGAAAACTCATCTTTAGTTGGAAATATAATTGCATAATTTAAAATTTCGCTTAAAACATCTATTAACTTTAGAACTGTGTTTCGACAATTTTGTACGGTGCAACACTTAAAAAGCACATTCAAGACTGCATATGACATATTTTGCTTTAGTTTCATGTATGTCATTATGATTTTGTCTTCGAGACAAATTTTACTATTGTTTTGAATATTAGGTACTACTAACTTCACACATTCAATAATACCTTGAAAAATTTTAAAGCTTGAAATTCCAGTAAGTGTACTCAGTTCAGCATCACTTTCAATTCTTTTATAAAATGATAGATATTTAAGAACTTCATTAGGTGAAACTTGTACTTCCTTCTCCACAAACAATTTAATTTTTGTATGTTCAACCATTTCTATTTGATTTGTCACATCTTCAGAGGTAGATAATTCATCTACAAAATTTTTTTCATTTCTTTCATTATTAGTTGATTCTACTACTCCATTATTTGTCAATAAACTATTTTGTACACGCTTTTTCTTTCTTTATAAAACTTTTGGATATTCTTTTGAAGCTTCTGTTACATAAAACAAAGTACTTACTAGGAAAATAAAAGTCATCTTTTTTAAAATGTTTTGAACAAACTCTCATGTGATCTGATGGTTCTTTGCTCATTTTTAATTTTCTTTTCCATATTGTACGTAAATTAACTTTTTCTCTTATTCCTAGCAAGGAACGTACCCCAACCCGAACTCACCGATTTTGATAATTCTTGTATATTTTGTAATACATTAAAAAAACAGGAGATTGGTATTTTTTTTATCGGCGAAAAAACATATTTAAGGGGTAAAATTCACACTCAAAGTTCACCCCCAAAATAGTATATTACGCAACAAGGGACGAAAGCGAGACATTGCTGCCCGGGCGTCATACGCCCAGGCTGTGCTGTCTCACTTTTGTCCCGTGGTGCGTATACAATTTTTTCTCAGACCCCAACGAAAGTTTGTTCTAAGTAAAAAAAAATTTAACATTAATTCATTTTTTAAATGATTCTCAAAGAATAATTTTACAAATTTCACCATTTCGTGTCTAATGGGAGAGTTCCGTGTTCCGTACGGTGGAACTTGACACTCAATATGGCGTAATAATGAAAATCCGTATAACGTGTTAAAAAACCTTACGTTTTTGGTAGAAGCCGGATCATTCTCTATAGCTTGCATCTTCATCGATCAAGCGTAACCGTAAAAATTAATATAAGAAAATAAATTTTTAAAAAAGTAAAAATAAATAAATAAATAAAAAATAATTTTTAAAAAACGCTTTTATTAAAAAACAAGAAAATAAAAAAATAATTCAAATGTATAATTACATTATAAATTATGTTTCTGCCTAATATTTTATTAAAATTTTATATGAAAGCGTGGAGAATATAATTCTAAATGTTCTTTCAATATTCTCCTCGCTTTTATATAAAATTTTAATAAAATATTAGGCAGAAACATAATTTATAATGTAATTATACATTTGAATTATTTTTTTATTTTCTTGTTTTTTAATAAAAGCGTTTTTAAAAAATTATTTTTTATTTATTTATTTATTTTTACTTTTTTTAAAATTTATTCTTTTATATTAATTTTTTTAACGTTAAATAAAAGCATTTTTTTTAAATATTTTTTTTATTAATTTTATTTATTAAAAATTATTTTTTATTTATTTGTTTTTACTTTTTAGTTCTTTTTAGATTTTTAAAACTTTTTATTTTTCTATTAATTTTTTTAACGTCAAATAAAAGCCTTTTTTTAAATATTTTTTTCATTAATTTTATTTATTTATATGAGAATACAAATGTGCACGCATATACGTATATATTTGTATACTTATATATACGTAAGCGTATACATGAGTGTTTTTTGCAAAACACACATTTGTATACATTTTCTCAGTAACACCTATATGTGTATAAGCCTTTACTGAGAATCGAGTAGCTATTACGAATAGCCGCACAAAGAAGAGAGGCCGATTAGTCGTATAGCGCTGGCTATATAATATTGCTTATACATGATAAATATTTAATTATAAAAATTTTTTTTTTATTACAGAATCATGTATTGTCATGCAAAATACATGCATTCTGAAAATTTCAGCTATCTAAGTCAATGGGAAGTATGTTAATTTTTAATCGCAAGATTTGAGGACATATTCAGAGGCAGTCAAGTTGAATAAAAGCGTATAAAAAATAAAGTGAGTACACGAAAATTTTTATTAAATTTATTTTTTAATTTTGTTACAATTTTTAATCGTTAAAGAGAAAGAGACAAAGTTTTAATTTTTAACCGCGAAGCAGTTGGTAAAAAGCGACATAACTTCTTAAGTTTTTTTTTTACCATTTTGCTGTAATATAACTTTATTTAAACATATTTTGCAGCATTAGATTAAAATGTTACAAGGATCATCCGACAGTGATGATAGTGATTTTGAGACCAGAGACTTTGCAGCTGAAAGTGACCAGATCGCAAATAGCTTGTTACCTCCAAAATCAATATTTTTTATAAGGATTGGTGGGTAATAATCCTTATAAAAAGTAAAAAAAACTCTGCTGTGTTTGACTTTTGGGGGTTGCAACCTCTATTTTTAATACACGAAAAATTGAAAAATTGACATCATTTTCTGCAGTAAAAACTTTTGAAATAGTGTATCCAAAACCAAATTTTTATATTTATAAAGAAAATAGAAAAAATAAGTTTATGTTTTCCAGCATTTTTAATAAAAAATATTTTTGGAGGGTAAAGCCACCCCCATTAATGAAAATGAGTACTTTCGATATTAGAATCATTTAAAAGCCAACTGTTTAATTTTTACTGCTTTATAGATATTACAATAAAAATGTTCTAAAAACACATTTAAAGGGTGAAATCTACCCTCAAAGTTCACCCCCAAAAACAAGTTTTTTTTAATAGCTTTTTTCCTAATCAATATTTTTTAGTAAAACCAAATGGGTATTATTCTTTATCGAAAGTATAACAAATTCTGGTTACATTGACTTTTGGGGGTTGCAACCTCTATTTTTGATAGGTGAAGAATTGAAAAATTGCATTGAATTTTCGCAGTGAAAAATAATTTAGTTTTGAGCAGATGTTTATGTTTTAAAAGAAAATAGACGTAAACAGTTTCTTCGTTTTTAATTAGATTATAGGGATTGCAACTCCTGTTTCTAATGAAAATAAACTATACAAATTCATATGAATTCCTACACTGTAAAAAAAATTGTGTAATTCGTCAAATTTTATTTTGTACAAATATTTTTATGTTAAAATTTTACAAACTTGTTTGTAAAATCAACACAAAAAATTTCGTAATTTAAAAATGTATGTGTACTTTTAAAATTAACACAAAAATTTTTGTAGAATTAACACACGGAGTTTGTAAATTTTACAAACATGTGTGTACTTATTAATTTTAACACAAAAAAATTTGTATTTCATCTCTAACACTTATGTGTGTTAAAATTACAAATTTTTTTTCACTGTGTATTATAACTGTTTATGATGAAAAATCTTATTTTTATACATAATCAATAAAAAGAGAAAATTATATTTAATCTATATTATCTTACATGATTCTACTTTTAACTCATTTGTCTTTGTACCAATTTTTTGATAGAGTGCTGCACACTTACTAACATAAACTTTTATAAAATTCAATACAATTTGGAAGGAACGGTTTTTTAACATTTTTTATTTGTTAAAGTCTGAACAGTAATGATAATCATCAAAAAAATGTTTGAAACATAGAGACTTTTTACACCAGCCACAACGTATAATTGCAGCATTTTAGCAGCCTTTGATTTCGCATTTTGAACTACAAGAATCCCCGAAACTGAAATACGGTTTTTCTTCGAGATATCCACTTTTAAACCAAGAATATTTAAAAAGATTTAAATATCTTGGTGACGAAAATTGGTTATGAACCAATGACTGAAGCCTAATAATATTATTTCTCGAATGTAAATTCATATCATAATCCATTAAAATAACGTTATCTGAAAAACGTCGAACAAAGTTTTTCCACACTCGAAATCCGTATACATCTAATGGTTGGATTTTTCCTGTAGTTCCAGTTGGAATTTTCATAACATTAACGATCTTATTTTCTGGTCTAGTTTCTTCAATTACTTTTTCGCAGTGACCACTCTAAGAATCTAGCAACAATATACTGGTAGGACCAACATTTGGATGAAAAATGTTCTTCAACCAAATTTTAAAAAGATCTGCAATAAAAGAATTTGTTTAACATTTTTCTACCAGCTTTCTATTATTCTTAAATTATATTTAATTATTACTTATCTGAAGTTAATTTTCTAGATTTAGATGCTTCTACGTATACATTTTGAGGTTTGAACAATTTGGATTCTACAATTGGTCCAAACTGGCCAGATTGTTCCTTTAAAACTAAAAAGAGAGGTGACAAAAGTTTTCCTTCACCTGATATTAGTGGCTGTATAGTATAGCTGTGTGTCGTTGATGATACCGATTGTACTAGACATTGAATTTGACTTTCGCCTTCCACCGCAAGTGTCCTTCCGGAGTGGATTTCCAATTGGAATCCACTTTGATCTGTATTATATGTATTATGAATTCCAATTTCTTGAATAGCTTTCTTTACATTGGTAACAAATGCAAGAGCTTGTTTCTCTAGTTCTGCACTACTTTCGAAAGTTTTTCGGGTAACGAATTTGTTAATTTTTCTTGATACAATTCTGTGAGCAATTTTAAATCTTGATAACCAGTGTTTTGAAGCTTTGAACCTAAAATCTTCAAACTCTAGATCCTTTTTTGCGTGTAATGCCCAACGACGCAAATCTTGATCATGCACAATAAAACCAGCGTCAAACGCAGATTTAAAATTTTGTAATACATAATCACAAATTCGGGCGATTTTTTCTCTGTATGTACGACCTTGGTTGACTACGTGAGCCCAACGCCGAAGCTGACTGATAGAAGATACCTTTTTGAATTTACTTTTCCGATAAAACGCATATATTTAGTGACTAAATAAAACCTTACAAGTCTCAAACACAACCTAAAAATAAATTTGAAAATTTCGAAATGACCTGTACATTAACGGTATGGATGCATACATATTTTTGACTTTTAGAAATATTACTTATTGCAAAATCTATCATTCATAATTTTTTCTAAGCTGTAGGAATGGTGGAAAGTACCTAAAATATAAAAAGACCGAAAATTTGATAGATTTATAGCATTTTAGAGGCTCTATTGCATTCTGATCATGAAAATAACACCAAATACACGTTCAGCGACCTAAAAAATATCCTGAATATCGATATTCAGTCGGATTTATATCATATGCATCCATAAAATACGAGAATGAGCTTAAAAAAATCGTTTTTCGACTAAAAAGACATTTTGAGAAAGATTTATTAATTATTATGAATCTTTCATTGGAAATTTTTGAAATATCTATTAAATCTTTCATCAAATGTTTCAAGATACGTTTTAGAAATATCTCATGTAAGATTTATAAATAATTATAAACAATCCATAAAATATTTAAAATACTAGCAATTTTAAGCGCGCTGCGAGCGCCTTGTTTTATTTGTTAATTAGTTAACATAATTCATTGAAATTTTAAAATTTTATTCTAAATTTCAAATTTTCGTCACTTGTTTTATTTTAACCAATCAAAACTGTCTTACCGTGATGACAGAATTTATCCATCACTTTTTTAAAAGAGGATTTAAGAATGAGTGTAGCCGAATAAGTATGTGAAAATAGCCTTAACTCGGATTTTCCTGAAACTTGGCTTATTCTTTTGTCTTGTCAAAAAACTAAGATCCTGAAAGTTCCAGATCCCTAGGCTCAAAATTGGCTTCATAATCTCAAAAAACGTGTTTTTTCGTTTTTTCATTATAATTAGGTGAATTCCTAATGGTTCTCCAAAATTCCAAATCGAGGTAAAAGAGGACGGTAAAACGCATATATTTAGTAGCTATATAGAACCTTACGAGCCTCAACATAACCTAAAAATACTTTTGAAAATTACAAAATGGCCTGTACATTAATTGTATTAATGCTGTAACGTTTGGCCTTTTGGCCTCGATTAGATCTTGATATCGTAGGCGTCAGACTTTTAGAGGGCGCTGCAGATGGTTGATTCTCGGATGCCAAAGTTCAAACTTGCATACTAAACTAACCTAACCTTATTAAATTAATAAAATTAATAATAAGAAAAATAAAGAAATAAATTAAAAGAAATTAATCTTTAAATAGAATGAAATTTGAATAATCAAAAAAAAGTAATAGTATTAATTAAAAGAATTTAATCATAAATAAATGAAACAAAGCTGACCTGTCCTTACGTATTAAGTGATATCGTTTGTGAGAGGAAGCAGGATGGGTACTGCGAACTGGTGATTAAGTTTAAACACGATAATTTTGGGTTTATACTTAAACTATCTTTTTCTTTTATATTTATTAATAAAAATAAAAAGAATAACAAAAATAATCAGAACGCCGATTAAATAATAATACTGAATAACAAAAGAAAAATTATAATTGTATGTAATAACGTTTCGTACGTTGAAAAAGAAAAGAAAAATCTTTAGTTGTCTTCTTGACCGCTAGGTGGTGCTAGCTTGTATTTATCGGCTGTAATAAATAAAACAAAGTAAAGAAATACAACGGTTAATTATATAATAATATAGACTCGGTGAGTGAATTCGCGACCTGCTTTATCGGCGGTGTTCGGCGCGGTCGGTAACGGAGCCAGGTAAGGTAATACAGGAAAATTAGGATGGTAATCCTCTAAACCATGAGTGGAGAAAAGGGGGGAGACTTTTGGTCGAAGACCAATGGAGGAATCTACCCCGACCAGCGATGGTGGAGGTAGTAACCAGGAGTCAGTGTCGGGCAATCCCACCCTTACACTGACGGATAGATAGGAGACTATGTCGGGCAATCCCACCCTTACATAGCTTAAGACAGGAGTATAGGTAAGGATAACTCCCACTGTACCGAGCAATCCCACTCTTACACAGAGGAAGGGGAGAGAGTCTCTCGCTGGCTCGGTGGCTCACTTATATATGCTACGGAGCTCGCTATTCCCGTTGCGGAAGTAGCGCCTCGTAGCGGCTGAGCGCAGGTACTGCGTCTAGCGCGATTTTTGAATTGTCGTAATGCATTTTCATTTGTGGCTTTTAAAAACTTTTCTTTTCATAAAATCTATCATTCATAATTTTTGCTAAACTGTAAGAATAATGGAAAGTACCTAAAATATAAAAAAAACTGAAAATTTTAAAGATTTATGGCGTTTCAGAGACTTAATTGCATTCTGATCATGAAAATAACACCAAAAACACGTTCAGCGACCCAAAAAACCCCTAAATATCGATATTTAGTCGGATTTATATCATATGTACCTATAAAATACAAGAATAAGCTTAAAAAAATCATTTTTCGACCGAAAAGACTCCTGTAGTCTTTTTATTATCATCCTAAACTATAATTTCACCACTTCTTTTTCAAAGTAACCTTAAAAATTTATTCACCGAACAATAACTTCTTTGATACTGATTGCCAATCTTATTCAGTACGATTTTTGGCCGAAAGATATGAAATTAACCTCAAAATATTCATTTAGTGACTAAAAATGACCTCAACTATCATTTTTCTGTCGTATTCAAAACAACATATTTGACAATAAAATATATTGGAGGATTCTAAGAACTTCTCACTGCGATTGTTTATATTGTTCTGTGCGATATTTTGTCAAGTACCACGAAAATATCGCAAAATAATGCGCCAAATAAATTACTAATTTTTAATTCGCTTATTATTTGTTATTCATTATTTTTCTTTATAATTCAGTTGAATTCAGTTTTTAATTTTAAAAATAATTATTTAATAATAATTTAGTGATAAAAAAATTGTGTGTACCGAGGTTTTAACCCACGATCAAAACAAAAAATAATACATGCTTATCAAACCCTCCACAAGTTCAATCACATTTAAATTTTAACTTAAATGATTTTGATTACCTCATATTTTTATATATCACGTTCTTTAAGTAAGAGGAGGTCACGTATCTCTGTCCTTTTCTAATCAAAGAAATAATTTTTTTACAAAAACTAATAACTTTATCAAAAAATGAAGAGAAAGCCGCATCTTGTATCAAAAAAAGCAATATTTTCTTTGATAAGAAAAAATTAATTTTATTGCTTCGTTCTCAAGAAAACCTTGAAAAACCAAATTGTCCACCCTGACCTCTATGATTTAAGTTTTAACGCGGACGTTCTTGGGAAGCTCCGCAAAGATGTTAAGCCGCAGGAAAGTAGCACCGAGGTCTTAAGTGTTAGACGCACATCCAAAGGAAACCTTCTCATCCAGATCTCTAAAGAGTCGGATAGAAGGACCTTTGCTGACAACGTCAAGGTTGCAGTAGAGGGACTGGGAAGCATGAGTATGGATGAACGGAGAAGGAGGATTGAGATTCGCGATCTCGATCAGATGTCAACGGAGGAGGAAGTGCAGGAAGCTTTGAGTAGGGTTCTGGGCTCCGAGCAAAGATCTCGGAAGGTCATGATCCTTGGACCCAATAAAGTTGGATCTAAGATGGCAGTGGTTGTTCTCAATGAGACCAAAGCGGAAGATCTCGTAAGCAAGGGAAGAATTCAAATAGGATTTGTTAGCTGTAGGATAGAACGGAGAACAATGGTGATAAGATGCCATAAATGTCTGGGCTTCGGTCACAGACGGGATCAGTGCCCGGGACCCGAGAGATCCACGCACTGCTTTGAATGCGGAGAAGCAGACCATACAAGGGCAGCATGTGCAAAGAGTGCCTGCTGTTTCTTGTGCCGACAGGAAGGCTATGATGGCGAAGCCATAAAACATGTGGCAGGTAGCGGAAGCTGCAGAGTATTCAGGCAAGCGCTGGATGCTGAGAAAAGAAGGAAACGAGAGACTACCAACAAGCCTCGAAAAAAAAGCTGTCGTAGTGGAAACTAGAGGAGAATAAGTACCAGGTACAGTAAGGAAGGCGCTGCGGCGTATTGGTGACCCCACCCTGAAGAAATGCCGAGAAAACCTAAGTGCCAGGGTGGAATAAAGGTCACGAGGTGGATGTTACTGGCCTTTTGCCCGCGTGACGATTGCATCTTCTTGCAATCGTCACGCGGTCAGAAGGACAGGGGGTTAGACGGTCCCCTGGGACTCTGATGCCCTGGATGTGAAATGGAGGGCCATTTCACAGTCAAGGCTGACGTGCACTCAGGAACCCGTCACACCGGTGGCAGGATCCCCTCCTGCACGGCGATAACGTTTTGCGGAATCGCACGGCGGGCGTGGATCCTGTCGCTGAAGGTCTGGTTTAGGCAGATTTCCCGTTTTTTTACCACCATAAAAAAAAAAAAAAAAATTATTATTATTATTATTATTATCATTATCATTATCATTATCATTATCATTATCATTGTCATTGTCATTGTCATTGTCATTGTCATTGTCATTGTCATTGTCATTGTCATTGTCATTGTCATTGTCATTGTCATTGTCATTGTCATTGTCATTGTCATTGTCATTCTCATTATCATTATCATTATCATTATCATTATCATTATCATTATCATTATCATTATCATTATCATTATCATTATCATTATCATTATCATTATCATTATCATTATCATTATCATTATCATTATCATTATCATTATCATTATCATTATCATTATCATTATCATTATCATTATCATTATCATTATCATTATCATTATCATTATCATTATCATTATCATTATCATTATCATTATCATTATCATTATCATTATCATTATCATTATCATTATCATTATCATTATCATTATCATTATCATTATCATTATCATTATCATTATCGGGAGTCGGCTTGAGGAGGCCCCTTGAGCAAGTGTTGTCTTCCAGGTTCCGGGCATTGCCCAACCGCTCCTGGGCGTCATCGTCGCATCAATGCTCTTTGCAGCAATGCTATAACGATGACGGCAAATAGGAAGTAATGACCCGAGGAGAAATAACCTCGCAAAAAAACCAGGGACTATCTGGCCCGGATGGTAGTAACCCTGTAAGGGTCCCGCTTTGGGTTACAAGATAGGGGTGGTCCCCTGACTAAATTCACCACTTTTATGGAAGATGTCGGATTTAAATACAGTAATACCCCAGGTGAGTACCCCTTCACAGGGAAATCTCACCTCCGCTTCCGATCGAGTGAAAGCCTCGGTGGGCGGAGCCGGCCTCATGGATTCTGGGGGAGGCCAAATTCACGTTGACCATATTGCCTCGGGGATGGGAAACCAGGCCTCGGCGGCAATCAGATCTACTGAAAGGCTAGAGGAGACAACCTCGCAGGAAAAACAGGCAACATCTAATTTGCACGTACCGAGGGTACGAAGCGGTAGCCAGAGCAGTATTGCTAGCATTAGAAGCGCAAAAAGTGCTTATAGTGACGCGTCAGGTTTTGAGCAGAACGCTGTGCTGACAGATTTAGATGAGTTTTTGGAAGCAACGAGGAACCAAGATCTTCTGATAGAGGAAATGAAGAAGGAAGTGAAAATGATGCAGGAAGCTTTGAAAAAAAACACGAATCTGAAGATTCAAAGTGCCGTGGAAAGGATGCAGGTTCACCTGAAGCATGCCGTTGACCAGCAAGAAAAGGTTAGGAATAAAGCGAATGTACTCAAGGACACGGTAGATCAAATTTATGATCAGCATATGCAGAGGAAAATAGGGCGGAGGCGAATGCATGCTGAGGTTCTGAGGGACACAGTGCTGGCGTGCACTGGTTTTAAAAGGGACCGAGGCAGCGCTAGTAACAGCCCGGAGAATGGACGGCATACTAAAAAAAAGAAGAACAAAGTGACGCTTGAGGCTGCAAATACGCAGTCTCTTCCGCAGACTGCGCCATCCAGTCGAGTGCGCCCTTCAGCCGCGAAATCAGGTACTAGGAAGAAAGAAGCGGTGGTGGTGAAGATCTCACAGGGGTCTACATATGCAGACGTTCTTGGGAAGCTTCGCACGGAAGTAAAGCCGCAGGATAGTGGTACGGAAGTATTAAGTGTAAGATCCACAACTAAGGGAAACCTCATAATCCAGGTCTCAAAAGAGTCGGATAAAAAGGCCTTTACTGACAATGTGAAAAATGCAGTAAAGGGTCTAGGAACCGTAAGCATGGCTGAGCGGAAAAGAACTATTGAAATTCGTGATCTTGACCAGATGTCAACAGAGTCCGAAGTACAGGAAGCATTAAGCAGAGTCCTGGGCTCCGAGCCAGGTACTAGGAAGGTATTGATCGTAGGACCAAGCAAATTCGGGTCTAAGATGGCTGTCATTGTTCTCGAAGAGACAGAGGCAAGAAATCTCTTGAATAAAGGACGAATCCAAATTGGATTTGTGAATTGCAGGGTGAAACGGAGAACAATGGTAACAAGATGTCATAGATGTCTAAACTTTGGACACAGACAGGAACAGTGCCAGGGACCCGACAGATCGGCGAACTGTTTTAAGTGCGGAGAAGCAGGCCACACAAGAGCGGCATGTGTCAATGATGCCTGCTGCTTCTTGTGCCGGCAGCAAGGTTCTGATGGCGAAGCTGTAAAACACGTGGCTGGTAGCGGAGCATGCAAGATATTTAGGAGAGCCCTAGAAGAAGAAAAGAGGAAGAACTGGGAGACCCTTAAAAATTCCCGAAAGAGAGAAGTCTAGCTGAAGAAGATTGAGAACTGAGAATTAGACTCAATAATGGAGGCGCTGCGGCGTATTGGTGACCCCACCCTGAAGTAATGCCGAGAAGGCCTAAGTGCCGGGGTGGAATAAAGGTCACGAGGTGGATGTTACTGGCCTTTTGCCAGCGTGACGATTGCATCTTCTTGCAATCGTCACGCGGTCAAAGGGACAGGGGGTTAGACGGTCCCCTGGGACTCTGATGCCCTGGATGTGAAATGGAGGGCCATTTCACAGTCAAGGCTGACGTGCACTCAGGAACCCGTCACACCGGTGGCAGGATCCCCTCCTGCACGGCGATAACGCATTGCGGAATCGCACAGCGGGCGTGGATCCTGTTGCTGAAGGTCTGGTTTAGGCAGATTTCCCGTTTTTTTACCACCATAAAAAAAAAAAAAAATCATTATCATTATCATCATCATCATCATCATCATCATCATCATCATCATCATCATCATCATCATCATCATCATCATCATCATCATCATCATCATCATCATCATCATCATCATCATCATCATCATCATCATCATCATCATCATCATCATCATCATCATCATCATCATCATCATCATCATCATCATCATCATCATCATCATCATCATCATCATCATCATCATCATCATCATCATCATCATCATCATCATCATCATCATCATCATCATCATCATCATCATCATCATCATCATCATCATCATCATCATCATCATCATCATCATCATCATCATCATCATCATCATCATCATCATCATCATCATCATCATCATCATCATCATCATCATCATCATCATCATCATCATCATCATCATCATCATCATCATCATCATCATCATCATCATCATCATCATCATCATCATCATCATCATCATCATCATCATCATCATCATCATCATCATCATCATCATCATCATCATCATCATCATCATCATCATCATCATCATCATCATCATCATCATCATCATCATCATCATCATCATCATCATCATCATCATCATCATCATCATCATCATCATCATCATCATCATCATCATCATCATCATCATCATCATCATCATCATCATCATCATCATCATCATCATCATCATCATCATCATCATCATCATCATCATCATCATCATCATCATCATCATCATCATCATCATCATCATCATCATCATCATCATCATCATCATCATCATCATCATCATCATCATCATCATCATCATCATCATCATCATCATCATCATCATCATCATCATCATCATCATCATCATCATCATCATCATCATCATCATCATCATCATCATCATCATCATCATCATCATCATCATCATCATCATCATCATCATCATCATCATCATCATCATCATCATCATCATCATCATCATCATCATCATCATCATCATCATCATCATCATCATCATCATCATCATCATCATCATCATCATCATCATCATCATCATCATCATCATCATCATCATCATCATCATCATCATCATCATCATCACCATCACATCATCATCACATCACCAATCAACATCACACACACATCATCAACACACACATCATCAATATCATCACATCATCAATCACATACATCAACACATCATCATCATCACATCATCACATCACACATCACACAACACATCATCAATCACATCATCATCATCATCATCATCATCATCATCACACACACACACATCCACACATCACACATCATCATCACATCATCATCATCACATCATCACATCATCATCACATCATCATCATCATCACATCATCATCATCACATCATCACACATCATCATCACATCACACATCACATCACATCACACATCATCATCAATCATCATCATCATCATCATCATCATCACATATCATCATCACATCATCATCACATCATCATCACACATCACATCATCATCACACATCATCATCATCACACACATCATCATCACACATCACATCACATCATCACATCATCATCTCACATCATCATCATCATCATCATCACATCATCCATCCACATCACACATCACACATCATCATCATCATCATCATCATCATCACATCCATCATCACATCATCATCTCATCCATCATCATCATCATCACACATACATCATAACATCATCACATCAATCATCATCACATCCATCACACACATCATCACACACATCACACATCACACATCATATCACACACATCACAACACACACAACACAACACATCAACACACATCAACACATAACATCACACAATCAACCACACAAAACATCAATCAACCATCACAATACACATCAACCACCCACATACACATAACATAACAACATCACAATCATATCACACCAACACAACATCACATACATCATATCATCTCATCACACCACATCACACCACCAACATCACATCTCACCACACATCAACATCATCACCAATCACACACACAACATCATCATCATCACACATCACTCATCACATCATCCAAATCATCACATCAAACACCACTTCATCCCAACATCATCACACACCACAACCAAACACATCACAACAACAACACAATCATCATCACATCACACACATCATCACCACACACACACACAACACACACACAACATCACCACAACACAACATCACAACACACACACACACACACACATCAACACCAACACACACACAAATCAACACACAAAATCATCACCAACACACATCCACACATCATCACACACATCACACATCATCACACACATCATCCATCAACACAATCACAATCCACACAACAATCAAATAATCAACATCACATCATTCATCCACACACCACCACATCTCATCATCACATCCACTCACCACAAAATCCATCACATCACACAATTCACATCACAACATCAAAATCATCATCCCAAATCACATCACACAATCCAATCATCCTCAATCATCATCCACATCACACATTAATCAATTCATCATCCACCACAACATCATCATCATCATCAATCATCACATCAATCATCATCACAACAATATCACATAAAACCAATCACAATCATACTCATCACAACCATCACACCACAAACCATCACACAAAAAAACACACAAAACCATCCACAAAACACATTCAATCACACATCACAAATCATAAATCAATCATCTCCCATCATAATATAATCATCTCACATTCCCTCATAAATATCAAAATTCACAATTAAATCATCATATCATCATCACTATTTCATCCTCCTCACAAAATCACAACATATCCACCATATCCAACCAAATACAACCTCACATATCTCATCAATCAATCATCTCATCTCTCCATCATCCCACCTCACTCATCATCAATCAATCACACATCATCATCTCACATTCATCTCATCCATATCCATAACACATCACTCATCCTCTCTTCTCTCTCCATTCTCATCCTCATCACATCATCTCATCACTCATATCATCTCATCTCATCAATCTTCTCTCTATCATCCATATCTCATCTCTCATCATCTCTCCTCTTCATATCATCTCATCACTCATCATCATCATCATCACATCATCATCTCCATCATCATCACATCATCACTCATCATCATCACACAATCATCATCATCATCATCTCTCATCTCATCTCAATCATCATCTCATCATATCTCTCATCTCATCATCATCACATCAATCATCACATCACATCATCATCATCATCATCATCTCATCATCATCATCATCATCATCATCATCTCATCTCATCATCATCTCTCATCTCATCATCATCATCATCATCATCATCATCATCATCTCATCATCATCATCTCATCATCATCATCATCATCATCTCATCATCATCTCATCATCATCATCATCATCATCATCATCATCATCATCATCATCATCATCATCTCATCATCATCATCATCTCATCATCATCATCATCATCATCATATCATCATCATCATCATCATCATCATCATCTCATCATCATCATCATCATCTCAATCTCATCATCATCATCATCTCATCTCATCATCATCACATACATCTCTCTCATCATCTCTCTCATCATCATCATCATCTCATCATCATCATCATCATCATCATCATCATCATCATCATCATCATCATCATCATCATCTCATCTCATCATCATCATCTCATCATTTCATCATCATCATCATCATCATCATCATCATCATCATCTCTCATCTCTCATCATCATCATCATCATCATCATCATTCTCATCATCATCATCATCATCATCATCATCATCATCATCATCATCATCCTCATATCTCATCATCATCATCATCATCATCTCATATCTCATCATCATCATCATCATCATCTCATCTCACATCATCATCATCTCATCATCATCATCATCATCATCTCATCATCATCATCATCTCATCATCATCATCATCATCACATCTCACATCACCATCATATCATCATCCATCCATCTCCACACATCAATCCATCTCATATCATACACATCACATCATCATCATCATCTCATCATCATTCATCCTCCATATCCATCACACCATCTCATCATCATCTCATCCTATATCATCATCACATCAATCATCATTCATTCATCTCATATCATCCACACATCACATCTCTCATATCATCTCATCACATCATATCAACATCATCACTCATACATCACATCATCATCATCCACATCAAATCAACACAATCATCATCATCATTCAATATCTCATCAATATCATCATCATCTCTCATATCCTCTCATCCCCCTCTCAACATTCATCTCTCTCATCTCACAATCATCATCACATCACATATCATCATCATCACAATCATCCTCATCTCACTCATCATCAATCATCTCATCTCTTCAAATCATCATCATATCATAATCATCACCAATCATCCATCACAATCATATCTCATCACATCATCAATCAAAAATCACATCACATATCATCTCTCATCCTATTATCTCACATCCACTCATCAATATCATCTCACAATCAATCAATCTCATCATCACATCATCTCATCATCTCATCATCCATCATCCATCCTCATCACATTCACTCTCTCATTATCACATCACATCCTCATCATATATATCATCCACATCATCCTCATCAATCAAAATCAAAT